>SDUX01000007.1:4323408-4923408 GCA_008729055.1 Pyropia haitanensis
AGGGTGTCTCTGTCTACCTAGAGGAAACTATATACAAAAAAACGCAAACGGCAGCACCCCTCTGGAGAAGCAGAGAGGTCACCCACACTCGCCCTTGTGTATGTGTGTGTGGCTGGTATAAAGGAACTGGCTTGTGGCAGCCAAGCGTTCATAGCGACGTTGCTTTTTGATCCTTCGATGTCGGCTCTTCCTATCATTGCGAAGCAGAATTCGCCAAGTGTTGGATTGTTCACCCACTAATAGGGAACGTGAGCTGGGTAAAAAACTAACGTTAGAGTCGACCCTTGCCGTCGGCTCTGCCTTTGCCCAAAGGCTGGAAGCTAAGTAGACCTGTGTCTCCCCCCCACCAAAAAGGCCGCGTCTGGGACTTTACCGCATGGGACGCCTCACTTTGCTGGCCTTTTTTCTGACAAAAAAATGGCCCCCACACACCTCCTAGAACTGCTCTAGGAGGAACAAAGCTTTCGGGGGTAGAAGCCGCATTTTTTTAGCGTCAGTCGTGAGCCCCTTAGTATCCTAACCGATATAGGGGCCCGCGGCATAAGGGACCTCCCTTTCTGACAAAAAAATGGCCCCCACACACGCCCCTAGAACTGCTCTAGGAGGAACAAAGCTTTCGGGGGTAGAGGCCGCATTTTTTTAGCGTCAGTCGTGAGCCCCTTAGTATCCTAACCGATATAGGGGCCCGCGGCATAAGGGACCTCCCTTTCTGACAAAAAAATGGCCCCCACACACGCTCCTAGAACTGCTCTAGGAGGAACAAAGCTCTAGGGGGTAGAGGCCGCATTTTTTTAGCGTCAGTCGTGAGCCCCTTAGTATCCTAACCGATATAGGGGCCCGCGGCATAAGGGACCTCCCTTTCTGACAAAAAAATGGCCCCCACACACGCCCCTAGAACTGCTCTAGGAGGAACAAAGCTCTAGGGGGTAGAAGCCGCATTTTTTTAGCGTCAGTCGTGAGCCCCTTAGTATTCTGAACCCCCTGGGGGGGGGTGCCGTTGCCCGGCCTCTCACACCGGGCTGCGTCAGTCGGTGTCGGTGTGCCCTTAAAACGCACATCGCCACAGCACTTAGATGGATCTTCCGGCTTAACTAGTCGAGGATAGATAGAGATCGTCAAATTGCGGGAAACCCCTTAGAGCCTCGAGCTACCAAGTGCGTGCCGAAAGGCATAGATACAGCCAGCAATGGCCGTCGCATGGCTTGATATCCATCAAGATAGGTTAAAATGCTCGTGGATTGGGCAATCCGCAGCCAAGCCCCTAAGGTCCCTCGCGGCTATGGGGAAGGTTCAACGACTGTATGGCGTACCGTGCAAGCGGAAGAGACAGTCTAGTCCCACTGGAAACAGTGCCAAAGTACGTAAGCTGGCGTGGTTCTATCCTCTCCCCATATACACCACCCGGCCTAGTCGCTTTGGAGGGCAAGCTGCATAGGAGGAAATGCCTTTGCACGTACAAAACACCCCTTGTACAGCCCTGGTAGCATCGTTAGACCGTCGTGAGACAGGTTAGTTTTACCCTACTGATGAGTCGTTGTCGCAACAGTAATCCAACGCAGTACGAGAGGAACTGTTGGTTCACATAATTGGTCTTTGCGCCCGGCGGAACCGCCGTTGGCGCGAAGCTACCATGTGCTGGATTATGGCTGAACGCCTCTAAGCCAGAATCCATGCTGGAAAGCGTCAACCTTTGCTCCCCCAACCCGACATGCATACGCATAGGGCGGCCTTTGTTGCCTCCCCAGAATCATACTATAGAACCCCGCCGTCTTGCCCGACATAGCAAGACGGCGTGCCTTCCCACCCAATTTTACTCGATGGGGGAGATAAATCCCTTGTAGACGACTTGCTTATGGGACAGGGTGTTGTACGCTTTTGAGTAGCCTCGTTGCTACGATTAGCTGAGACACAGCCCTTGTCCCTCCGATTTGTTTTCATGAACGGTTAGTGCTACCACGATGTGAACCCGGTTCTAACACTGTAGTGTAACCCCTCACACGCGGCGACACTTTGGCGTGACACCCCCGGACTCCTCGGGACCGTCACGCCGCCCGTCCATGTCAACAAACCCCGTCCCAGGCGTCGGAAACGGCGGGTTTTGGCACTCTTCGTGCCTCCGCCCCTTCCTCGCCTCTCCCTTCCCCCCCAAGTCGGGGGGAGGAGGAGAGGGGGGGGGGGGGGGGGGGGCGGGAGAGACTCCCTACACCATGTCTAACAAAACTCCACCAACCGCCGAATATTAATTTTCCGTTTTAACCCCAACCCGGGGATGCAGATGAGTCGTTACCCCCCCCTTTACCACTTCCCAGGGGGGGGGGGGCCCATACAGCCCGGGGGGGGGGGGGTCACGCCCACCGTCTCCGACAAAGGCAAACCCCTAGTTTGACCCCTCCAGGGGGGGGCCCCCTCCGTACGGGCCTCTGGAGAGGGGGGGGGACCCTAATCCCGCTAATCGCCCCTAAACACACCCCGGAATATGCCAGATGCCGGGGAGGAGCCCTCAAGGGCTCCCCAGGGCTGGTCAGAGCACCCTTTGGAGCCCCTAGTGAGCCCTCGGGGGGCCCTAATGGGGCACGGGGAGCCCCTAATGGGCCCCAGAGGCCCCTTAACCACCCTCTAATGACCCGTAACCGTCCCTTAGCAATCTTAACCCCTCCCTAATTTTCATTAACCCACCCTTAAGTGGCCCTAATCGTCCCTTAACTGGCCCTAACCCACCCTTAAGTGGGCCTAATCGACCCTTAGCAACCTTAACCCTCCGTAATTTTCATTAACCCACCCCTAAGTGGCCCTAACCACCCCCTAAACGGCCCTAAACCACCCCTAAGTGGCCCTAACCCGCCCTTAACTCACGTAACCGACCTCTAACGCACCGTTAACCCGCCTAAACCGCCCCTAACCCGCCCGTAACCGACCCTTAGCCCGCCTAACCCGCCCTTAGCAACCTTAACCCCCCCCTAATTTTCATTAACCCGCCCCTAAGTGCCCCTAACCCACCCCTAACCCGCCCTAACTCGCCTTAGCAACCTTAACCCCCCACTAATTTTCATTAACCCACCCTTAACCCCCCCCTAACCCGCCCTAAGTGGCCTTAGCAACCGTAACCCCTCACTAATTTTCATTAACCCACCCCTAACCACCCTCTAACCCACCCCTAACCCGCCCTAACTCGCCTTAGCAACCTTAACCCCCCACTAATTTTCATTAACCCACCCTTAACCCCCCCCTAACCCGCCCTAAGTGGCCTTAGCAACCTTAACCCCTCACTAATTTTCATTAACCCACCCCTAACCACCCTCTAACCCACCCCTAACCCGCCCTAACTCGCCTTAGCAACCTTAACCCCCCACTAATTTTCATTAACCCACCCTTAACCCCCCCCTAACCCGCCCTAAGTGGCCTTAGCAACCTTAACCCCTCACTAATTTTCATTAACCCACCCCTAACCACCCTCTAACCCACCCCTAACCCGCCCTAACTCGCCTTAGCAACCTTAACCCCCCACTAATTTTCATTAACCCACCCTTAACCCCCCCCTAACCCGCCCTAAGTGGCCTTAGCAACCTTAACCCCTCACTAATTTTCATTAACCCACCCCTAACCACCCTCTAACCCACCCCTAACCCGCCCTAACTCGCCTTAGCAACCTTAACCCCCCACTAATTTTCATTAACCCACCCTTAACCCCCCCCTAACCCGCCCTAAGTGGCCTTAGCAACCTTAACCCCTCACTAATTTTCATTAACCCACCCCTAACCACCCTCTAACCCACCCCTAACCCGCCCTAACTCGCCTTAGCAACCTTAACCCCCCACTAATTTTCATTAACCCACCCTTAACCCCCCCCTAACCCGCCCTAAGTGGCCTTAGCAACCTTAACCCCTCACTAATTTTCATTAACCCACCCCTAACCACCCTCTAACCCACCCCTAACCCGCCCTAACTCGCCTTAGCAACCTTAACCCCCCACTAATTTTCATTAACCCACCCTTAACCCCCCCCTAACCCGCCCTAAGTGGCCTTAGCAACCTTAACCCCTCACTAATTTTCATTAACCCGCCCTTAACCCACCCTTAACCCACCCTTAACCCACCTAACCCACCCTTAACCACCCCTTAACCCACCCTTAACCCGCCTAAGTCACCCCTAACCCACCTAACCCACCCTTAGCAACCTTAACCCCTCACTAATTTTCATTAACCCTCCCTTAACCCACCCTTAATGACCCCTTAACTCACCTTAACCCACCTCTAATCACCCTTAACCACCCCCTAATCGCCACTAAGTCACCTTAGCAATCTTAACCCCCCACTAATTTTCGTTAACTCGCCCTAAACCTCGCCTAATCGACCCCTAATGAGCCAAAAACCAGCCCTAATGAGTCGAAATGCACCTCTAACCCGCCTAATCGCCCCGGAAATCCTGCAAAGTCGGCCTAGTATGGTCGACCGGGCGACCTCTGAGGGTGCTGGAGAGGCCGTCCGAGCCCGCCGAAACGTCCGATTTTCGACCTCTGGGGCCGCCGATGGCCTCGCGGAGCTCGATAAGATACCCCTACAGTCTCCCTTTCCACCTCAGACACCCCCTTCCTACCCCTGGGGGGGGGTCACGCAACTCTACCCGGGGATAAAAAACGGCACCTGGGACTTAGGCGTTTTTTGCCCCCCAAAGCCAAACACAATGTCACTCCCATCACCTCAATAACGGTCCCCAATTCCAAAACAAACCACACAGGGAGACGCGTCTCGGTCTCCTCTACAAGATCCGCTACTCAGATTTCACTTTTGACAAACTCGCCGGGCCAACTTTGTCGCATTTCCGCCATTTTGACCACTTTTTGACACAAAGGGGTCCCTATGGGATGAAAAAGTTGATCTTTTCGGAAATCTGAGTTCGCCATTCGATCCGCCGACCTCGATTACATACCCCTACAGTCTCCCTTTCCACCTCAGACACCCCCTTCCTACCCCTGGGGGGGTCACGGAATGTGACCCGGGGATAAAAATTGGGGGGCCCCCCCAGCCAAACACAATGTCACTCCTATCACCTCAATAACGGTCCCCAATTCCAAAACAAACCACACAGGGCGACGCGTCTCGGTCTCCTCTACAAGATCCGCTACTCAGATTTCACTTTTGACAAACTCGCCGGGCCAACTTTGTCGCCTTTCGGCCATTTTGACCACTTTTTGACACAAAGGGCTCCCTATGGGATGAAAAAGTTGATCTTTTCGGAAATCTGAGTTCGCCATTCGATCCGCCGACCTCGATTACATACCCCTACAGTCTCCCTTTCCACTCCAGACACCCCCTTCCTACCCCTGGGGGGGGTCACGCAACTCTACCCGGGGATAAAAAACGGCACCTGGGACTTAGGCGTTTTTTGCCCCCCAAAGCCAAACACAATGTCACTCCCATCACCTCAATAACGGTCCCCAATTCCAAAACAAACCACACAGGGAGACGCGTCTCGGTCTCCTCTACAAGATCCGCTACTCAGATTTCACTTTTGACAAACTCGCCGGGCCAACTTTGTCGCATTTCGGCCATTTTGACCACTTTTTGACACAAAGGGCTCCCTATGGGATGAAAAAGTTGATCTTTTCGGAAATCTGAGTTCGCCATTCGATCCGCCGACCTCGATTACATACCCCTACAGTCTCCCTTTCCACCTCAGACACCCCCTTCCTACCCCTGGGGGGGTCACGGAATGTGACCCGGGGATAAAAATTGGGGGGCCCCCCCAGCCAAACACAATGTCACTCCTATCACCTCAATAACGGTCCCCAATTCCAAAACAAACCACACAGGGCGACGCGTCTCGGTCTCCTCTACAAGATCCGCTACTCAGATTTCACTTTTGACAAACTCGCCGGGCCAACTTTGTCGCCTTTCGGCCATTTTGACCACTTTTTGACACAAAGGGGTCCCTATGGGATGAAAAAGTTGATCTTTTCGGAAATCTGAGTTCGCCATTCGATCCGCCGACCTCGATTACATACCCCTACAGTCTCCCTTTCCACCCCAGACACCCCCTTCCTACCCCTGGGGGGGGGTCACGCAACTCTACCCGGGGATAAAAAACGGCACCTGGGACTTAGGCGTTTTTTGCCCCCCAAAGCCAAACACAATGTCACTCCCATCACCTCAATAACGGTCCCCAATTCCAAAACAAACCACACAGGGAGACGCGTCTCGGTCTCCTCTACAAGATCCGCTACTCAGATTTCACTTTTGACAAACTCGCCGGGCCAACTTTGTCGCATTTCCGCCATTTTGACCACTTTTTGACACAAAGGGGTCCCTATGGGATGAAAAAGTTGATCTTTTCGGAAATCTGAGTTCGCCATTCGATCCGCCGACCTCGATTACATACCCCTACAGTCTCCCTTTCCACCTCAGACACCCCCTTCCTACCCCTGGGGGGGTCACGGAATGTGACCCGGGGATAAAAATTGGGGGGCCCCCCCAGCCAAACACAATGTCACTCCTATCACCTCAATAACGGTCCCCAATTCCAAAACAAACCACACAGGGCGACGCGTCTCGGTCTCCTCTACAAGATCCGCTACTCAGATTTCACTTTTGACAAACTCGCCGGGCCAACTTTGTCGCATTTCGGCCATTTTGACCACTTTTTGACACAAAGGGGTCCCTATGGGATGAAAAAGTTGATCTTTTCGGAAATCTGAGTTCGCCATTCGATCCGCCGACCTCGATTACATACCCCTACAGTCTCCCTTTCCACCCCAGACACCCCCTTCCTACCCCTGGGGGGGGTCACGCAACTCTACCCGGGGATAAAAAACGGCACCTGGGACTTAGGCGTTTTTTGCCCCCCAAAGCCAAACACAATGTCACTCCCATCACCTCAATAACGGTCCCCAATTCCAAAACAAACCACACAGGGAGACGCGTCTCGGTCTCCTCTACAAGATCCGCTACTCAGATTTCACTTTTGACAAACTCGCCGGGCCAACTTTGTCGCATTTCCGCCATTTTGACCACTTTTTGACACAAAGGGGTCCCTATGGGATGAAAAAGTTGATCTTTTCGGAAATCTGAGTTCGCCATTCGATCCGCCGACCTCGATTACATACCCCTACAGTCTCCCTTTCCACCTCAGACACCCCCTTCCTACCCCTGGGGGGGTCACGGAATGTGACCCGGGGATAAAAATTGGGGGGCCCCCCCAGCCAAACACAATGTCACTCCTATCACCTCAATAACGGTCCCCAATTCCAAAACAAACCACACAGGGAGACGCGTCTCGGTCTCCTCTACAAGATCCGCTACTCAGATTTCACTTTTGACAAACTCGCCGGGCCAACTTTGTCGCATTTCCGCCATTTTGACCACTTTTTGACACAAAGGGGTCCCTATGGGATGAAAAAGTTGATCTTTTCGGAAATCTGAGTTCGCCATTCGATCCGCCGACCTCGATTACATACCCCTACAGTCTCCCTTTCCACCTCAGACACCCCCTTCCTACCCCTGGGGGGGTCACGGAATGTGACCCGGGGATAAAAATTGGGGGGCCCCCCCAGCCAAACACAATGTCACTCCTATCACCTCAATAACGGTCCCCAATTCCAAAACAAACCACACAGGGAGACGCGTCTCGGTCTCCTCTACAAGATCCGCTACTCAGATTTCACTTTTGACAAACTCGCCGGGCCAACTTTGTCGCATTTCCGCCATTTTGACCACTTTTTGACACAAAGGGCTCCCTATGGGATGAAAAAGTTGATCTTTTCGGAAATCTGAGTTCGCCATTCGATCCGCCGACCTCGATTACATACCCCTACAGTCTCCCTTTCCACCCCAGACACCCCCTTCCTACCCCTGGGGGGGGTCACGCAACTCTACCCGGGGATAAAAAACGGCACCTGGGACTTAGGCGTTTTTTGCCCCCCAAAGCCAAACACAATGTCACTCCCATCACCTCAATAACGGTCCCCAATTCCAAAACAAACCACACAGGGAGACGCGTCTCGGTCTCCTCTACAAGATCCGCTACTCAGATTTCACTTTTGACAAACTCGCCGGGCCAACTTTGTCGCATTTCGGCCATTTTGACCACTTTTTGACACAAAGGGCTCCCTATGGGATGAAAAAGTTGATCTTTTCGGAAATCTGAGTTCGCCATTCGATCCGCCGACCTCGATTACATACCCCTACAGTCTCCCTTTCCACCTCAGACACCCCCTTCCTACCCCTGGGGGGGTCACGGAATGTGACCCGGGGATAAAAATTGGGGGGCCCCCCCAGCCAAACACAATGTCACTCCTATCACCTCAATAACGGTCCCCAATTCCAAAACAAACCACACAGGGCGACGCGTCTCGGTCTCCTCTACAAGATCCGCTACTCAGATTTCACTTTTGACAAACTCGCCGGGCCAACTTTGTCGCCTTTCGGCCATTTTGACCACTTTTTGACACAAAGGGCTCCCTATGGGATGAAAAAGTTGATCTTTTCGGAAATCTGAGTTCGCCATTCGATCCGCCGACTTCGATTACATACCCCTACAGTCTCCCTTTCCACTCCAGACACCCCCTTCCTACCCCTGGGGGGGGGTCACGCAACTCTACCCGGGGATAAAAAACGGCACCTGGGACTTAGGCGTTTTTTGCCCCCCAAAGCCAAACACAATGTCACTCCCATCACCTCAATAACGGTCACCAATTCCAAAACAAACCACACAGGGAGACGCGTCTCGGTCTCCTCTACAAGATCCGCTACTCAGATTTCACTTTTGACAAACTCGCCGGGCCAACTTTGTCGCATTTCGGCCATTTTGACCACTTTTTGACACAAAGGGCTCCCTATGGGATGAAAAAGTTGATCTTTTCGGAAATCTGAGTTCGCCATTCGATCCGCCGACCTCGATTACATACCCCTACAGTCTCCCTTTCCACCTCAGACACCCCCTTCCTACCCCTGGGGGGGTCACGGAATGTGACCCGGGGATAAAAATTGGGGGGCCCCCCCAGCCAAACACAATGTCACTCCTATCACCTCAATAACGGTCCCCAATTCCAAAACAAACCACACAGGGCGACGCGTCTCGGTCTCCTCTACAAGATCCGCTACTCAGATTTCACTTTTGACAAACTCGCCGGGCCAACTTTGTCGCCTTTCGGCCATTTTGACCACTTTTTGACACAAAGGGCTCCCTATGGGATGAAAAAGTTGATCTTTTCGGAAATCTGAGTTCGCCATTCGATCCGCCGACCTCGATTACATACCCCTACAGTCTCCCTTTCCACTCCAGACACCCCCTTCCTACCCCTGGGGGGGGGTCACGCAACTCTACCCGGGGATAAAAAACGGCACCTGGGACTTAGGCGTTTTTTGCCCCCCAAAGCCAAACACAATGTCACTCCCATCACCTCAATAACGGTCCCCAATTCCAAAACAAACCACACAGGGAGACGCGTCTCGGTCTCCTCTACAAGATCCGCTACTCAGATTTCACTTTTGACAAACTCGCCGGGCCAACTTTGTCGCATTTCGGCCATTTTGACCACTTTTTGACACAAAGGGCTCCCTATGGGATGAAAAAGTTGATCTTTTCGGAAATCTGAGTTCGCCATTCGATCCGCCGACCTCGATTACATACCCCTACAGTCTCCCTTTCCACCTCAGACACCCCCTTCCTACCCCTGGGGGGGTCACGGAATGTGACCCGGGGATAAAAATTGGGGGGCCCCCCCAGCCAAACACAATGTCACTCCTATCACCTCAATAACGGTCCCCAATTCCAAAACAAACCACACAGGGCGACGCGTCTCGGTCTCCTCTACAAGATCCGCTACTCAGATTTCACTTTTGACAAACTCGCCGGGCCAACTTTGTCGCATTTCCGCCATTTTGACCACTTTTTGACACAAAGGGGTCCCTATGGGATGAAAAAGTTGATCTTTTCGGAAATCTGAGTTCGCCATTCGATCCGCCGACCTCGATTACATACCCCTACAGTCTCCCTTTCCACTCCAGACACCCCCTTCCTACCCCTGGGGGGGGGTCACGCAACTCTACCCGGGGATAAAAAACGGCACCTGGGACTTAGGCGTTTTTTGCCCCCCAAAGCCAAACACAATGTCACTCCCATCACCTCAATAACGGTCCCCAATTCCAAAACAAACCACACAGGGAGACGCGTCTCGGTCTCCTCTACAAGATCCGCTACTCAGATTTCACTTTTGACAAACTCGCCGGGCCAACTTTGTCGCATTTCCGCCATTTTGACCACTTTTTGACACAAAGGGGTCCCTATGGGATGAAAAAGTTGATCTTTTCGGAAATCTGAGTTCGCCATTCGATCCGCCGACCTCGATTACATACCCCTACAGTCTCCCTTTCCACCTCAGACACCCCCTTCCTACCCCTGGGGGGGTCACGGAATGTGACCCGGGGATAAAAATTGGGGGGCCCCCCCAGCCAAACACAATGTCACTCCTATCACCTCAATAACGGTCCCCAATTCCAAAACAAACCACACAGGGCGACGCGTCTCGGTCTCCTCTACAAGATCCGCTACTCAGATTTCACTTTTGACAAACTCGCCGGGCCAACTTTGTCGCATTTCGGCCATTTTGACCACTTTTTGACACAAAGGGGTCCCTATGGGATGAAAAAGTTGATCTTTTCGGAAATCTGAGTTCGCCATTCGATCCGCCGACCTCGATTACATACCCCTACAGTCTCCCTTTCCACCCCAGACACCCCCTTCCTACCCCTGGGGGGGGTCACGCAACTCTACCCGGGGATAAAAAACGGCACCTGGGACTTAGGCGTTTTTTGCCCCCCAAAGCCAAACACAATGTCACTCCCATCACCTCAATAACGGTCCCCAATTCCAAAACAAACCACACAGGGAGACGCGTCTCGGTCTCCTCTACAAGATCCGCTACTCAGATTTCACTTTTGACAAACTCGCCGGGCCAACTTTGTCGCATTTCCGCCATTTTGACCACTTTTTGACACAAAGGGGTCCCTATGGGATGAAAAAGTTGATCTTTTCGGAAATCTGAGTTCGCCATTCGATCCGCCGACCTCGATTACATACCCCTACAGTCTCCCTTTCCACCTCAGACACCCCCTTCCTACCCCTGGGGGGGTCACGGAATGTGACCCGGGGATAAAAATTGGGGGGCCCCCCCAGCCAAACACAATGTCACTCCTATCACCTCAATAACGGTCCCCAATTCCAAAACAAACCACACAGGGAGACGCGTCTCGGTCTCCTCTACAAGATCCGCTACTCAGATTTCACTTTTGACAAACTCGCCGGGCCAACTTTGTCGCATTTCCGCCATTTTGACCACTTTTTGACACAAAGGGGTCCCTATGGGATGAAAAAGTTGATCTTTTCGGAAATCTGAGTTCGCCATTCGATCCGCCGACCTCGATTACATACCCCTACAGTCTCCCTTTCCACCTCAGACACCCCCTTCCTACCCCTGGGGGGGTCACGGAATGTGACCCGGGGATAAAAATTGGGGGGCCCCCCCAGCCAAACACAATGTCACTCCTATCACCTCAATAACGGTCCCCAATTCCAAAACAAACCACACAGGGAGACGCGTCTCGGTCTCCTCTACAAGATCCGCTACTCAGATTTCACTTTTGACAAACTCGCCGGGCCAACTTTGTCGCATTTCCGCCATTTTGACCACTTTTTGACACAAAGGGCTCCCTATGGGATGAAAAAGTTGATCTTTTCGGAAATCTGAGTTCGCCATTCGATCCGCCGACCTCGATTACATACCCCTACAGTCTCCCTTTCCACCCCAGACACCCCCTTCCTACCCCTGGGGGGGGGTCACGCAACTCTACCCGGGGATAAAAAACGGCACCTGGGACTTAGGCGTTTTTTGCCCCCCAAAGCCAAACACAATGTCACTCCCATCACCTCAATAACGGTCCCCAATTCCAAAACAAACCACACAGGGAGACGCGTCTCGGTCTCCTCTACAAGATCCGCTACTCAGATTTCACTTTTGACAAACTCGCCGGGCCAACTTTGTCGCATTTCGGCCATTTTGACCACTTTTTGACACAAAGGGCTCCCTATGGGA
This sequence comes from Pyropia haitanensis, assembly GCA_008729055.1. Classification (NCBI taxonomy): domain Eukaryota; phylum Rhodophyta; class Bangiophyceae; order Bangiales; family Bangiaceae; genus Pyropia; species Pyropia haitanensis. Next base: position 4,335,494 of record SDUX01000007.1, read on the forward strand.
TGAAAAAGTTGATCTTTTCGGAAATCTGAGTTCGCCATTCGATCCGCCGACCTCGATTACATACCCCTACAGTCTCCCTTTCCACCTCAGACACCCCCTTCCTACCCCTGGGGGGGTCACGGAATGTGACCCGGGGATAAAAATTGGGGGGCCCCCCCAGCCAAACACAATGTCACTCCTATCACCTCAATAACGGTCCCCAATTCCAAAACAAACCACACAGGGCGACGCGTCTCGGTCTCCTCTACAAGATCCGCTACTCAGATTTCACTTTTGACAAACTCGCCGGGCCAACTTTGTCGCCTTTCGGCCATTTTGACCACTTTTTGACACAAAGGGCTCCCTATGGGATGAAAAAGTTGATCTTTTCGGAAATCTGAGTTCGCCATTCGATCCGCCGACTTCGATTACATACCCCTACAGTCTCCCTTTCCACTCCAGACACCCCCTTCCTACCCCTGGGGGGGGTCACGCAACTCTACCCGGGGATAAAAAACGGCACCTGGGACTTAGGCGTTTTTTGCCCCCCAAAGCCAAACACAATGTCACTCCCATCACCTCAATAACGGTCACCAATTCCAAAACAAACCACACAGGGAGACGCGTCTCGGTCTCCTCTACAAGATCCGCTACTCAGATTTCACTTTTGACAAACTCGCCGGGCCAACTTTGTCGCATTTCGGCCATTTTGACCACTTTTTGACACAAAGGGCTCCCTATGGGATGAAAAAGTTGATCTTTTCGGAAATCTGAGTTCGCCATTCGATCCGCCGACCTCGATTACATACCCCTACAGTCTCCCTTTCCACCTCAGACACCCCCTTCCTACCCCTGGGGGGGGTCACGCAACTCTACCCGGGGATAAAAAACGGCACCTGGGACTTAGGCGTTTTTTGCCCCCCAAAGCCAAACACAATGTCACTCCCATCACCTCAATAACGGTCCCCAATTCCAAAACAAACCACACAGGGAGACGCGTCTCGGTCTCCTCTACAAGATCCGCTACTCAGATTTCACTTTTGACAAACTCGCCGGGCCAACTTTGTCGCATTTCGGCCATTTTGACCACTTTTTGACACAAAGGGCTCCCTATGGGATGAAAAAGTTGATCTTTTCGGAAATCTGAGTTCGCCATTCGATCCGCCGACCTCGATTACATACCCCTACAGTCTCCCTTTCCACCCCAGACACCCCCTTCCTACCCCTGGGGGGGGTCACGCAACTCTACCCGGGGATAAAAAACGGCACCTGGGACTTAGGCGTTTTTTGCCCCCCAAAGCCAAACACAATGTCACTCCCATCACCTCAATAACGGTCCCCAATTCCAAAACAAACCACACAGGGAGACGCGTCTCGGTCTCCTCTACAAGATCCGCTACTCAGATTTCACTTTTGACAAACTCGCCGGGCCAACTTTGTCGCATTTCGGCCATTTTGACCACTTTTTGACACAAAGGGCTCCCTATGGGATGAAAAAGTTGATCTTTTCGGAAATCTGAGTTCGCCATTCGATCCGCCGACCTCGATTACATACCCCTACAGTCTCCCTTTCCACCTCAGACACCCCCTTCCTACCCCTGGGGGGGTCACGGAATGTGACCCGGGGATAAAAATTGGGGGGCCCCCCCAGCCAAACACAATGTCACTCCTATCACCTCAATAACGGTCCCCAATTCCAAAACAAACCACACAGGGAGACGCGTCTCGGTCTCCTCTACAAGATCCGCTACTCAGATTTCACTTTTGACAAACTCGCCGGGCCAACTTTGTCGCATTTCCGCCATTTTGACCACTTTTTGACACAAAGGGGTCCCTATGGGATGAAAAAGTTGATCTTTTCGGAAATCTGAGTTCGCCATTCGATCCGCCGACCTCGATTACATACCCCTACAGTCTCCCTTTCCACTCCAGACACCCCCTTCCTACCCCTGGGGGGGGGTCACGCAACTCTACCCGGGGATAAAAAACGGCACCTGGGACTTAGGCGTTTTTTGCCCCCCAAAGCCAAACACAATGTCACTCCCATCACCTCAATAACGGTCCCCAATTCCAAAACAAACCACACAGGGAGACGCGTCTCGGTCTCCTCTACAAGATCCGCTACTCAGATTTCACTTTTGACAAACTCGCCGGGCCAACTTTGTCGCATTTCCGCCATTTTGACCACTTTTTGACACAAAGGGCTCCCTATGGGATGAAAAAGTTGATCTTTTCGGAAATCTGAGTTCGCCATTCGATCCGCCGACCTCGATTACATACCCCTACAGTCTCCCTTTCCACCTCAGACACCCCCTTCCTACCCCTGGGGGGGTCACGGAATGTGACCCGGGGATAAAAATTGGGGGGCCCCCCCAGCCAAACACAATGTCACTCCTATCACCTCAATAACGGTCCCCAATTCCAAAACAAACCACACAGGGCGACGCGTCTCGGTCTCCTCTACAAGATCCGCTACTCAGATTTCACTTTTGACAAACTCGCCGGGCCAACTTTGTCGCCTTTCGGCCATTTTGACCACTTTTTGACACAAAGGGGTCCCTATGGGATGAAAAAGTTGATCTTTTCGGAAATCTGAGTTCGCCATTCGATCCGCCGACCTCGATTACATACCCCTACAGTCTCCCTTTCCACCCCAGACACCCCCTTCCTACCCCTGGGGGGGGGTCACGCAACTCTACCCGGGGATAAAAAACGGCACCTGGGACTTAGGCGTTTTTTGCCCCCCAAAGCCAAACACAATGTCACTCCCATCACCTCAATAACGGTCCCCAATTCCAAAACAAACCACACAGGGAGACGCGTCTCGGTCTCCTCTACAAGATCCGCTACTCAGATTTCACTTTTGACAAACTCGCCGGGCCAACTTTGTCGCATTTCCGCCATTTTGACCACTTTTTGACACAAAGGGGTCCCTATGGGATGAAAAAGTTGATCTTTTCGGAAATCTGAGTTCGCCATTCGATCCGCCGACCTCGATTACATACCCCTACAGTCTCCCTTTCCACCTCAGACACCCCCTTCCTACCCCTGGGGGGGTCACGGAATGTGACCCGGGGATAAAAATTGGGGGGCCCCCCCAGCCAAACACAATGTCACTCCTATCACCTCAATAACGGTCCCCAATTCCAAAACAAACCACACAGGGCGACGCGTCTCGGTCTCCTCTACAAGATCCGCTACTCAGATTTCACTTTTGACAAACTCGCCGGGCCAACTTTGTCGCCTTTCGGCCATTTTGACCACTTTTTGACACAAAGGGCTCCCTATGGGATGAAAAAGTTGATCTTTTCGGAAATCTGAGTTCGCCATTCGATCCGCCGACCTCGATTACATACCCCTACAGTCTCCCTTTCCACCTCAGACACCCCCTTCCTACCCCTGGGGGGGGGTCACGCAACTCTACCCGGGGATAAAAAACGGCACCTGGGACTTAGGCGTTTTTTGCCCCCCAAAGCCAAACACAATGTCACTCCCATCACCTCAATAACGGTCCCCAATTCCAAAACAAACCACACAGGGAGACGCGTCTCGGTCTCCTCTACAAGATCCGCTACTCAGATTTTATATCGCAGCCACCTCCGTGAACGTCTGTTGAGGCACGTACAGGGGGACTAACACAGATACATACAGCCCTCGACATTGTGCATTCCCGTTGCTTGGCGGCCTCTGAGCGTCTCATAAATGGCTTCACTGTGTTCCGCAACCCTAACTTGCCCAGAATCGACCCTTAATACGCACATTTTCAGCCTAAAACGAGTCTTCAGAGCCCTAATGAGCCTTAACCGCCTGCTAATCACGCCTAATGCGCTTAATGGGGCCCTAAGTGACGCTTAACTCACCCTAACCACCCCTAAGTGCCCTTAACCACCCCCTAACTCGCCCTAAGTGCCCTTAGCAACCTTAACCCCCCACTAATTTTCATTAACCCACCCCTAAGTGGCCCTAACCACCCCTTAACCCGCCCTAACTCGCCCTAAGTGGCCTTAGCAACCTTAACCCCCCACTAATTTTCATTAACCCACCCCTAAGTGGCCCTAACCACCCCTTAACCCGCCCTAACTCGCCCTAAGTGGCCTTAGCAACCTTAACCCCCCACTAATTTTCATTAACCCACCCCTAAGTGGCCCTAACCCACCCTTAACCCGCCCTAACTCGCCCTAAGTGCCCTTAGCAACCTTAACCCCCCACTAATTTTCATTAACCCACCCTTAAGTGGCCCTAACCCACCCTTAACCCGCCCTAACTCGCCCTAAGTGGCCTTAGCAACCTTAACCCCCCACTAATTTTCATTAACCCACCCCTAAGTGGCCCTAACCCACCCTTAACCCGCCCTAACTCGCCCTAAGTGGCCTTAGCAACCTTAACCCCCCACTAATTTTCATTAACCCACCCCTAAGTGGCCCTAACCACCCTTAACCCGCCCTAACTCGCCCTAAGTGGCCTTAGCAACCTTAACCCCCCACTAATTTTCATTAACCCACCCCTAAGTGGCCCTAACCCACCCTTAACCCGCCCTAACTCGCCCTAAGTGGCCTTAGCAACCTTAACCCCCCACTAATTTTCATTAACCCACCCCTAAGTGGCCCTAACCCACCCTTAACCCGCCCTAACTCGCCCTAAGTGCCTTAGCAACCTTAACCCCCCACTAATTTTCATTAACCCACCCCTAAGTGGCCCTAACCACCCTTAACCCGCCCTAACTCGCCCTAAGTGCCTTAGCAACCTTAACCCCCCACTAATTTTCATTAACCCACCCCTAAGTGGCCCTAACCACCCTTAACCCGCCCTAACTCGCCCTAAGTGGCCTTAGCAACCTTAACCCCCCACTAATTTTCATTAACCCACCCCTAAGTGGCCCTAACCCACCCTTAACCCGCCCTAACTCGCCCTAAGTGCCCTTAGCAACCTTAACCCCCCACTAATTTTCATTAACCCACCCCTAAGTGGCCCTAACCACCCCTTAACCCGCCCTAACTCGCCCTAAGTGCCCTTAGCAACCTTAACCCCCCACTAATTTTCATTAACCCACCCCTAAGTGGCCCTAACCACCCCTTAACCCGCCCTAACTCGCCCTAAGTGCCCTTAGCAACCTTAACCCCCCACTAATTTTCATTAACCCACCCCTAAGTGGCCCTAACCACCCCTTAACCCGCCCTAACTCGCCCTAAGTGCCCTTAGCAACCTTAACCCCCCACTAATTTTCATTAACCCACCCCTAAGTGGCCCTAACCACCCCTTAACCCGCCCTAACTCGCCCTAAGTGGCCTTAGCAACCTTAACCCCCCACTAATTTTCATTAACCCACCCCTAAGTGGCCCTAACCACCCCTTAACCCGCCCTAACTCGCCCTAAGTGGCCTTAGCAACCTTAACCCCCCACTAATTTTCATTAACCCACCCCTAAGTGGCCCTAACCACCCCTTAACCCGCCCTAACTCGCCCTAAGTGGCCTTAGCAACCTTAACCCCCCACTAATTTTCATTAACCCACCCCTAAGTGGCCCTAACCACCCCTTAACCCGCCCTAACTCGCCCTAAGTGCCCTTAGCAACCTTAACCCCCCACTAATTTTCATTAACCCACCCCTAAGTGGCCCTAACCACCCCTTAACCCGCCCTAACTCGCCCTAAGTGGCCTTAGCAACCTTAACCCCCCACTAATTTTCATTAACCCACCCCTAAGTGGCCCTAACCACCCCTTAACCCGCCCTAACTCGCCCTAAGTGGCCTTAGCAACCTTAACCCCCCACTAATTTTCATTAACCCACCCCTAAGTGGCCCTAACCACCCCTTAACCCGCCCTAACTCGCCCTAAGTGGCCTTAGCAACCTTAACCCCCCACTAATTTTCATTAACCCACCCCTAAGTGGCCCTAACCACCCCTTAACCCGCCCTAACTCGCCCTAAGTGCCCTTAGCAACCTTAACCCCCCACTAATTTTCATTAACCCACCCCTAAGTGGCCCTAACCACCCCTTAACCCGCCCTAACTCGCCCTAAGTGCCCTTAGCAACCTTAACCCCCCACTAATTTTCATTAACCCACCCCTAAGTGGCCCTAACCACCCCTTAACCCGCCCTAACTCGCCCTAAGTGGCCTTAGCAACCTTAACCCCCCACTAATTTTCATTAACCCACCCCTAAGTGGCCCTAACCCACCCTTAACCCGCCCTAACTCGCCCTAAGTGGCCTTAGCAACCTTAACCCCCCACTAATTTTCATTAACCCACCCCTAAGTGGCCCTAACCCACCCTTAACCCGCCCTAACTCGCCCTAAGTGCCCTTAGCAACCTTAACCCCCCACTAATTTTCATTAACCCACCCCTAAGTGGCCCTAACCCACCCTTAACCCGCCCTAACTCGCCCTAAGTGCCCTTAGCAACCTTAACCCCCCACTAATTTTCATTAACCCACCCCTAAGTGGCCCTAACCACCCCTTAACCCGCCCTAACTCGCCCTAAGTGGCCTTAGCAACCTTAACCCCCCACTAATTTTCATTAACCCACCCCTAAGTGGCCCTAACCCACCCTTAACCCGCCCTAACTCGCCCTAAGTGCCCTTAGCAACCTTAACCCCCCACTAATTTTCATTAACCCACCCCTAAGTGGCCCTAACCACCCCTTAACCCGCCCTAACTCGCCCTAAGTGGCCTTAGCAACCTTAACCCCCCACTAATTTTCATTAACCACCCCTTAAACGGCCTAATAACCCTTAATTTCAGGAAAAAAGCGGAAAAGTCGCTCTAAAAGTGCTTAAAAACACGTTCCAAGTCAAATTTTCTGGACATCAAATTATCCTCGTTCAACGGCGCGTCTGATGCACGCATTCCCGTGTCGAACGGTTATCATGACCTCTAGTACTTGGCGTGCAAGCGTCGATTTGGCCCGTTTGCGGGACATCTCCACCCACAGTGACTCGGGATCGTGTCTGTTTCCGGATCTGATGCCGTCACCTTCTGCGCATGACCTTGACGGACCTTCATGCCAGGTTCGGTCAGCATCGGACATCATGCGGCAACGCAAGGCCCGTACAAGTGCCAAAATCGGGGGTACACGTCTTTACGGTGCCATAACGGGCGTTCCAGACCTTTGCACACCGATTTTCTTGCTTCCCCAGTGGATGCGCACCATCGACTTGCCCTGACCAAGTTTTGGTTCGAATATTGTAAAATGGTCACTCCTGAGCCCCGACATGGTGCCTTGTGGTGTCTTATTGCAGAAGACAGGCAGACAGCTGAGCGTCAAGTGGCGCATGCGTACAACCCATCAAGTCGGGTTCGACAAAATCGATGGAGGGCTCCTCAGTGGGATGCACGATGGCGGAAACCCCGGTTGGACCGGTCCCCCGGTCGTTTGGGGGTCCCTGGGGACCCCCTCCAGAACCCCCCTAGGAGGGCCTTTCCGCGCAGGTGGCCAAGTGCCACGCTGCGGGAACGACTGTGGGAGGTGCTGGGAGGGGTCTATGAGGTTGTAGAGCTCGAGAAATGACCTCAGGAGTGTCTCGAACGTCTAATTCTACCCTAAAAACCCCCGAATGGGCCTTAGTACGCGCGCAAGTCGGGTTAAGTCGCCCATATTACGGCTAAGTCCCCCTAATAAGCCTAATATTAGGCCTAATAGGCTCTTGATCCTCCCTAGTGATCCTTATACCACGTTCATATTTTTTTATTTCGCCTAATGCACCCCTAATGACGCCTAATGCGGCCTAACTCACCTTAACCCAGCCTAATATTTTCCTAATCACCTTAAGTTCAGCCTAACCCACCTCTAATGACCCCTAATGCAGACTTAACACGGTCCAAGTCCCACTTAAACCAGGAAAACGACTTAAGATTAGCCTTAATGGGCTCTTGATCCTCCCTAATGATCCTTATACACCATTCATTTCACCTAATCGACCTTAACCCACGCCTAACCCACCCTTAACCCACCTAACCATCCCCTAATCACCCTAATGTACCCCTAATCACCTTAACTTTAACCAAATCTCCCCCTAAGCGGCCTAATGTGGCCCAAATGGGGCCTTAATGAGCCTAAACGGGCACTTAGTTGTGGATTTGGACTTATAATGCGCCCTAATCGGCCTCTGATCCTCCTTAGTGATCCTTATACACCATTCATTTCACCTAATCGACCTTAACCCACGCCTAACCCACCCTTAACCCACCTAACCACCCCCTAATCACCCTAATGTGCCCCTAATGTCTTAAAGTTAAGCCTAATCACCCCCTAAGTGGCCTAATGTGGCCCTAATCGGGCCTTAATGGCCTTAAAGGCGCACTTAGTTGCGTATTTGGACTTAAAGTGAGCCCTAATCGGCCTCTGATCCTCCCTAATGATCCTTATACACCATTCATTTCACCTAATCGACCTTAACCCACGCCTAACCCACCCTTAACCCACCTAACCACCCCCTAATCACCCTAATGTACCCCTAATCACCTTAACTTTAACCAAATCTCCCCCTAAGTGGCCTAATGTGGCCCAAATGGGGCCTTAATGAGCCTAAACGGGCACTTAGTTGTGGATTTGGACTTATAATGCGCCCTAATCGGCCTCTGATCCTCCTTAGTGATCCTTATACACCATTCATTTCACCTAATCGACCTTAACCCACGCCTAACCCACCCTTAACCCACCTAACCACCCCCTAATCACCCTAATGTGCCCCTAATATCTTAAAGTTAAGCCTAATCGCCCCCTAAGTGGCCTTATGTGGCCCAAATGGGGCCTTAATGGCCTTAAAGACGCACTTAGTTGCGTATTTGGACTTAAAGTCGGCCCTAATAGGCCCTTGATCCTCCCTAGTGATCCTTATACACCATTCATTTCACCTAATCGACCTTAACCCACGCCTAACCCACCCTTAACCCACCTAACCACCCCCTAATCTCCCTAATATACCCCTAATCACCTTAACTTTTACTTAACCCTCCCCTAAGTGGCCTAATGAGGCCCTAATGAGGCCTTAATGACGCTAAACAGGCACTTAATCGTGGAATTGCCCTTAAAACGAGGCCTAATGGGCTCTTGATCCTCCCTAATGCTCCTTATACCACATTCATTTCACCTAACCCACCCTTAACCCACCCTTAGTCGCCTTAACCCACCCTTAATGCGGCCCTAATGCACCCTAATGACCCCTTAATGGCCCTAAAAACCCTTAATTTAAGGAAAATAGAGGAAAAGTCGCTCTATTAGGCCTCAAAGACACGTCCCAAGTCAAATTTTCTGGACATCAACTTATCCTCGTCCAACGGCGCGTCTGATGCACGCACTCCCGTGTCGAACGGTTATCACCTCGTCTAGTACTTGGCGTGGAAGCGTCAATATGGCCCATTTGCGGTATATCTCCACCCACAGTGACTCGGGATCGTGTCCGTTTCCGGATCTGATGCCTGTACCCTCTGCGCATGACCTGTACGGACCTCCATGCCAGATCCGGTCAGCATCGGACATCATGCGGCAACGCAAGGCCCGTATAGGTGCCAAAAACGGGGGTATACGCCTTTACGGTGCCATAACGGGCGTTCCAGACCTTTGCACACCGATTTTCTTGCTTTCCCAGTGGATGGGCACCATCGACTTGCCCTGACAAAGTTTTGGTTTGAATATTGTAAATTGGTCACTCCTGAGCCCTGACATGGTGCCTTGTGGTGTCTTATTGCAGAAGACAGGCAGACGGTTGTCGTTCATGTCACGTACCAACACAACCCATAAAGTCGGGTTCGACAAAACCGATGGAGGGCTCCTCAGTGGGATGCACGATGGCGGAAACCCCGGTTGGACCGGTCCCCCGGTCGTTTGGGGGTCCCTGGGGACCCCCCCCAGAACCCCCCTAGGAGGGGGTTTTTGCGGGTAGAGCCCTAAGGCGGGGTAGGTGGGGGCCAACTGGACTGCCAGGGAGGGGTCTATAGGGTTGTAGAGCGCGAAAAACGACCTCAGGGGTGTCTAGAACGTCTAAAATGACCCCATAATGCTCCCGAAATGCCTTCGTACGGCCCCAAAGGCCCTAAATGGGGCTTAATCACCCTAATCACCCCTAATATGGCCCTAATGTGGCCCTAATGCGCCCTAACTCGGCCTAATGTGCCTTAACCCACCCTTAATGACCCCTAATGGCCCTTAACTCACCTAACTTTCTCCTAATGTGCCCCTAATCACCTTAACTTCTACCTGAACGGCCTTTAATGGGCCTTGATCATCGGGAATTGGCCTTAATAGGCCCCTATTGCACTCTGATCACGCCTATCTCATCTTAACTCACCCTAATTTTCACTAACCCACCCTTAAGTGGCCCTAACCCACCCTTAACCCACCCTTAACCCACCTAACCCACCCTTAGCAACCTTAACCCTCCCTAATATTCATTAACCCACCCTTAACCCACCCCTAATGCCCCCTAATGACCCCTAATGGGTCCCAAACCTCCCAATATGTCGAATTGGGAGACTTAACTGGGACATACTTGGCCTTAATGTCCCTTAATAGGCCCCTATTGCACTCTGATCACGCCTATCTCATCTTAACTCACCCTAATTTTCGTTAACCCACCCTTAAGTGGCCTTAACCCACCCTTAACCCACCCTTAACCCACCTAACCCACCCTTAGCAACCTTAACCCTCACTAATTTTCATTAACCCACCCTTAACCCACCCCTAATGACCCCTAATGACCCCTAATGGGTCCCAAACCTCCCAATATGTTGAATTCGGAGACTTAAATGGGACATACTTGGCCTTAATGTCCCTAAATGGGCCCTTATTGCACTCTGATCACGCCTATCTCATCTTAACTCACCCTAATTTTCGTTAACCCACCCTTAAGTGGCCTTAACCCACCCTTAACCCACCCTTAACCCACCTAACCCACCCTTAGCAACCTTAACCCTCACTAATATTCATTAACCCACCCTTAACCCACCCCTAATGACCCCTAATGACCCTAAATGGGGGTCAAACCTCCCAATATGTCGAATTGGGAGACTTAACTGGGACATACTTGGCCTTAATGTCCCTAAATAGGCCCTTATTGCACTCTGATCACGCCTATCTCATCTTAACTCACCCTAATTTTCATTAACCCACCCTTAAGTGGCCTTAACCCACCCTTAACCCACCCTTAACCCACCTAACCCACCCTTAGCAACCTTAACCCTCACTAATTTTCATTAACCCACCCTTAACCCACCCCTAATGACCCCTAATGACCCCTAATGGGTCCCAAACCTCCCAATATGTTGAATTCGGAGACTTAAGTGGGACATACTTGGCCCTAATGTCCCTAAATAGGCCCTTATTGCACTCTGATCACGCCTATCTCATCTTAACTCACCCTAATTTTCATTAACCCACCCTTAAGTGGCCCTAACCCACCCTTAACCCACCTAACCCACCCTTAGCAATCTTAACCCCCACTAATTTTCATTAACCCACCCTTAACCCACCCCTAATGACCCCTAATGACCCCTAATGCGGCTTAAACCTCCCAATATGTTGAATTGAGCGACTTAACTGGTGCATACTTGCCTTAAACGGCCCTTAATAGGCCCCTATTGCACTCTGATCACGCCTATCTCATCTTAACTCACACTAATTTAACTTAACCCACCCTTAACCCACCCTTAACCCACCTAACCCACCCTTAAGTGGCCCTAATACTTCTTAACCCCCCTAATATTCATTAAACCACCCCCTAATGCCCCCTAATGACCCCTAATGGGTCCCTAATCGCCCTTAATGCGCCTTAAGTGGGCCTAATGGTCCCCTATTGCACTCTGATCACGCCTATCCCATCTTAATGCGCTCCATTTCATTTCAGCCCGGCGCTAATGCGACCGAGGCCTCTCCACGGCTAAGACACCGGTAACGCCGGTTCTCTATCCCCGGGTTCGTTTTTGACCCCGTCAGGGGGGGTCCTGAGGACGCACGAGAGGCCGCCATTCCGGCGACCGGTAACTGTGCCTCTTGGCCGCGTCATGTATGAACGGGCCCACAGGACTATGAGGACAGGTGGTGGTCGGTCGGCGGATCGACTTTGCCGTGGCAGCCCCCACCCCCCCTCAGGCCCGGGAAACGCATGGTCTGGTCAACCTGCGTTCCTGGGCCTGTTTGGGGGGGGGGGTGGTCGCGGCCGCCCCGCCTCACTGTTGGGGGCATAGCCGTCGTGGAGCGGCCCCCCCCCTCAGGAGCATGTTTTGGTATGGTTTTTCGTAGCTACCCACCCTCGGCATAGCCTCGGCGGCATAGCTCATTTCTATACCTCAGCACCATCCTGAGGGGGGGGGTCGCCAGTAGAGAGGGTGCCCCCCTCAGGAAAACGCATGTACCAGGGACGATAGTCGAGCATCGGGGTAGGCTCCCGTATGCATAGGGTGGGGTATGTCCCCCCCCCCCTCAGGACCATGTTGGCATAAGGGATACGCTTCACTGGTATCCCCCCCTACGGGGGTCGTTTTCATACGAGATTTTGATGATCGGTCTTGCGACCCGATATCACGAAGGATGGTGTTTCACATATGCAGGAGCCCCCCTGAGGGGTGTTTTCTTCCACCCCGGCTATCTTTTGCCCTGGTGCTCCGTTTGCGACGGGGACTGCAGATATCGACTCAGCGACCCTTTCTTAGTCAGAAACGTATCTGAGGTCGGAAATCGGAGACCCCCCCCTGACGGGTGTTTCCTCTAGGAGCATGAGCGATTCCTACAGAGCGATATCTTTGGCCCTGTTGCTCCGTTTGCGACGGGGACTGCAGATATCGACTCAGCGACCCTTTCTTAGTCAGAAACGCATCCGAGGTTGGAAATCGGAATACCCCCCCTGACGGGTGTTTCCTCTAGGAACATGAGCGATTCCTACCGAGCGCTATCTTTGGCCCTGTTGCTCCGTTTGCGACGGGGACTGCAGATATCGACTCAGCGACCCTTTCTTAGTCAGAAACGCATCTGAGCCCAAGAATCGGAATACCCCCCCTGAGGGTGTTTCCTGGTAGGAATATGACCGTTCCCTACCGAGCGATACCTTTGGCCCTGTTGCTCCGTTTGCTACGGGACTGCAGATATCGACTCAGCGACCCTTTCTTATCAGAACGCATCTGAGCCCAAGAATCGGAATACCCCCCCTGACGGGTGTTCCTGTAGAATACGACCGGTTCCCTACCGAGACCTTTGCCCTGTTGCTCCGTTTGCTACGGGATGCGGGTATCGACTCAGCGACCCTTTCTTAGTCAGAAACGTATCTGAGGTCGGAAATCGGCCGACCCCCCCGACGCGCTTCATTGGTATACGAGTATACNTAACCCACCTAACCCACCCTTAGCAATCTTAACCCCCACTAATGTTCATTAACCCACCCTTAACCCACCCCTAATGACCCTTAATGACCCCTAATACGGCTTCATCCTCCCAATATGTTGAAATTGGGCGACTCAACTGGTGTATACTTGCCTTAAACGGCCCTTAATAGGCCCTTATTGCACTCTGATCACGCCTATCTCATCTTAACTCACACTAATTTAACTTAACCCACTCTTGACCCACCCTTAAACCACCTAACCCACCCTTAAGTGGCCCAAATACTTCTTAACCCCCTAATATTCATTAAACCACCCCCTAATGCCCCCTAATGACCCCTAATGGGTCCCTAATCGCCCTCAATGCGCGTTAAGTGGGCCTAATGGTACCCTATTGCACTCTGATCACGCCTATCCCATCTTAATGCGCTCCATTTCATTTCAGCCCGGCGCTAATGCGACCGAGGCCTCTCCACGGCTAAGACACCGGTAACGCCGGTTCTCTACCCCCGGGTTCGTTTTTGACCCCGTCAGGGGGGGTCCTGAGGACGCACGAGAGGCCGCCATTCCGGCGACCGGTAACTGTGCCTCTTCGCCGCGTCATGTATGAACGGGCCCACAGGACTATGAGGACAGGGTGGTGGTCGGTCGGCGGATCGACTTTGCCGTGGCAGCCCCCACCCCCCCTCAGGCCCGGGAAACGCATGGTCTGGTCAACCTGCGTTCCTGGGCCTGTTTGGGGGGGGGGGGTCGCGCGGCCGCCCGCCTCACTGTTGGGGCATAGCCGTCGTGGAGCGGCCCCCCCCCTCAGGAGCATGTTTTGGTATGGTTTTTCGTAGCTACCCACCCTCGGCATAGCCTCGGCGGCATAGCTCATTTCTATACCTCAGCACCATCCTGAGGGGGGGGGTCGCCAGTAGAGAGGGTGCCCCCCTCAGGAAAACGCATGTACCAGGGACGATAGTCGAGCATCGGGGTAGGCTCCCGTATGCATAGGGTGGGGTATGTCCCCCCCCCCTCAGGACCATGTTGGCATAAGGGATACGCTTCACTGGTATCCCCCCCTACGGGGGTCGTTTTCATACGAGATTTTGATGATCGGTCTTGCGACCCGATATCACGAAGGATGGTGTTTCACATATGCAGGAGCCCCCCTGAGGGGTGTTTTCTTCCACCCCGGCTATCTTTTGCCCTGGTGCTCCGTTTGCGACGGGGACTGCAGATATCGACTCAGCGACCCTTTCTTAGTCAGAAACGTATCTGAGGTCGGAAATCGGAGTACCCCCCCTGACGGGTGTTTCCTCTAGGAGCATGAGCGATTCCTACAGAGCGATATCTTTGGCCCTGTTGCTCCGTTTGCGACGGGGACTGCAGATATCGACTCAGCGACCCTTTCTTAGTCAGAAACACATCTGAGGTTGGAAATCGAAATACCCCCCTGACGGGTGTTTCCTCTAGGAACATGAGCGATTCCCTACCGAGCGCTATCTTTGGCCCTGTTGCTCCGTTTGCGACGGGGACTGCAGATATCGACTCAGCGACCCTTTCTTAGTCAGAAACGCATCTGAGCCCAAGAATCGGAATACCCCCCCTGACGGGTGTTTCCTGGTAGGAATACGACCGGTTCCCTACCGAGCGATACCTTTGGCCCTGTTGCTCCGTTTGCTACGGGGACTGCGGGTATCGACTCAGCGACCCTTTCTTAGTCAGAAACGCATCTGAGGTCGGAAATCGGCCGACCCCCCCGACGGCGCTTCATTGGTATACGAGTATACGGGGGTGAAGCCAAGACCGCGATAGCTTGGCCCCAAGGGCCAGGTTTGGTATGGGACCGTTTGGTATCGACCTAGAGACCCCTTTTCTATCAGAATGGAGTCCAAGACCGGTGGGTGGGGGACCCCCCCCCCTGCGCTTCTGAAGCGCCGTCGGCTGTAATCAGTCGTCTACCCGATATAGTATGAACATACGTTTCAGGCCCCTAGGGGGCCATTTCAGACCGGCTTTTTTCCTATGGTAGTAGGCTACCAGCCTAGGGACCGCTATGCCCTCCATTTTCCCGACCTAGGGGGCGCCTTGGAGGAGCCCGGGGATGGCTTCCCGCCTGCCCGCTGGGCCGATTTTGATAGGGGTTTTTTTCCGCCTGGCGGACCCCACTGTTACTGGCATGTTCTACTATGGTTTCTAGGCCACGGGGTGACCTCCCACTTGACCCGAAACAACCATAGTAAGGGCCCCGTATTGGAGGCGGGGTAGCGGCTTTTTATGGCCACCGCCCCTCCTCAGAGGCGCACATAGTAGTAGGGGATTTTATGCCCTTGCTCTCCGGCCTGACCATCCGGAGTTGGCCTCAACAGTACGTGTGGTCCTCCCATAGGGGGAGGGGGCGACTCGGCCCCACTCGTGTGGTGGCTGAACCCCCCCCCCCTTTGGGGCATGCGTTGGTATGCCTTTTTTGTGCTCTCTATATACTGAGAGCAAAATCCATAAAGGCATACCTCCCCTTTGTGATGTCTGCTCCCTCCACCTCGCTTTTTTTTGTTCTTTGGGATAACAAAGAGCGGTGTGGGGGGGGACAGCGGGGTATGGAAACCGCGTGGTGCAAGTAACGCCGGAAGGCCTTTATAGAACGGCACTCCAATGAGGACGCAACGCAGGTCGCCCTTGGATTTGGTCCCGTCGACATGGATTGCGGGTTTGGTAGTAAGGTTCCATATTTGGTCCGCTCACCTCCCCACCAGTCGGTTGGATAAGAACAAGAGGGCGCGCGCGGTGGCGGCAGCTTATGAGTGTTTTTTCATAGAAAAAAGGGTACTCCAATGAGGACGCAAGGCGGGGTCGCCCTTGGACTTTTGTCCCGTCGACATGGATTGCGGGTTTGGTAGTAAGGTTCCATATTTGGTCCGCTCACCTCCCCACCAGTCGGTTGGATAAAGGGAAGAGGGTGCGCGCTGTCGCTCGCGCCAGCTTATGAGTGCCCTTTTTTCTCGGATGGACGCAAGCCTCTGGGGACGCCCTGTACTTTTTTTTTTTTTCCGCACTGTCTGGATGCGGTTTGGTAGTAAGGTTCCATTGGTCCGCTCACCTCCCCACCAGGCGCTGTGGGAAAAAAAAAAATACCTCAGGCCGTCGTCATGACCTTGTGGACCCGTCCGTATCGTTCCGTATTGACTTCCTATACGAGTGCAACGCTGGTACCAGACCACTGCACGTGTGCGCCCCCTTTTTTTGCGCTTGGGTTGGGGTTCGTTGGGCAAAAAAAAAGGGGGCTCTTGTACAAATGCCCCAAGCTGTGGTAGGGCACCCGTCGTGAATGAGAAACGGGGGAGGGGTTTGGTTACCCGTCTGCCTTTCTCGCCTCATTGACGGTTGTCCGTTGGGACGATACGAAAGAATTGGGGAAACCGGGTCTCCTTATGATATCACAAGCCGGTCTTGATGGTTTGCGAAAAAAGCGCTTGCCCCCTGAACGTATACTAAGGCTGTATACTAGTAACGCGGAGATTCGCCATAAGCCTATCCGTTATGAGAAAGGGGGTTATTTCCATAGGAACCGGGATATTGTTATACGGAGGATAGGTGTACCACCGTTGTGCCGTTTTTTGTAACGGGGGAGCTGGCGGGTTGAAGGGTGGCGTCCCCTCCCCAAGTGCCGCTCTGAGGAGGCTGCTTAGCCATGCCGAAATCCTTAAGTTGTGCGTTCCTGTGGTGTTCGGCATCTTTACCCGTGACGGTCTATGGGAATATTCTGGAGCTCTGCTCGACCCCCTACCGGGGCGTGGTATCATTTGTTGTAGCGGGCGCGCTATCACAGTCCTTGGCTGTGGTATCAATCCGCATATTGAAGCGTTAACGTTTCCCTTGGAGGGCGTCGTATCGTCGCAGCCCCGTCTATGGACATATCTCCGTGTAGCGCAAAGGGGTCCTTTTTTTTGTTTCTGAGGCGCCGTCCATCTCTTTTCCCGGGTGGACGGCCTGGTTCAAGGTGCTCCTTAGCCCAGGACACCGAACGGGAGTTTTTCTCCATGTCGAAAGAGGGAGCAGGGAGGGAAGTCCCTTTTTTCCCAAGCAAAAGACCAGAGCTGGGTCTGGCATAAGGAAGGCAGGCAGGGATAAAAGTTCCTAGCTAGAGCGTATGATTTCTTGAGGCGGGGCCCTTGCGTAAGAATGCAGAGTGTGAGCTTCGCCACTCGCATGGGTGTTCGCCTGAAAGCCGCATGATGTATTGTGTACGTTCCACTCTTGGGAGGAACGCCGGCTGGGGCCTTTTGTTTCCTGTCTGTTCTTATTTAGTGTTTCCAGGCTTGGGCTCTGGCCGATAAAGCTTGAGAAGATCATCTGTCTGAGACTCGCGCGGCCTCTTTTTCTTTTTTTTCGACGGTATCAAGCCTGGCGTGTTTTTTTGATACAAAAAAAAAGCAGCCTCAGGCTCTAAGAGTATATATGAGGTGCACATATATACGCGGAGTGCATGAGTAGGTACAGGACAAGGGGGGGACAAAAAAAGTCCTTGCTTGCTCCTCTATCCATGCTACGACCTTGTTTGGGGAAAAACGTTTTGCCATGGGGGTACACCTTCCAGTTGATGACAAAACAATGGAAGAGGTTTGGTCGCTCACTCCGCGCGCCTTTACCTCGCATACATACCTTGGGGAAGTGCCCTTTTTTTTTTTTATAAGAAAAAAAGGGCGGCCTCCTCAAGAAACGTCTCTGAGTGAGTGGCTTGTCTCCCGCCATCCCCACACACAAACCCGACCGTTACCTTTTTTTTGGTGGCGGGAACGGGCGGTGGGGGTACAGGGGGGGGGTCTTCACAAAGTAGTCGGCACAGTCTCTCGTACTTGGGGGGACTGCGCAGTACCATCCGGTTCGACTGGAGAGGAAGGAAAATAACGAACAAGTGTGAAGATTCCTCACACAAGTGACCTGTCGACCGCTCGTCGGTTGGCATTGACTATGCTGGGATGGCGCGGGGGGGGAAAAAGGGGCAAAAAAGCGCGGGAAGAAAAAAAAAAACCGCCAAGAAAAACTCAGCAGAGAGCAAAGGTGCGCCGTTACGAAACCCGTCGTGGGGTCACGCGCGGATTTTCCAAGACAACGGCCTCTGCTGGCCCACCCCACGATCCATCATTTTTGTACGGAAAAAAGACGCACCTGCAACAAGGAGGAAATGCCTGAGCAGATGTGCCGCGGGCGACGGCGCACGTGGATTGCCTTGCAATATAGGCACATCCCTGCCGTTTGCCAGCGACTTGGTACAAGAGAAAAAAAAAAAAAACCAAGGGAAGTGCCGCCCCGCCTGCGATGGCTGATGCATTGCCCTTTTGACATTTTCCGCCCATCGCGTGGCTGGCTCTCCCGCCCTTTTTTTTTTTTTCCCTCAAAGTACATGTACCTATTTACCTGGTTGATCCTGCCAGTAGTCATATGCTTGTCTCAAAGATTAAGCCATGCATGTCTAAGTATAAACACTTTTATACACGTGAAACTGCGAATGGCTCATTAAAACAGTTATAGTTCCTTTGAGAACCACACTACTTGGATAACCGTAGTAATTCTAGAGCTAATACATGCCGCAACGCCCGACTCACGAAGGGTGGTATTTATTGGATAAAAAACCATCGTGCTCCTTCCAGAGCGCTTTGAGATGATTCACAATAACTTGTCGGATCGCATGGCCTTGTGCTGGCGACTGCTCATTCAAATTTCTGCCCTATCAACTTTCGATGGTAGAGTATTGGTCTACCATGGTGTCGACGGGTAACGGGGAATTAGGGTTCGATTCCGGAGAGGGAGCCTGAGAAACGGCTACCACATGCAAGGAAGGCAGCAGGCGCGCAAATTACCCAATCCCGACTCGGGGAGGTAGTGACAAAAAATAACAATAGGGGGCCCTTTGGGCCTTCTAATTGGAATGAGAACAATTTAAATCCCTTATCGAGGATCCATTGGAGGGCAAGTCTGGTGAACCTAGTTCCACTCGTTGCTCGCCTCGTGCTCGGATCGCATATGCACAGGCGCACCACGTGAAGCGTCAAGCCCTCGTTAAAATAAAACAGCGCCAGATGTCTCTTTCCGGAAGCAGGGTGACTTGTGGAAGGCAAGCAGGCAAAAGATGGGAACCTATTTTCTTTTGGGAGAATTAATGAGCCCCCATCATACACTTCTAAATTGTCGGGGAGTGCCCGCCAGGCCTTTGACTACCGCGGTCCGCCGAGAGGTGAGAGCGAGCAATCGTTCAGGACGCAGCAGTGTACGTAGTGGTACATGGATGGTTAAAACGTCAAGGGTAGGGTTGATCCGCAGGGAAGCGCGAGTGCTTTTTCCATGCGGCCTCCTTTTGGTGGCCGCGTGGCGAGATGCAAAGGCGAACCTTCAGAGACTCTAATGGAGTGGGCGCAAGCTTAAGGGAGAGTCCAATCCACTGGGAAAAAAACCAGGTCCACAGGAGTAACGGGATTTTGCTCGCCCCGGAGGACTGTGGAAGGCGACCAAGCGTCTTATGGGCGCAGCGTTGTCGGGTATGAATGGCCAGCAGCCGCGGTAATTCCAGCTCCAATTGCGTATATTAAAGTTGTTGCAGTTAAAACGCTCGTAGTCGGACCTCGGAGCGCCCTCAGAGCACATCCAACAATGCCAGGATGGTCGCGAATACGTACACGTGGCTCTCATATTTGCTGGATGGGGTTCGAACGCTCAGCAGTCAATACAAACGGCCGCATGACGCCCCAACGGCAGACCATATATGACGAATCTGATTCATATATTTTTAGTAAGTACTCTGCATATTCGGATCGCAGGATGGGGTTGGTCTCTCCTGCGCCCCATTTTGTGTGAGAATGGGGAGCGAGCGGGACCATCCCCATCCTGTTGGCGACCTGTGAAACAAAATCGGACCAATGGGGTGACTGAAACGTGGCTGTGGACGATCGCGGGCTCGCATCCCAGCTGCTTCTCTGATCCCGATTTGAAGCTACATTCGAGGAATGGGGTTGGGTCTTTGTTCTCCCACCGGCGTGAACCCATCCTTCCGCCTTTTCGGCTAGTCTGCGCCCCGTTCCATACAAGTCCTGCAAGACCGGTTGGGGCACGCCCCAACAGAAATGGGCATCCAACCAGAAGCGCGCACGTGTTCGCTGAAATGAATCATTTGACCATTGGTCCCGACGTTGCTGGATGTGCTCTCACGGGCCGGGCTTCTGCCCTTGTGCCAGTGGGAGTTTGTCTCCTTTTGTCGGGACGCGGTGTGTGGGGCCTTGACTGGTTCCGCGCGTTTATACCTGCGGGCCGACCGTTTACTGTGAAGAAAGTAAAGTGTTCAAAGCAGGCCAATGCCTTGAATATGTGAGCATGGAATAATAGAATAGGACTTGGGCTCTATTTTGTTGGTTTCCAGTGCGGCCGCCCGGTCGCCCGCTCGCGGCGGTGCCGCCCCGCCCGCGGCACCGCGGCCCGCGTCGGGGCGGCCCGCGTGACGGCGGCGGCGGCGGCGGCGGCGACGGGGGCGGCGCTCTCTCTCCCCCCCCCCGCTGCCGCGGTCGACGGCGGCCACGCGCTGGACCCGGGGCTCGCCCTGGACCTGGCCCTCATCCCGCTGCGCCTCCCGCTGCTGGGCCGGCCGGCCGCCACGTGCGCGACTTCCAAACCAGGCTCACTCCCCAACCTCAAAACACTACCGCCCCAACGGCATAATCAGAGGCGCAACAGACAAAAAAGAAAGGGCTCCCCCGGAACACAGCCACACAAAGCGCCATCGAGGCGGCGGTGCGACGTCGCCCGCCGCGCGCGCCGGCAACAGCCCCCCCACCTCCCCTCTCCGACCCCGGCGCCTCCTCTGCCGAGAAGAGCCGCCCCCACGGGGTGCCCAACGACCGCCGCACGTCTAGGTGCCAGCGGCGCAGCCGCCGGGACGCGGCGTCCAGGCTGGCCGGCGCGCCGGCGGCCGTGGCGTCGGCGGCGGCGGGCGGGCCGGGGGCGCCGCCGAGGCGGGGTCGCCCCCCGCTCCCGCCGCCGCCCCTCGCCGGCCCCGCTGCGGGCGGCCCCCGCCCGCCCCCGCCGACCGCGCGGCGTGCGCGCGGGCGACGCGCGCGTGGAAGTGCGCTGCCACCCCCGCAAACACCGCCGCCGCTGCCGCAGCGGTGCCCGACACTGCAGGGGGGGCGGCCGGTAGGCAGCACTGCGCGCCCGGCGGCGGCGGCGGCGGGTGCATGGCGCGGCCACCGTGGCAGGCGGGACGTCGCCGCCCGCACTCGCGTCGCCCGAAGGCGCGGGGCAGCGGCGACGGCGCCTCGCAACGGGCCACGCGGGCAGCCGCGGCGACGGGCGTGGCGGGGGTGAGCGGCCGCGACGTGCGCGGCGGGGGCGGCGGTGGGATGACGAAAGCGGGCGGGTGGAGGCGCCTCCGCGTGCGCCTTCGCAGGCGTGCGGCGCGCGCCGCCACCGCCCACCTGCCGGTCGGCTGGCGCACCGTCGGGGGCCGACGCAGCGTCGCGGGCAGCCGCGCGGCCGCGTCGCCACCCGACGCGGCCCGTGGCGCGGGCGCCGCTGCGGCGGCGGCGGCGGGCGGCGCCGCCCGCCGCCCCCGCGCCGGCGCCACGGCAGTGCGGGCGGTGCGGGCGGGCGTGCCGGGCGCGGGGGGGGGGGGGGGGCGAGGAGGACGCCCGCCGCCGCGGACGCCGCCGGGCGGTCGCTGTGGGCGGCGACGGTAGTGGAGTATGGGGGCGCCTCCGCCACCGCCAGCGGCGGCGCCGCCCGCGCGGCGCCCGCGCCCGACCGAGGGTGACGATGGCGGGCGCATCCGGGCGTGGGCGCGCAAGAAGCACACAGACGGGTGGATGGGGGCTGGCGCCAAACGGAGGGGGGGAGTGTGGCGGCAGGGACTGGCCCGTGGTGCACGGCCGACACTGGCCCGAAAAATGCCTGGAGGGGGCCGTGACGCCATGCCCTGGCGGCCCTTTCGGACGAGGATTGCCGCGCCCACGATCAGAAAAATGCAGGAGGAGGTGCCCTGTCGCGCGGATGGCCACTGCCAGAGGTTTTTTTTTCCCCGGGTTTTTTTCCTGGCGTGCGCCCACGCCGCGGGCCAAAAAAATGGCGCCTTATTCGTCACATACCCTCGCAAGCCCATCTACTTGTGCCCCCCCCCCCCCCCGTACAGGCGTGCGCGATTGGTGGACGTTTCGCGCGCACACCCCGTGGGCCAAAAATATGACGACTTAATCGTCACATGCACTCACAAGCCCGGGAACTTGTGTCGCCCCCCCCCCCCGAGTCATCGAGAAAAGCTGTTGCTGCTGTGCGGATGCACAGCACAAGCATGCGTGCCGTGGCCAGCGCGCATGCATGTCGCGGGGGCAGCGATGGGGCTGCTGGCGGCAGGCGTGGCGGGTGCCGCACATGCTCAGATGTGCATGCTGGCCCTCGCCGCGTCGCGCTTTGCTGCACCTGCTCCCACTCCGCGCGCACGCGGCGTGCGTGGGCAGGGACGACCGGCCGCGACCCCCCCCCCCCCCCGCCCGCCGAGCCGCGTCGCCGGTGCGCGGCTCGGACCACCATGCCCGGCACAGAGGCGTCGAGCGCGACGCTGGAGGACGACGATGCCGCAGGTAAGCACGGCTCCGACCTAGACGCCGACGATGCGTGCGGCGACGCGTCGGCCACGGCGTCAGAGGACGACGTCCGTGTCGGCGACGACGACGAGGATGCTGCTGCGTGGAGCGAGGCGTCGGACGCGTCAACTGCTGAGACCGACGAGGGCTCGGACGCGGCGGGTGGCGACGCGCAGGAAGCGCCCCCCCTGCCGCCCGACGAGCGAGACTCGCTGCTGGCCGCGCTGCGCGTGAAACGCTGGCGACTGCGGCTGCTTCTGGTGCGCGTCGAGGCTGTGGCACGGGCGCGCGCCCCCCCCCCAGGCGATGCCACCCTCGACACGGTCGTCGCCGCTCTGCGCACAGCCGCGGCGGTGGTGGACGCCCCCCCCCCCCCCCCCGCCCGACGCCACCACGGACGTGGCGCATCGCACGGCGGTCGTTGACACGGCCACCCGCGACGAGGAAGCTGTGACCGCCGCGGTGACCACTGCAGCCGAATGGGTCGCCGCGCACGCGCCGGACGGCGTCGACGCGTCACGGCTGGCCGCCCGAGCGGTGCGGGCGGCGGCGCTGGTCGGCCCGACGGCGCGCGGCCTCGCCCGCCGCTCGGTCGAGGCGGAGCCCCGACGCGCAGCGGCACCGGCCGGCCCACAACCCCCCCCCCCTGCCAGAACTGCTGCGGCCGCACGCACCCGAGGCGGTCCAAGGTGTGCCCGGCCAGGGCGTGGGGTGGCGCGTCCCTCCCGCATGTGCACGATCGGGGCGAGGACGTGGCGGCAACCGATCCGTACGCCAACCGCGCGACGGTAACGCACACCGTGACGGTGCCGCTGGGGCTTGTTGTGCGCGCGGTGGCGCCTGCCCCTGGCGACGCGGCCGCTGCGTCGGGCCTGACGGCGGCATTTGAGGCGGTGGCGCGCCATGCCACACACTTTGACCTGTGCCTGCGACTGTTGTGGGTCAACACGGTTCACCGACTGCTGCCGGCGACTGGTGCGGACGCGTGGGACGCGGCACTGCCGGCAACGACGCAGGGGTGGACGGACTTTTGGAACTGGGCGTCGAACGCAGTCAGCTGCCGTGGCGCGTTCGGCGGGAGCCTGTCCGGGGAGGATGTGTGCGGAACGTGTGGGCGGGCTCGCGAGCACCGGCTCAGTCGCCCTGCATACACACGGCTGCTGACCCCCCCCCCCCACCACCCGCCAAGCCGCCGCGCGGTGCGGCGCCCACGCTTCTTGCTGCGGCGGAGATGGCGCTGAGGGACTTATCACCTGCCCTCGTCTCTCCGTGCCACGAGCACCTTCCGGGCAATAACGATCGCATGCGGTGGACGCAGACCGTGACGCGGCTGGCGCAGACGACGGCGCAGCGCGTGACGCGTGCGCTGCGCGGCCTGGCGGGCGCCGTGACTGACGCGGCCCCCCCCGCCGTGGGCGCACGCGGCAGCGACGGACGCCGAGGAGTGTTTGCAGCAGCTCTGAGGTGCTTTTCGCGTGGCGTCGACGAGCCGACCGGGGCAGCCGCAAGAAAGTTCGTCGCTGCCGTGCCGGACGCCGCGGCGCGCGCGGCGGTACTGGCGTCGATCGCTGCGATACGCGCGCGCGTGCAGCCCGTGAGGCAGCGGCCGACGCGCCTCTTCCCGACGGGCGGCCACGTCGCTGTCGTGGCGCGTTGGTGGGCATACGTCCCCTTTGTCGTGGCCGTGCAACGCGAGGGCATCCGCCGCCCGTTCGCGTTGGTCCCCGCCAAGTCCGCGCCGCTGCACATGTACGGCACGTTTACGCGGCTGCGCCTGACCCGTTTGGTGAACTCCCTGCGCGTTGGTGACGTCGCTTTCCGCGCCGCGGTGCGGGACCGTGGCGCGGCCGCGTTCGCTGCGCGCCTGCCCGGCCGGCCGATCGGCAGCGGAACGCGTTCTGTCGGGGCGAACCTGACTACCAACGGCGTGGCGGTGGCCTTTACGGTCGTCACTATGGACTCAAATCGCTACACAAGGGCTACACAGGCTACACACATACACAACCCCCCAGGAATCATGTTTCCTGGGGGGGGTCCAAAAGTCATCGCAATCTCGGCTTGACGCCCCGAAGGCGACCGAGCTTTCGTGAAGAACCCGGCTGCAACAGCTCCGGCGGTCAGAAGTGCCTCGCGCCGGAACTGCCAAATCGGCCTCCGATTGGCTGGATCGCCCAAAGAAGTCAACTGTCCCCGTTGGAGCGCAGCTCAGTCTCGGATCCGCGAGACCGGACTGCCTTACAGCTCGGCTGTGGTCCCTCTGAGCATCCTGAGCCTCAAGGGTCCTGTGCGGGGGGGGGCAACCTGAGCATCGCTGTGTCGACTCGCGAACGGCCCGTCGCCACGTGGTGAGGGAACAACTGGTCGACCTCGGAAGCTCTCCCGCACTTCGACGATCACGCGGCGGCGCGTCACGCGCCGAGAGGTTGTCAAAGACAATCTCGCTGGGGACAAATTACTAGAAGCGTTGCAGCGTCACCCCGCTTCATTGCACACTTCGTCGCTGCCCAAGTAAGGGTTGGGGGGAAGCTTCGTGCTGATCGACCAATAGGCAGGTCGCATACGTATCCAATTTGTACACGCGTTCGACACTCTGTCCTCTGTGTCGGAGTTGAAGACTAAAGTCTTCTTTTTGCAGGTCCGATCCCGACCGCTGAGAATCGAGACGCCGCGAGACCCAAAGCTTCGGCCGCGGACCAAGCTGTGGACTCGTTTCCGGCCACCTCTCGCCGTCTCGCGCTAAGTGGGCACGCTCTCTCACTCAGACGCACTACACCCAGCACGACCCTCTCCTCCTTCCCCTCGAGGTGCCCGACCGTCTACCAATGGATCGAGGCACTTCTTCGTCCGACGGCACGGCTGTAGGTGCGCGCGTTCACCGTTGTCCATCCGTGCGCTAACGTCATGAAAGATTTGCAGGGCGAGCGCGGCTCCTTGGTGACTCGCCGACCGCTCGGCAGCTGGAGGGAGATCGTTCTTGTTCTGCGCGTGAGTGTTTGGCATGGAGGTGTCTAACTTTGCCCTTTTGCCGCGTCCATCGCTGCATGGTCGGTTCTTGGTTTGCATGTATTGTACGTGGATCTGTTGTGCGTGGATCGGGATCAAAAAGACAAGGCATGAACAAAGACACTGGTGTAGCTGCGCGGTGCGGAGTTGGCTGAGGCAACAGGGGGCAAGAAGTCGGAGGACGTGGAGAGGGGGAGCGGCGTTGAGGATGGCAGAGGGCATTGAGGAAGGTGGAGAGAGTTGAAGATGGGGGTCGCGTTGATATGGGTGGGGGGCGTGGGTGCGTGTAGGGTGGGGGCGACGCACCGGACTTGTGGGCGGGGGGTGGAGATGCTAGCGGAGTGCTAGAGGAGAGCTCGCCGCCCCCCTCCTCACCACCTGCAGGCAGGTCGCCGCTACGGTTGAGAGGTGAGGGGGGGGAGGGCGGGGGCGGGCACTCCCGCTGCATGAAGCAGCTGGTACAAAGAGAAATAAAGCGTGCACATGGTACCATGAAGAATCGCACGTGGCACAGGAAGGAGCAACGTGGCGGCCAGTGGGCCACCAGAGCACCCTGTTTTGATGCCCTTGAACGGGACTGTCAGCCTTCTATATGCACTGTGGTTGGTCCATGAGTCGTCGATCGACACTCTCTGATTGGGTGGCGTGGCAACACGGTCCGTGGCATACCTCATTTCGATGAGACGAGTCGGGGTCATCACAACGGGATACACAGGCTACACACATACACACATACACACATCCTACACAACCCTTCGAAACTGACCCCGTGAGGCCCGACTTCGGGCCCCGGCCAACTCATCACAAAGCTATCGCAATCGGGGTGTGTATCAAATTTTGTCGATAGTGACGGTGTCCCGGCCGGCGACGCCTGCAGAAGCCGAGGCTGCGGACATTGCTGCTGCGAAGCGGCGGCGCGATGGGGCGCGCGTGCGGCGGCGGGTCGCGGGGTCACCCACCACGCAGCTAGAAAAACAAGGCTGCCCCGTGGCTGGCGTGTCGCGGCTGACTGTGGTGTCGGCGGACCCTGGTGTAGCCACGGTGCTGACGGCCGTGTCAAGCGGCCCGACGGCCGCTCAGTGGGCGGCCCGCAGCCGCGTGTGGGCGACCCGATGCGCGCGAGCGAGGCTGGTCGCGGTTGAGGCGCTGATGCGCGCTGCGCTGGCGGTGGAGGCTGGAGTCACCGCTGCGGCCGGCCTGACAGAGGGCCAGATGGCGGAGGTTGAAGCGGCGGCCGCGGCGACAGCTGGGACGCCCCCCGCCGTGGCCACCAAGGCGGCCGCTGGCAAGCGCCAAGCCGTGGGTGCCGGGTCTGGCGCGGACAGGAAGCGGCCACGCGGCGGAGCGGCGGCCGCCGGCAGCACAGACGCGTTGCCCCCCCCCGCTGCTGCAGCCGCGGTCATGCCGCCGCGCTCAGGTCGCCGGTGCGTGCGGCGCGTGCGCGGCGCCGCGCGGCGCCTGCGACGCACGGCTCGCGTCGACCTGTGCAAGGCGCTACGCGAGCTGCTGGCGGCAACCGGGCGCGGGAGGTGGCGGGTGCCGCGCCACGCGGCGGTGCGAGTTGCGCTGGCGTGCCTGCCCCGCGCGACGCGCGGCATGGCGGTGGCAGACGTGGACGACGGGCGTCCGCTGGCGGAGGCGTATCTGACGGACCGCGCGGCAGCAGTGACGGCCGACCGCGCGGCCGCGGGTACGTACGCCGGTGCGCTTAGGGCACTGGCGGCGCGAGTGCGTGCGGCGACGCGCGCGAGCCGCGGGTGGCGCGCCCCCCCCCCCCCGGGGCGGTGTACAGCCTGTCGCGCGAGCGGTACCACGAGGAGAGCGGGAATGGGATGACGACGCGGGCGGTAGCCGACCACCGCGCGGCGGCCGTGGCGCGCATCGCCGAGCTGGGCGATGCCGCGGGCGTGCGGACACCCGAGCAGGTGACGGAGCGCGCGACGTTGTGCGTGGGCGACGCGGAAGCGGTGCGAGTCGCGTCACGCGAGTGGCTGGCCGCCCGCTGCAAGCCCGTGTATGAGGCGGTGTGGGGGTCGGCGGCGACGCGCGGGCTGCGCGAGGCGCGGCTGTACGGGGTGCTGCAGCGCGGGCGGTTTGCGGCGCGCGTCGCGCGGGAGCTGACGGGCGGACGTCTGCGGCGGGTTGTCAACGGGTCGGTGGTGGCGGTGGCGCTGGGCGACGCGGCGACACGCGGCGGGGCGACGCAGCTGTGGCGGCGCCTGCGCCACCTGTGCTGGACGGTGGACGTGCCCGAGCGCAACACGAGTGCAGCTTGCGACGGCTGCCACACGCGGCTGGCGCTGGTGTTCCCGACGCCCGCGTCTCCGCCGCAAGTGCCCCGCGGCACGCGCGTGTGCGGGCGGCGCCGTGGCGTGCGCGGCCGCACCGGCCGGCCGAGCGGCGTGCAGCGCGGGTGGTGGGACCGCAGCGCGCCGGTGCGGTACGCCCGCCGGCGGGCGGCGTGCCGCGCCGAGGCGGAGAACGCCGCGACGGCACGGGCGGCTGCACACCCGCGGCCGCACGCGGGCCCGGTCTTTCGGGCGGACCGCAAGGCGGTGGTGTGGTGCGTCAAGGTTTGCGTGGAGCCGACGTGTGCCCGAGGGATGGTGAACCGCGACGTGACGGCGGCGGCCAACCTCGGCTGGCGCACATGGCAGTGGATACGCGGGCGCCCGTGCCACCCGTTCCGGACCGCGGCCCACGTACGGTGGCCGCGGATCGACTGGAACGGCCGCACGGGCGGGGCGGCGGATGGGCGCGGCGCGGGCGGGGCAGCGGCGGACCCGCTGGTCGCGGCGAGCGGGGAGGGGGGCGGCGCGGCGGCGGCTGGTGGCGGGGAGGCACCCCACGCGTGAGACGGTTCAACACCGCGGTACTCACGCGGGGCGCCCCCCGCGGCTGGCCGTTGCAGCGGCCCCTCCCTCTCCGACGAGCCGCAACGCGGGCAATCGTCGGATGTTCATTATCACTGTGGGTGAGAATCTTTGCGAGTGCGAGGGTTTTTACCAAGGGGTCGGTCCCCCCACAGCGGTAAGCAGAGCTCGGCCGTGCGCGGAGATCCCGCGACCGCCGCCGCCGGCGCCGCCGCCGGCACCGCCCGACGGGCGCCCGCCGCGGCGGCCATCGACGGCGGCTGGCCGCGCCACCATCGCTGCCGCCGCTTCCCCAGACGTCACCGGCACGCGCCGCGCACCCCCCCCCCCCGCGTGGCGCCCCCCCCTTTTTTCCGAGCTGGCGGCCTCCCTCCCCCCCCCCCCCCCCGCCTTTGCTTCCCACCCCTCGCCGCCATGGCCGCCCGCCGCCCGCGCCGCCCGTGCGGCCGCCCCCACCCGGCGGTGCTGCCGGCGTTCCGGCCGCCGCTCGCGGGCACCCCCGCGGGGGGTGGCATTGGCGGCGGCGGCGGCGGCGGCGGCGGCGGCGGCGGCGGCGGCGGCGGCGGCGGTGGCGGCGCCGCCGGCAGCGTCGTCGACGCCCTCTGCCGCGGCCGCCCCCGCCCGCGCGCGGCGGCGGCGACGGCACGGCGGGCGGCCGCGTTTTGGGCCGCCGCCGCCCGCGTGTACGTGGCGTACAAGGTGACCCCGCGGCGCGCGGCGGCGGCGGCGGCGGCGGCTGCCGCCAGGGCGGCAACCACCACCGCCGCGGGTGGCACCGGCACGGCGGCGGCGGCGGCGGCGACTGCAGCGGCGGCGGCGGCGGCCGAGGCGGCCGAGGCGGTGTGGGCAGAGCAGCACGCGTGGGCGGGGGAGGAGATGCGGCGGGTGTGCGTCGGGCTGGGCGGCTTTTACGCCAAGGCGGGGCAGTTTTTGGCGACGCGGGTGGACTTTGGTGCGTTTGTGGACGGCAGGAGGGGGGGGGGAGGGGGGGGGGGGGGGGGAGGGATGGCACGGCGGGAGGGGTCGAGTGGGGTAGGGGATGGCGGTGCCGCACCGAGGGGAGCGGGTGGCACTCGCGGTGGCGGCCTGCTGGTCGTGGCGCTTGGCCCCCCCCCCTGCTCTGTGTGGGTAGTCAGCGAGCGTGTGGGCGGGGCTACCGGCGGGGGTCCCGCTACCGTGCTGCTCGTGCGGCTGGTCGTCAACCGCCCGAGCGTGTGGCTGACGATGGGGACGACCGCTCCTTGCCTGGGGTGCACGTGTGGCGGGGCGTACGTTTGGTCACCCCGCCGCATCGGTCCATTACCCCCCCCCTCCTCCCCCCCCCCCCCCCCCCCCCCGTCCCCCCCTCTCTTTTCCTTCCCGGGCCTCCCCGCCCCGTGCTGTTGGCAGTACCGCTCCCCATCTGCCGCGCCCTCCACACGGTGCACACGGAGCTGCCGGCGCTCCCCCCCGACGTCCCCCCCGCGCTCGTCGAGGCGGCCTTCCCCGGCCACCGGCTCGCCAACCTCTCCCCCACCCCCATCGCCGTCGCGTCCGTTGCGCAGGTGCACACTGCAGACGCGGTGGCGGCGGGCGCGGCCGGCCCGGCCGCGCACCCCCCCCCCCCCCCCCCACCCGCCCGTCGACGACGCCCGTGGTGGTCAAGCTCACCCGCCCCGGCGGCCGCCGCGTCATGGCCGCGGACATGGCCAACGTGGGCGCCCTCGCGCGCCTCCTCACCGCCTCGGACGTGCCGTTTGACCTGTCGGGCGCGGTGGCGGAGCTGCGGTCGCAGCTCGCCGCGGAGTTTGACCTCGCCGCCGAGGCCGCGACGCTCACCGAGGTGGGCGGCAACCTCGCCGCGCTCGCCGCGGGCCGCCGCGGGCCCGCGCTGTGGCGGTGGCGCCGCTGGGGGGGGCCGTCACCCTGCCACGGGTGGTGGGCGGCATGGCCAGCCGGGGGGTGCTGGTGATGAGCCGCGTGGGGGGGGTGCCGCTCAGCCGGCTGGGCGCGGGGGGGGGGGGGGGGCGCCGGGGGGGGACGCCAGCCCCGCCGTGGCCGCCGCCGATGGGGGGGGGGGGGAGGCGGCGGCCGCCGCCGCCGCCGCCGCCGCCGCCGCGGAGGGGGGGGTGCGCGCCCGGATGGCGGCGTGGGCGCAGCGCCGCGCCGTCCGTGGCATCCTGCGCAAGCTGTACCGCGCGTACGGGGCGATGGTGCTGGTGGACGGCCTCCACCACGCGGACAGGTACGGGAGGGGCCGGGGGGGGGGGGGGGGGAGGCACCAGGGGTGGGAGGCGGCTGTTTGGAGAGGGTGCGGGGGAGGGGCGCGCGCTCGCGCGTGCGGCCGCCTGCCGCTGCCGGCAACGTGCATGCCGACCCGTGGGCGCCGCGGTGGGGAGCGGCACGCCGACGGCGCCGCCGTTGCCCTGCGGGACTGGCTATTGACACGCGCACGTCCGTCCTCCCCCCTTCCCCCCCCCCTCCTTTCGCGTGGCGTCTCTGCTCCTCCCCCTCTACGACGTCCCCACTGTCCGCCCCCTCTCCCCTACCCCTTCCCCCCCCCCACCGCCCCCTCCCCCGCGGCAGCCACCCCGGCAACATCCTCATTGACCGCCACTGGGCGGGCGTGCGCGTCGGCCTCGTCGACTTTGGGCAGGCCAAGCGCCTCAGCCGCGCACACCGCCTCGGCATTGCGCGGCTGGTCGTGGCGCTCGACGATGGCGACGCCGCCGCCACCGCCGCGGGCCTCGCCGCGCTCGACATCCACATTGGCGGGCCCGCGGGGGCGGCGGGGGGAGGCGGCGGCGGCGGCGGCGTCGCCGCCGCCGCCGCCGCCGTCCCGGCCGCCGCCGCCGCGTCGGGCGTCGCCGCCGCGGCGGCCGCGGGGGTCCCCCCGCCGGCGTCCCCCCCCGCCGCCGCCGCCGCCGCCGCCACACCCCCCCCACCCCCACCTCTACGCAGCCCCCCCCGCCGCGGCGGCCGCTCATCGCGCGGCGGCTGGGCGTCCGGTCGCGCCCCCCCCCCCCCACGGCCTGTCCATCGCGCAGCGCCACGCGTACGGCATGTTTGACACCGCCGCCCGCCCCGGCGTCGACGGCAGCCCGTGGGGTGGCGACGACCTCGCCGCGTCGCCCGTCACGCGCTTCCCGCGGGACCTCTTCTTCCTCCTCCGGACGGTGCAGATCCTGCGCGGCGTCGCGGCGGGCGCGGGCGTCACGGGGGGGGGGGGATCGTCGCCGAGTGGGCGCCGCTCGCGCGCGCCGTCCTCCGCGCCGAGGGCGCCGCCGCCGCCGCCGTCGCCGCCTAGAAGCAGAGAGGGCGGTGCGGGGCGCGCAGCGGCAGTGGCGGCGCGGCGGCGGTGGTGACAAACGATAGGGGTGGCGGCGGGGGTGGGGGTGGCGGCGGCTGCGGCGGCGGCGGCGGCGGCGGCGGCGGCTGCGGCGGCGGCGGCGGCGGTGGCGGCGGCGGCGGCTGCGTGCCGCCTTTCTACCCCTCCCCCCCGGCGTGTCGGCGAGCACCACGGACGGGGTCCCCGTGTGGGCGGTGTGGTGTGGCGCCCTGTTCCCCATGGGGGGTGGTCAACGGGGACGCGTCTGGGCTACCCCCCCCCCCCCCCGCGCTGGCCGTGCGCTGCGTCTCGGTGGTGCGCGCGGCGTCCGCCTCCGTGCAGACGCGCGCGGCGGCGGCGGCGCGGTCGGTACCCCCCGCGGGTGCCGCGACGGGTGACGCGGCGAGCGCGGGGGCGGGGGCTGGTGTGGGGCCAGCGCGGCTGCCCGGTGGGCTATGGGGGGGGGGGGGGCACCCGCAGGCCGGCCGGCGTCGCGTCCCGCCGCGGCGGTGGCGGCGGCGGCGGTGGCGGCGGCGGTGGTGACCGCCGCGGTGGCGGTGGCGGTGGCGGTCGTACCCGGCGGGGGTGTGGGCGGGGGTGGGTGGCTGTGGCGCGCGCGGGGGGCGGCGGCGGCGGCGCCGCGGCGCGGGTCACCGCGGCGGGCGGCCGCCCGCGCGCAGGCGTCCACGCCTGTCCACGCGCGGCGGTCGGCGGCGGCGGCGGCGGCGGCGGCCGTCGCCGCCGCGGCCGCCGCCGGCCGCCGGCCGGCGCGCGGTCCCCCCACGCGGCGTCTTACCGACGAGCCGCACGCCGCGGCCGCCGCCGCCGCCGTCGGCCGCGGCCCGCCCGACGCAGCGCGGGGGTGGTGCTGCCGCGTGCCGCCGGCCGGCGCTGCCGCCGTGGCCGCCGCTGCGGCTGTTACCCGGGATACCGTGGGGAGCCGCCCTCCGTTCCTAGCCCCGGGAGATGTTTTCGTTTTCTTTTCAAAGGGGACCAGACGCCACCCCCTCCTCCCCTCTCCGGCGTCCCCCCCCCCCCCCCCCCCTCCTATATACCACACGCACGCACGGGAAACGCAGCGCCGCTCGTGAGCGGTACCAAAAAAAAAAAAAAAAAAAGCAATAGAACAAACCACCCCTGCTCCCCCCGTCTGCACGTGCGCGCATCCGCTCCCTGCACTCGTAGCGGGCGGTGGCCGCGGCGGCGGCGAAGGGGCGGGGCGCTACCCCTTGGGCGCCCCCCCTCCATCGCTGCCACCGCCACCGCCGCCGCCGCCACCGCCACCACCACCCCCACCACCGGCCGAGCCGCCCCCGGCTGGGGTCGACGCCGCGGCGGGGGCGGCGGCGGCGGCACCGCCACCGCCGCCCCCCCCCCTCGCCTTGGCGCCGCCGCCCGCGTCGCCGAGCCGGTCGAGCTGCCGCAGCACGTTGCGGTAGCGCTCGACCTCGTGCGCGAGCTTGTTCCGCCCCCCCGCCTTGCGGCTAAAGCTCGCGTTGCCCCCGCCGGGGCCGCGGGGGAGGCCCGAGAACCGCTCCCGGCCGCCGCCGCCGGCCCACTCCTTGCCGTCCATGCCAGGTACGCCGCCGCCGCCGCCGCCGCGACTGCCGCCGCCACCGCCGCCACCGGGGCCACCCCCGCCGCCGCCGCCGCCACTGCCGCCGCCGCTGCCGCCGCCGCCGCCACCGCCGCCACCGTCGCTGCCGTCGCCATCACCGTCGCCGGTGGGGCGCGCGCGGAAAGAGCGGCGGCGGCCGAGGCCGCCGCCGCCGCCGCCACCGCCGCCACTCGTGTCGCGGCGTCGCACAAACGCAGCGTCCTCCTCCCCGTGCATGAGGCCCGGCACGCCCCGCGTCGGGCCGCCATAGCCGCCGCCGCCCATACCCATCCCGACCATCTGGTTGCCCATCTGGCCGCCCATCATGTTGCCCATTTGGCCGCCCATGCCCATGCCACCCATCATGCCGCCCATCTGGCCGCCCATCTGGCCGCCCATGTTGCCCATCTGGCCACCCATGCCCATCTGGCCCATCTGGCCCATCTGGTTGCCCATCTGGCCGCCCATGTTGCCCATCTGGCCGCCCATGTTGCCCATCTGGCCGCCCATGCCCATCTGGCCCATCTGGCCCATCTGGTTGCCCATCTGGTTGCCCATCTGGCCGCCCATGCCGCCCATCATGCCGCCGCCCATGTTGCCCATCTGGCCGCCCATGCCCATCTGGCCCATGTGGCCACCCATCTGGCCGCCCATCTGGCCGCCCATCTGGCCGCCCATCTGCCCCCCCATTTGACCCTGGCCACCACCTTGCCCCCATGCCGAATTGCGGGACAGGTTGTTGCCGCCAATAAAGGCACTCGCGCGCGGCAGCCGCGACCGCGCGCGACCGCCGCCAAAGCTGGCACTCCCCATCGCATTGGTGCCGTAGATGCCGCCACCACCGCCGCCGCCACCGCCGCCGCCGCCGCCCGGCCCCCCCCCGGCGCCACCCCCGCTGGCGCCACTCCAGCTGGCGTTGGGGTTGGTGGGCATGAAGCCCCCCCCCCCCCAGCGCCGCCGTCGCCGGAATTGGGCATCGGATCGTCCATGCCCGACGAGTGGACGGGCTCAAAGAGGAAGTCGTCCTCGAGGGAGCGCCCAATCGCCGACCGCGCGCCGCGGGGCTTGGAGAAGGACGCCCGGGCCGACCGCGAGCTGGGTGACGACGACAGCCGTGCCCACGGCGCACACTCCAGGTCTGGGTTGATAGCGTCGGGCGTTTTGGCATCGACCGGGAGGGGGTCGTCGGTAGTGGCAGCCGCCGCGAGCGCGGAAATCTTGTGGCTGGACCTGCCGGTGCTGGCTGCCAGTGACGGCTGCTCGATCGCGTCGTCGTCAGCGTCGGCACCAGCGGCAGCCGCGCCGCCGGCCGCCGTTACCGCCTCGTCGCCACCCTCGTCGGCCGCCGCGCCAGCAGACCCTGGCAGGGCCGGCAGAGGCTTGTGGGGCTCCTCTGGTGCACCGTCGGGCGCCGACGGCACGCCATCCGCATCCGATCCCGCCGCCGCGGCGGCTCCATCTTCCTCAGACGCGCTCGAGTCCGAGTCATCGTCCACATCCTCCTCATCCGCGGGCATCGCGTCAGCTTCCTCCGCGTCACCGGCGTTGTCTTCCTCGTCGGACCCGGCCTCGTCCTCTTCCTCGTCGCTCCAGTTGCCATTGTTGGCGTAATCCCGGATGCCCTCAGGCTCGTCGTCAAAGCCGCCCATCCCGCCGGGCGACGCGTCGGGCTCCTCCCCGCCCCCAATGACCGTGTTGGCAAACGCGTCGAGCGGCTTGGAGTACATGTCCTCGTCAATGGGCGGCCCAGGGGTGGCCAGCGGGGGGAACCACAACTCAATGCCTGCGTCTGCCGACGCACCGTCGGCGCCGCCAGCCGACGAGTCGCCGCCATTGACAGAGGTGACCGCCACGGTCGTTGACGTCACGTTGGCTGAGTCCTTGCCAAACGAACGCCGCAGCGCCGGCACGGCCGCTGACAGGGATGGCCGGAAGCCGTTCCCATTCCCCACCGACGGCAGTGACACGAGCGTCGACGGTGCCGCCTGCGCCGAGGCGGCGTGACACAGCTCCGCCGTAGCGGCGACGTGGCGGTCGGTGAGTGCGGCGACCGCCTCGCGGACGTCTGGGTTCCAGTGCCGCCGCAGCGGCTCGAGCGCCCGCCACACGCTGTCGGGTGGCAGCGGGAGGGCAGCAGTCGCCGACGCCGCCGCGTTGAGCTCCCGACCGCGCATCCACACCTCGAGCAGCCGCATCCCCCACAGGCGCGTGTCTTGGGACGCCGCCGCCAGCGCGCGCTCGATAGACGGGAAGAGGTGGGTGGAGGTGAAGAGCAGCACCGCGTTGCGACGGAGGCGTATTTGGCCCGGCGTCCGCGCCGTGATGGCCGCGTGCAGCGCCGCGTTCTCCAACGCGGCCAGCACCCAAAACGACAGCGAGTTGAGCGTCCGCCAGGGAGAGCCAATCAACCGAGAAATCGCCTCCCACAGCGCGTCGATGCTTTCAAACGACACCCCCGCACACGCGGACGCGCGGCCGCCAGTCATGGCCGCCAGCACCGCGCGACGCACATAGTCCAGCACAGCCCGCTGCACCACGTAGTCCACATAGCGGCTGACGCCCAGGGAGGAGGTGACAAACGCGCACAGGACGTTCCAGCCCTTCTCGGCGCCAGCCGCGGCAGCAGCACGCCCCTCTTCGGCCGCCAAGACCGTCGTGCCGGTGGACGTTGCCGAAGCCGCCGTCGTTGACGAGGCGCCGCCCGCTCCCCCGCCAGCGGCGCCGCCACCTTCAGCGCCACCAAAGCACACCTGTCCACCCGCCGTGTACTTGTCCATATCAATGGACGTGTCCGCAAACGAATTGGCCGCGTGCGCGGTCGACAGGCTGCCACCCGGCGCACCCGCCGCCGCTGCCTCGTCAGACGGCGTCGCAGCAAACAACACGTCCAGGGCGGCAGAAAAGATGTGGAAGCCCCCCAGCCGCACCCGCCCGTCGGGGTGGTCCTGCATGCGCAGGGTGGTCGCAAAGACGTCCCCGAGCGTGGACGCAATGTACGCCCGGTGCACGTGTGGCGCAGACGCCGACGCTTCCCTGAGGCAACGGCTGAGAAAGGCCGCGTGCTCCACCCAGCTGCTCAGTGCTGCTGCAGCCACTGTTGGGCCCGCTGCGGTCGTGCAGCCGGGTGCGGCGGGCTCGCGGCCGCCCGAGCCACCGCGACCCGCTGGCGATGCGTATCGTCCCGACGCGCTGCTCGGGGAGAGAAGCCCGCCGCTCGACGGCGTCACGTTGCCACGGGGGCTGAAAAAGGCGCCCACCAGCATGCCATTTCCATCGCGCTTGATGCGCGCCGCCGCCGCACGACTCGCCGCCGCGCTCAACGCGTCGTAGCGGTCAAAGCACGAGGCGAGAGCAACGTGCAGGAAAAAGGACGGGTGCATGGGCGGGACACCCCCCGGCAGTGGCGATGCACCCGCAACCGCACTGGCCGAGGCACCAGGCGCGACAAAGCCCGCCAGGTTGCTTTGGCTGTTGGACAGGGCGCCCGCACGGACAGTGCCGCTAGCCGAAGAAAGCGACGACTGCCGCTTGAATGCATTCGCCGACGGCACCCGCACGCTGCCGCCGCGGAAGAAGGCGCCGCCAGCGCCCGGGCCGGCTGCACTGCCCGGCGGCGGTGGCGACAATGTGGAGGCGCTCAGGGGGAAGGCGTCGAGCATCCGCTGCCGCTGCGTGCTGGACGAACGGGTTGCCACCTTGCGCAGTGATACAGCCGCGGCGAGTGCGTTGGCGGGCGCCACCGCCACCACCGCGGTAGCAAGGGTGCCCAGCGATGAGTCGGCACGGCTCGCCACCGCCTCGGTCTGGTCTGACAGGCCGTCAATGACAGCCAGCAAGTCCGATGCCGTAAACTGCGGGCAGGCGACCCCTACCAACGCGTCAAAAACATCAAACACCTCCTCGTGGTGAGCCTGCGGCAGCCACGGCAGGAGGGACCGGAAGATGGCGAGGAAGGTCAAGTCCTTGCTGTCACCACCAGCCGGATCGTTCTTGGAAAACACGGCCTTTGCATCGGCGCCAGGGGCCCCCGCCGGGACCGTCCGCATACTCGCATTGCAGTCGTCACTGGAGCCCGAGATGCAACAGGCAAGCAACTGAAGGAGCCCCCGTGGCGGTGACCGCCGAGCCAGCCGAGCCACGACCAGCCGCAGCACCGGCTTGAGTGCCCAGTTGACGTCCGCGTCGGCCGCCGCGGGAGGTGGTAGCAGCCGCACCAGCGCCCAAAACGCGGTGAGCAGCTCCTCCAGCACCTCGCACGACGCGTCGAGGGAGCCGTTGAAGAGCATGGCCTTTTCCGTCTCTTCTTCCCCGTCACTGTCCGGCTCTCCACCGCCGGCATAGCAGACGCCCGACTCAAACCGCCCGATATCGCCAAGGATGCTCAGCGTCAGGCTCGCAATGTGGGAGCCGAGCAGCCGCGCCAGCGACACCGTAGCCGACGCGGCGGGGTTGCGGCTGAAGCTTCCCCCCCGGTAGCTCCCCACCACGTCCGCATCGTTGATCTTTGGGTTCGCTACGCTGCCTTCCAACGACCGCGCGACGGCGGACACGAGCTTGACGAGCCGCAGCAGTGACGGACGGTCGACCAGCTCCACTCGCTCGCCGCCCCGGGCGAGTAGCGCTAGCAGCTCCGCGTCGGTGGGGGGAACCAGCCGCTCGGGCCGAGAGAAGACGGATGGGGGTGCCTTTCGCCGCTGCCGCCGCTCCAGCCGGTCGGCGCGGCGCTCCTCACGGCGCTCGGCAAGGCGCTCCTCGCGGGACTCTTCGTCCTCGTCGGGGTCTGCGTCCTCGTCCTCGTCCTCGTCAGACGACGACGACGATGACTCGGAGCCGTCGTCACCCGAGTCACCGTCGGCCGTCGCCGAGCCGTCCTCCCACGGCTCCCGCTCGACGGGCGCGATGAGGTCGTCGAGCAGCCCGCGGGCGAGCACAAACAGCTCACGCGCGTCGGCCAGCGGCGCCGCGTGCGCGCCTAGCACCAGCGACCGGTGGAGGACCTCCCACAGGTGCAGAGCCGACCGGCGGAGCACCACCGGTGTCTGCGGTTGCCCCTGCACCGTGAGGAGCATGCTGTGAACGCGGCCGACGAGGGCAGCGGGGAGCTTGACCTCCCCTGCGAGCAGCGACAGCAGCAGGTAGAGCAGCCGCACGACGTGGCTCACCGCCGTAATGGTGCGGTCGGCCTCGTCCCCTTCGGGTGGCCCGTCAGGCTGCAGATACGCGCTCTCCCGAAATTCCTCCACCAGCAGCGGCACCACCGTGGACAGCAACAGCTGCTGCAGGAGCCCGTGCTCCAGCAGCGGCAGCAGCCGGCAGCACGCGTCGAGCAGTCGCTCGTACGCCTCCTCCACCGTATCGTAGGGGAAGGACGCGATGGACGTCCGCTCCCGCGACGTCAGCGGCCGGCAGTGCCCATAGTTGCGCACCGCCGTGGCAATGATGGCGGCCATCTCCCGGCCGACGGCGCCGCCCAGCTGCTCAAGGAGGTACTCAATCATCCGCGCCGCGGCCAGCTGCGTCGGCAGCGACTCGTCGGTGCCCAAAAAGTCCACCAGCGACGCCAGCAGCGCGGGCTGGAACTGCAGCAGCACCGTGCGCACGTCAAACAGCTGGCTGCGGTCATCCAGGGGGATGGGCGGCACCGCGCGGGCCGCAACGACCTTGCCATTCCCGCCAACGCCCCCGCCGGGTGTGGCGGCCGCGGCGCCACCCCCCCCCGCCGCGGCGAGCGCGCCCGCCACGCCCGCCCGCAACGCGGCAACGTGCCCCAGCGCGAGCAGCCCGTCCGTCCCGCCCGGTTGCGCCTGCAGGTACGCGTGGCCGGCGAGCAGCCGCAGCTGACACGCCCACCGGCGCTGCTCGTCGGCGCCCAGACCGTGGCGCTCATCGTCGGCGGCGGTAGCCAGCGCCGCCTCCCCCGCGCGGGTGAGGAACTCCGCCGCCTGGCGGTACTTGCGGAGGTTGAGCAGCGCCAAGCCGCAGAGGGAGTCGGCGCCAGCGCGGTCCGCGACGGTGCCGCCCAGGCGGAGCTTGGTCGACGCGTTGAGCAGCGTCTTGAGCCGGTTCCCCGCGGGCGACTGCTCCCGCGTGTAGCCAACCACGTTGATGCCCAGGACGACC
Source organism: Pyropia haitanensis (assembly GCA_008729055.1). NCBI lineage: Eukaryota > Rhodophyta > Bangiophyceae > Bangiales > Bangiaceae > Pyropia > Pyropia haitanensis. The sequence continues at coordinate 4,375,282 of SDUX01000007.1, forward strand.
ATGCCGCCGCCAAACACCTCCTCGTCTTCCGCGTCCACGCTCGTCGACGGCAGCGCTACGAGCTCCCCGTTGCTGCCCGCGGACGCCGCGGCCGCGTCGCCCCCGGTGCTGTGCCCGCTCGACGCCCGGCTGGCAGCCGCGGCGGTGGCAGCGCTGGCCGCCGCCGCGGCGGAGCCCCCCCCACGGCGGCGGCCGTCGACCAGGTCGGCCATGGTGATGCGCAGGGCGCTCGCCACGCCCATCACATCTACCACCTTGCGGATGGGCGGCGGCGCCGCGTCTCCCCCCCCGGCGTCATCGTCCCCACCCGCGCCGGCCTTATCCTCATCCTCATCGTCGTCCGCGTCGTCGGCGTCCCCCCCCCCGGCGGTGGCCTTCCCCCCGCCGGCCGTCTCCTCCCCGTCGGCAGACCCGCCCTCCCCCGCCGCCGTCGCCCCCCCCCCTCCCCCCCCGCCGCCGCCGCCGCCGCCACCGCCGCCGCGTCGTACACCGTGTCGTACTCAATGTTGTTGAGCGTACGCTCGACCTCGAGGTCCTCAAAGTCCCACACCACCGGCGTCGACCGGGGGCTCCCGTCCGCGAGGGGCACCAGCGGCGGCAGCCGCACCGCCACGGACAGCACAAAGCAGCGGGGCGGGAGCTCCACGCGGAAGCGCAGGCGCTTGCGGGACGGCGCGGCGGGGACGGCCGACGGGGGGGCGACCGCCTCGAGGTAGCAGCTCACCGCCAGGCCTTCCACGTTGTACGTGTAGCGGCCCCACGGGATGCCCCCGTCGGCACCGCCAGATACCCCCGCGCCGCCGCCGCCGCCGCCGCTGCCGCCGCCGCCGCCGCCGCCGCCACCAACCCCGGCGCTGCCGCCGGCACCCGCGACGCCGCTGCCGGCGGCGCCGCCGCGGGTACCCCCCCTGTCGCCGTCCCCCCCCGCGCCGCCGCCGGTGGTGCTGTCGTCGCTGTCGCTGCCGGCGCTCCCCCCCCCCCAGCCCCCGCGCCGCCGCCGCCCAGCTGCTCCAGCAGCGCCGCCTCGGCGGCGAGGCGCGCCGTAAACGCGTCATCGTCCTCATCGTCAGAGGAGCCCATCGTGGCTGGTCCGCACGGACGTGCGGACAAAGGGGGAGCAAGCGCAGAAGGGGGGAGGGGGGAGCAGGCAGAAGCAGCGCAGTGAGGGGGGGGCGCGGACAGGGGGTCAGAGGGGGGACCGCCGGCGATGGCACGGCGGGGGGTGGAGGAGGGGGGGGGGGGGCAGCGGCGGTCAGCCACGCCCGACAGTGCCACCGCGGCGGCAGCAGCGCTGGCGGCAGCGGCGGCAGCTGCAGCGGCGGCAACGGCGGCGACAGCGGCAGCGGCGGCACGTGCACGGTGCGGGGCGGTGGCGCAGCCCCCCCACCCCCCCCCCCCCCCGGCCCCCGCGTCGGTCCCCACCCCCCCCCCCCCCACTCGGAGCGGCCCACGCTCGCGCCGCCGGCCACGCGCACGCGCCGCAGCGGTCGCGGCGGGCTGGCTGCCTGGCTGGCAGGCCGGCTGCCGCCGCCGCCACCGCCGGTCGGCGGCAGCCGCCGGCGGTCCCCCCTTGCGGGGGCGAGCGGTGCACGCCCCCAGCCGCCGCCGCCGCGGCGGCCTCGTCGGTGCGTCGGGGGGGGGAGCAGCGACGAGAGGGAGGGGGAGGAGGGGCGGCGCGACGCCGGCCGGGGGGGAGGGGGGGGGGGGGGGTGGGGGGGGGGAAGCAGAGGGGGGGGACCGCCGGCGTGCGCGTGGGGGGGGGGGGGACGCGGCACGCCCGCTGCCGCACGGGGGTGGCCGCGGCGGCGGCAACGGCGGCCGCGGTGGCCGCTGCCGCGGCGTCGGTCGTGCGGCGCGGGGAGGTGCGCCGCGGGGGAGAGGGCGGCGAGGGGGGGAGGTGGGGGGGGGGGGGAGGGGAAGAGCAGCCGCGGCGCCGCGGCCCTGCTGCACCGCGTGGTCTGGTGGTGTGGCACGTCGAGGGAGCGGAAGGGGGGGGGGTGGGCGGGGGGGGGGGCTGTCAGCGGGTGTAGCGCCTCGCGCGGCCGCCGCGAGGCGCGTTGAATTGGTCAGCTGGGGGGGGGGGGCGCATGAATTGGCCCGCGTGGGGGGGGCGCGCCTGGGTCCAATTTGGGCTGGCGTGACCTGCGCGCATCGTTCTTTTTTTTTTTGTCAGTTGGGTGGGGGCGATGCGGGGCGTGGCCCTCGCACGCTTCGCGGTCGGGGGGGGGGAGGGGGGGGGGGGGGTGGCAGCCGGGGCGCGCGCGCCCCGGCGCGACGCCGCGCCGCCGCCACCGCCCACCCCCACCGCGCGGTCGACGGCGGGGCGGGGAGGCGCGCGCTTGGCCATCGCTCCCGCGCTCGCCCTTCCCTTCCCCTCTCCCATGGCCGCCGTTTTTTTTTGTCGTTCTCTCTTCTGGCTGTCGTCGGTGACCAGCCACCCCAACGGAAGGAGACCGTACTGGCAGCGAGGTGGGAAGGGGCGGCAGCGCACCGCCCGCGGACGCGGCGGTCCCCCCCGCCCACCCCCGCCTCGATCCCTGGCACGCGCGACAGGGGGTGGACGGCGGCCGGCCCATACCGCCGCCGCCGCCGCCGCCGCGGCGGCGACCGCCGACACCTCCCCTCCACGAGCCGCCGCCCAGACACCCCCCTGCCAATGGGGGAGACGCGCGGCGGTTGGGCAGACCGCTGTGCACCCTCCGCTCGACAGCAGCGGCCGTCGTTGAGTCCCACCCCCACGCCGCCCGCCCACCTCCACCCGCCGCGGCGGCGCGTCCCAGTCACCGGGGCGGCACGCGCGTGCGGCCGCCGGCGGTGGTGGTGGCGCCGGCCGTGACCATGGCGGCCGCAACGGCGACGGCGGCGGCAGCGGCAGCGGCAGCCGCCGCGGCGGCAGGTGTAGCGGTGGCAGCGGTGTTCCGTCAGCCGGGATGGCCGGCGGCAAGCGGGGCGGCGGCGGCCGCGACGGTAACGGCCGCCGCTGCCGACGACCGGCCGGCCGCCAGTCGGGGCTGGCGGTGGGGGCGGTGGGCCGCAGCAGCGGGCGGGCCGGTACGGTGGTGGCCACCAGGCCGTGGGGGGAAGACGAGCGACGACCGGCAGTTGCGGTGGCCGCGCCGCGATAAGGCGCTCGCCAGAGGCACCCCACGGGCGGCGGTCGCGGTTGGCAGCGCCGGCATCACACCCTCCGCCGTTCCCCACCCGGCCCGCCGCTGCTCTCCCCTTCCCTCCCCTATCTTTACCTGCGGCAGCTGCCGTCACCCGCCGCCACCACGCCTGCTGCTGCCGCTACGACGGCCGCGCCCGACTTGACATCGCCACCCGCCAGGCCGCCCGGGGTGCCCGCCGGCGAGTCTCCAACGCTCACCAATGACGGCGGTGGCGAGCACCCAAACCGCCGCGGCGGAGCCAGTCGAGAGCGCCGCCGAGGTGCACTCCCCCGGCACGAGCACTGCCACCGCCGGGCGTCGGCGTGGCGGCGCGCCCCCCCCCGCGGGGTGAGAGTGACACGCCCAGAGGGGAGGAACAGGATACGGGTGTGGGACCGCTGCCGCCCCAACCCCCTTCCCCAACCCGCCGACCGCCCGCACCCCCCCCGCCACAGCTGGCCGCGACTGCCCCCAGCGGTCTACTTACCCCGCTTGGCCGCCCGCGCCGCCGCCTTGCGCGCCTTTTTGCGCTGGTTGCTCGTCGTCGGCGCCCCCCCGGCACCACGCGGCGGCGGGCGCCCGCCCGGGCGGCGCCCGTGGGGTGGCGGCCGCTTGCGGCCACCGCGGCCACCCACCGCCGCCCCCCCCCCCCACCCGCTCCCCCCCCCCCGCCTCCCCCGCCCCCCCCGCCCCCCCGCCCAGCCCCCTCACGCCATCCCACAGCACCACAAAGTTGTTGCGATCACCCCCCCCCCGGACGACCCGGCGCTTGGACCACGCCCCCCCGCCCCCCCCCGCCCCCACACCGGGCGCGTCCCGCCGCACCGCCACCCACCGACCCAGCCGCGGCGAGTGCGGCGTGGCCACCACCGCCCACCCCACCGCGGCGAGCAGCGCCACCAGCCCCGCCTCGTCCGTGTAGCGGCTATTGTCCACGCACGCCCGCGGGAGGACGAGGCAGAGGATGCCGCCGGGGCGCGTCAGCGCGGCGGCGGCGGCGAGCATCCGCCCCCGCCCGGCCGGGTCGGCCACGTAGTTGACCACCAGCGACAGGACGAGGACGTCCACCGAGGCGGGCACGGCCGCCGCGGCGTAGTCGAAAAAGTCGACCCGCCGCACCCGTTCGTCGGCGGGGGCCAAGTCGATGGACGTGACGGCCAGCGTGCGGGGGGGGTGGGGGGCGGGGAGCGGAAGCGTGTCGGGGAAGCGGTGGTGGATGGAGCCAACGTCGAGGACCACCAGGGGGGGGGAGGGGGTGGCGGACGTGACCGCGGGTGCCTCTGCCGCCGCCGCCGCGGCCACGGCCGAGCCTTCCCGCCCCCCGGCACTGTCCCCGACAGCCGCCACGCCGGCCACCTCGTCTGCAGCAGCCTCCTCCGCCCCCCCACGCACGCCCCGCCCCCCGACTGCCCCCTCTCCTGCTGCCGCGGCATCCATCACACCCGCGCCCCCCCCCAGCCGCTCTGCCAGCACGGCGAGCACCCACGCGGACGCGTCGACCCCCCCCCCGCGGCCTCGCCGACCAGGCTCGCCGCCTGGTACGCCGCGTGCCCGCCGAGCGCGGCCAGCTGCGCACGCAGCGCGGCACGGCGCGCCGCCTGCGCCGCCGCCGTCGGGTAAGCCGCGTCCCGCCCGACCGCCGCGATGCGCTTGAGCAGCGCGTGGTACCGCGAGATGAGGCGCGCGTGGTCACCGCCGGGCGTGGCGGCCGCCGCGGCCGACGCCGTCGCCGGCGCCGTCGCCGCGGATAGCGCCGTCGACGCTGCCGCCGCCGGCGCCGTCGACGCTGTCGCCGTCGCCGCTTCGGTCCGGGGGCGGCGCTCCGTGGCGGTGGGGGTGGCCGCGTCCATGGCGCGGGCGAGGGAGGTGAACGCGGTGCGAGACCCGCGAGCGCCGCTGCTGCAGCGGCAGAAGCCACACGGTGTGTTGACGTAATGGTGAAAAAGGGGGAGACGATGTTGTCGGCGAGAAGGAGCAACGGTCCCAGAGGCCGCCACGGGGGTGGGCGTGGTGGATGGAGGACACGCAGGCGCGTGAGGCGATGCGGGACGAGCGGTCGCGGACGGCGACGAGACGGCCGCTCTCCGCCCAGAGACAAACCCGTCGGTCATGTATGACGCGAATTCTGATCCTCGAGGCACAGAAATGTGGCCTAGCATTTCGCGCAGTGCCAAGAAAAACGCAACATTCCATGTCCAGCGAAGTCCTCCATCCCATGTGCTGGTGTGGACGACGCAGCGTCAAGATGGACCCGCGAGAACATGCGGCTGGCCTGTGGTAGCGCTTGGGACGACTGGCCGGCTCGGGTTGCTTCCGTCGTCGTCTCAGAGAGGGGGACCTGGTACTCCTTGGGTGTAGTCGTCGGTCTGCAGCAGGACTGGCGACCACAGGACGGACAGACAATGCCTATCCCCACCTTCTGCCACGCGGTGGGCGGGTGGCGCTGCACCCAGAGCGCCCGCGGCCAGACGACGGGGGCCTTCCCACGTCTTTGCGTGGCTGCGGGCCTGCTAGCGATGCCACTGCCACCATCGCTGCCAACGCCGCCACCGTCGCTGCCGCCGCTGCCGCTGCCACCACCGCCACCACCGCCATTGCCGCGACCCTCGGGGGGAAGGACCGCCTATTGAGGGCACAGCGGGGGCGGCGCCCACTCAGCGCAGGCCAAGGCTGTCACGTCTGGCCGTCGCCGAGACGGCACCGTGGACTCGCACATGACGGGGGGCCCAGGGCGGACCACCCCGGCGGGCAGCGTACAGCCGCCGCCCCCCCCACCGCCACATTCGGGGTGCCCCGCCCACGCGCCGCCGGCGTCGGCCGTGGTGCACCTTGCCTCCGCGGTCTCCCCTGTCCCGCTCCGCCAGCGCCACTACGCGGCCGTCGCGGCCGACGTACGCGGCCGCGCCGCGACGGCGGCCGTGCGCCAGCCACCCCCCCGACGTCCCACCCCCCATAACTTACTTTCCAAGACCGAGCACACGGGGCAATCCCCATGCTCGTCATCCCGACCTCCTCCGGTCCACCGACAAAAAACAAAATCCCCATCCTCGTGGGGACGACCACCAGACGCGCGCGGCGCCCCCCCCACCCCAGCCACCCACCCTCCCACACTCCCCCCCCTTTCGCTCACCCCTCCGCCCCACCTCCCCTCACAACCACTCTGGCGCCGTCGTCGGCACGCTGACCAGGTCCGTATCAAACAGCTCGATAAACTGCTCGTTCATCAGCCGCACCTTGGCGCCCGCGTACCGGCGGTACTCCTCAAACACGCTCGTCAGCGCCCAGCGTTGGAGCTTGCGCAGGCACCCCACCACCGTCCCCGTCCGGTGGCGCCCCAGGTTGCACATGATGAGCAGCGGCGCGCGCGTCGGCGTCAGCAGCACCTCGAGGGCGGTGAGGACCACGTCCTCGGACGTGGGCTTCCATGGCGCCGTCGGCGCCTCGTCGCCGAGCGGCACCAGCTCGATGGACTGGTCGTCGACAAAGGCGAGGAAGGCGGGCGATGGCTCCTCGGGCGCGAGGTAGATGATGGTCGCCAGCTGCAGCTTCTCGATGAAGGGGAAGTTGAGCTCGTTGGGCATCCCCGACCGGTACACGTTCTCCTCCACGATGCCAAAGTTGATGGGGGGGATGAGGCTGCCGCCGACGACTACATGCTCCATGGTTGTGGGGGGGGGGGAAAGAGGAGGGCAGGAAAGGTTGGGGGGGGGGACAACCCACGCCGCCGCGACAGCGGCGGCCGTCGTGGGGACCACCCCGTCCACGCCCTCGGCGCACGCGCGCGCCCGAGGCGTCGGCCCCCACGTGTCCATACGGCTGGCCAGGATCGACCGAGGACTGGCCCCCTCCCAATGCACCACAACTTTGTCCCATACCCACGCACAAGTACACACCGGATTGAGCTGGCACCCGTTTGTCAAGCGCATGCCACCGACCGACACCGCCACCTCACCGCGGCCGCCCGCCCCGCGCCGCGGTCCACTGTTGCCGCGTCCCCGGTGGGCGCTCAACGCAGCCCGTCCCACCAGCGCACCCCGCCCCCCCCCCCCCCCCCCCCACCCCACCTACCCCCACCCTCACCGTATCGCGGTGGGCGTGCCAGTGGCGGCGTGCCGCCCTCCTCCCCGCCCCGTGCCGGCGGGTGCGCGCGGCGGCCCACGGGCGGCGCGGCGTGTCTGCCTACCCCCCCCCCCCCACCCCCCCCGCACGCCCACCCCTCACTCACCTCGCGCCGAGGCGGCCGGCCCCCTCTCGACCGCCCGCGTCGCGGCGGCGGCGACGCTGGCGCCCCCCCGCGGCGGGCGCCGCCAGCAGGCCGCCCCCCCCCCCCCCCCCCCCCCCGCCGTTGGTGCGTCCGCGCCCCCGGCGGCCGCCGCTGCCAGCTCCCCCCCCCGCACGCGGCGGTCGCGCCGCCGCCGGCGGCGGGGCGCCCCCCCCCGCCGCGGCGGGGACGGCCGCCCGCCCGGCGGTGGCGGCCGTCGTCGGTGGGCGCGGGCGGTTCCCCCCCCCCCCCCTGCGCAGTGCTCCTTATTCCGGGATCCACTTCAAGCGGCTTCAAGGCTTGAAGCGCTTGAAGAAACCTTGAATTCTCTTGAAGCGCTCGCGCTTCAAGGTCCGCCGACCCGCCTAAACGGCTGCGAATCAGACCTTGAATCGAGCGTTTAGAGCACTTAATCGAGTAACAACTACCGCACAGTACATGGTTAAGAGGGTGTGCCGATGCCTAAGCGAAGCAGCCCAGTCCTTTGCAAGTCGAGTGAAGTCTCCCGGTCAGTCCACCGGCAGCGCCCGGCCGCGCACGAAAAGTCTCTCAAGCAACGGGCAGCAGCCCGGGCCGAGGTCCGGTCCTGTTAAAGGAAACGGCCACACCCGAAGTATCCTCTTCAACGGGCCTACCACGCCGGCGCACCTCTCCGCCGTCCTGCCCCCTTCCCCCCTCACCAGTCGTGAGTGGGGCACCCTACCCACCCGGCGCAGACGTCGTGCACTGGGGCCGACGGCGGCGGCGGCTGCCGCACCTCCGCCGGTCGCCCTGCCGCCTTTTCTCCACACCGGCGGTGGTGTGGCACCCAATCCACCCCGGAGAAGCAGTGCGTGGAACACACGAGGCATGCAGAGCCTGGACACCAAGTGCGGCTGTTGCTGCTGCAGGCCTACTGCCGTTCCTGTTCATTGCCGCCAGTCTGGACTTTGCTCTCAGCTTTATGTGGATGCGCTCTCGTACGCCGGGACCAGTCAACTGTGGGAACAGTTGGAGAGGGTACATGGTCGAGACAGCGCGTCGCGCACTCGGAAAATGTTCTCATGGCGGGACGGAGCCACTTGCCATCACAGCCGCTGTGCTCCGCCAGGTCTGGCGGTTTGTATTGTGTAAGCTAAATTTGCGAATAACTGTGCAAAGACGCACCGGCACCGTCCCAGAGGCGTCTTGGACCCAACGGGAAAAGTCCATGCATCGTTACAACTGGCGTCTTTCAAGCCCTGCGGGAGGGACTTTGACGTCAGATGGACCTCTTTCGGGAGCCGTACTTCCCTTAACGAGGCCATTCAAGCGCACTTCAAGGTCCGGGCCTGTCGCGAATCGCTAATGGGCGACCTTGAAAAACGCTTGAATTTCCTTGAAAAAACGTACCCCTGCGCGATTTTCGCACATTTTCTACACACCACCGTGTAGCTCTTCCTGTTGCGGTGCGTACCATGTGTCGTACGACCGCGAAAACGATGCAGGGGCAAAAGCATCAAGCATATTCAAGCTGTGTACTAAGCGATCGGCGTTTCCAGCGCCTGAGGGGGGGGTCACGGGGGCTACAATTCAAGGTTTCTTCAAGCGCTTCAAGCCTTGAAGCCGCTTGAAGTGGATCCCGGAATAAGGAGCACTGCGCTGCCCCCCCACCGCCGTGACGGCGGCGCCGCGGGGGGGCGCCCACCCGCCGCCGGCGCGCCGCCCCGCGGCGGCCGGCCGTTTCGGCTGCCGCGGCGGGCGGCAGGCGGTGGGCCGCCCCGCTGCCGCGGCGCCGCGGCTCCCCTCACCACCGCCGGCGCGGGTGGCCACCCCGCCCACCCCCGCTGCGCACACCCCTCTCTCCCCAGCCGCCTGCCCACCCACCCACCCACCCACCCCCCCACCCACCCACCCCCCCACCCACCCACCCACCCACCCCCCCCACCCACCCACCCACCCACCCCCCCACCCACCCACCCACCCACCCCCCCCACCCACCCACCCACCCACCCACCGCCCCCTCACCTACGCACCTTGCGCCCCCCCCACCCACCGCCCCACTGACCCGCCCGGCCGCTCGCCCGCTCCGCCACCCGCCCCTGCCGCTGCTCCCTCCGCGGCGTCGGCGGCCGCCACCCGCGCCGCGCCTCGTGCGGCGTCGCCACCGCCGCCGCCGCCGCCGCCGCCGCCGCCGCCGCCGCCGCCGCCGCCCCGCTGTCGGCCGCCCGCCCGCCGCGGCCGCCCGTGGGCCCCGCCACCGCCGCCGCCACCGCCGCCGCCGCCACCGCCGCCGCCGCCCGCCGCCACCACCCCGCTGCCGTGCCCGGCGGCCGCCCGCCGCGGCTCCCCGGCGGCGCCCCCCCCCCCCCCCTCCCCCCCCACCGCCGCGGCGGCTCGTGCGCCGCGGCGGCGCCGCGGCCGGCGCGGCCGCGTCGCCGCTGCTGCCGCGCCGCGCCGCGCGGCGCGGCGGCGGCGCCGACGGCCGGCGGCAGCCGCCCTTCCCCTCCCACGAGGACCGCCCTCCCCCCCCCCCCCCCCCCCCCCGCCCCCACTGCGCGTCACCCCCCCTCTGCCGGCGCCACCTCCGCCGCGACCCCCCCCCCCCCCCTCCCCCCTCCGCCGCCCCCGTCCCGGTGATGCGGGCGGCCATGGCGGCGTCCGACGGGCAGCACCCCCCCCTGCCGCCGGGCCTGTCCGACACGCAGGCCGCCTCCCTCACCACCTCCCGCCGGCTCGCCGCGCTGCGGCGGCTCGGCGCGGCCGTGACGCCCGCGCAGGCGGCGGAGATGGTCGGCCTCCGCGCGACGCTCGACGCCCTCGCCGACGCGATGCTGGAAGAGGCGGGGGGGGGGGGGGGGAGCCGCGGCGGGGCACCCCGGCCGCCGCTGCCGCCACCGCTGCCGCTGTCGACGGTGCCGCTGCCGGCGGGGCGGCGTGCGGGGTGGGCGGCGGCAGCGGCGGCGGCAGCGGCGGCAGCGGCGTGTCGACGGCGTCGGACAGCTTCCACTCCACGTCGTCGGCGCCCAACCCGGGCGGGTCGTCCCCGTTGGTGCCGCCGCCCGCGCCGGCCATGCCCGACGCCGCCGCCGCCGCCGCGGCGGCGCCGTTCCCCCCGGCGCCGCCCTCCCCGCCGGCGGCGTCGGTCCCCCCGCCGGCGGCGGACGTGCCCCTCCCGCCGCCCGAGTACGTGGTCGGGGTGGACGCCCGGTCGGGCGGGTCCACGTCGCCGTCGTCATCGCGCACCTCCTCGTCCTCGTCGCTGCCGTCCATGATCAAACTCACGGGCGGCTTCCCGCCGCCGCCGCCGCGGCCCGGCCGCGTGCCGGTGGTCGTTCCGTCCCCGCCGCCGCCGCCGGTGCCGGCGTTTCCCACCATGGACGACGTGGCCGCCGAGGTGGGCAAGGCCGCCGCGGGGGGCGGCCACCCCACGCCGGCCGCCACCGTGGCCGCCACCCCCACCGCGGGCGACGACGGCCGTGGCGGTGGCGACCGCAACGGTGGCGACCGCAACGGTGGCGGCGGCGGCGGCAGCAGCGGCAACAGCAGCAACGTTGGTGGTGGCGGTGGCGGCGGCGTGGGGAGCCCGTCGACGCCCGCTGCGCTCCCACCCTCCTCCCAGTCGCCGCCGACGGGAGCGGCCGCCGCGGCGGTGGCGGCGATGCCGCCCACGCCCACGACGGGCGTTGAGCCGCCCGGCGCGCGCGCGCGGGTGGCGGTCGCGGACGCGACGGCGACGCTGCGCAAGTGGGGCGTCACCGCCCTCCGCCGCGGGGGAGGGGACGGCGCCGCGGGGCGCGGGGCACCCCCCACGTCTGGGCCATCCCCGTCGCCGCCGCCGCCGCCGTCGGTGTCGTCTGTCACGGGGGGCCCCGCCGAGCGGGTTGACAAGGCCGCGGCGAGTGCCGACGCGCCCACGACCGACGCCGACACGCCGGCGGCGGTGGGCGATGGCGCCACGGCTGCCAGCACCCCCGCCACGGCCGCGGCCGGCGCCCCACCCGCCGACGGGATGCCGGCCAGCGACGGTGGCGCCGTCGGCGACGGCCCCCCGGCGGCCGCGGCGGGCGCCACGTCGGCCGCCGACAGTGCGACGAGCCTCATCGACGCGGCCGACGCGGCGGCCGAGACGGTCGCGGCGGCGGTGGTGCCGTCGCCCCCCCCCCCCCGCCTGCTCGCCGCGGGCGTCCCCGCGGCGGACGCGGAGCCAGAGCTGCGGGACCCGGTGCGCGCCGCGTCGGCCCGGTCACCGTCGGCGGCGCCGATCGCGCCCACCCCGCACAGCCCGTCGTCGCTCGGCGGCGGGGAGGGCCGCCCCTTTGGTGGCGGCCGCGCCGACAGCGGCGGGCGTGGCGGCAAGGCGCGGCCCATGGCCAAGGCCGCCCTCTCCCGCGTCCGCCGCACGTCGGCGGTCGCGGCGGGCGCGACGCGCCAAAAGGTGGGCGTCGCGATCGCGGGGCTCCGCCGGCGGCGGCGGGGGGGGGCGGGCTCTGGGTCGGGGGGGGGCTCCGCCACGGGGGGGGGGAGGGCGACACGCTCAGCGGCGCCCGCCGCAGCGGCGGCGGCAGCGGCGGCTGGGCGGCGGACGTGCCGCCGCCGGCCGTTGGCTCCCGGCCCGCCGCCACCATCGACGCGGGGGAGCTGCCCCCCGTCGTGGCCAATGGCCTCGACGACGGGTCGGACGGGAAGCCCGCGGAGGGGGCGGGTGCCTCTGCCGATGGCGTGGCGGTGCCGCCGCCGTCGCCGCGGCCAGCGCTGTCGCTCGACGTGGACGGCGCAACCAGCACCCCCCCCCCCCGCCCGCCGCCGCCGCCGCCGCCGCCGCCGCCACCCCCCCCGCCGGCGCCACCACCACCACCACCACCACCACCACCACCCCCACCCCCCCACCACCACCCCCGCGTCGCCGCTGCCGCTGCCCAGCCGCTCCGCGTCTGCTGCGGGCGCCCCCGTCCCGCCCGCGTCGTCGGCGTTTTCCGGTTGGCTCCGCCGCGGCAAGACGGGCGGCGGCCCGGCGGCGCCAGCGTCCGCGCCCGTCGCGGGCGCCGGCCACGGCCGCGGCGCGCCGCCGCGGTCGCCCACCGTCGGCGCCACCGCGCCGTCGTCGCCGTCGTCGCCCTGGTCGGCGGCGCCGCCGCCACCGTCTGCGTCGCCGCCGGCATCGCCGCCGCCGCCGTCGTCGGGCAGCCGCGGCGGCGGCGGCGGCGGCGGCGGCGGCGGTGGCTCGGTGGCGGAAGGGGGAGGCGGAGGTGGAGGGGGGGCGGCCGGCGGCGGCGGCGGCGGCGGCACGGGCGCCGCGGCGGCGGCCGCGCGCGACGCGCTGCGGCGGCGGGGCGAGGCGGCGGCGGCGGTGGAGGCGGCGTCGGCGGCGGCGGCGGACGAGGCGGGCGGGTTTGCCGACGCGGCGCGGGCGCTGCGGGAGCGGCAGGAGCGGCGGAGCCGCCGGTTTCCCTTTCTTTAATTCTCGGCCAGGGGGGGGGGGGGTGGGGGGAGGGGGGGCAGCGGCCTGTCCGGCGTGGTCATGGAAGGGGGGAGGGCAGGGACGGGCATGTGTAGAATGGGACGGGGGTGGTGGAGAGGGGGGGAAGGGGAGTCGCCCGCGTTGCGCCCTGTGTCGGCGCAGCCGGGTGGCAGCGGCGGCTGCAGAGGTAGAAGACGGGAGGGGACCGCTGCGGGCGTCCCCATCCCCGCTGGCGCGCCGCCGCCGACGGTGGGGACGCGGTTCCCGGCCGCTGCCGGCGCGCCGGGCGTGGCGACCCTCCCCGTCTGACGACCCCCCCCCCCCCGCCCGCAGATCCGCTCCCACAGATCGCCTGTGGGCGGCCAGAGTGCAAGCGGGGTACGCGCCAACGCAAAAAAAAAAAAAGAAAGAAAAAAAGATGAGTGACGTACGCTGGCAGAAAACAGCAGGAGCCCAGGGGCGTGGGCGAGCACGGGTGCCAGCCAAGGTCCCATCCCATCCTCCGTTCGCCCCCCTTGCCCGGTACGCCTCCGTCTGGCCACCCCCCCCCCCCCCACCCCCCCCCGCCCCCGTAAGAACTCTACAGCACCACGGGCCGCCGCCGGCACGAGCGCCCCGCAAACGAGGTGCACGTGCCGCCCGGCATCCACGCGACGCCCCCCCCCCCCGCGGCCGTGGCCCCCCCGGGCGCCACCACCGCCGCTATTCTCCGCCCCTCTGCCGCCACGGCGGCGGCGGCGCCCCCGCCGGCCACCAGCGGCGCCGCCGCCGCCGCTGCCGTGACCGAGCGGGCGGCGGCCGCGGCGGCGGCGGCGGCGGCGGCGGCGCCGCCCTCGGGCGCGGCGCCGTACCAGCCAAACAGCTTGGCGAGGGGCACCCCCCCAAAGCGGTTCATCACGTTGCGCGCGTCGAGGTAGTTGGCCAGCACCGGCGGCGCGTCCACCGCGTAGACGTAGATGGAGAAGAGGTGGCTCGTGTTGTGCACGCACGGCGGCCAGTAGCCGACCGTGCCCGCCGCGTTGGGCCGCGTGTCCACCCCCGCCGGGAGGCCCCCGACCGACGCGCCGGGCGCGAGGTAGCCCGTCGTCAGCTCCGCGTCGCCGTCGCCGGCCGCGGCGGCGGCGGCAGCGTCGCGTGCGCCATCGGCGGGCTGTGCGCCCGCCGCGGTGCTGCTGCTGCCCGACAGGGCCGGCAGGGACACGCCGCCGGGCGTGCCCGCCACCGACACGTTGAGCAGCAGCCAGTGGATCGGGTCGGTGCCGTTGACGCGGATCGAGTCGGGGTCGTGCATGAGGATGACCAGCGACTGGGTGCCGCGGGGGACGTGCGTCCACCGCAGCGGCAGCGACACGGGCGGCTGCGTCGGGGAGCGGCAGCCGTAGCGCAGCGGGATGATACCCCCGTCGGGGAAGTCCGACTCGATGGTAAACACGGGGTCGCCTGTACGAGAAGGCAACCAAGGAGAGGGACGACGACGGAGCAACCAGGGGAACGGACGGCGACCGCTCGGCACGCCCACCGTCAGTCCTCGCCCGTCCCACGCGTGAGCGTGACCCACAAGGCGGGCCACGCGCGCAACGACACGTACACCATCCGGCACCCACGCGACCCACCCGGGCGCTGCGGCGCGAAAAGCGACCCACCACCGCTACCGCGGCGCCCCCGCGCACGCGCGACCGCCCGCGTCGCCCCCAAAACGTACGGTGCTGGCCAATGAGGGACGTCACGCCCGACACAATGACCAGGACGACGACCAGGATGACGACGCAGCTGCCCGTGCCGATAATGTACGCCGCACTGTGTGGGGGCCCGCCACAGAAAAAGAGGGAGCGGGGGACGGACCGCAGCCAGAGGAACAAGGCACACCGCACGCGGTCGCACCACACCCGACCGCAGAGTCCATGCACGCAAGAAGGAACCAAAAAAAAAAAAAAAAACAGCGAGAGAGAAGCACACGGTCAGACACGGCCACCACGCGAGCCGTCACCCCCGCAGGTCGCCCTCCCAACGGTCCCTCCCCAACACCCGTCCGCCCCACCCCTGCTCCCCGTGACCACCGCGGCTCGCGCACCAGCCCTCCCGCCCGGTCAAACGCGCCGCAAGCGGCGGTCCCGACCTCATCCCCCCCTGCACGCCCCCCCCCGCTCCCCGACCAACAGCCCCACGCGCCGACACCAGCGTGCGCCCTCGTCCCCCCCCCCCCCCCCCCCCCCCCCCACCCACCCACCCACCAAACGTACCGTTGCGCCTTCAGCCCAGGCACCTCCTCCTCAATCACCGGGTGGACGTCCAGGTCATCCCACTCGCCCATCACGTCCTCCTCATACTCGTACGCCTCGTCATCGTCTTCATAGTAGGCCTCCTCCGCGTCCCGGTCGCCGCCGCCGCCGCCGCCGCGCCCGCCGCCGCTGCTGCCGCCAGCCGAGCCGACCAGCGGCGTCTCCTCCCCCACCGCCGCCGCCCCCCGCGGGCCGCCGCTGCCGCTGCCGCCGCCGCCGCCGCCGCCGCCGCCGCCGCCGCCGCCGCCGCCGCTGCCGCCGCCGCCGCCGCCGCCGCTGCCGCCGGCGGCGGCGGCGGCACGGCCACCGCGGCCGGCGGCGCCATGGCCGAGGCCGAGCCCCCCCCCCCTCCGGCGGCGGCCGCCGGCGGCGGCGGCAGCGCCAGGGAGCCACCACCCGTCGACACCCAGCCGGCGGCAACGTCCGCGCTGGCGGTGGCCCCCCCCGACGGCGGTGACGGGCCGCCCGCGGCGGCCACCGCCGCCGGCGCCCCCGCCCCGCCCGTGCCCGTCGAACCGTACCCGCGTGCCATGCGGGGCGTCGCGGCGGCGGCCGCGGCGGGGAGCCCCGTGAGGTACGGAGGGAAAGAGGAGGGGGGGGGGGGGGGGGGGGGCGCCGCGGTGGGCGCGCCGACGAGGGGGGGGACGCCGGGGGGGGGGGGGACGCCCGCGCCCGCCGAGACAGGCCGGCGCCGCGCCGGCACTGGGCGGCGCGCGGCGGCCGGCAACGGCAGCCGCACGGCGCGCGGGCGGCGGCCGGCGGCAGCGGGCGGCCGCCGCACGGCGGCAGCGGGCCGCACAACCCCCCCCCCCCCCCGCCCCCCCAACCCCCACCTGCGCTCGCCTACGCCACCCCTTCTGCCTCTGTCGCCTGCGGTGCACCCCCCCCCCCCCCCCCCCCCCCACCGGCGCGGGCGCGGCGGTCCCCCGCTGGCGGCGCGCCGCCACGGCGGCGTGCGCCCCCCCCCCCGGCTGGCACGCGGCGCGGCGCCGCGCAGCGGCCGCACGCACCGCCGGCGGCGCGGCCAGCGGCGGCTGCAGCCGGAGCCGACGCACCGACGAGCACCCCCCCCACCCCCCGGCGCCCACCCCCCCGGCCCTCTGGACCTCGTTTGGGCGGCCGGCCAAGCCCAACACGCCCAAACGGCGACCCGGCGGGCGGCGACCGCGGCGGCGTGGGGGATGGGGGGGGGGGGGGGGGGGGGGGGGACCACCGCCGCGGCGCCGCGGCGCGACCAGACTCACCAGCACGGCCGCCGCGACCGCGGTGGCCGGCCGGCCGCCCCCCGCGCCCCTACCGCCCGCCCGCCCGCCCGCCCGCCCGCCCGCCGGCCTGCCGCCGCTGCAGGGCACGCCCTTCCCCCCCCCCCCCCCCCCCTCCCTCGCTACGCACCCCACCCACCGCCACCCCGCTCCTCCTCCCCCCCCCCCCGTCACGCAGGGCCGCAACGCGCCCACGAGGTGTGGCCGCCACCACCGCCGCCACCGCCGCCGCCGCCGCCGCCGCCGCAGCTGCTGCCGCTGCCGCTGCTGGTGCTGCCGCGGCCGCCGCGCGCGGCGCGACGCCGCAGCCGCCGCGGTGGGAGAGGCGGCGGGCGGACAGGGCGAGAGGGAATGTGGGAGGGGGGGGCGGGGATGCGGAGGATGCGCACCCCCACAGTGCAGAGCGCGAGGGAGGGAGGAGGGCGGGGGGGGGGGGGGAGGGGGAAGGGGGTTGGGAATGGAGACACGGAGCAGGGGGGGGGGGGGGGAGAGGACGGGGGGGGGAGGACGGTGACGGGCGGCGGGGGCACGTGCCGCGGCCGGCGCGGGCGGCGGCCGCGGCGGGGCGCGCGCGGCTGGCACAGCGCTCGTGCCAATGGGGCCCGCGGGGGACAAACGCAGCGCCAATTCACGCGGCGCGGCCCGTGCGCGCCGCGCGGCCGCGACGCGCGGTCGAGGACACACGGGCCCGGTGGGGTGGCCGCGTGCCGCGACAGCCGCCGCCCCAGTGACCCACGACCGCGCCAACCATAGCCGACGCCGGAATGGCGGTCGAAGAAATGGGTGGGGACATGGATGGCGCATTTTCCAAATGTACTTGACGTGCGCCCCTGACGGATAGGATTTTCACTGTCCGCCGCACCGCGACCGCCAACGAGGTCCGGCGCCGCCGCGGCGCGGCGGCCGGGCCCCCCCCCCCCCCCGGCCGACGCACCGCCACACCGCCCCGCCCGCGGGCGTTGCCACAGGCGGCGGGAGCCTGGCGGCCAGCGGCGCGCGGTCGGGCGGGTGGGGGAGGGATGCGGGGCGGGGGGGGGGTTGTTTGCCACGAGGAGGCGGCCCTGCCTGCTGCCGCCACCCCCCGCTGTTGCTGGCACGACGCCCCCCGCGGGGCGGCCACGATCCGGGCGGCCGGCTGTGTGCGCGGCCGCCGCGCACCGGGGGGGTCGTCGCCACGCCCGCCCGCCGCGCCGCCGCGCCGCGCGGTTGCCCCCCGGCCACGTCGACGACAGCCAATCGGGCGCGGCGTGACCTGGACGCCACTGCCGCCACCGCCGCCGTTTTGCACGGGCGTCGCGCCGCGGCCTCGGGAGGAGGGTGGGGGGGGGGGGGGGGGGGGGAGGGGTCGTCTGGCGGCCAGCCGACGGTGGCCCCGAGGGAGCGCCGCGCGCGGCGTGGTGGCCCTGCCAAGCCACATCCATGGTGGATCGGCACCGCCCGCGCGGAACCGCCGGCCGTCGTGGCGCCCCCCCCCCCCCCCCCCCCCCGCACACACCCACCCACACACCCCCCCCCCCCCCCCCAACCCTCTTGGCGGTGCGTAGGACGGCGCGTGACGTGCGCACGCGCGTCCCGGTCGCGGCCGCGCCCCAGCCGCGGCGCCTGACAGCATGGCCGTCCGTTGGCGGCGCCCGCGCGCGCGCCGTTGCGAGGGGGGGGGGGGGGGGCCAACCGGATGGCCACGGCGGATCCCGCGCGCCACCGCCCGCCGCCGCGGCGTCTATGCTGCCGCCGCCGCCGCGCCGGGTCGCCACCCCCCCCCCCGCCCACCCGCTGTTTTTGTTTTTTTTGGCGGGGTGCGGTTTGGCGGTCGTCGCCCGCCGACGGCACCGGGAGGGTGTCTGCCGGCGCGCTCCCCCGTTGCATCCCCCCACTGGATTCGCGGGTGTTGTTCCACCAGACGCAGTTGGTGGCCCCGTTGTGTTTTTTTTCGTACAGCCGTGGCGGCTGAGAGTGGCGGTTGGGGAGGGGTCGGGGGGGGGGGGGGGGGGGGGGGGGCGCCCCCAGATCAGACGACGATGCCACGCCTCCGCGGCGGGTTGGACGGCCCCCGCAGCCCCGACCGCCCCTCCTCCTCCTGCCGCGCCGAGTTCTCCCCGCAACTGAGCGGGAGGGGTGGTGTGGGAGGGGTAGCCGCGGAGCGAGGTGGATAGAATGCGGGCGTGGAGGCGTGGTGATCGACACGACGCGTGGCACGGCGGCGGGCGTGTGTGGTATTCTCTTTTGCTGTGTGCTCTCGCACTCCCCACCCCTCCGCCCCCCGCCCCCCCCCCCTGCATGGTCACCTCCCGTCCAGCACCCTGGGCCGCACGTATGGCTGGTACGGCCTGCTGGGCGGCGGCGGCGGCTGTCTGATGTCGCGCCGACCCTCGCGGGCGGGGAGGGGGTGGGGACGCCCGCACGAGGCGACGCCCGCGCGTGCGGTGGCGAGGAAGGCGAGCGCATCCGGCCGCCGGGGACTGCCGTCCCTGCGCGCCGCCGCCGTCGCGGCGCGCGCGCTGGCTGCGGCGCCACCGCGCCACCCTCCCGCTCCCCCCCCCCTCCCCCCTGTGTGGTCCCGTCCCCCTCTTTTCGTGCGGCGCCGCCGCCGTGCCGCCCGTCGGTGGTTGACGTGGAGCCCCGCCCGCCGGCCGCGCGGCACGCGCGGCGGCCGCCCCGCCGTCGCGCTCCCCGTTTTGTTTTTCCGCCCGCACGCCGACCAGCCGGCCGGCCGCACCCACGGCTGGCGTGCGACGCGCCCGCCGACGCGGTGGCAGCAGCGGCGGTGCGGCTGTCCGCCGCCACCCGCCAGCGTGCCCGCACGCGCGCGGCAGGGCGCGCCCCTGCGCGGCCGCAGCCCGTCGCCATCCCCGGGCTGTCGCCACTCCCCCCGCACGACCGGTCCCCACCCCCCCCCCCCCCCCCCCCCCCTGCGCGCGCTCCTCGCACCCACCTTACGACCGACGGCGGCTTGGTGTGTGGGAGGCGGCCACGGCGCCGCGGCGGCCGCGGCAGCGGCGCGGCGGTGGAAGCAGCAGCGTCTGCGCGGGCACGGCGGGTGTCGGCCGCCCGTCGGCAGCGGGCGACGCTGGCACGAGGGGGGAGGAGGGGGGGGGGCGGCGTGCCCTTGAAGGGCTCGTCGGCGAGCCAGAGTGGCGCACCCCGGCCGGCACGTACCGACGCACACCCACCCTCGCCTCTACCTCCCTGCCTCTCCCGCCTGGACCCTTCCCTGCATCTTCCCTCCTGCCTCCCCTCTGGGACACCACCGGCCATGCGGACACGCCCTCCCATCCCACGACGTGCGTAACCCCCCGCCTCCCTACTTCCCCCCCCCCCAACCCCCTTCATACGCTCCCCCCCGCTCCCCAACCGCCTCATGGGATGGGCTTCCACGCTCGAGGTGGCCGCCGCCACCCACGGCCTCGCCGCGTCCGTGGCCGCCGCCTACGTCGTGGCCAGCGTCCTCCTCGTCGTCGCGGCGGTCGTTGACCAGTCGGCCTACTCGGGCGCCACCGCCGGTGCCGCCGCCTCGTGGGCGCTGCCCGTCGCCCGCGCCGGCGGCGCGCTCATCCACCTCAACGCCGCGCTGCTGCTGCTGTCTGGCTGCCGCGTCGCGCTCTCCGCCGCCACCCCCGCCGCCGTCGCGCTGCCCGTCGACCGCGTGCTGCCGGGCGGCCACATGGCCGTTGCCGCCGCCGCCGCCGCCGCGGTGGCCGTCCACGTGGGCGGCCACGTGGTGCACCTCGCCGCCGGGGGCGGCGCGCCGCCGGGGCGGCTCGGCGCGATGGTGCTCGTGTCGGGGGGGGTGCTCGTCGCGGTCGTGCTGGCGCTGCGGCTCGTCACCCTCCGCTGGGTGCGCGTGCACCGGCGGGAGGTGTTTGCCGTCGGCCACGGCGTGTTTGCCGCCGCGGCGGTGGGGCTGCTCGCCATCCACGGCATGCACCGCGGCGCGCCGTCGAGCGTCAAGTGGCTGGCGCCCGCGGCGGCGGTGTACGGGGTGGACCTGCTCGCGCGGCGGTGGCGCACCCACACCGCTGTGCTGGCCGTCGGTGGTGACGCCGCGACGGGCCGCGACGCCGACGCGGCCGAGCGAGGGGCGTCGGTTCCTCCGACCGCCAGCCGCCTGTACGGCAACGTCCTGTGCCTGGCCGTGCCGCGGCCGTTCCCGTTTGTCGCGGGCCAGGCCGTCTACCTGCGCGTGCCAGCCGTGTCCCGCCGCCAGTGGCACCCGTTTACGATCGCGTCCGCGCCGGCCGACCCGGTGCTGCGGCTGTACGTCAAGGAAGCGGGCGACTGGACGGCGGCGCTGCTCGAGCTGTGGCGGTCCACCGCGGCGGCCGCCGCGGACGGCACGGGCAACGGGACCATCACCGTGCAGCTGCAGGGGCCGTACGGCGCGCCGTCGCAGCACGCGGCCGCGTACGACCGGCTGGTGCTCATTGGCGCAGGCATTGGTACCACCCCGTTTGTGTCGGTGGTGCAGCACTTTGCGGCGCTGATGAAGGGGGGGCCCGCTGGGGGGGGGGGGGGGAGGGCGCCACCGCCGCCGCGGTGGCCGCGCCGTCGGCGGCCAGCCCCGCCACGCTTGCCACGGCGCCCGCCGTAGGCGACGGGCACGACGCGGCCGGGCAGGGGGCTGCCGGTCGCCCATGGGCGGGCGGGCCGCCCGCTGCGGCCACCGCGGGTAGGGTCACGGCGTCCGCCGCGTGGGCGGCAACGGACGCGCCCGCCGGCATGGTGGCGGTGGACGTGGGCAGCTTCTCCACGGTCACCGCCGCGAGTGCCACCGACGGGGACAGCGGCGGCGTGTGGCACAAGGCCGGCGCTGCCGTCGCCGCCGTGGCGGCCGCGCCGACCACCCCTCTCGCGGTGACGCGGCGTGCCCCACCCGTGGCGGCCGTGGGGCGGCGGCGGCGCGACGTCCCCCCCTCACCCTCCCCCCCGCGCTCGCCGCACTCTTTCCCCAACTCAGGCGCCGCCACCACCGGCGCGGTCTTCCGCACCACCACCGCAGCGTGGGAGGCCGCGTCGGCACGCGGCAGCTGTGCGGACCTGGGCGTCAGCTTTGACGGCTCAATCGACGGCGTCTCGCTGCCGCTACCGTCGCCGGCGCCGCGGCGGCCGGCCGCGGGCGGCGCCTCCCCCGCCCCCTCCCCCCGCTCCTCCGCCAACGTCATTGCCGCCGCCCCATCCCCGTCCGTCGCCGCGCGCGCGCACGTGGTCGCCACCTCCGCGGCAGTCGGCGTGGCGACGCTCTGGGCCGCCGCCGCGCGGGTGGCGCTGCTCGCCGCCGCCGCCGTCGCGGGCGCGCTCGACCTCTCCGCCGCGTCGGCGGCCCTCTACACCTCCCCCGCGCTCATTGCCGCCGACGCGGTCGCCGCGGCGGTGGTGGCCGCCGCGGTGGTCGGCGGCCTCGCCGTCGAGGCGGCGGGGCGGGCGCCCGCCGCGGGCGGCACCGCCGGCCGCATCGGCCGCTGGGCCGAGCGCCTCGCCGCGCCGCCGCTGCTGCTACACCCGCTGGCCGCGGCGGTCGTGGCGCTCGCCGCGGGCGGCGGCGGGGGGGCCGCGTCCCGCCACGTCCCGGTCGCCGCAGCGGTCGTGCACGTGGCGGTGCTGCACCCGGCGGTGGCGGCGGTGGCCGCCGCGCACGTCGCGCGCGTGGCGGGGGGGGCGCTGCTCGGCGGCCGCCGCCGCCGCCGCCGCCGGCTGGCGGCCGCGCCGCCCGGCTGCCGCCGCCGTAGCAGCGACGGCAGCGACGCAGTCACGGCGGCGGCGGCGGCGGCGGCCCCGCCGCTGTCGTCGCTGGACTTTGTGTGGGTGGTGCGGCGGCCCGACGACGACGCGTGGCTCCGCGCCGAGCTCGCCGCCGTCGCCGCGGCGCCGGGGCGGGTGCGCCTCCACCGGTGGGTGACGCAGCCGCCGCCGCCGCCGCCGCCGCCGCCGCCTCCGCAGCCGCTGTCGCCTCCGCCGCAGCCGTTGTCCATGCTGCCACCGCCATTGTCGCCGCTGCCGCCGGCGCTGCCGCGACCGCTGTTGCCGCCGCCGCCGCTGTCGGCGCCGCCGCTGCCGTCGCCACCCCCACCACCGCCCGGGACGCGACCACGGGCGGCGGCACCCGAGGCGGCGGCGCCGACGCGGCACCCCCCCCGCCCCCCCCCCACCGACGCCGTGCCGCCATCCCCAACCCGAGGCAGGCCGGTGCTCCCCCCCCGGCACTGCTCCCCCCCCCGCTCCTCCCCCTCTGCGCGGCCAGACGCGTCCGCCTCCATCCCCTCCCCCCCCCCACCCCCCCCTCCCTCCTGATGCCGCCGCCGCCCCCCCCTCCGCCCATCACGCGCACCGCCACCGGCCGCCCCGACTGGCACGCCGTCCTCGCCGACGTGGCCGCGGCGAGCCGCTCGGGCGCGGCGGTGGGCGTCTTTTGCTGCGGCCCGCCGGCGCTGGCCGCGGCGGTGCGCGCCGCGACGGCGGCCGCGGCGGCCACATCGGCCGCCGCGGCGGTGCGGCACGGCGTGGGGGGGGGTTGGGGGGGGCCCCCGTTGGGGGGGGGGGGGGGGCGCCGGCGAGCCGGCCGGCGACCGCGCCCCGCCGGCGTACGGGTGCGGCGTGCGGCTGACCTTTCGGCAGGAGCGGTTTTCATGAGGCCGCGAGCTGGGAGGCACCGACGAGAGACCACCAACGGCCCATTCACCCGACACGCACACGCAGCGGCCGTCCAGGCGCTGGACTGACTAATCGTGATGGCCCGAACCATGTGAATATTGTATTTATTGGTCGTTGTAGTACTTTGTTGAAGTGTGTTGTATGGAGTGTAGTTCATTTTTGTTTGATGTAGGTCCTTTACACATTCATGTCATTCTACACACACCGTGGCTACAAGGCGGTGGTCAGGTGGCGCTCTGGGCCAGCCCATTGCGCGGAGCCGTCACGCACCGCTGGACGCGCTTCAGCGTCGAGCTAGGTTGGCCGAGCAGAACTACGGACAAGGTCGAACCGCGGCGGCCTCCCTGTTGGCACCTCTGGATGCTTCATCGCAGCCCCCTTGGGACCGTACAGCAACACGCGGCCGCGACGAATGGGGCGGGCGGTCGCCGCTTGCAACACCTGTGCGGGCGGCGGGTGCGCGGACGCCCACGCACCCCCCTCAACCAGTGGGCCCCGTACGCAGAAAAAAAAAAGCAAGACGGAAGCCGCGGGATTGGGGGCGACAAGTGGGGTGGGTCGAGCGGGGGAGGGAAGGGGCGGCGGCAGCTGCGGCCGGGGGGATCCCGTCTGCCATTGCGGGTGGGCGCGCCCCCGTGCGTCCGCGGCGGGCCGCGGCGCCGCGGCGGGCGGCGGGCAAGGGCGGCGCCCGTTGGGGCGCCGCCCCGCGCGCGCGCCGTCTGCCGCCGCCGCCCCGACGGCAGCACCGTGTACCACCGCGGCGCCGCGGCGGGACGGGGTGCGGTGGCCACGCGGGTCGGCGAGAGAGCGCGGGGGGGTGAGGGGGGGGGGGGCGGGAGCGGGATGGGCGGGCTGGGGGGGGGGGGGGGGGAGGGGTAACGGCGGTACGCCGCCGGCCCGCCGTCCCGTTGCGCGCGCGTGGCGAGCCGCACCGACCGGCCGGCCGCCAGCGGCCGCCCGCCACGCGACCGCGACGGCGCGGCGGCGGCGGCCGTTTCTAAAAAAAAACAAACGCGCGGCGCCGCGGCCCGCGGGGCGGCGCGCCGCGGCCGCGGCCGGCGGCCGCCGCCGCCGCGGCGCCTGCGCCGCGCGGCGGCGGCGGCGGGCAACGGCCGCCGCCGTCGACGCGCGCGGCGGCCGCGGCGGCGCCGCTGCCGGGGCGGGTGTCCCCCTCCCGTGCGGCGGCGCCCCGGCCGGCGTACCCCACCCACGCGGCCGGCGACGGCGGTCCCTCTGGCGAGCACCTCCCCCCAACGCCCCCCCCCCCCTGACCCACTCCTTTTCCACCGGCCGACGGGACCCCGCCCTTCCCCCCTCCTCCTTGAGAGGTCCCAGTTTGATGGCAGAGCCGTGACGTTGCAGCGGCTGATTTCCCTGTATCCGAAGGAAGAGCTCCTTCAGACCGTCTTCCTCTTCCCTACCAACTTCCAGTCGTTTGACATTGCCAGCTTTTACGAGGCAGCGAACGAAGTCGATGGAGTGGTCAAGACCGGCGATATGACGGTCCTACTCACGCAGGCCAAGCACTACGGCATAGAGCGGGTGTCCAAGACTGGCTGGTCGGTGGTCAAGAAGTGCGTGAAGGCTCTTGAACATGTTGATGCTGTCCTCGGGGACGCGGAGTTTTGCGCCGAATGGCGGCCACGGATGGTCTACGCGTACTTCTCCAACCAAGAACTGACATCCTCCGAAGCTCCCCTGGAGGGGGCCTGGGAGCCGCGGACGATTGTGTTGGCTCGTGCAGACACTACCACACTGCTTGGCAACATGGTAAGCTGCTTGTCCCAAGCGATTGGGCTCCCGGCGCCCGTCGTCGCGAGCAACACTCCTTCGTCGCGTAGGGCTCATTAGTCTCGGCGGGAGCGGGTGGCGGGGGCCCGGCGCTCACAGACGGACATTGCCATAGTGACGAACAAGCTTGTGCGGGGTCGGCGGGGGGAAGGGGCGGACGCGGGTGGTACTGCCTTTGGGGCAAGTATGGGAGTCGGCTGTTGTGGGCGAGGTGGACGACAAGGGAATGCGAAGTGCAAGGCGGCGGAAAAAGGAAAGGGCGCGTACGGGCTGCGTGAAGAAGGCGGCGCCGAATTGACTGTAACGGCGGTAAGATGATGGGAGCGCGGGAGGGGGGGGCGCACGCTTGTCTGTTCCCGCCCGTGCTTGTGCACCCGCATAGCAGCTGCTCTGCAGCCGCCGCCACTATGGTCGTCACTCACGACACGCCCTGCAGCCCGGCACGAGTCAATGGTCGTAAAGGCGTAGACGCCGGCGTCGTGCAGCTGGTTGAGAACGCCAACGTCGGACTTGGGCACCCCCGAGCAGGTGCGCCCGGTGGTGAGCTCGCTTCGGGCTTTTTCGCTGTGCGTCATTGATGCGGGCCGCGTCGCGCTTGGCTGCCGGGACGGCGGCGTGCACGTGGCACGCGTGACGCTTCCACAGGCGTGCGCGCCCGCCGTCGGCGCTGCCGTTCCGTGGCAACTGCGCCGGCGTCGGGCCGCCCTGCGGCGCGCCGCGCGGTGGCGGCGGCGCCCCCGTGCGCCCGCGCGTCGGCGCGGCGGCGCGGCCGCGGCGGCGCCGCGCTCCCGGCGGCTGGCCGGCGGCCGCGGCGGCCGCCGCCCGCCGCTGCCGGTGCGCGCCGCGGCGGCCGCGCCTGGCCCCCCCCGCCCTGTCCCCCGTGGCCGGCGGTGGCGCCGTCGAGCGGTGGTCCGCGCCGCGCGGCGGCCGCCCCTCGCGTCGGCCGCCGCCCCGCCGCCGCCGCCGCTCCTGCCCCGCCGCCGCCACCGACCCTGCCCCGCGCCTCCCCGCCGCCGACGCTGCCGACCCGGTTCCGCGCCTCCCCGCCGCTGCCGCCGTCCCGGCCGTACGCCTTCCCGCCGCCGCCGCCCCTGCCACGTGCCCCCCCGCCGCCGCCGCCGCCGCCGCCGCCACCGCCCCTGCGTGCCTGCCCACCGTTGCCACCGACCCTGCCCTACGTCTCCCCGCCGCCGCCACCGACCCTGCCCTACGTCTCCCCGACGCCGCCCCTGTTCCGCGCGCCTCCCCGCCGCCGCCGCCGCCGCCGTCGCCGCCGCCCCTGCGTGCCTCCCCGCCGCCCGCCGCCGACTCTACCCTACGACTCCCTGCCGCCGCCGCCGCCACTGCCCTACGTCTCCCCGCCGCCGCCACCGGCCCTGCCCTACGTCTCCCTGCCGCCGCCACCGACGATGCCCTGCACCTCCCCGCCGCCGCCGCCACCGCCCCTGCGTCGCGCCTCCCTGCTAAAGCGCGACAGCAGCGGTGGTGACGGCGGCAGCAACGTCCGTGGCAGCACTAGTGTCTATTCTACCGGAAATGAGGATCAAATGATCCTCACCTGAGGATCATTTGATCCTCGCCTGACCTGACCAGAAATCGTCGATTCCATGCATCTGAGAGGGTTTTTTGTCCTCCACCAGGCTACGGAGAGCTTCAGACACAGCCTGAGGGGCGCCCGCGGCGACCGGCGGTCGCGGCGCCGTTCGCAGCGCCGGCGCAGACGACCACAAAGGCGACGACGGGGGAGCCACGAGAGGGGCGGCAGGCAGAGGCCACGCCACGGCGGCCAGCGCGCCCGGCGCAGCGAGCGCAGGTGCGCCCGGACCAGGCGCCCCAAACGACGGCCGCGCCACGGCCAGCACCACAGCCCCCTGCCCGGTGCCGGGAGGGTGCCAAACACGGGCGCCCGCGGCGCCTCCGCCGGCGGAGGCGTCGGAGTTGCGCCCCCCCCCCCGCCGCGGCGGCGTCGTCGCCGGCACAGCCGCCGTCACCTGTGCCGCCTCCGACCCTGTAAGGATATGCCCCTTAAATCCCCAAGACTGGAGCCTAGGGGATAAGGACTGGGGCCTCTCCTTCCCTGTCCTTCTCAGCCAACTCCTTCCAAGACGCATCAACTCCAAAGTAATCTGGGGCATGCCGCGGTGTCCGTCCGATAATCTACTACTAACGGACGGTCAGCACGGGAGCCGCGGATTGGCTAACCGACACTACCCTGACTCATCTGCCGACGGGTACAGTCTCCAACGGATCAACGGACTAACGGACCAAAAGACGAGCCACATCTCTGACGCGTCAGCAAGCCGGAACAATCTCCCCGTGGACCAATGGGAGCGACAAGACTTGCTGACCCACGGGAGATATTCGACCCGAAGACTGGCGTCTGCTTACACGCCTCTGAGGCTTTTCGGGTCGAATGGCGCGTGGGGCCAGCCGCGCGGCGCTACGAGCGCCGCACACCGTCCCCCCCCCGTTTGGGGCTTTCTGGTGGGGCGCCTTGGGGCGCACACGCCCACCCTTGCTTTGTTCTGAGAGCCCATGCTTTGTTTTGAGAGCTTTGGTGCCGTCCACCGGCACGACGGGCAATCGCATGCTTTGGGGCACCCTGGGTGCCCCCCTGGGGGTATATAATGCGTGAGTGTGGGCGCCACCGGGAGAGACCTCGGGGGAACAACCACAGACAGAGACACAAAGACCTCCTTTACCTTCGACCCCCTCGACCCTCACCGACGTCACGCCCATCCTCTTCCCCACCCCCATCACCGTCATCCCACCCGTCACCTTCCCCGCGCCCGGCATCCTCATTGGTGCACGGGTTGCTGACACCGGCGCCAGTACGTTGAGGGCTGCCCGTGTGTGGGTGGTGCCTCACATGTGGTAGCTTCAGATAGTTTGACTTCCTCTTGGCGGTGACGTTGCGATTCCGTCCTGGATTTGGCCCTCCCTGTGTTTGTGCACTCGTGCTGCCCCCTGTGTTCGGCGTGCCTCGGGCATTGTAATACGAACGCAGCGGGTTCCACGAATCACACCGAAAGAACACTGCCCTGACACTGCCCTGGTGGCCCCTGTCACGGTTTTTTTCTTTTGGTCGACTGATTGTCGAAACCCAGTGAGTGCCAAATCAGGTTCGGAATTTTCTTCCTCGGCGTTGGCGGACGCCCCGACTTCCTCGGCGGCGACGGCGCGCCCCCCGACGGCGCGCGGCACCCCGGCGGCGCGCGGCATCGCGGCGGCGCGCGAC
The DNA here is from genome assembly GCA_008729055.1 of Pyropia haitanensis. NCBI lineage: Eukaryota > Rhodophyta > Bangiophyceae > Bangiales > Bangiaceae > Pyropia > Pyropia haitanensis. Next base: position 4,403,326 of record SDUX01000007.1, read on the forward strand.
ACCGCGGCGGCACGTGGCACCCCGGCGGGCGCATCCACGTCATCCTCTGTGGCGGCGACGGCCGCATCGGCGGCGCCAGCCGCATCCAAGCCCCCCCTCTCGCGCAAGGGTAAGGGCCCGGCCACGTCAGGCCCGGCGGTCCCAGCCAACCGGCGCCTGCTGCTGCCCGCGCAGGATCCGGCCCGGCGCTACATCGCGCCGCCGGCCCCACGAATCGGCCACATCCGACCGACGACCGCGCGCGCAGCAGAGCAGCGAGAACAGCGCCGGATCGCCAAGACCATCCCCAAGGGCAAATACGTTTGCAAGCCGTGCGGTGTGCGTTGCAACAGCCTGACAGTGCTGCGCGACCATCGCTGGTCGCGGCGCCACCGCAATACGGTCAACCGTCCAGCGACCCGCCCTCGTTGCGACGTGTGCGATCGCGAATTTGAGACGGTCGAGCACTTCGAACGCCACCAGCGTGGCAAGGATCACCACCGCACGCTGGCGCGCCGCACCGACTGACACCTCGCAACACCCCCCAGGATCTGTGCAAGAGACGCGATTTTCCCCCTTTGATCCCCCCGCGTGGAAATCCGGCACGACCCGACTCGGGCCCGTGCGCGGCGGCCGGCGGGAAAATCCGATTGCGTGATTTGAGTCTTCGAATTCTGCTTCATCGCATCGCTTGTGACCCATCAAATAGTGTTGTCCATCTTTGGAAACGTGGTAGCCCCGACGGCTACGCTTGTCCAGAGCTAGTGCAGCACTATTTTGCTTGGTCAAATTAACTTGCACATCTTGTAAGACTTGCCCCGTGCTCTGCCGGAGTAAGTCAAACCGGATCTGTTGGGTTAATTTGATTGTTGCGGACCTCACCCAGGACGCAATGGACCCCCCGAATCCTGCGACTGTAAGCCCGATTAATCCGGGAACGGCCTCAACCGCACCCTCCGCGGAGTCATGGAATCAACTTACAGCGTTCGTCTCGCAGATGAGCGCCGAGCTCGAGGCTCATAAGGTTGAATTGACGGACGCCAAGAAACAGCTGTCCGACGCCAAGGCTAAGGCCTCGAGTGGAGGCGCGACGACTGCGAGGCCGAATAAGCCCGCACTGTTCTCTGGCAAGCCCGGGACAATTGAAGCATGGTGCTCGCACATGGACTCATATGTGCGACTGACTGACCCTGACGAAGCGTGTCGGATCGCCTGCACCTACCTGGACGGTGAAGCGTTCACCTGGTGGCATACCTACAGTCGGACGACGGCGGTCCCCGACTGGGCTACCTTTCGGGCTGCGCTCATCCGTCGCTTCAGCCCTCTGAACAAGACGCAGGCGGCGCGGGACAAGCTGCACTCATGGCGCCAAATCAAGGACGTCGGGACGTTCAACAGGACTTTCCTGAGCGTCCTCTTGGACATCCCGGACATCACCGAAGCGGAAAAGATCGACCGCTATAGCCGAGGCCTGAAGCGCGACATCTGGCAGGCACTGTGCCTCAAGACGTACACCGATCTTGAATCACTGATGACGGACGCCCTGCGCGTGGAAGCGACCAAGGCTGGAGTGTCCCGTATCACCAGCAATGTTAACAGCACTTCTGGCAAGCCACCGACGATGGGCGTTGTCCCGATGGACATTTCCAGCATCAAGATCGAAAAGCTGACGCCAGACGAACGCCAGCGCTGCATGCGCGAGGGTCTCTGCCTTCGCTGTCGCGAGAAAGGACACATGGCTAAGGACTGCCCAAAAGGCCAGCGGAACTGAAGCAGCAACAATCCTCAACATCTGTGAAAGACGCTCCTTCGGTTCCTGAAAATATGTCGTCACCATTTGAAGGCCCGCGACTCGGGCTTCTGCTTTCTACTGCTTCTGTCAATGGAAAAGTTGTTAAGGTGCTGTTCGACGACGGATCTCCCATCAACGTCGTCTCAAGGCGCCTCGTTACCTCCTTGCATGTGAAAACGAAAGGAACGGACTTCGCGGCAAGCATGCCCGATGGCCGCTCCCATGTCCTCGCTGAAACCGTTGACCCTCTTGAGATTCACATCGGACCGTACCAAGAGCGACTTCGGTTTGCTGTTTGTGAATTGAGCGCGTACGACCTCATCCTGGGAAAGAAGTGGCGCGATGACAAGGACGCCAAAATCAACAACAAGAAAAACAAGATCTCCTTCAAGTTCAACCACAAGAACATTTCTATCACTGCCTCCCTCAAGAAGCCCGAAGCTCTGATCAGTCGGCAACGCCTTGCTCGGGACCTCGTTCAAAGGTGCCCTGTTTTTGCCATCTACCTGCAGTCGGAAGATCCCTCTAGCACCTTCGACATTAACGCCATTACGATGGGACAAGGCAAAGACAAGAAAGAAGTTCAAGAGATTCTCAAAGAGTACGCTGACGTCTTCCCAGACGAGCTCCCCGACGGACTCCCTCCTGAGCGCAGTCACAAATTTAGCATCAAGCTGACCGATGACGCCCAACCGCGTCGTAGCGGAATTTACCGACTAGCCGAATGGGAGCTCGAAGAACTCAAGACTCAACTGGCCGGCCTCATAAGGAAGGGATTCATCCAACCAAGCACCTCACCGTGGGGCTCTTCCGTCCTCTTTGCGGCGAAGAAGGACGGTGGCTGGCGAATGTGCATCGACTACAGGGCCCTGAACAAGGCTACTATCAAGAACGCGTACCCACTACCACGCATCGACGACATCTTTGACCAACTGCGAAAGGCCAAGTACTTTACAAAGATCGACCTCCGCTCTGGCTATCACCAGATTCGCCTTGACCCAGAAACAATACCTTTGACGGCGTTTCGAACCAAGTACGGATTCTATGAGTTCACCGTCGTACCCTTTGGTCTGACAAATGCACCCGCGGTCTTCATGAACCTAATGAACGATGTCTTCCGACCCTATCTGTACGACTTCATCTGTGTCTACCTCGACGACATCCTAGTCTACAGCGAAACTTACGACGATCACCTCAAGCACCTACGATTAGCACTCGAGAAATTACGAGAACACAAGCTCTACGCCAAGCTGAGCAAGTGCCAATTCGCTCGAACTACTGTGGACTACCTTGGCCACGTCATCTCCGAGAAAGGCTTCTCTATGGAAGACTACAAGGTCCAAGCCATCCGTACGTGGGCAACACCGAGGAGCAAAAAGGATGTACAATCTTTCCTCGGTATGGTCAACTTCTATCGAAGATTCATCAAGGGAATGGCTGCCGTAGCTACGCCGCTAACGAGGCTGACTGGGAATGTCGACTTCGAGTGGACACCCGACGCCCAGAAAGCCTTTGAGCAGCTGCAGGACCTAACGACAAGCGCACCGGTGCTAAGGCCTTTCGACAAGAGATACCCAATCTACGTGTCTACAGATGCCAGCGGGTATGCTGTGGGCGCAGTCCTTGAGCAAGATGATGGACGCGGACGGCGTCCAGTGGCGTACTTCTCGTTAACCCTCAACATCCACGAGCAGCGCTACAGCATTCGTGAAAGAGAACTGCTTGCAGTCGTACAAGCTATCCGGCATTGGCGCTGCTACCTCTACGGAAGACCCTTTGAGGTCCACACCGACCATGAGTCCCTGAGATACCTAAGCACCCAAGAGAAGCTGAACGATCGCCAAGTCAAGTGGCTGGAGTTTCTGGACCAGTTCCAGTTCAAGATTGTCCCAATCAAGGGCACTTCGAACCCCGTGGCTGATGCCCTTTCTAGGCAGCCACAAGATGCTCCCGACAAGCACGCCCCCAATCAAGACTTTCTTAGTCGCGTGCTGACCAAGACCATTGAAGAACTCCCCAAGAAAACTGAAATCAACAACCTCATGACCATCAACCAAAGTGATCAAGACCTTGCCACCTTAAGACAAGAGTACGACGCGGACCCCGAGTTTGCCGACCTAGTCAAAGACCCGGTATCTCCCTACCGGCTACACATGAGGTTGTTGAAACGAGGTGACCGTACGTGTATCCCCGTCGGTACTCTACGCCAAAGACTACTCCACGACTACCATGATGTCCCGTGCCAAGGGCACATGGGAGTCAAGAAAACAACCAAGGTTATCTCTTCCAAGTACTACTGGAAGACAATGCGGAAAGACATCCAAAGATACGTACAAACATGTGATTTGTGCCAGCGGAACAAGGCTAGCACCCATTCACCTCTGGGTCACCTCAAACCCTTGGACCCCCCGAGCCAACGATGGGCAAGTGTCTCCATGGACTTTATCACGCCTCTTCCTCTGACTCCAAGAGGCCACAACGGGATTTACGTCGTTGTCGACCGCCTCTCCAAGATGATTCGCCTCGCCCCTATGAAGCCAGACTGTACGGCGCCAGTCGCAGCTCAGCTCTACCATGATCACGTCTATCGACACCACGGACTCCCAGCTGATGTTGTCTGCGACAGGGACCGCATTTTCTTCTCCAACTTCTGGCAGTCGCTCACGGAGATTCTCAAGGTCAAGATCAAGGCCTCTTCAGCGTACCACCCGCAAACCGACGGACAAACTGAGATCATGAACAAGAAGATCGAAGAAATCCTGCGAAACTTTGTCAACCATCACCAAGGCGATTGGGACCTCTTTCTGGTTGCTGCCGAAGTAGCCTACAACCGGTCGCCAAATGCTGTTACAACGTACTCCCCTTTCTTCCTGAACTACGGATTCGAACCTAAGACGGTACCAATGGACATCCTCGAAAACTCAGAGTCAAGCATGCCTGCAGTGTCTGACTGGCTAAGCGGTCTCCAACATGCTCAAGAGACTGCCATCTCAGCCATCAAGAGTGCAAATGAGGCGCGCTCGGCGTACGCAAATCGCCATCGCCGACCTTGCAAGATCGCCGTGGACGATCTGGTGCTACTAAGTACCAAAAACCTTATGCCAGATGCTTTCCAAGGCGCTCGCAAGCTGATGCCCAAGTACTCAGGACCGTACCGCGTCACTGAGAGTATCAACGATGTGACGTTCCGCCTGGATCTTCCCCAAGCGGTGCTCGATCGCAAGGTTCACAACGCCTTTCATGCGAGCTTGCTGAAGCCGTACCGCGCTGATCCTTATGGCCGACTTCCTCCCGTTCCGCCTCCGGTGGCATTTCCGGACGGTTCTGTCGAGTACGAAGTCGACTCCATCATAAGGTCACGAAAGCGCCGTGGACGACTACAGTACCTGGTCAAGTGGAAAGGCTGTGACGTCAGCGAGAACTCCTGGCTGACCAAGCAAGACCTTGCGAACGCACCTGAGGTGTTGGACGCTTTCCTGCGCCGCGCGTCCTAAGGGGGGGGAGGTGTAAGGATATGCCCCTTAAATCCCCAAGACTGGAGCCTAGGGGATAAGGACTGGGGCCTCTCCTTCCCTGTCCTTCTCAGCCAACTCCTTCCAAGACGCATCAACTCCAAAGTAATCTGGGGCATGCCGCGGTGTCCGTCCGATAATCTACTACTAACGGACGGTCAGCACGGGAGCCGCGGATTGGCTAACCGACACTACCCTGACTCATCTGCCGACGGGTACAGTCTCCAACGGATCAACGGACTAACGGACCAAAAGACGAGCCACATCTCTGACGCGTCAGCAAGCCGGAACAATCTCCCCGTGGACCAATGGGAGCGACAAGACTTGCTGACCCACGGGAGATATTCGACCCGAAGACTGGCGTCTGCTTACACGCCTCTGAGGCTTTTCGGGTCGAATGGCGCGTGGGGCCAGCCGCGCGGCGCTACGAGCGCCGCACACCGTCCCCCCCCCGTTTGGGGCTTTCTGGTGGGGCGCCTTGGGGCGCACACGCCCACCCTTGCTTTGTTCTGAGAGCCCATGCTTTGTTTTGAGAGCTTTGGTGCCGTCCACCGGCACGACGGGCAATCGCATGCTTTGGGGCACCCTGGGTGCCCCCCTGGGGGTATATAATGCGTGAGTGTGGGCGCCACCGGGAGAGACCTCGGGGGAACAACCACAGACAGAGACACAAAGACCTCCTTTACCTTCGACCCCCTCGACCCTCACCGACGTCACGCCCATCCTCTTCCCCACCCCCATCACCGTCATCCCACCCGTCACCTTCCCCGCGCCCGGCATCCTCATTGGTGCACGGGTTGCTGACACCGGCGCCAGTACGTTGAGGGCTGCCCGTGTGTGGGTGGTGCCTCACAGACCCCTACGCCGGCGTCGACGGCGACGGCTGCGCGGCGGAGGAGGCGGAGGCGACGGCGCCTCCGCCGGCGGCCAGACCCCAACCCCGTCCCACTTCGCCGTCGCCGGCGGCGGCAGGGGCGACAAAAAGGGCGAGAAGGCCGCCGGCGGGAAGGGCGACGGCCCTCCCCGCTTTCCGGCCGCCGGTGGGGCCAACACCCGGCAGCTGCTGCCGCGGCCGCTGCCGGCGGGCGCCGGCGACGCTGCCGCGCGCGACGGCGCCCCGCCGTTGCCGCTGCCGCTGCCGCTGCCGCTGCCGCTGCCGCTGCCGCCGGCGGCGGCAACGCTGCCCTCGGACGCCGCCGCGGGGGGCGTGCCGCCACAGCGGAATCCTCCCAGCAGGGCCCCCGCAAAGGGCCCCACCCCGGGGGTGGCCGCCCCGCCGCGCAGGCGCACCCCAAAGGGCGTCCCATACGTCGAGGGGGTGGCCCCAAACAGCGGCGCCGCCACCACCCCGCCGCCGCCGCCCGCCGTCGGCGTGCCGCCACTGGGGGCGCCGCCGCCCGCCGGGGCGGCGCCCGACCCCGCTCGCACCGGCGTCTGGGGGGTGTCCCCCGCCGGCGGGGCACCCGCCGCCGCCGTGGCGCGGGTTTGGGCAGAGGGGAAGACCTGTCAAGGAGGAGGAGGAAACTGGCAACCGTTCGGCTGAGGGGGCCTGTCCCGTCGTCGTCCCCCCCTCTGCGCTCGGCCCTGGTGTGCGGAACCCGCACGCGCCAGGCTCTCTCTGCTTCTGTGCGTCCGCGGCACGCGGCGGGCGCGCAAGACCTGGCACAGTGTGCCGCGGGCGGCGATCCCAGGTGCAGCGCAACCGGCCCGGGTACTCGACAAAAAGCGCGCCAAACTCATCTTCTGCTCAGGCTTGCATGCACCCAAGCTCCCCCAAGGGCAAAGAGACGGCGCTGAGTTCGTTTCTGGCCTCAGAAAAGGCGGCAGGTGGCGGGAAATAGGAGAAAACAGACACTGAAAAACCGGATCATTTGATCCGAAAAGGATCAAATGATCCGGTCGGTAGAATAGACACTAGTGGTGAACGGGACGGCGCCGACTCCCCGCCACTGCCGCGCCCCGCGAGGCGAGAAAGTGGCCTTGATGGGGGACGGAGGCGGCAGGGTCCGCCCCCCAGTCGCGCAGCTTCAGCGGTCCGACTCGCCCGCGCCCGCGGCGGGCGCCGCTGGCGGCAGCCACCCCGTCACCCGCGCGACGGCCCGGTCCACCAGCGTCATCATCTCGTCGCGCCCCCCCCCCCCCCCCCCCCGGCGGCCGCCGCGGCGTCGCGGGCCCACACGTTGGCCACCCCCGCAAAGCGGCGGCCCTTGCTGCGCGTCACGAGCAGCGGCGCCTCCCCCCCGCGGCCAGGTGCGAGATATCCACCCGCGACGGCGGGTCGAAAAACTCGGCCGGCAGCATCCGCCGCAGCGCCGCGACGAGCCGGTCGGGCCGTGGCGGCACCCGCGACGGCGGCCGCCCGCCGCGCCCGCCGCCGCCGCCGCCGCTGCGGGCCGTTGGCCGGAGCTGGTGCTCGAGGAAGGTCAGCCGGAGGACCGCCGGCCGGCCCGACGCGGACGCGGGCGCCGCCACCGCGTAGCGGGAGAAGATGAGGAAGGCGCCCGTGTACTCGGCGCCGCCCGCGGTGACGGACCACTGGGCAAAGTTGACGACCAGCCGCGGCTGGGCGTAGAAGCGGGTGCCGACCCGCCGCAGCCGCACCGCCGAGGAGGGCGTGCCGAGGGTGGTGGACGAGAAGAGCAGCCGCCACGGCCGGCCGCCGTCGAGCGCCGCGTGGAGCGCCGCCTCGGTGGGCGACAGGCGGGCCGCAATGGATGGCAGGGGGGTGGGGCGGGGGGGCGCCGGCGCGCCGCCAGTGGGCGCGCCGACCTGTCGCGGCGTCGCCTCTGCCGCCGCGTCGTCCGCCGGCGGCGGCGGCGGCGGCGGCAGCGACCGCTCTGGTGGTGGCGACGTGGCCGCCGCCGTGGCGGCGGCGACCGCCACGGCCGGCAGCGGCACGGTGGGCGCGGCCTCGAGCGCCTCGATGAGCGCGCGCACCTTTTCGTTTTGCCGCGGCAGGTTGATGAGCCGGAGGAGGATGCGCACCAGCTGCACCCGCTGCGCGCGGCCCGCGCCGTCGGCCGCGCCGTCGACGCCGCGGCGGGCGGCGGCGAGGGAGGTGCCGCCGGTGAGGGCGGCGTCGCCGAAGTCCGCGCCGTCAAACCGGGGGGCGGCCATGCGCAGGGGGCGGCGGCGGCAGCGGCCGGCGGCGGCGCCGCCACCGGGGGGGTCGCCGCCGCCGCCGCCGCCGCCACCAGCCCGCCGCGTCGCGCGCCCGCGCTGCCACGCCGGCGCGGCGACGGGGGTGGGGGGGGACGCCGGGCCGCTGGCGCCTCGCTGACAGGGCCGGGCGGCGACGTGCCGCGCCGGACGGGACGGGCGCAGCGGCAGGGCGGAAGCAAACGCCATGGCAACGACGAGGGGGGAAAGGGGGGAAGGAGAGGGAAGGGCAGGGGACGCGGGCGACGGCGCCACAGAGAATGACCGGAGGGAGAGCGTGAGGAGGCTACGGGGCGACAAGGGGAGGGGGGGGGCGGGGGGGGGGGGGGGGGGGGGGGGAAGACGCACGCGCCGCCAGGTCCGTCTGGCAACCGCCGGACAGCCGCGACGGCGACGGGCGCCGCGGCGAGATAGGGGCGAACTCTGGGCAAGGCCGCCGCGCCGAGAGGCGCGACAGCAGCAGTGCCGCGGCGCTCAGCGCGACGGCAGCGTGGCGGCAGCGGGGGGAGGGGGGGGGGGTGTGGCCGCCGCCGGGGGAACGCCCCGCGGCGGCGCGCGACTGCGCGGCGGGCGCACGAATGCGGGCGGGCGGGCGGGCCACGGGGGGAGGAGCGGCCGCCGCCGCGATGTGCGGCGGCCATGAAGTAAACGAACGACCGAACCTCGCTGGGGCGAGTTCAGTTGTAGCCAATGAGAGGAGCCTATGCAAGGCGGGCGGCGGCGCACGCGCATCTACTTACGAGTCAACGTCAATGGAAGTTGAACGGTGCAGTTACCAGAATGCGGCAGGTGTCCGTACTGACCTGGCCCGACACCCACCGCAATGACGTCGTCATCGGTACGCTTCGCGCGCTTCGTCGAGGCGCGCTGCCCGCAGATCGCCCCCGCCCCCGCCGCGGGGCGCCGGTTTTTCGGCGCGCTGGGGCGCGCGGGCTGCCGCGGCGGGGGGGGGCGGCCGCGGCGGGGGGGGGGGCGGCGGCGGGTGGGGGGGTCGCGGCGGGGGGGGGGGGCGGCCGCGCCGGCGCGCGCCGGTTTTTGCGCGCGCCGCGCCACGCGGGCGGCCGCGGCGCGGGGTGGGGGCCGCGCCCGGGCGGGGCGCGGCGGCGGCGGCGGGGGGGGCGGCGGCGGCGGGGGGGGGGCGGCGGCGGCGGGGGGGGGGGCGGCGGCGGGTGGGGGGGTCGCGGCGGGGGGGGGGGCGGCCGCGCCGGCGCGCGCCGGTTTTTGCGCGCGCCGCGCCACGCGGGCGGCCGCGGCGCGGGGTGGGGGCCGCGCCCGGGCGGGGCGCGGCGGCGGCGGCGGGGGGGGCGGCGGCGGCGGGGGGGGGGCGGCCGCGCCGGGCGGGGGGGCGGCCGCGGCGGCGCGCGCCGGTTTTTCGCGCGCGCTCGGCCGCGCGGGCGGCCGCGGCGGCAGGGGCGGCTGCGGCAGCGCGCGCTGGTTTTTGCGCGGGCCGCGCCGCGCTTGCGCCCGGGACGCGGGGGCGCGGCCGCGCCGGGGGGGTGGCGGCCGCGCTGGTGCGCGCCAGTTTTGGCGCGCGCTCGGCCGCGCGGGCGGCTGCGGCGCGGCGGGGCGGCCACGGCCGGGTCGGCGGCCGCAGGGGGCATGGCGGCCACGGCGGGGGGGGGGGGGCGCGGGGGGGGGGGAGGCCACGGCGGGAGTGGCGGCCGCGGCGGGATTGGCGGTCGCGGCGGGGCGGGCGGCTGCGGCGGGCGATGGACGTTTCGAGGTAAGTAAGGCTTTGGCGGCTGTCGAGCGTGCTTGCAGCGCGTGGCGCGAGACCTCCGTGGGCTGCCCGAGGTCTGCATTGCTCCCCACCGGCCGGTTGGAGTCCCGGTTCGCCCGTTGCTCCCCCAATGGAGGCTGGGCAGTGCTGTGGGGGTCCTTAAATGCGACCTGCTCCCCTCGCGCCGGTGCGCGCAGCTTCTGACCCGCACCTGGTTGAGCCCACGACCCACGCTTGCCTGCTGCCCTGCTGGACGGTCGTACTGCCCTGGCTCTCTCACCAACCACGTCGTCATGACACCACGTCACGCTTCAGGCAGCCGGGGGCTGGCGGCTGCCCGCACCGACTCCCAACTGGGGTCCAGCGGGGCGACCTCGGGTTTCATCACCCCTACGAGTGGCATCACGCCGGCCGTGCCCAGTTCCGCTGGCGACAGCTCTTCTGGTAGCGCTTCGTCGTCTCTTGTCGGCGGCTCTCACCCTGCGGCGGCAACGACCGCCGGGGTGCAGCCCGCTACCGCCACGCCGGCCGGCAACGCTACGCCGCCGCGCCGCACCACCACGCCGCAGCGCGACGGATCTTCACCGCAGAGGCGTGTCTCTCAAGGCGGTGGGCAACCGGGACCCGCGGTGGGTCGCGTCACGCCGCCACGCCGCACCCGTCAAGACACCGCGCGGGACCTCGTGGCAGATGTGGGGCTTACCAGACTGGCATCTTACCTTTCTGTTGTCAAGGGGACCCCGATGGTGCGTCGCAGTACGCTTCGTTCAAGCGCAGCGATTGTTGCTGCGTGCAAGTCGATCGAGACCGCCAACCCGGAGCTGCGACTGTCCGTCCACCTTTCCGGCGTCAACCCTGCGGGCACCATCTCGTGGGTTAACCTGTTTGGCTCGGGCCGTCTGCTGGACCCGGAGGTGCTCCGTGTGCAGTCGCAGGTTCACCAGTACGCTCGGGGGCAAGACGGCCTCGTGCGGGCGGGAGCGGCTCTCCGGTGCGCACCGGCGCACCTTGTCGGAACTTACCCGGCGGGAGAGAACCCCGTTCGTCCTGTTGCCGAGGCGGGGACGCCTGAGCGACCCGTGCGGATGATGACCCAAGAGGAGTGGGTTGAGCTTATGACTCCTCCTGGTGACAACGTCCTCGAGCAGCTTCCTGACATTGTCAGACTGCGTCGCGAGCTGGAGGAGGCGTCGGTCGGGATGGGGCAGTCCGTCACCCCTGATGTGCGCCTTGAGGGCAGCGATCTTCCTGCTGATGTGTTTCCCCGCGCGCCTCCCATCGCTACCCAAGCTGCTCCAGTTTTGCTTCCTGCCGCGGCTGGTGGTCCTTTGGGCATTCTTCCAACTGTCATCGAGTCGAGCCAGGCTCACCCACCCCACCAGCCCTCGTCAAGATCTGTGGCTTTCATGGATACCCTGCTGTCGGCCAACCGCTCAAGGGCCCGCACCCTCCGCGCAACGCTCAAGTCGGCGGTCATGTTCATCACCTCACGCGCCGGCACCATCCCTCGCAACTTTCAGGACTGCACGGGGAGCTGGTGGCCCTACGTCCTGGTTCAACCGGGCTCTGGTGCACCTGCGTCTGAGCGGGAGCAGTGGCAGTACGGCGTGAATGTTCCAACGCGTATGGTGACAACCACCCGTCGGTCCCGGTCATCATCTGCAGAGGGCTTCACTCTTGTTGTGCTTGACAAGATCCCGACGAACGACAGCCAGTCATCTCAGAATGAGGTGGTAGCTAGCCTCTTGCTGCTATGGGACAAGGATGTTGGCGTGCAGCGGACGCTGTTGGACGCGCTCTACGCAGCGCGCTCAGCTTCCCCTGCCAAGGCTCGCACTCCTGGTGGCACTGTGCCTGCCCAGACGGCTCAACCCCGTGGGTCTGCTACCGCTCTGGCGCCTGCAAGTGCTACGTCGGGTGCGTCTCCTCCTTCCCATCCGAGTGATCGACCGGGTGCTGCTCAGCCACGTGCCTTGTCTCCCGCTGTGCTTCCTGCAAGTGCCACCACAGGCACGTCTACTGTTGCTGTGCCGAATGGGGGACCGAGTGCCGCTCCACTTCCTTCGTCGGCTCCCGGTGTGGTGCCTGCGAGTGCTGCGTCGGGCGCGTCGCCTGCTGAGCAAGTAGGCGGTGCGTTGAGCGCAGATGCTTCTGCCCCTGCTGCGCAGACGGCGGATGCTGATCGGACGCCCTCAGGTGCAACACAGGTGGGATCTGTGCCTGGTAACCTACCTCTTGGTGGAGCCACTGCAGCTGCTGCTCCTGTTGGCTCAGTTTTGCCCATTCCGGCGGCACGCTTTGAGGGGACCGGTGCTGCTCCAGCACCATCCTTGGGGTTGCCGGCTGCGGCTGTTCCTGCAGCGGGACGCAATCCGTTGTGGGGTTTGGATCCTTTACCGGTGAGTCTGCTCGACGCTGTCGGTGACATTGTTGCGCGAGGCAGCGTGGACACCGCGCGTCGGGTTCTACATGGTCGGGCTGTACCGATGGAGCTTGTGGTCGTCTTGGTGTCTGAAGTGCGCAAGCCGCATGCTTTGTACCCGCATGCGGAGCGGTTTCCCGTGGAGCTGTATGGCGATGCTGACGGGACGACGATGAGCAAGACGATATCCACCTACATTGTGTGGGAGCGGCTGCACCTTCACAGCGAGTGATGCCCTCCCTGTGCTGTGTCCTTTGAGCTGTGGTAAGCTTGTCGTTGGGACTGGTACGTTTGCTCGTTTGTTCCATTGAGCTATGCACTGCGTAGGCGTTGTCACACTGGTCTGCTTGCTCATCATCTTGTGCTCTTCTCAATAAAGTACGCCTCAATAATCTTCAAGACCGGCGAAGGGAGACACCTGGACTAAACAAACACGCGCACAAGAAATCAACTGGTCCAGCGGGTAGACTCAGGCCAGACCCGGAAGCTCCCTCACGTCCCACTCACCTGCTGCTGGTGGAGAGCCCTGCACCTGGCCCCTCACACCGTCAACCAACAAACTCCCAGCCCTCGCTGTGGCCGGCGGCCGTCCATCAGCGTTCAGTCGGTGGGCTGCCGTCCCAGGCCGCCTACGACTCTGATGCGGAAGTCTAGCAATCAAAAAGGCAGGAGGGGGGCCGCAGCAGCATCATGAACGGGTGCGGTGGTGGCGACGTGGGACGCGTGCCGGGTCGTGCCTCATCGCCAAGTCGATGGGAGACTGGCTGTGAAAAACATGCATAATGCTGGTCTGCACGAGCCGCGCCAGCCCGCCCACCCCGTGCTGCACCCGACTTGGCGCGATTCGCTTGTCGCAGCTCACCCTATGCTGCACCCGTGTAGTATCCGACTTGGCGAGAGCTGCCCGTCACCCTTGGCCGAACTGCATCGCAACAGCCGCCAGCGTCGCGTTAGTGCCCCGCCGCTGCTTCGCGACTCCCTCCATAAACCCCTGTTCATGCGCATGTGTATCAAAAGCGTCTCCGTTGTGAACTTCCTACCTTACCCCACCGGTCCAGGGACTCACACGGCGGGCTGCTCTCAGAGCGTCGTCTCGTTCTCAGCAGATGCCTACCAGTATCCACAGCAGGTCACGGCAGTGACGCCCATGTGTTCGCCAAAGCAGTAGAAGACACAGCAGACGTGTGAGCAGCTTGCGCAGTGCGACCGCGCGGAGTACCGCCGCTGCCCAGCCGAGGGCAGCTCGAGAGCGAACCTAGAGTGCGGGGTGAATCAACAATGTGATGCTGCACAGAAGAGCACGACGCCAGCTTGACCTCACCTCGTGGTAGTACATCTGAGTGCGGCTTTCAACGGCTGTACGTGTCACCTGCGCGACAGTGGCCATACTCAAAACAGAGGGTACGGGCAGGAACATGGAGAGGGGAGTTGGAAGTCTCGTTGGGAAGCGGTGTGGATACGAGTTGGAGGCACCCATCACGTGACACAACCATGGGAGCAGCAAACATAGGACACAAGTACGGCTTGGAGGGCGGAAGCGAATGAGTGCACTGCAGTGGGACAAAACCAGCAACCAAGGCAGACGACCGGCACCTCCACAGGCACCACAGCATCGGCTCATTGCACGACGCTCCAAGTCCACATCCTAAGACACACCATCCAGCCTGCCCCCGCTGCACGGCCGTCACCAGCACCAGAGGGCCCGAACCGTCGAGGCGCGTATCGCTAAGCAGGCGGTCCACCACTGACCGAACCAGAGGTACAAGCAACACGACGTGCACGGCCGCCTGCACGAGCCTCTTGGCAATCCGGGTCCGCTCCCCCGCTCCGCTCCCCCGCTCAGCACCGCCGACTGCACGAGCAGGCACACTGGTAACAGCGGAGAGGTCGGTGACATGGTCGCCAACGTCGCAGGGAAGCGCTGCACCGGTACGGTGACCGCGGTGCGCCGGGCGGCTTCGGCCGCAGTCCGCAGGCAAACGGCTCGCAGAGGGTGCGACTGCAGCGACTGACCACGAGTTCACTTGGGGAAGGCACTGTTGCCGCCGAGAAACGCACAAGCGGCGTGCAACGATGCCGCCACGAGGGGAGCCACAAGCGGCATGCGCTGACGCCTCCACGGCGTAGTGACCCGTTTGCTCCCGGGCAACGGCAACGTACCCCGCCAAAAGCGGTGCGATGCGCCTGTGCATTTGCATGAGGAATCTGGAACCGACGCAGCTCGCGAGTGTAAATTCGTGGCGCCTTCCGAGATGAATCGTCACAACTGGAAATAATTTTCACGCACTTTCGCGATGACCAGGACCGGCTGATACCCCTTGCTACAGAGGCGGCACCTGCCGCTTTAGGCGCCGAGAGGGCCCCAATCGACTACCTTGCTGAACGCGAGCCAGCTGACCGCAGATAAAACCTCCACACCATGCCACCGTCAGTAGAGAGCAGCGCTGGCTGATGATCGCAGGCGTCCAACAGCGAGCTGGGAACAGTGGACGAGGCGCGCTGAGAGAGAAGTGACAGCGGAAGCATTGATCCATCGTGCTGGCTCGGCCATCATCAAAAGAAGCGCACTCCTCTGCGGATATGTGCCTGCACGTATGAAACGGGTCATCCAGCAGTCGGCGGCTCCCGGCGGCGCTTTGTAACAGTAGCAGCACCGCAGTGGCAACCCGAGCACCCGGGCGCGTTCTCTACGTTGTGGCAGCGTCAATTTCTCGCACACATGCAGTCGCATGTCGCAAACATGGTGACAGCGGAAAGCTGCGTGCAAGAGGCATTGGGCCGAGTTGCGTTGTCTGATGGCCTGAGGGTGACCGTGGGAACAGGGTGGGCGGCGAGAAACATGTATTCTCACTTGGGCACGCACATGCGTTCTTTGGGGAGGGTAGAGACGGCCGACAAGTGGCCAGCGTAGCCTATCAGATGATTCTCTTTGCTGTTGCTGTTCATGGAGTTGGCTGATTGGCGAATAGTTGCCGTGACGGGAGAACCGCACGACGGACTGCAGAGATAGCGACCAGACACGAAGAATCTGAACTCCTGCTGGATGCTATGCCGACACAGCCTCTTGCGTTTGCCATTCAGTCGGGTTCATTTCCAGGTAGTAGGGTGTTCTGTGGCAACGTCTACATGCGGCATGCCAGTCGTAAGGCACATGTGAGCGAGGCTTGGAACTAGATTGACATTCGGTGTGTTGTACTTCAAGCTGACTCTGTTCTGAGGACAGCATGGGGCACAGCAGAGGCCGCTCATAGGAGCAGAACCTGTTGGGAACACTGCTCTGTAGCACTTGCTGCACCCGAAAGGACGACTGGAAGACGGTGTCCCCTGGTGGTCTCTTTTACTAGCAGCGTTCAGGGGATGTTGCTCACCATGCGGGTTCGGGTTCCACCCCACATCTCAGCGGTGGCACCACACTGCACATGCGGTGCCGGCACCCAGTGCAGTGCCGACCGTCCACCGGCTCCGTCCTTCGTCCCAAGTCCCAACTGCGCGATGGTACTTCATTGTCCATTCGTGGAAGTAGGTACTTCTTGACGAGTACTCATCGGCTACGTCATATCTCCATCTGCTTCCCGCGTGTCCACACCCTCGCCCGCAGCCAGGCGTGGGGCAGGTCGTGCTGTCGCCTCATCTACGTCATGGACGCGGAACCTGACCACCCCGCTGACCAGCATGTCGCGGTGTATGCGTGCGTCGTCAATGCGCCGTATGCTCTCCCTGCTGAGCTGCAAGATGACCTGGCCGTTCTTCACCAAGAGCACGAAGCACTGCGTCCTTCTGCGGAGGAGCGTGCCCGCCCCCAAGACGTTCAGCAGCGCCGCCGCAGACGAGCGGCACAGCAGCCGCAGCGAGCTGTTCGTCGCCCCGCTCGGCGCCGTCGCCGGGCGGGTGGGGCGCATGCTGAGGACGGCATCGACTCGTCGTCAAGCTCGGATGCAGCCGGCGACGTGGACGCTGGCGCTGATGCGGGCCTGGGCGGCGACGACGATGACGAGTTGTCCGACGGAGAGGTGGACTCGCGACCACACATTATGGCGGCTGTATCTTACTACAAGGCGCATCTATTCGACTTGCTGTCTGCGACTTTGGAGATCACTCCCCGTCCGGTGGACTGGCGTCAATCCCCGACTTGTCGCGTGGCTGCTGTGGCTAGCGGCTCGGCCTTCGTGCTGTCGGAGGGCGAGAAGGGCTTTGCGGTTTGGCTGTCCCGTCCTCGGGATTCTGTCATTGGGCTGTGCTCGTGTGGTGGACGGCGGGGCGTTGTGGCAAGTCGGGTGTCCACAGGGTACCGTAGTCAGGGGGGAGGGTTGACGCACAAACCCGTAACCGCAGTGCCAAGACTATGGCAAGTAAACGGGACAAAGAAGGATACGTTTAGACCTGACGAGCAGGGAGAAGCGGGGCGAGAACGCCGTCGCGTGTCCAGAAGAGGCACGCGCGCGCCCGCCGCAACCCTCGATCGGACAGGTCGACCGGGCAGGGTCGACCTGTCCTAAGAAATAGAAGCGAAATCCCTCCAAGACGATAATTGCATGCGAAATTGGTGAGTACCCCCCGAAAGGGCGTACCACAATCGATAGGTCGATCCTATCGATCGTCACAGGGAGTACTCGATCCAGCTCCCGCGGCCGTCCTCCCCCGGCCCGGGAGCTGTCCCTCAGATCGAAGGATCGCCCGCCGGCGCACGCCTTCGATCCAATCACAAGCGACCTAAGGGGGGGGGGCTAGCCCCACCCGTGACGCGACCGTTCGGGCCCGGTGCGCCGCCCGACCCTTTTACAGGGGTCGGGGAGAGGGGTCGCACGACGCCCCCGGCGGGTGTGGCCGCCCGTGGGGCTGCGGCGTGTGCCGTCCACTGAGTCGTGGACGGCCCCCCGCGTGCCCCCTTAGGCGCACATATGCCATGGGTGTGGCCACCCGCGGGGCTGCAGCGCGCGGCCGTCCACGGCTGTGGGACGGCCCCCGCGTGCCCCCCCCCTAGGCGTATATATGCCACATACCCCCCGTGTTAGCTTGTCGCCGTCCCATCGGCGACCAGGTTGCCTCGTCCGTCGCGCTGACGGACGATGCCGGTGCCGCACCGGTGGCGCAGCGGTATGGCGGGGACGATCCCCCGTCGGCAGGCCCGAAGGGGGCGGGCGGCCCTGCGTCGGCGCGGACGCCGACCAGGTTCCTGCACGCCTGGGGCATATCCCGAGGTCGGCTGCAGGAGGCGTTGCGCGACGGCGCGACGCGGGCGGACGAGCGCTTGGCCGCGGCCAAGGCGGCGGACAAGGAGGAGCGGGAACAAGGCCGGCAGCGCGCTCGTGCTGCCCACCGCGCGGCGCAGGCAGCGGCACGCGCACACGCTTAGCGTGGGTCGTCGGCGGGTCCTGCCCGTGACGCTTGCGCAGGTCGGCGGGATGCCGACCGGCTTAACGCTGGCCGCTTCGGTCGGCGGCCGGCGTCCGTTCCTCTTCCCGCCCGGGGAGGCGATACACTTCGGGATCCCGTAGAGACCGGGGCGGCGGCGGGCGCATCGTCTTCGACCGAGGACGGAAGGGCCCACCGCCGGGTCGCCGTCAGGGTCGGCGAACCCTCGTGCGGCTGGGGCGGGCCGTCGTCGACAAGACGACGAGGCGGTGGCGCGTGCTGCGGCGGCTCAGGCGGCTGCCGCAGCGACGGTAGCGGAACGGGCCGCCGAGGCGGCGGCGGCGGAGCACGCCGCCGATCCTGCTGACGCGGCCCGCGAGCGCGCCAAGGCGTTCGCTGAGCAGCAGGGGGCAGCCGCGGCGGCTCAACGTCGTTGGGCCGCTAGCGGGGGCGAAGACGCCCCAGGGTCCCCCCGGCACGGGGGGTCCTCGCGTAGCCGTGGACGCGGTCGGGGCGGACGTGGTGGCGGTCGAGCGCCACGCACGTCGGCTCGGGGTCGGCCTCCCCTGTCGGGTACGGCGGGGGGGTCGGGTGAGCGTCCCTCTGCTGGGGACGCTGCCGGGGCGGGGGACTTTGGCAGCCCTCTTCGTGGGAAGAGGGGCCGCCGCGGCAGCGGCTCGGACCCGGGCGCCTCCAAGAATTACCGGTCGCGCTCGCGTCGTCGGCACAGTCGTTCCGAGGACACGACAAGTGCGTGCCGCGGCCGACGTGAGCGGTCGTCTTCGCTGACGACCTCGAGCCGTGCGCGGCGGCGGTCTCCGCGGCGCCGTCGTCATTCACGTCGTTTCGTCCTACGACAGGACGGGTCGGCGTCGACGGCGGAGACGCGGCCCACCCGCCGACGGCGAGGTTCGCCGTCGTCGTCCGGTTCAGCGCACCGACGTCGGGCCGGGCGCGGGTCACGCCACGCCTCGCGGTCACTTTGCTACTCGCCGGCATGATTTCGCTCAAAGCGAAATACTATCGTGGTCCAGACCGGTGGGTGCTCAGCCACCCATAGGTCGGGACTCGCGGGCGAGCGGGGGAAGCACTCCAAGGGTAACTCCTCGTACTCGAAGCATCGGTTCATGAAGATGCTGAACCATTCTTGCGCTTCCCACCGGGGAGCGAGGGGGGTGAGGGCCAATGGAGGGCCACTTGCCAGTCGCTCGGCAATCTCCGGGAGGAGCGAGGTCGGGGGGTTCGCCCACGCGTTGTGGGGCGTCCAGTCGTGACTCATTGAGTCACGCCACTCGGCCCCGGGCTCGCACTCCTTGGAGCCGAACCGCTCGAACCTCTTGTTCGCCTGGGTGGCGAACAAGTCGATGGTGTGAGGCCCGTGGAGCTTCTCCAACCGGTCCACGATTGCTCGGGGAGCCGTCCAGTCTGCCCGCTCCGGTATGTTACGGGGGAAGTTCGTGGGGAATGTACTGCGTAGGTAGTACAGGGGGATGACCTCGCCCACCTGCCCGCGCGGGTGGGTCCAGATGAGTCGCGCTTGGACGTGACCGTCGGGCGATTGGTGGAAGGCGATGATGGTTGGCACCCACCTGACGCTGGGGGTCACCGCGTTCACGCGGGCGTCCGGGTGTGGAAGGCCTTGGCTCTGCGACCTGAGTGTCATATTAGTTGGTGACCACTCGTACCCCGGCACTTGCTTGTTCTGGTTCCGCAGGTACCGCAGGACCAAGTGCTTCGGCAGGTCGCCGAGCGGCGTCCACACGTCGTCGTTGCTCTGGTACCCCCACCACCGCACCTTGGCTTGGTGCTCCCCATCGACGCATCGATACCCGACGAGCTTGTCGATGAGGTAGTCGTCCATCACGGATGGACGGTCGGACAAGTTCACCTTGTCCTTGAGCAGGGCATGAGGGGTGGCGTCGGCTTCGCCGGCTGCATCGGGTCTTGGGGCTGGCGTCGCTTGGTCCCATGACACTCTGCTCTCCTCGTCCCCCACCTGGACAACGAACGTCTTGTCGTCCAGGTCGACGACAAGGAACGGCCCGTTCGTGGGGCTGGACAACTTGTGCTCGCGTTGGTGTGCCTTCAGGTACACGTAGTCGCCGATCTTGACATCCTTGTTCCGGGTGGCAAGGTTCTTGTCGTACGTCTTCTTGTAGCGCTGCTGCGTCTTGCGCAGAGCCTCGGCCACCTTGGGTATGGTCTTGCGGAGCCGGGCCATGAAGGAGCGCTTGACCAACAAGGGCGAGCCGTCCTTGGTGGTGCCGTGTGCCTGGATAGACACACCGGGTGGCGGGCTGTGCACCGTGAGGTTCGGGATCCGTCTGGGGATGACCAGCTCGAACGGTGCCACGCCCGTCGATCGATGCGGCTGCGTGTTGTACGCGTACGTGAGTGTAAGGATATGCCCCTTAAATCCCCAAGACTGGAGCCTAGGGGATAAGGACTGGGGCCTCTCCTTCCCTGTCCTTCTCAGCCAACTCCTTCCAAGACGCATCAACTCCAAAGTAATCTGGGGCATGCCGCGGTGTCCGTCCGATAATCTACTACTAACGGACGGTCAGCACGGGAGCCGCGGATTGGCTAACCGACACTACCCTGACTCATCTGCCGACGGGTACAGTCTCCAACGGATCAACGGACTAACGGACCAAAAGACGAGCCACATCTCTGACGCGTCAGCAAGCCGGAACAATCTCCCCGTGGACCAATGGGAGCGACAAGACTTGCTGACCCACGGGAGATATTCGACCCGAAGACTGGCGTCTGCTTACACGCCTCTGAGGCTTTTCGGGTCGAATGGCGCGTGGGGCCAGCCGCGCGGCGCTACGAGCGCCGCACACCGTCCCCCCCCCGTTTGGGGCTTTCTGGTGGGGCGCCTTGGGGCGCACACGCCCACCCTTGCTTTGTTCTGAGAGCCCATGCTTTGTTTTGAGAGCTTTGGTGCCGTCCACCGGCACGACGGGCAATTGCATGCTTTGGGGCACCCTGGGTGCCCCCCTGGGGGTATATAATGCGTGAGTGTGGGCGCCACCGGGAGAGACCTCGGGGGAACAACCACAGACAGAGACACAAAGACCTCCTTTACCTTCGACCCCCTCGACCCTCACCGACGTCACGCCCATCCTCTTCCCCACCCCCATCACCGTCATCCCACCCGTCACCTTCCCCGCGCCCGGCATCCTCATTGGTGCACGGGTTGCTGACACCGGCGCCAGTACGTTGAGGGCTGCCCGTGTGTGGGTGGTGCCTCACATGTGGTAGCTTCAGATAGTTTGACTTCCTCTTGGCGGTGACGTTGCGATTCCGTCCTGGATTTGGCCCTCCCTGTGTTTGTGCACTCGTGCTGCCCCCTGTGTTCGGCGTGCCTCGGGCATTGTAATACGAACGCAGCGGGTTCCACGAATCACACCGAAAGAACACTGCCCTGACACTGCCCTGGTGGCCCCTGTCACGGTTTTTTTTCTTTTGGTCGACTGATTGTCGAAACCCAGTGAGTGCCAAATCAGGTTCGGAATTTTCTTCCTCGGCGTTGGCGGACGCCCCGACTTCCTCGGCGGCAACGGCGCGCCCCCCGACGGCGCGCGGCACCCCGGCGGCGCGCGGCACCGCGGCGGCGCGCGACACCGCGGCGGCACGTGGCACCCCAGCGGGCGCATCCACGTCATCCTCTGTGGCGGCGACGGCCGCATCGGCGGCGCCAGCCGCATCCAAGCCCCCCCTCTCGCGCAAGGGTAAGGGCCCGGCCACGTCAGGACCGGCGGTCCCAGCCAACCGGCGCCTGCTGCTGCCCGCGCAGGATCCGGCCCGGCGCTACATCGCGCCGCCGGCCCCACGAATCGGCCACATCCGACCGACGACCGCGCGCGCAGCAGAGCAGCGAGAGCAGCGCCGGATCGCCAAGACCATCCCCAAGGGCAAATACGTTTGCAAGCCGTGCGGTGTGCGTTGCAACAGCCTGACAGTGCTGCGCGACCATCGCTGGTCGCGGCGCCACCGCAATACGGTCAACCGTCCAGCGACCCGCCCTCGTTGCGACGTGTGCGATCGCGAATTTGAGACGGTCGAGCACTTCGAACGCCACCAGCGTGGCAAGGATCACCACCGCACGCTGGCGCGCCGCACCGACTGACACCTCGCAACACCCCCCAGGATCTGTGCAAGAGACGCGATTTTCCCCCTTTGATCCCCCCGCGTGGAAATCCGGCACGACCCGACTCGGGCCCGTGCGCGGCGGCCGGCGGGAAAATCCGATTGCGTGATTTGAGTCTTCGAATTCTGCTTCATCGCATCGCTTGTGACCCATCAAATAGTGTTGTCCATCTTTGGAAACGTGGTAGTCACGACGGCCACGCTTGTCCAGAGCTAGTGCAGCACTATTTTGCTTGGTCAAATTAACTTGCACATCTTGTAAGACTTGCCCCGTGCTCTGCCGGAGTAAGTCAAACCGGATCTGTTGGGTTAATTTGATTGTTGCGGACCTCACCCAGGACGCAATGGACCCCCCGAATCCTGCGACTGTAAGCCCGATTAATCCGGGAACGGCCTCAACCGCACCCTCCGCGGAGTCATGGAATCAACTTACAGCGTTCGTCTCGCAGATGAGCGCCGAGCTCGAGGCTCATAAGGTTGAATTGGCGGACGCCAAGAAACAGCTGTCCGACGCCAAGGCTAACGCCTCGAGTGGAGGCGCGACGACTGCGAGGCCGAATAAGCCCGCGCTGTTCTCTGGCAAGCCCGGGACAATTGAAGCATGGTGCTCGCACATGGACTCATATGTGCGACTGACTGACCCTGACGAAGCGTGTCGGATCGCCTGCACCTACCTGGACGGTGAAGCGTTCACCTGGTGGCATACCTACAGTCGGACGACGGCGGTCCCCGACTGGGCTACCTTTCGGGCTGCGCTCATCCGTCGCTTCAGCCCTCTGAACAAGACGCAGGCGGCGCGGGACAAGCTGCACTCATGGCGCCAAATCAAGGACGTCGGGACGTTCAACAGGACTTTCCTGAGCGTCCTCTTGGACATCCCGGACATCACCGAAGCGGAAAAGATCGACCGCTATAGCCGAGGCCTGAAGCGCGACATCTGGCAGGCACTGTGCCTCAAGACGTACACCGATCTTGAATCACTGATGACGGACGCCCTGCGCGTGGAAGCGGCCAAGGCTGGAGTGTCCCGTATCACCAGCAATGTTAACAGCACTTCTGGCAAGCCACCGACGATGGGCGTTGTCCCGATGGACATTTCCAGCATCAAGATCGAAAAGCTGACGCCAGACGAACGCCAGCGCTGCATGCGCGAGGGTCTCTGCCTTCGCTGTCGCGAGAAAGGACACATGGCTAAGGACTGCCCAAAAGGCCAGCGGAACTGAAGCAGCAACAATCCTCAACATCTGTGAAAGACGCTCCTTCGGTTCCTGAAAATATGTCGTCACCATTTGAAGGCCCGCGACTCGGGCTTCTGCTTTCTACTGCTTCTGTCAATGGAAAAGCTGTTAAGGTGCTGTTCGACGACGGATCTCCCATCAACGTCGTCTCAAGGCGCCTCGTTACCTCCTTGCATGTGAAAACGAAAGGAACGGACTTCGCGGCAAGCATGCCCGATGGCCGCTCCCATGTCCTCGCTGAAACCGTTGACCCTCTTGAGATTCACATCGGACCGTACCAAGAGCGACTTCGGTTTGCTGTTTGTGAATTGAGCGCGTACGACCTCATCCTGGGAAAGAAGTGGCGCGATGACAAGGACGCCAAAATCAACAACAAGAAAAACAAGATCTCCTTCAAGTTCAACCACAAGAACATTTCTATCACTGCCTCCCTCAAGAAGCCCGAAGCTCTGATCAGTCGGCAACGCCTTGCTCGGGACCTCGTTCAAAGGTGCCCTGTTTTTGCCATCTACCTGCAGTCGGAAGATCCCTCTAGCACCTTCGACATTAACGCCATTACGATGGGACAAGGCGAAGACAAGAAAGAAGTTCAAGAGATTCTCAAAGAGTACGCTGACGTCTTCCCAGACGAGCTCCCCGACGGACTCCCTCCTGAGCGCAGTCACAAATTTAGCATCAAGCTGACCGATGACGCCCAACCGCGTCGTAGCGGAATTTACCGACTAGCCGAATGGGAGCTCGAAGAACTCAAGACTCAACTGGCCGGCCTCATAAGGAAGGGATTCATCCAACCAAGCACCTCACCGTGGGGCTCTTCCGTCCTCTTTGCGGCGAAGAAGGACGGTGGCTGGCGAATGTGCATCGACTACAGGGCCCTGAACAAGGCTACTATCAAGAACGCGTACCCACTACCACGCATCGACGACATCTTTGACCAACTGCGAAAGGCCAAGTACTTTACAAAGATCGACCTCCGCTCTGGCTATCACCAGATTCGCCTTGACCCAGAAACAATACCTTTGACGGCGTTTCGAACCAAGTACGGATTCTATGAGTTCACCGTCGTACCCTTTGGTCTGACAAATGCACCCGCGGTCTTCATGAACCTAATGAACGATGTCTTCCGACCCTATCTGTACGACTTCATCTGTGTCTACCTCGACGACATCCTAGTCTACAGCGAAACTTACGAAGATCACCTCAAGCACCTACGATTAGCACTCGAGAAATTACGAGAACACAAGCTCTACGCCAAGCTGAGCAAGTGCCAGTTCGCTCGAACTACTGTGGACTACCTTGGCCACGTCATCTCCGAGAAAGGCTTCTCTATGGAAGACTACAAGGTCCAAGCCATCCGTACGTGGGCAACACCGAGGAGCAAAAAGGATGTACAATCTTTCCTCGGTATGGTCAACTTCTATCGAAGATTCATCAAGGGAATGGCTGCCGTAGCTACGCCGCTAACAAGGCTGACTGGGAATGTCGACTTCGAGTGGACACCCGACGCCCAGAAAGCCTTTGAGCAGCTGCAGGACCTAACGACAAGCGCACCGGTGCTAAGGCCTTTCGACAAGAGATACCCAATCTACGTGTCTACAGATGCCAGCGGGTATGCTGTGGGCGCAGTCCTTGAGCAAGATGATGGACGCGGACGGCGTCCAGTGGCGTACTTCTCGTTAACCCTCAACATCCACGAGCAGCGCTACAGCATTCGTGAAAGAGAACTGCTTGCAGTCGTACAAGCTATCCGGCATTGGCGCTGCTACCTCTACGGAAGACCCTTTGAGGTCCACACCGACCATGAGTCCCTGAGATACCTAAGCACCCAAGAGAAGCTGAACGATCGCCAAGTCAAGTGGCTGGAGTTTCTGGACCAGTTCCAGTTCAAGATTGTCCCAATCAAGGGCACTTCGAACCCCGTGGCTGATGCCCTTTCCAGGCAGCCACAAGATGCTCCCGACAAGCACGCCCCCAATCAAGACCTTCTTAGTCGCGTGCTGACCAAGACCATTGAAGAACTCCCCAAGAAAACTGAAATCAACAACCTCATGACCATCAACCAAAGTGATCAAGACCTTGCCACCTTAAGACAAGAGTACGACGCGGACCCCGAGTTTGCCGACCTAGTCAAAGACCCGGTATCTCCCTACCGGCTACACATGAGGTTGTTGAAACGAGGTGACCGTACGTGTATCCCCGTCGGTACTCTACGCCAAAGACTACTCCACGACTACCATGATGTCCCGTGCCAAGGGCACATGGGAGTCAAGAAAACAACCAAGGTTATCTCTTCCAAGTACTACTGGAAGACAATGCGGAAAGACATCCAAAGATACGTACAAACATGTGATTTGTGCCAGCGGAACAAGGCTAGCACCCATTCACCTCTGGGTCACCTCAAACCCTTGGACCCCCCGAGCCAACGATGGGCAAGTGTCTCCATGGACTTTATCACGCCTCTTCCTCTGACTCCAAGAGGCCACAACGGGATTTACGTCGTTGTCGACCGCCTCTCCAAGATGATTCGCCTCGCCCCTATGAATCCAGACTGTACGGCGCCAGTCGCAGCTCAGCTCTACCATGATCACGTCTATCGACACCACGGACTCCCAGCTGATGTTGTCTGCGACAGGGACCGCATTTTCTTCTCCAACTTCTGGCAGTCGCTCACGGAGATTCTCAAGGTCAAGATCAAGGCCTCTTCAGCGTACCACCCGCAAACCGACGGACAAACTGAGATCATGAACAAGAAGATCGAAGAAATCCTGCGAAACTTTGTCAACCATCACCAAGGCGATTGGGACCTCTTTCTGGTTGCTGCCGAAGTAGCCTACAACCGGTCGCCAAATGCTGTTACAACGTACTCCCCTTTCTTCCTGAACTACGGATTCGAACCTAAGACGGTACCAATGGACATCCTCGAAAACTCAGAGTCAAGCATGCCTGCAGTGTCTGACTGGCTAAGCGGTCTCCAACATGCTCAAGAGACTGCCATCTCAGCCATCAAGAGTGCAAATGAGGCGCGCTCGGCGTACGCAAATCGCCATCGCCGACCTTGCAAGATCGCCGTGGACGATCTGGTGCTACTAAGTACCAAACACCTTATGCCAGATGCTTTCCAAGGCGCTCGCAAGCTGATGCCCAAGTACTCAGGACCGTACCGCGTCACTGAGAGTATCAACGATGTGACGTTCCGCCTGGATCTTCCCCAAGCGGTGCTCGATCGCAAGGTTCACAACGCCTTTCATGCGAGCTTGCTGAAGCCGTACCGCGCTGATCCTTATGGCCGACTTCCTCCCGTTCCGCCTCCGGTGGCATTTCCGGACGGTTCTGTCGAGTACGAAGTCGACTCCATCATAAGGTCACGAAAGCGCCGTGGACGACTACAGTACCTGGTCAAGTGGAAAGGCTGTGACGTCAGCGAGAACTCCTGGCTGACCAAGCAAGACCTTGCGAACGCACCTGAGGTGTTGGACGCTTTCCTGCGCCGCGCGTCCTAAGGGGGGGGAGGTGTAAGGATATGCCCCTTAAATCCCCAAGACTGGAGCCTAGGGGATAAGGACTGGGGCCTCTCCTTCCCTGTCCTTCTCAGCCAACTCCTTCCAAGACGCATCAACTCCAAAGTAATCTGGGGCATGCCGCGGTGTCCGTCCGATAATCTACTACTAACGGACGGTCAGCACGGGAGCCGCGGATTGGCTAACCGACACTACCCTGACTCATCTGCCGACGGGTACAGTCTCCAACGGATCAACGGACTAACGGACCAAAAGACGAGCCACATCTCTGACGCGTCAGCAAGCCGGAACAATCTCCCCGTGGACCAATGGGAGCGACAAGACTTGCTGACCCACGGGAGATATTCGACCCGAAGACTGGCGTCTGCTTACACGCCTCTGAGGCTTTTCGGGTCGAATGGCGCGTGGGGCCAGCCGCGCGGCGCTACGAGCGCCGCACACCGTCCCCCCCCCGTTTGGGGCTTTCTGGTGGGGCGCCTTGGGGCGCACACGCCCACCCTTGCTTTGTTCTGAGAGCCCATGCTTTGTTTTGAGAGCTTTGGTGCCGTCCACCGGCACGACGGGCAATTGCATGCTTTGGGGCACCCTGGGTGCCCCCCTGGGGGTATATAATGCGTGAGTGTGGGCGCCACCGGGAGAGACCTCGGGGGAACAACCACAGACAGAGACACAAAGACCTCCTTTACCTTCGACCCCCTCGACCCTCACCGACGTCACGCCCATCCTCTTCCCCACCCCCATCACCGTCATCCCACCCGTCACCTTCCCCGCGCCCGGCATCCTCATTGGTGCACGGGTTGCTGACACCGGCGCCAGTACGTTGAGGGCTGCCCGTGTGTGGGTGGTGCCTCACAGTGAGGATGGGTAGGAGCTCATCCCACCGTTGCGGGTTATCCGCAACGTAGTGCCGGAGCTGCTTGACGATGGTGCGGTTGTACCGCTCCACCTGCCCGTTTGTCTGCGGGTGGTACGGCGTCGACTCCCTTGTCTCAATGCCAAGGGTCCGGCACACGGCGATGAAGAACTTCGACATGAACTGGCTTCCTTGATCCGACAGGAGCACGTCGGGTGGCCCGTAGCTGGCCACCCATACCTCCACCAACGCCGAGGCTACCGTGACAGCGGTCACCTTCTTCAGGGCGACGCAACGGACGACCTTGGAGAAGCGGTCGGTGAATGCCAACACGTACTTGTTGCGCGTCAACGAGACAGGCAGCGGCCCGAGGATGTCGACGTTGACTTCCGTCAACGGCTCGGTCGCCGGGAACAGCCTCATCGGCGCCGTGTGGCGTCGCAACGCAAGCCGGCTCTGTGCACATGCGGCGCACCGCGTGACCACTCCGTAGGCGTCGGTGGCCATCGACGGCCAGTAGAACCGGCGCCGCATGGAGTAGTACATCCGGTTCGATCCCGGATGTCCTTCCGTGGTCGGGAAGTGGGCCAAGTGGAGCAACCTCGCCCGATGCTTGTGCGGGACCACAAGCTGGTCCCCGTCGAGGCCCTCTCGGTAGAGCGCGCCGTCCTTCACCGAGAAGTTGGGGGCCTTGCCTGCGGCCATCTTCTTGCGGATGACCTTGCACAAGGCGTCGGTCGCCTGGTCCGCTACTAGGTCCTCAAACGCGACCGGCGTCAGCCGTACCGCGTGGGTGTACCGCCCCCTCTGCAAGCTTCTGGCCGTCTCGGCCAGAGCCAAGCATGGGATCTCGTCGTCGAGATCCGAGTCGTCAAGGGCGCCGGTGCGCGTCCGTGACAAGAAGTCGGGTGCATGATGACTTGCACCAGGCTTGTACAAGACGTCGAAGGTGAACTCGGCCAAGCGGAGGCGCCATCGCATCAACCGGCTGCTTGGGTCGGTGGTATTGTAGATCCACCTTAGTGCCTGATGGTCCGTTCGCACCGTGAACTTGTTGCCGTCCAAGAAGTGCCGTAAGGTCAGCACTCCCCACACAAGTCCAAGGCATTCGCGTTCCGTCGTGCAGTAGTTCTGCTCGGCCGGCTTCAGCGTGCGGCTGTAGTAGCCCACCGGTTGCAGCTGTCCATCTTCTTGTTCTTGCAACAAGGCGCACCCGAGCTGGTCCGCGCACGCGTCGACGTCGACCACGAATCGACGGGTGGGGTGCGGGATGGTGAGCACCGGCGGTGTCACCAAGGCTTGTTTGAGGTCTTCAAACGCCGCGAGTTGTTCTGCCGTTGGTTCAGGCAGATCCGGGCCGACGTCGTTCTTGGTCAGCTCGGTTAATGGTCTCGCTCTCTTGGCGAAGTCCTTGACGAAGCGTCGGTAGACGTTGCAGGCGCCGAGGAAGCTCTTCATATGGGTCTTCGTCTTGGGGAAGGTGGCCCGTTTGAGGGCCTCGGTGTTCTTGTTGTGCACCTTGAGTTGGCCGGGGCAGACCAAGTGACCGAGGTACTCGACTTCTTTCTTGAAGAAGGCACACTTCTCAAGGTTGAGTGTGACGCCTGCTTTACGTAGGCGTGTCAAGACTACGTCCAGATGGCGGACGTGTTCCTCGGCGGACTTAGAGAACACGATGACGTCGTCAAGGTAGACAAGACATATCTGCCACTTGAGGCCAGACAAGATGATGTCCAGGGCTCGCTGGAACGTTGCCGGGGCATTCGTCAGCCCGAACGGCATGACGACCCATTCGAAGAGTCCGTCGTGACATGCGAAGGCGGTCTTCTCTTGGTCCTCCTTTCGGAGTGGCACTTGCCAGTAACCGGCTGTGCAATCAAGTGTCGAGAAAAACTGCGCCTCGCCCAACGAGTCGAGGCAATCATCCATCCTAGGAATGGGATAGGTATCCTTCTTGGTGACGGCGTTCAGCCGTCGGTAGTCGATGCAGAACCTCGGCTTGCCGTTCTTCTTGGGCACGACCACGACTGGGCTTGACCAGTCGCTGTGGCTTGGCCGTATCACTCCTTGCTTGAGCATGGCGTTGATGCAGTCCGTGATGATCTCCCTCTTGCGCAGGCCCGTCCGGTAGGGGGCCTGGTGGATCGGGATGACCTTGTCATCGGTTTCAATCCGATGAACGGTGGCGTGGATCGTCCCCAGCTTGCCGCTCCACATGACCTGATGCTGCTCGAGCATCCTCCGGATACGCTTGTGGAGGTGCTTCGGAGCGTCCGCGAGGTCGACTGAGTCGACCGACGGCGCGGGCTTATCTTGCGGAGGTTGGGGCTTCTCATCGACCGTGGCGATGACTGGCCCCTCGTACATCTCCGCTGACCCGAGGACGGTACCTTTCTTGAGGTACCTGGTTGTCGCGCCGACGTTGCACAACCGTACCTGGAAGGGCACGGCGGGCAAGGTGCAGGCGACCCCATTCGCCAAGATGACTTGGTGACCTTGGTGCAATCTTGAGTTGGTGGTCACATGGATCAACCCGGTGATGTCGCTGTTGGCTGCCGCGAACACTTCGGTGAACGGCGGCAAGGTCGTCCGCTTAGCCAGACGGACCTTGCCCTGTTGCCGTTGTACGCAGTGCGTGTCCAAGATGGGCATGCAAACCGAGACAGGTGAACTGGGGTCGGTCCAGTACACCTTGTTGAGACGTGGGTAGATAGCCTCCACGTGCTGGTTGATGAACCGGGTACCCAAGATAGCCGGGACGGCCAACTCCTTGACGACGTGGAACGTTGAGACCATCTTAACGTGCCCGGAGTCGACGATGATGTTGATCGCCGCCAGGATGGGAAGGGGGTTGCCACTGGCGTCAACCACCTTGGGCGTCCGTCGATTCTTGGACGCGAACGAGGTCCAGTTCGCCGGAAGTTGGTCAACCCGAATGAGGTTGAGACCCGCCCCTGTATCCAGCGTGGGCCGCATCGCACGCATGTGTTCTGGGGCTGGCCCCAGACACAGGGGAACCGTGTAGTGACGGTACGCCTTATTGAGGATCGACGTCCAACACCGAGGTGTTGGTTGGGGTTTGCCGCGGTCAGGGGGAAGGTCGGCCGCGCCGGGCTCACGCGACCGACCGCTCAGTTTCCCTGAGCGTGGGCAGGGTGGTCGTCGGTGTCGACGAAGGCCGTTACGGCACGATCCGTTGACGAACGTCGGCGTTCCCGTCGAGGTTCGGGGCAGTCGCTGGAGAAGTGCCCGAACCGGTGACAGTTGTAGCATTCGTCCGTCGAAGTTGCAGTTCGACGCGGGGACGGGGACCTCGATGCCGGTGTGGCGTTGCGTTCCGTTCGCGCGAAACGTGGTGGTTGCGGCGGGGTGACCGCGACATTCGCTACGACGGCTTCCGAGACGGCTCCAACACGGATTGGAGAGGTAGTGTTTCGGATGTGTCGACGCAGGTCCACCTTGACCTTCTGGACGCCCGTCCAGTAGATCTGCGCGGTGGTGATCGCTTCCGGCAGCGACACGCGGCCCTTGGTCATCTGGAACATGACAACCTGCGCCTTGATCGCGTCGTGAAGTCCGTTGATGAACGTATCAACGAGATCGCTGCTGTTGAACAAGCCGACGAGGCGGTCGCACATACGCTCGAGCCGTTCGCCGAACGCTCGAGGTGCTTCCTCTTGTTCTTGACGAGCAGAAATGACCTCGGTGTAGGCCTCGTTCAACTTGTCCGGCGTTGCAAACTTCTGCAACAGCCAGTTCACTCCGTCCCCGTACGTCTTGATGGCGTGCGCGTCCCGTGTCCCACTGTTGGACACGGCGGAGGTGAAGGACAGCTTAGCCGATCCCGACAGGCGGAAGCCGAGGAGGGGCAGTGCTTGTCCGTGTGACGCTCCGGCGGCGTCACAAGCTTTCTTGAACGTAGACAAGAACCCGAAGATGGCGAGTGGGTCCTTCCCAGTGAAGGGCGCCTGACCTTGGAACGGCCCGTCCAAGCACTTGTTCAGCTTATGTGCTTTCCTGACAAGACGGGGTGGATACGCCAGGCGCGTATCCTCCAGGAAGTACGTCTTGTAGCACAACAGACGTCGGTAACGACGGTTGGGTGCATGGATGGCCATTCGACGGTCGAACACCTCGTGTTCGTTCTTCTTTGATCGCTTGGACTTGAGCCCGCGTCGGCGTCGCGTAGCTTCCTCCTCGTCCGTGGTGCTCTCGTCGGAAGATTCCGACGGGGAAGACGGCGGAGAAGGAGGGGTCGGGGGCCCCGATGTCGACGATGACGACGATGACCGATCGGACGAAGTAGATCGGTCCGTCGCCGTCGATGACCGGGACTTGGAAGGGGCGTCGTCACGTCGAGTGTGACGAGGGCCCTTGCGTGTACGGCGGCCGCGCTCGGGGGTACCCTGAGCGGGGCGCTCACCGTACACTTGAAGGAGAGCCTGGAGTCCCGCAAGTAGCTCCGCCGTGTCATGTTGTTCCTTGACAGGCTCAGGTGTCGGCTGCTTGCGATCCTTAGGCTGACCCTTCTTGGTGGGTCGGGGCTTCTTCATGGAGCCACTGGCGGATCTGCTCCCTTGAGCAGACTTCTGCATCTCAACCAGCAGATCTTGTTGCTGCTGCAGACGTCGCGTCAGTTCGGCTACCGTGGTCTGCTCGTCATTCAAAGCTTGCTCCGCTTGAGCAAGGGCAGCTTCATAGGCGGCAGTCCGGCCGTCGTCTTCCGCCTCTGCGGTAGGCGTCGGCCCAGCCGCCGACGCCGAGGCCGCTGGGAACGTCAGCGGGTCGTCCTTAGGGTCCACGTCGGCATGCGCCGACGGGGCCCGACGAGGAGGCGGAGGGGGGTCGTTGCGGGCTTGAGTGGTAGAGGAAGACCTCGTGGAGACGCCCTTTCGGCGCGTCCCATCGGGGGGCACGTAGTCCTTCGGGAGATGAGGATCCATGTTGCCCGACCGATCAGATCCTCCCCTGTCGAGGACCGGCGATCGCTGTCGTCCACGGGGCTACGGCCCGTGGCGACCCCTTGACGTGATGAGCCCCGCTCACCACCACCTTGACCCGGGTCCGCTTGCGCCCTGCGCTCCGGCCGCCCAAGTCGAAGTCCACGATGACACCGCTACCCGTCTTAGCCGTAAAAGATAAGGAGATACACGTCCACCTCACGGCCGAGGGCCGTGAGTTTCTGCGTATCCCCTGCTGCTCCACCAAATGTGGCAAGTCGGGTGTCCACAGGGTACCGTAGTCAGGGGGGAGGGTTGACGCACAAACCCGTAACCGCAGTGCCAAGACTATGGCAAGTAAACGGGACAAAGAAGGATACGTTTAGACCTGACGAGCAGGGAGAAGCGGGGCGAGAACGCCGTCGCGTGTCCAGAAGAGGCACGCGCGCGCCCGCCGCAACCCTCGATCGGACAGGTCGACCGGGCAGGGTCGACCTGTCCTAAGAAATAGAAGCGAAATCCCTCCAAGACGATAATTGCATGCGAAATTGGTGAGTACCCCCCGAAAGGGCGTACCACAATCGATAGGTCGATCCTATCGATCGTCACAGGGAGTACTCGATCCAGCTCCCGCGGCCGTCCTCCCCCGGCCCGGGAGCTGTCCCTCAGATCGAAGGATCGCCCGCCGGCGCACGCCTTCGATCCAATCACAAGCGACCTAAGGGGGGGGGCTAGCCCCACCCGTGACGCGACCGTTCGGGCCCGGTGCGCCGCCCGACCCTTTTACAGGGGTCGGGGAGAGGGGTCGCACGACGCCCCCGGCGGGTGTGGCCGCCCGTGGGGCTGCGGCGTGTGCCGTCCACTGAGTCGTGGACGGCCCCCCGCGTGCCCCCTTAGGCGCACATATGCCATGGGTGTGGCCACCCGCGGGGCTGCAGCGCGCGGCCGTCCACGGCTGTGGGACGGCCCCCGCGTGCCCCCCCCCTAGGCGTATATATGCCACAGCGTGGAGTCTGTCGAGGTGAGGGAGCTGCTCGACCTCTCTTCCTCCTGCGTGCACGCCCGCGCTCTCATGCTGGCGGCTGAGGCCCTTGCCATTGCCAACGGGCAGGGCAGCGTTGTGCAGCTGCTGGAGCAACACCAGGTGATGAACATCGCGGTGCAGCAGGCGACCCAGGAGCGGCAGGTGTTTTATGCGGTTCCCACGGCGCGGAAGCGGGCGGTCTTTGCTGTGACAAACCCCGAATCTGGGTTTGAATATTCGGAGCAAGTGGCTCAGAATTGAGATTGGATTTCACCCGACCCATGAGTGAAATATTTCGATTTCAGCTCGAAATTCCGACTGGGATTTTCGGCACCCCATTTGCAGAGTATTGCAGTGGTTCGTATCTTGGGGATTTTTGCGCGGGAGCCAGACGGATTTCTACGCTTGCTTGCTTTGATTGTGGAGCCTTTTTATTGGGTGGTCTGAGTGTTCATTTTTTGAGTGTTTTGCGAGGGGTGTGCGCGCGCATGCGTGCACACGAGGGTTTATATGCGCGGGACAGCAAGGCGGGGAGGGCCCCCCTTGGCTGCCAAGTAAACTCCGTCTGGCTCCGACACATCTTGTTCGTGCCTTGGCGAGTCGGCCACTCGTCACACGCAAGTCGCGTGTTGGTGTTGCACGGGTTGCTTCCGGTGTTCCAAGTTGGGACCCGAGCGTGCGTGTTCCGCCCCCACAAGTTGTGGGTCGGCGTAGCCGTACTGCTACAGTTGGTGGATCAGCGGGGGAGAGGACATCGACTTGGAGTCCCCTCCTTTGGTGGGGAAACTGAGTTGGTTTCTCTCCCCCTACGGCACCGTGACTTCGGGCCGTCTCATCGACTCCCCCTCGTACTCCGAGGTTCGCGGGGCGACAAGGTGAGCGTCCGGAGTTCGGACGGGGACACGGAGTAAGGACCCCTCACCGCTTTCGTCGCGTAAGCGGAGGGGCGGTTGTGTTCCGTGCTCCCACGCCGACGATCCCCGACTCTGGGCACCGTAACGTCATTTTGGTGACTCAACTTGAGTCCCGGAGTGATGGCGGGCGCGGAAGACTCTCCCGCCGCGCCGTTTGTACCTGGGGAGGGGGAGCGGATGCGTCCCCCTTCGGGCGGAGTACCCCCCAGGACGGGCAGCGTGGATGAGTCGGGTCGCCAGGGGCGACCCCCTCGGCGTTCGGCCAGGTTCCGACCTACGCCATCCTCCGTCGACTCGAGCGGAGGTCGCCCTCCTCCGGCGGGTGTGCCGAGCCAGACTCCGGCTCAGGTGCCCCTACCGGAGGACGATGACACTCTCTTCGGAACGGGACTGCCGGCCTTGGGTGCTGGGGGCAGAGGCTCCGTACCCCGGGACGGCGAGTCCGCGCCCCCTTTGGTTCCGGAAGGACCGGGCGGTAGCTCAAGTCGAGCTCCGCCGGGGTCCACCGGGAGCCTGGATGCCAGTGTGGTGACAGCCATCGCACAAGTTGTGCGTGAGGAGGTGGGGCGGGCGCTACAGGAAAAGTCTCCTGCGCCTGGGCAGGCCTCCCGGCATGAGCGGCGTGGGGAGCAAGTTGCTCCCCGCCGAAAGTACCGTTCTCGTTCGCCTGCCCACTCGAGCGAGGCGTCGAGTGGGGAGGAGGCCGTTCGACATGGACGGCAGGAGCCACGGGATCCTCCCAAAGTCCGGGAGATTCCCAAGAAGATAGTGGTTAACAATCCTCTATACGCGGACGTCTTCGACTGTGAGACGTACGCGTTGGTCAACAAGTCGGTGACCTACACTAACCGCCAGGCCCATACTCTGGGCCGGCGCAAGAAGGACGTGGCTCAGTCCTTCGGGGTCCGGTCTGAGTGGGACGGGACCCCGCCACTGAAGGTCTTCCAGTTTTTGCGTAAGTTCGCAAAAGCCTGCGATGACAATGATGTCTCTGAAGCAGAGGCGTTCTTCATGCTTCAGGACTTCACCAAGGAGCCACTCCGCTCCGAGGTGATGAGCGTCATGCCAAGTCGGCATGGCGGCAACCCCGGTGAGGTCTCCTCCTACTTGGAGTTGATCAACTGGGTGTTGCGCTACCACGCGGACGAGGCGTCTCTCGCCGCGCAGGTAGAGGAGTTTAATCGTGCCACCCAGAGTGAGGGTGAGGACGAGCGGACGTTCGCTGAGAGACTCCGTCAGCTGAACGTCCTTTGTGGATTTATTCATCCACAAGGCGTCATCAAAGGGCGTTTTGTGGAGGGTGTCCACCGTTCCGCTCGCGCGACTGTGCGCGAGCGCAACACGCCTGGTATGACGCTGGCCGAGTTGGCCCGCGTCGCCCAAACCAAGGGCGAAGAATACCGTTGGATCGTGTCTGACCAACGGAAGGAGAGAGAGAAGGAGACTAAGAGCGCGGAGGCGACTCGCCTTCGTCGCGCGGCCAGGGCGGCCCAGTACCCTCGGGTACGCCCGGCTGTGGCTGCTACCTCGACTCAAGAGGAAGCTGATGTCGTGGCGGCCATCCCGGAAACTCCCCAGGGAAAGGCGACGCCACAGACATCGAAGAGCGACCGGCCGTGTTGGCAGTGCTCGAAGACGGGTCACTGGGCGTCTCAGTGCCCCGCCCTGGACTCGCGTCTGCGAGCCATCTTGGCTCGCAGCATGAGTCTTGGGACCCGGGGAACTCCCCCGAGTTCCCGCTCCAACCCAACTCGGGTTGGTGCCATCACCCAACAGGGGCCGGAGGGGACTGACAAGAGTCTTGAGGAGGGGGAGGCACCCACCTCAAGCTCGAGTGAGAGCACCCCTTCCTCATCCGACTCGGGTGAGGGAAACGCCTAGCCGCTGGAGTCGAGTTGACCCCACAGACCTCGGCGGCAGGTCAAGGGGAACTTCACCCGACGCCGACGCAGGGGCGGGTGAAGCTCTTACAACGCCCTCGAGGGGTGAGACCTCAAGGCAAGGCCCCCTCGCAGCGATACGACCCAAGTCGGATCGTATCTGTCTTGGTAGGGAGTAACTACCAAGTCGCAGCCAGACTTTGGCTGTATGATGGGTACGAGTTTGCTTCTCGTGTCATAGTCGACACGGGTTCGCCGGTATCCCTCATCAGGCAAGAGTTGTTGCCTGAGGGAGTCGAGGTGAGTCAAGTTGACCGCTCGACATGGCGTATGTTTGATGTCAATGGGGGACTCCTCCCCATTGTGGGTTCAATTGCATTGAGTGTATGCATTGGGTCATACCAGACTGAGGTGACCTTTGGGGTTGTACCACGCATGTCGGTCCCAGTACTCCTGGGTACCGACTACGTGGACACCCACGTACCCGAAGTCCGGGGACCCGAAGGGTTTATTCGCATGCTCAATGGGGAAACTGTCCCCATCTTGCGTAAAGGGGCCACTGTCTCCCCGAAGACTCCCAAGCCACGGGAGAGTCCTCGTAAGACAGATGGCAGCACTGAGTCGGTGCATGTGCTGAAGGGAGTGTGCATTCCTCCCCGGTCGAGGACGTATGTACAAGTTCGTACATCGTTTCAGGGAAACGGGTTTGTATTCCCCCTCGACAAGACATATGAGAAGCACCAGGTGCAAGTTGCACCTGGACCCATGACTTGTGGGACTGACCAGACCTGGGTCGTCGAGGTCCTCAATGTGTCGAAGACTCCTCGACGCATCCCCCGTGGGATGAAGATCGCGAGCATCTCCACCCACGAGGGGAATGTCACCGCTGTGACTCAACAGCAGTGGACGGCAATGGAGGAGAAGACTCCCTTTCCTCCTGACCCAAAGCCGTCGGCAGACTCGCCGACGGTGCACCGGGAAAATGTCCCGAAGTGCCTGCATGATCGCTTGGATAAACTCATCCAAAAGCACCACAAGTTGTGGAATGGTGACCTTGGACTCATCAAGGCCACCGAACACAGAATCGTGTTGAAGCCTGGGGTCAAGCCAGTCCGCTTGAACCCCTACCGTATGGGCCCTGCCTCTCGGGAACTTACCCGGAAGCAGGTCCAACGGATGAAGGACCTTGGGGTTATTGAGCCCAGCTCAGGCGAGTGGGCCAGCCCCATAGTCCTGGTGCCCAAACCCGACGGCACCATGCGGTTTTGCATTGACTACCGCAAGTTGAATGAACGGACGGTAAAGGACAGTTACCCTTTACCCCGTATGGACGATTGCCTCGACTCACTTGGCGAGGCAAAGTTCTTCTCCACGTTGGACTGCAACGCGGGGTACTGGCAGATCCCCATACGTAAGGAGGATCGGCCACTCACGGCCTTCACGTGTCACTGTGGAGTTTATCAGTGCGTGAGGTTGCCGTTTGGGCTATGCAATGCACCTGCGACTTTCCAGCGTGCTATTGACATGATACTTGCCGGAGTCAAATGGCAGTATGCCCTCGTCTATTTAGACGACATCATTGTGTTCTCCGGAACTGCCGAAGAACACTTGTCCCACTTGGACAATGTGTTCACCCTGCTGAGTAGGGCAGGAGTGACACTGAAGCCAGCCAAGTGCCACCTCTTCAGTAATGAGGTGGCCTACCTAGGTCATGTGGTTCGACCAGGTAGCATCAGTGTCAACGAGAAAAACCTCGTGGCACTGCGTCGGGCAAGTTACCCCTTGACGCAGACACAGCTCAGGAGTTTTCTGGGCATGTGCAATGTGTACAGACGCTTCACGGCGAACTTTGCCAAAGTGTCTGCACCCTTGAACCGCTTGGTAAGTCCCAAGCGGCCCAAGCGCCTCGACCCTCCGACCCAAGAGGAGCGAGAAGCGTTTGAGAGGTTGAAAGAACTCCTTTGCAACCCGCCGGTGTTGGCCATCCCCAGACTCGGGGGCCACTACATCATAGATGTGGACGCGAGTTACGACCAACTTGGTTGTTGCTTGCTCCAACAACAGACCACGGGCGAGTACCTGCCCGTGGGCTACTACAGTAAGGGCCTGTCCCCGGCACAGAAGAACTACACTGTGACGGAGCTGGAAGGCCTGGGCGTAGTATGGGCAGTCACCATGCTACGACCCTACATCGAAGGAGGGAGGTTCCTCGTTCGATGTGATCACCGAGCCCTGAAGTGGATACTTACCACTACAGCGTGCTCGAACAATCGACTCAATCGATGGCGACTTCGCCTCGCTGAGTTTGACTTCGACGTTGAGTATAAGTCGGGTCATAAACATGCGGTTGCGGACGCGATGTCACGCATACCGACGGATGGGTACGACTCAGTTCCCATCCCAGAGGAAATCCCTCATGTGGGAGTCACCACACGGTCAGGGTCAGTACTCGACCCGAGGCGGCCGGAGATGGCCCGCCTCCTACCCCTGCCTAAGGACAAACTCGTCCAGGCACAAGAGTCTGACAAACTCTGTCAGCAACTCAAGAAGGAGTTGGACAGTCCCGAACCAACTCGGTTCTTCTTGAGTGAAGACGGCATTTTATGCCGGCGGGGACATACCCAAGGAGAACAACAAGTTGTTGTTCCCGAGAGTCTGAGGATGGACATCCTCCAACGGGAACACTCCTCACCGTTGGGTGCCCACCCAGGGTCGACTAAGTTGTATCAGACCCTGAGAAAAAAATATTATTGGCCATCACTCGTGGCTGATGTGTATGGGCATGTGGCCTCGTGCGCGACTTGCGCACAAAACCGACTCATGGAGGCCAGAGAGACGTCCACTATGCGCCTCTTCCCTGCGACGGAGCCGTTCGCAGCGATTGCTGTGGACCTACTTGGTCCACTGCCTCGGACACCAGAAGGGTATGAGTACCTTCTGGTGATGTGTGATCGCTTTACTAAGCTCACACGGGTGGCCCCACTCAAGGACACCACTGCGTTGGACGTCTTGAGCGAGTTGCTCGACGTCTGGATAGCCAGTTATGGTATCCCGGACTCTGTCCTTTCGGACAACGGACCGCAGTTCGCGTCCGTCCTATACCAGGGAGTCCTGAAGATGCTCGGGGTGGAAACAAACTACGCCACCCCGTACCACCCCCAGACTAATGGGCAGGTGGAGCGCTTCAATAAGACACTAGTGCGCCAGTTGCGTCACTATGTGCACGACCATGTAGTCACATGGGCGCGCTACGCGTCACTGCTCGTGACAGCGTACAACTCCCAAGTGCACAGTAGCACGGGAGAGGCACCGTTTGCCTTTGTATGTCCACGGCGACTCAAGCCAGTGGCCATTGAACGCCTCACCCAGACTGAGGGTGACACGTCGACCCAAACTCCGGGTCAAGCTAAGGCCGCCCTCCTCCATAAATTGGAAGAGATGATACCCCTTGTCCAGAAGACCATGGACAAGGCGCAGGCGAGGTACAAAAAGAATTTCGACATCCGAGTTCGGAGTCGACGTACCCCCCTCCGAGTTGGAGAATGGGTGTACGTGAATGCCCACGACAAACCGGGCGGGAAATTGGTCTTCAAGACTCTGGGACCATATCAAATATTGAAGACGGATGGGCGTCGGTTGACCATCGAGAGTGACGATGGCATCCGTACTATCAATGGGAATCACGCAACTCGCGCTCCCGAACCACCCGAGGGAGACCCAGCTTGGGCTCGGGCACTCAAGGCATGGCAAGTCCCAGCCTTGCCGTCAACTTCCAATAAGCCAATGGAAGCCGTGTTCGATAAATTCGTCGGACACGGGTACGATGAATCGGGGCGACTCATGCTCCGTGTCAGATGGTTTGGGTATGGGTCGGACTCCGACACATGGGAATATGTGGAGGACCTTCCAACTGAGAAGGTCCGTCGGTATTGCCACGTGGCAAAAATACCTATGAGGCGTCGCCCAACTCAGGCGACGTAGCCAGAGGTACGTCACCCCCACCCCAAAGTCGGGGAGGGGGATGACTCCCCCCACTGAGTCAAGTAGGGGGGAGGTGTCACAGTCGATACCAACAAAACAAAATTCTTCTTGATCATTAAGGGGGGGGACACGACCCACGCCCCCGCCGACATCTTGACCAACTTGGTGATGTAGAGCTCTGGAGGGGGGACACGACCCACGCCCCCCGTCACCACCCCTTGACCGACTTGGCGAGGGCGAGCTCCGCGGGAAGTGGGACGACTCCACCCACGACCCGTAACACCTCCCCCGACTCAAGCACATAAAAAGACAAAAGAAAAAAAAAAAAAAAAAAAAAATAATGGGGGGGGGGGGGAACCGACTCGCGTCACCCCCACCGACGGCCGCCCGACCCAGGGGCGGAAGAGAAAGCAGCACCCCCACGGACAGCCGCCCGACACAGAGGCGGACAGGGACGACACACGCCCCGCCGACGAGCGCCCGACCCACGGGAGGGAGGAGGACGACAACACCACCACGGCCGCCGACCGCCCGACCCACGGAAGGGGAGGGACACACACGCCGACCGCCCGACACAGAGGCGGAGGAAGAGGGAGACACCACCCCGACCGCCGGCCACCCGACACACGGGAGGAAGAGGAGGGCGCACCACCCGCCGACGGCCGCACGACCCCGCAGAGGGAGGAAGGGAACACCCACACCCGACCGGAAGGGCGGAGCAGCGCCCCGACCGACGCCCCGCA
Organism: Pyropia haitanensis; assembly: GCA_008729055.1. Classification (NCBI taxonomy): domain Eukaryota; phylum Rhodophyta; class Bangiophyceae; order Bangiales; family Bangiaceae; genus Pyropia; species Pyropia haitanensis. Next base: position 4,444,505 of record SDUX01000007.1, read on the forward strand.
CCCCGGACACCAAGGGGGGAAAGGGGAAAGAGAAGGGGAGAAGCGCCCCGACCGGACGGCCCCGGGGGAAAACTCTCGCCCCGGGGGAAGCGTCACCCCGACCTGGGGTGAGGCGACGGATATGGGGGCGGAGTGGCAACTCACCCCCCGCCCCCCCCGGCACCTGAGGAGCCCGAGCCCAGTTGGCTCGGTGCCCCCCTGGAGATACTCCTCCTGCGTGTCCCTGGAAACTCCCAGGAACAGCAACAGGAGGAGGTGCCCGTTATGTGCGAGGTGTGCCGAGTGGGCACACCCCGCACCCTGCACGAGGTGTGCCGAGTGGGCACACCCCGCACCCTGCACGAGGTGTGCCGAGTGAGCACACCCCGCGCCCCGCGTGCGGCGTACCCAGGCGGCACGCCACGCCTCGCACCCGGCGTGCCAAGGCGGCACGCCAGGCCCTCGGAGGGAGGGGGGGTGATGAGTCACCACGCCCCACCCCTCGCGGGAGGTTATGTGGAAGGGGGGGGGGGTGCGGGCGGACACTGCACTAGCCCCCCCCCCTGACACGGCCCACGCGACCCGGGCCACGAGATGTGCTCGACTGCCCCGGGCGCGGGCGGGCCCGCGCGACACGAGTTTGTGGGCGCGGCGCCCCTGGCCCCTACGTGTCCCTCACGACACTGGGCCAGATCTTTCCGTCCACCCAATGAGGTGCGAGCTTCACGAGTTGTGAATCTCGTATCCTTAGCCCCCCTTCCTGGGGAGATGCAATCTCGCCACCCTTAGGGACATCTGCAAGTGGCAGATGATTGGACGTCCGCCGGGACGGCTGGACTGTTGAGGAGGGGGAAATGTGACAAACCCCGAATCTGGGTTTGAATATTCGGAGCAAGTGGCTCAGAATTGAGATTGGATTTCACCCGACCCATGAGTGAAATATTTCGATTTCAGCTCGAAATTCCGACTGGGATTTTCGGCACCCCATTTGCAGAGTATTGCAGTGGTTCGTATCTTGGGGATTTTTGCGCGGGAGCCAGACGGATTTCTACGCTTGCTTGCTTTGATTGTGGAGCCTTTTTATTGGGTGGTCTGAGTGTTCATTTTTTGAGTGTTTTGCGAGGGGTGTGCGCGCGCATGCGTGCACACGAGGGTTTATATGCGCGGGACAGCAAGGCGGGGAGGGCCCCCCTTGGCTGCCAAGTAAACTCCGTCTGGCTCCGACACATCTTGTTCGTGCCTTGGCGAGTCGGCCACTCGTCACACGCAAGTCGCGTGTTGGTGTTGCACGGGTTGCTTCCGGTGTTCCAAGTTGGGACCCGAGCGTGCGTGTTCCGCCCCCACAAGTTGTGGGTCGGCGTAGCCGTACTGCTACATTTGCGGTGTTGTATGACGGGCTGTGGTCGGTTGTGCTCGTACGAGCGCGACAAGGTAGGTCAAGAGGCAAGAAGCGGATGATTATGCGCGCAGCCTGCGCCCAACTCAGCTGTGCAAAAGACCACTGGACCTGCCTGCACGCGCGCGCCGTCTCGGAGTGGCGTGCGGCGCTGGAGCAGGAACCAGAAGGTGGCCAACGCGGGGGCGTCCCGCTGGAGGTCCGTCTCCCAGACCTTTCTGCTGCTCTGGAGGCTCCAACAGAAGCAGAGGTGGCAGCGCAAGATGCGCGCTTTTCGGACGAGTCTCGATGGCGGGGAGCTCGCAACTTGCTCCCTTGCGCTGGAGAGATTGAGGACTGTGAGCTTTATGACCGCTTGGGTTACTCCGGTTCCCATGGCGGACATCGGGCGTTCTTGCCCACGGTCCTGTACGAGGATCGCTGCTTTGCTTGCTCGGCCTTGTACTACCCTTCTGGCATCAAGAACACCGGCGGGACCCTGCACACCTTGCGCGGCCGAGTCGCAGTCAGGCTGCAACGATGGACGTGTCAATGTGGCGAGTTTGTGCCATACGACGGGGCTCAAGACGGGCTGTTTGCGTCATCATTGACAACTGTGTTTACAAGGACCTACCTGGACCTGTTGGTGCAGATGCTCTTCACGGGACACAGCACCATCTCGTCGTCAACGGGAGTTGCGGCCTACCTCCTGGAAGTGACGGACTGTATGCGCGCGGAGAAGGCTGGTCTCACGCGGCAAGCGCTGACTGCGGCTGTGCACCGCTACTCAAGGACGCTTGTGGTCCCGTCTAGCCTTTTCCGGTGCTCGCAGTGCTATGTCACCCCACAGCGGCCGTATCCGGCCATCATATCCGATGGGGAGGTGCTGGCTGTATTGCGGTCACAGTCTGAGGCGCTTGTGCGGGAGGAGATTGACGTACCTGTTGTCTCCATCGACGTCGGCGTCGGCGCGTGCCTTCCCTCGCCCGTTCTGCGCACCGTCATCCGGAAGCGCGCTCGCGAAACCAACCACGATGCCATCAAGCTCACGGCTTCCGAGCTTGCTGTTTTGAAGCGTTTCCGCAACGCTCGTGTTGGGGTACCCGACCCTCACTCTGCGGGCGCCCCCGTGGCTTCCCATCCTGGTACAGTGTCGTGGGCATGCGCCCACCTCTTCTTCTCCTACTACTCTGTGGAAGAGACTGCACAACCTCTACACCCGGCCGACGGCGCGCCGGTGGGACAACATCCTGAAGCAGTTGGCCCCGACGACGGCGCGGTTGCTGCTGGCGCACCTGGCGTGCACCAACATGGAGATGCTGGTGTCGTGGCAGCAGCGGACGCCGACCCTGGTCAGCAAGTCGCAGGTAACGGTGGTCCGGCGGCAGTGCCTGGCGTCGCCCGGGCGAGCTACTGCCGCAAGGTCGCTGACGCCATCCAGCACCAGGGTGACGACGCGGTCACTCGGACCAAGTGGCGTGTCGTCGAGCACTTTTTGCACACCTTCCTGGCAGAGGCTGTTGTTGGTGCGTTTGCTGGCCTCGCGACCAGCAAGATCCGACGACTGGCAGTCAAGATGGTGCTGCCTGGGCCTGCCCGTCACTGGGTCCGCTACATCAAGGCTGTCGAGTCGGTGGGCATCGTGTGGCCTTTCCTCCGCCTGTTGTCCAATAGCGCTCAACTGGACGGTCGCATGGTCCGCGCCGTTGGTGAAGTTCTCCTCTTCACGTGTGATGTGGACTCGTACTGGCAGACAATGTGGCGGCGGCGTGCTTCTCCTGAGGCCCTGGCGTTTGAGCGCGATTGGAAGGAAACCGACAAGGACAAGCTCAAGGCGTGGCTCGTCAACCGCGCCGGCGCGACTCCCCCACCCATCACCAAGCTGGCATTTTCTGCGCGCTCGAAGGAGCGCGTGCTGGCCCAAACGATTGAGGGTCGCTCTGGGCATGTCTGGCCTGACCTCCACCCGGTGCGGCCGTTCATGATTGACTCCAAGGCCAATGCCGTCAACGCAACGAGAGCGGCCAAGGCGCGGACGAACCCGGCTGGGCTTGACGCTTTGCTCGACACGGTGTTTGGAGCTGACGACTGTCGTCATCCTTTTAAGACGTGTGACGTGTGGATGCCGGGCATTGAGAACTTCCTTTGCCCGTGCGGGACGCTGATCGGGTACGACTTTCTTGACAAGGCAGAGTCACCCTCGCACGTGCTGGCCGCCTTGGTGCAGCGTTTCCCCGTCCTGCCTAAGGTCGTGTACTTCGATACCGCGTGTCAACTGGCGCGCAACGCCTGGCGGCGCTTGCCATGGCTGATGATGTCATCCGGTACGGCTCCTACTCTTGACCGCGTGCACAACATCGGGGACCAGCACAAGTGTTCAGATATCTACGATGCCGACAAGTATCCGTCGCGGTCTGTCGCTCACAACACGTCGGCGGCAGAGAGCAGGCACTCCATCAACAAGGCGTTCAAGTCGCACTTGGTCCACCTGCGGCAGGACCACTTTATCGTGCAGATGCGGCTCCTGTCCGCCGTTGTCAACCTCCGCGTTCAGATGCGCAAGAAGATGGGACGAGAAACGAACCACCGGCTCATGAGCGCGTTCTTTCACAAGCATGTCCAGGACTATTGCGAGCGTAGATTGTGTGCTTGCGCCAACCACACCGGCCCACCAGACGACGACGGACTTCATGGTGCGGTGGCAGGCGCTGCAGATCATGCAGATCAAGGCGCTGCGGGTGGAGGTGGCGGCTCTGGCGCGCAAGGTGGAGGTGAAGGTGGTCAAGGTGACGGCGACGGCGCTGATGAGCTACCTCACGCCGGCCCCGCTGCAGCGGTACAAGCGCCAGCTGGACCCGTTCCACCCCAAGTCGAGCCGGCCGGGGGAGGTGCGCAAGGTGCGGATGGATCTGCGGTTGTGGAGGGCGCTGTCCAAGCTCATGCGGCCGTTCCCCAAACGCTAAACCCTGACGACACTATCGACGCACTTCGCACACGTCTGTTGGCTCGGAGGCCACTGCCAGCGTCAGCTGATGGTGTCCTTGACGATGCCGCAAGTGATGGTGATGAGGTTACGGAGGGGACATCATCGAGTGAGGATGACTCTGTTTACGTAGACTCTGGTGGTGAGCTGGTTGTTTTCGACAACTCTGAGTAGCTAAGACATTTCTTCGTGAGACTAGCATCGCTGCGCATCATCAAAACTTCTTGTTCACCTTGCGAATGGGCGCACAAGCATGACTTGGTCGACTGAGAATGGAGTGGGGTTGGTCATGGTGTCGACCGTGACGCCCTTGATGGCGGCAGTCGCCCCGCCCTGCGCCACCACCAGCAGGTAGAGCATCTCGAGCAATGCGGCGTCCCCGGTCCGTCCGGGATGGCGCCCATCGGGCAGAAGGGGCGGTCACCCGCCGCAGCGAGTGGTGCCATCGAGCTGCTCGATGAGCTCACTGAGCCAGGGCGCGCCAGGGAGCGTTAGCGAGGGACGCGCATCAGCCGCGGGGTGACATCAGGATGCTGCCGGCGGGTGCAGTGCGGTTGGGCCCAGGGTGACAGGCAGCTCTCTCCAAGTCGGATGCTGCACGAGTGCGGCACGGGGTCGGCTGCAACAGGCGAATCGCGCCAAGTCGGGTGTAGCACTGGGTGGGCGGGCTGGCGCAGCTGGGGCGGCGGGGGCGGGAGGAGGGGGGGGCGGGCGCCAGCCGGCGCGGCGGCGGCCGGGCGGCGGCAGTGGTGGGCGGCCGCAGCGGGGGCGGCGGCGGCGGGGGCGGGGTAGGGGCAGCAGCAGCGGGGGCGGCCGCGGCGGGGGGCGGCGGCAGCGGCGGGGGCGGCCCCGGCGGGGGCGGCCCCGGCGGGGGCGGGTGGGGGGGGAGGGACGGCAGCGGGGGCGGCCGCGGCGGGGTGGGGCGGCAGCGGCGGGGGCGGCCGCGGCGGGGGCGGCCGCGGCGGGGGCGGAGGGGGGGGGTGGGTGCGCCACCCGGCGCGGCGGCGGCCGGCCGGCGGCGGGGGGGGGCGGCAGCGGCGGGGGCGGCGGCGGCTGGGGCGGGGTAGGGGCAGCAGCAGCGGGGGCGGCCGCGGCGGGGGGCGGCGGCAGCGGTGGGGGCGGCCGCGGCGGAGGCGGCCGCGGCGGGGGCGGCCCCGGCGGGGGCGGCTCCGGCGGGGGCGGGTGGGGGGGGGGGACGGCAGCTGGCGTGGCGGCGGCCGGCCGGTGGCGCCGGCGGCCGGCAGCTGCGCGGGCGGCGGCCAGCGGCTGGCGGCGGGGGGGGGCGGCAGCAACGGGGGCGGCCGTGGCGGGGGCGGCGGGGGGGTGGGGGGGTGCGCCACCCTGCGCGGCGGCGGCCGGCCGGCGGCGGAGGGGGGCCGCAGCGGCGGGGGTGCCGGTGGCGGGGGCGGGGGGGGGGGTGGGGACGGCAGCGGGGGCGGCCGCGGAGGGGTGGGGCGGCAGCGGCGCGGGCGGCCGCGGCGGGGGCGGGGGGGGGGGGGTGGGTGCGCCACCCGGCGCGGCGGCGGCCGGCCGGCGGCGGGGGGGGCGGCAGCGGCGGGGGCGGCGGCGGCGCGGGCGGGGGGGGGAGCGTGCGCCACCCGGCGCGGCGGCGGCCGGCCGGCGACGGGGGGGGCGAGCGGGGCGCTGTGGGGCGCTGGCGGGTGGGGGATCCGGAGTATTAGCGGTGGATTGATAGCTCTGATCCTGGCAGTTCATTGGTGCAACGTGGTCATACTCCGCAGCCGGCAGCTACGGCCGTGCTGCCGTGTTCGGGAGCCGAGTATGAGCCGTAGGACCGGGCATCCTGAAAGCGGCGGGAGTTCAAGTGGGGCTCGACCGACGTCCGATGTATTTGACTGAGCCGGCAGTGCGCACAGGTAACTCTCCAACTGGTCGCGGCTGAAGGCCGATTTCACTACCGTATGCCGCTGTCCCGTCCAGCTACGCCATTGGCTGTGCGAACGCTGGCCGGAACTCGCCCCAGCGGGGTTCGGTCGTCCGTTTACACACCCGCGGCGGCGGCCTCTCGGCGCCGCCGTGTCCCCGGCGGCGCCGCCACGCCAGCGCGGCATGGCCCTGGGAGCGGGCTGCCGCCGTGGCGGGGCCGCCCGGGGGCGGCGCGCTGACGGCCGGTCCGGGACACGATCGAGTTCGCGGCATATCGAGTTTGCTGCGCCACGAACTGGTTGCCACATCTGATGCGTCTTTTTGGACATCGCATGTGGTCGTGGCGTTGGGGTCGTGGACGAAGAGAAATACATAGCAGTTGGGTCTATGTAATGGGAAAAACTTCGTATCGACCTGTTGCCAATCTGTTTTGCAACCAATCTGGAGACCATGGTTGCTGCCCCACGCTGGTCTCCACGTTCATGCCAACGCCGTGCTCGCCTCTCCCGAGGCCGACCCGCTGTGCACGGCGCGGCAAGTGTGCCACCCTGGTGGCCTCGACCCCGCGCGCTTGCGCCGCCGCTGGGTTCAAACTGCCTGAGCGAGATCCATCGACAGGAGCAGCTGTTGTGGGGCACGCAGTCCCGAACTTCCCATGAATTTGATGGCGCAAATGCTGCCGCAAGGGGGCTGCCGCGAACTCAGACTGCCGCAGGATGCGGCAAGAAGTGGCTTTTGCAAAAGCCACTTCTTGCCGCATCCTGCGGCAGCTTGAGTTCGCGGCACACAACGCAGGACACGTGAAGAGCAACAGCCAATCTCAGAGCGCCACGAAGTGCCGCGAACTCGCTGCCGCGAACTCAGATGTGTCCCGGACCGGCCGTGAGTGGAAGCGGCTGCACGAAGGTGCGCGCCGCGGCGGCGGCGCGGCAGCCGGACCCGTCACAACGGCGCGACGGAAAAGTGGAATGAAATGTGCATCCGCGGGGGGGGGGGAGCAACGGTCGTCATTTCGCACCGCTCGGATCGGAACCGGGCGGACGGCCGTACAGTGCGTAGTCGGTTACATGTGGGGGTCATTCTAAGAAGTAGCCTACACCTGTTCCATGCCACATATACCACGTACCGCACTGTTCCGGTCCGACGGTACACACAAATACAGTAGTTCATATGCAGTTGGAAGACTTTCGTTCGCCCTTCGCCGGGGGGGCACGCTTCACCGCGTCAACCAAGTCAGACCGGCAGGGGTCTGGGGAAGGAGGACCAGAGACACTTGTTGGACGTGATCTGCCAGACAAAGAACAAAGAAACAGATGCGCGGCCCATTCGCGGTCGTCTTCCCAACTCAAAACCATGTCCACTGTCCCATCCATAGCTCCCACATCATCCTCGGCGGCCAGCCAGCGACGAACCGCCTGTGCGCGGTCCTCATCCCTCGCGCCAACAAACTCGTCCTCAAGTGAGGTATTGGCCAGCAGAGCATCCACATCAGATACATCCGTATGCGCGTTGTCAAACGCAGGGACTACTGTCGCAGTTGCCAGATAGTAACAATCGGCGTCGATCCGTGGGGATGAACGCTGTGACGATGGGACGGGGACGCAGGGGAGTGATGCAGCCCAGCTTGCCCGCCGAATGAATAGGCGATCCGTCAGTACTTGAATAGCTGCGACTGCATTTCCATGACCATTTACGTGATCAAGTCCTGCGCGGTACATTCAAAGCATAAGCCTTGCGCGAATGTTCGGCTGGGTTATAGCCGCATCGGCTATAACCGAGCCGAACATAACCGAATAATCACAGTACGGACAGTTTTCTGGGGCGGAGGTTGTCGCGGTGGGAGGGCGCATCGCGGTGGTGGCAACCGGGAGTGGCCGGGGACGGGGGACCCATGGATGCCAGGACGGGGTAGACGGGCAGGACGGGACGAGCGAGCGAGGTGGACAGCGGTGGCGGGGTGAGCGTCAAGCGCGATGTGGAAAGATGAGACAGAGGGGGGGGTGGAGTGGAGTGGGGGCGGAGAGCGGGGGGGGGATGGCGGCCGGCAGCTGGCGCGCACGGTCGTCGGTGAGGCGCGAGGCGCCGAGCGCCGGACAGGGAGGGAGCGCGCTCCACCGGCGTGACAGGCTGGTGACGGCGGTGGTGGCCGCGGACGGGTCGAAACGGTGTTGCCGCCCGCGCAGGGGCGTGCGTCGCGGCACCGCGCGCGACGCGGGGACCCCCCCCCGGCAGGAACCCCGCATCATTGGCGGCACGACGACGGCACCACAAACACCCCAACAAAAAAAAAGAGGTCCACACGGGTGCCCAGCGGCATCCGCGGGCGCGGCACTGACGCTGGGGACCGGTCGTCCAAGACGCAGTCGCCGCCAGGGACCCCAACGCATCCCCCTCGCCCCACCACCCACCACCCCTACCCGCCGTTCCAGTAAAGAGAGTAAAACACAAAAAGCCAAACATGCAAGCCCCCACATCCGCAAACGGGCAGCCATCCCCAGAACTGCCCCCCCTCCCCCCTCCATCCACCCGAGCCCCATGCGGGCACAAAGAACACAAACGACAGCCGCCCCAAGAGCGTCCCCCCCAAAAAGCCGCACGGGGAGGCCGCTACAAAAAAAAGAGCTCCACGCCTCAAAAAATCTCCACCGCGTCCGCCGCGTCGACCGCCAGCAGCGCCGCGTCGGCCACCAGCTCCTCCCCCGCTGCCCCCACCACCCCCGACGACGTCGGCGGCGACGCGGACAAGGCGGGGGAGAGGAGGCCCATGGCCGCCAGACCAGGGCCACGGCCGCTAAGGCGGCCGGCCAGGGCCGACAGCCCATCGCCGCCGCCGCCTGGGCGCCCGCCCAGCGCATCCCCAGCGTCGTCATACCCATGCTCACCTGGTGCCGCCCCGTCCCCATCGGTGCCATGGACGCTGTCCGACGACACGCGGAGGTCCAGCTCTAGGCCCGGCGCCACAAACGAGAAGCCCTTGAAAAGCTCCGCGGCCGACGCGGCCGCCGCGGCAGCAGCAGCCGCAGCAGCTGCTGCGGCGGCAGCCGCGTCAGGGCTGGCGCCCTCCTCCACCCCCGCGTCCAACGCCAGGGGCCCCAGCGGCGGCGCCCCTCCCCCCCCCCGCCCCGGCACCGCCATCGGCATGGTGGCCGACAGCACCAGCGGGGACGCTGCCAGCGGCGACAGCGCCTTGCCCGTCCACCGGGGCGAAAAGTTGGACGTACACGTCGGGCTGCCCGTGCTCAGCGGCGTGATGGGCGGCGGCACCTGCCGGGCGGCGAGCGCCTCCCAGTCCATCCCACGAAAGAAGGGGTGCCGCTTCACCGCCGCCGGGTCGGTCAGCCGCGCGGCGGGGTCGCGCGTCAGCAGCGCCTTGAGCAGCGCGTGCGCGTCGCGGGTGAGGTAGCGCGGCAGCTTGGGCTTGCACCGCAGGATCCGCCGGTGGAGCTCCTTGCGCGCCAAGTTGCGCTCCGACGCGGGGCTAAACGGCGGCTCCCCCGTCATCATCTCAAACGCAATGCCGCCGAGCGAGAACCAATCCGCTTCGACGCCATGGCCATCGCGGGCAACCACCTCGGGCGCCAGAAAGTCCTCGGTACCGCACCACGAGTGTGTGCGAGAGGCGCCATCGAGGAGGACCGTCGACAGCCCAAAGTCGCAGAGCACAATGTGGCCCGCCGCGTCGAGCAGAAGGTTGGACGGCTTCAGGTCCCGGTGGATGACGTGCCGCGCCTGCAGGTGCTCCAGCGCGAGCACCATCTCGGCGAGGTAGAACCGCGCGGCCGCCTCGGAGAGCATCCGCTCCCGTCGCAGGTGGTGCAGCAGCTCCCCCCCCGCCGCGTAATCCATCAGCAGGTACAGCCGGCGGGGGCACTGCCAGCAGCAGTGGAGGCGCACGATGAACGGCGCATTGTCGCCCCGCACGGGGGAGGAGGTGAGCATGGCAAGGATGTTGCGCTCCGTGTGGGCGGCCTTGACGTCCTTGCGCCGCAGCACCGCCTTCTTTTGCATCACCTTGAGCGCGTACACCTGGCCGCTCGCCTTGTGGCGCACGAGGTAGACCTTGCCAAAGCCGCCCGCGCCGAGGAGGGAGACCATGTCAAACGAGTCGAGGCGGCGGCGGCCCACCGACCCAGACTGGGGGCGGAGCTCCTCGGGGTCGGCCGCCCCCGCATCAGCGGCAGGGGGGGACGCGCCGGGGGTGACGACCCCACCCAGCAAGGGGAGGGGGAGGGGGGGGGGACGAGCGCCCCACCCCCGCCAACCGGCAGTGGCGCGGCCACCCCGCTCAGGGCATCGGTCAGCAGACGCGCCGCAGTGGGGGCGGCGGCAGCGACGGTGGCGGCGGCAGCGGCAGCGGCGGGAGTGGTGGTGGGGATGACGCCAGGGGTGCCGCCGCCCACCGCGTCGTCGGCCGCGGCGCCCCCCCCCCCTCCGACACCTGCGGCCAGCGGCCGCAGCAGCAGAGCCTCCTCCCCCGTACCGGCAATGCCGCCACCGCCACCGCCGCCGGCACCTTGCTCCCCCCCCCCTCGACTCCCCCGCGCCTGCCCCTCATCCGCAACCGCAGCAGCAGCCGCACTGCCGTCGGCCGCGTCGGTGGCCGCGTCCGTGGTGGCAGCCGGGCGGTCGGGCCGGGCCGGCCGGCCGTCGCCACCGCTGCCGCTGCCGCCGTCGCCCAGCCGCTGCGCCGCCGCTGCCGCCGCCAGCCGGCACACCAAGTCGTCGTGACCAAGGGCGGGCGCGAGCGCCATGGCGCCAGTGGCCACGACCTACCCGCCACCGTCGCCACGGCCGCCGCCGCCGCCGCCGCCGCCGCCGCCGCCGCCGCCACAACCACCCCCAATGACGCCCCCACCGCCCTCCCCAAACCCTCTTCCGACCCCTTGTACCCCCGCTGCCGCCGCTGCCGCTGCCGCCGAGGCCGACCCCGCCACCACCGCCGCCGCCGCCGCCGCCGCCGCCGGCGCTCCCACCGGGCGCACGCCCCCCCACCGCAGCCGGCAGGCCCGCGGGGGGCGCGCATACAGCAGGCGCGGCGACGGGGCGGCAGCGGCGGGGGCGCCCGGCGTCGTCGCGGGGGAGAGAGGGCGGCGGCGGGGCGGGCGGGGGCGGCCGCGGCGGGCGGCGGCGGGGGTGGATGCAGCCGGCGCGGCGGCGGCGGCGGTGGCGGCGGAACGCGGGCGACGCGCGGGAGAGGGGCGGCGACGAAAACCCTGGACCGCCGGCTCGCGAGCGCTCGCCACGGTGCGGCCGGCGCTGAAGGCCGTCAGGACGCCCGTGGGGGCCCCCCCGCCCTCCGGGACGTTGGCCGGGGGCGCCAAGTCCACGACGGGCGGGAGAGCCTGCCACGTGGAAATCATTGGTGTATTGACACTGTCAGTCCATACAATGTGTTGTGTTCGCATGGCTCGTCAAGAAAGGCCATCGAGATGGACCTAACGGATCATAATTGAAGCGCACTGCCACTTCCAGGTCAAACTAATTGGGTATTTGGGGTTGCGCTGGATCAGTCTCCTCGTCGGTTCAGAGCAGGCAACCCCCCCTTTAGCAACGCGGGGTCCTGCGCTGGAGCGCCCTACGACGCCGCCTCGCTCCCCCTCGCGTCCCTCGCTCCAGTTCGAGCACGCAAGAGCAGTGGCGGGTGGCCTCGATGCCCCCTCGCCGGCGGGGGGTGCTTCTGGGGACGGGGCACGCGGCGGTGGCGACGGCAGCGGCAGCGGCGGCGGGCGGCCGCGGCAACGGCGACGTCGACGGCGACGCCGTCAGCGGCGGTGGCGGTGCGGCGGGCTGCGGTCGGCGGGTGGCGGCGAAGGGCGGCCGTGCGGGAGCGGCGGGCGGCGGGCGGCGGGCGGCGGGCGTGACTCTGCCGGTTGCCCGACGCGGGCGGCCGCCGTCGCCCCCATTGGCCGCGACCGCCGCGTGCGCCTGGACCGGCGGTTTCCCCCCCGGGGGTGTGCGTACGCGCACCCGCCGCCGTCCGCAGCGGCGGCGCTCCCGCCTCCCTGTACTCGACGGGTCGGATGGATACGCGGCGTGCCACGCCGGGCGGCGCTACCGCCGCCTCGACGGGGGTGCGGGGGTGTGGGGGCGTCCCCCCCGCCGTCCGCTGCCCCCCGCTCCGCGGCAGGCGGTGCCGCGCGCCGCGCTGTCTGGCCCGCTGCGCGGGTACGTGGTCGGGTGCGCGCCGCGCGCGCCGCGGCGCCGCTACCCCCGCCCGCTGCCGGCGCGTAGCGGGGCGTCACGCCCGTGTTTGTCGTGTGCAACGTCGGCGTTGGCGTGGGGGTGGGTGGCGGGGGCGCCTACCGAGAGACGTTGCGTGCCGCGGCGGCCGCCGCGTCGCGTGACGGCCGGCCCGGCGGCCGTCTTGCTGCGGCGCACGTGGTGGTCGTGTCCCTTTTTTTTTTTGTCCCTCCTGTACGAGTGGATGACCAGGACCCCGGCGGGGGAGGGGGGTATGGTGCGTAGGAACCGGAACGCGTGTGACGACCGCACGCGAAAGCGGGACGAGCGTGGGGGATGCGTCCGCGGTAGCGCCGTGCGCGCGCTACGCACACCCCCGCGGTGGGAGGGGGGGTAGGGGCGTTGGCCGGGCAGTGTGTGTTGGCGTCGCACCCCCCCGCCGCCCTCCGCCGCTGCGTGCCCGCCGTGCGCGCCGCGCGGGTGGGGCGGCCGCCGGGACGGTGGGGCTTGCCCGGCGGCAGCGGGGGGTCCGTACCCCCCCCCTCCCCCCGTTTTGTCTTCCCGCGTTTGGCCAAACGTGGGGGGTTGGGCGGCCACGCAAGCGCGGGGAAGAAGCGTGGTCCCCCTCGCTACGCACACCCCGTGGTTGCCGCCCGTTGGCCCCGCGGCGGCCGAGAGGGGTGCCTCCATTGGTGAGGTGGGCGGTGGGGGCGCGCCGCCCTGCGCTTGCTCACCCCGCCTGCCGGTACGGGAGCGTCTAGCGGTGGAGCGGGGAGCACGGGCGCGGCTGGGGCCGCCGCGGGTGGGCCCGCGGCCGCCGGCCTCCACCCTCCCAGCACCCCACCCCCTCGCGCTCTCCCCCCTCGCGCCCTACCCGTCCCCGGCACGACACCTCCCCGCCGAGCGGGGGACCCGAGCGCCACGACGCTGGCAACGCCCGTCGTACTTGCCCCTGCGCCGCCGCGGGCGGGGCGCCGCCTGGGGGCGGCTGCTCAAGACCGCGTGGACTGGGGCGGAGGGGGTGCAGACGGCGTGGCGTTTGGGGAGGGAGCAGACTGTTGGGGGGGGGGGGGGCGGATGAGTGCGAAGCGTTGTGTGGGGGGGGGGAAGGGCGCTTGCGTGGGCGGGTCGACGCGCTGTGGCCGCAAGTCGCCGACGGGGAGCCCGCGGGCTGGAGCGGAGCTGTGCAGGGGGGACGATGGCGCTCGCGGGCGGCCGTGGGCGGGGGGATGCGCTCGCATGGAGGGGCCCCCGAGGGGCCCCTCCACGCGCACGCGTCCCCGGGTGTGTGGGCGGCCTGGGCGGCGCCACCGCGCGGGGCAGCGGTGCCCCCCCCACACGGTGTCCGCGTCGGGCGGCCAGACGTGGGGTGACCGCGCTGCCGCAGCGCGCGGCCGCACCCCCACGGCCGGGAAGCGGGTGGAGTTTGACGCATCCAAGGCGGGCGGTGGGTAGTGGGTCCCCGCCCTGTCCCCCCGGCCGGACCCCATCCCCCCCGCGCCGCGGCGGGCGGCGTTTGGCGCGTATGCGTACGCGTGTACCCGCCCGCACCACCCCCTTCGCACCCACCCCGGCACGGCAGCAGCAGTGGTGGGCGTGGCCGCGGCGGCAGCGGCGGCGGCAGGGCCGTCGACGATGACGTTTTTGGGCGGGCGGGGTATCGACGCCGCCCCGGCCGGCCATGGCTGCCGGCTGGGGTGGGCGCCCGACACACCGGCGTGGCCGGCGCGGCGGTGGCCGGCGCGGCGCCGGCTGGCGCTGGCGGGGGGGGGGGGGACGGGCGGCGGACGGCCCTACGGGGCGGCGTGTCGTGCGGACGGGACCGCCACGGCGCGGCGGCGGCGACGGCGGTGGCGGCGGTGGCGGCGGCTGCGGCTTCCCCTGTGGCTGGGAGTGCGGCCGGCCGGCCGGCCGGGTGGGGGGCGGCAGAGTGTATGAGGTGGTCGCGCCGCGACCGGCGGCCCGCGACGTTGGCGGGGATGGCGCCGGCGGCAGCGGCAGGGGCGGCGCGCAGGCCGTCGTCACGCCGCCACAAAGGGTGTGGACGGGAGGGGTGCGTGTGGTTGGGGGGGGGAACGTGCGGAGCGTGGCGCCCCGGGGGGGGGGCGCGGACGGCCGGCGGGAAGGGGCCGGCACTCACGGAGAAAAGAGGGGGGAGGCATGGCAGAGCGGGTGGATGGCGGCGGTGGGTGGAGCCGGCCCGCCCGCCGCCTCCGCCTGGCCGCTCGGCCGGCGCTCTCCTCCGCTCCCCTCGGACGCGCATCCCCCCTTCCCCCCCCCCCACTCGCGTCCCCGCCCCCCGCGCCGGGCCGCCGCCTCGCCCTGCCGTGTCGTGCCCGCCGTGGCGGCCCGTCGCGCCTACCCCCGCCGCGCGCCGTCGCCCCCCCTTTTCCCTCTTTGGGAGGGGAGGGACCACAGCGCGCGACGGTGTCGACGGTTTAAGCACGTGGGGGGGGGGGGGAAGGGCGTCGTTGTGGGGACCCGCCACGACCGAGCCGGCACCACGGCCGCGGCGGCGCGCCCCGCACCCCCCTCGCTGACGCTCACCCCCCCGCCAACGGGCGCCAAGGTCGGGCGGGTGCGGCGGCGCCCCCCCACCTGCCACTCTCCCCGCCCGCTGCGCGGCGGGAAGGCAACGCCAAGCGGCGGGGAACCGTGCCTCGAGGGCGGCCAGTAGCGTCGGCTTCACCCCCGCGTCGGCTTGCCATCGGCGAGGGAAGGGAGAGCGTGCTCGCCGCCCGCCACGCGCGGCTGTGGTGGTCGCCGCTGCCGCATGCGCGGCGAAGCCTGGCCCCTTCCCACGCCCCCCCCCCGCCCTTCAACCGCACAGCCGCGGCGGCTCGCGGTCGACCCCGCGGCGTGTTTGGCGGGCGGCCGTCGCATCGCCCCGTCGCCATGGCCAACGACGCCGGCGGGGATGGGGATGCGGGCGGCCCGCTGCCGCCGACCCCCCCCCCCGCGCGGCGGCGGTGGCGGCGGTGCCGCCGGTGCCGGCGCTCGACTGGCAGACCGCCCTCCGGTCACCCCCCCGCCGGCCGGCCGCCGCCGGCCGGGACGTCACCTGGACCACCGACGGGTCGTCGACGCCCGCGGCGGCGTCGTCGCCGGTCACGCCCCTCGACGGCGGGGCGGACGTTTATACCCGCGGAGGGGGCGGCGGCGGCGGCGACGCGGTCAAGGGCTTCCACTACGGCGGCGGCCGGGGCGTGGGCGGCACGCCGTCCCCCTCGGCGCCGGCGGTGGACTTTGCGACGCTGGTGGGGGGGGAGGCGCCCGACGATGACGGCGCCGCCGCGGCGGCGGCGTGGGCGGGCGAGCCCCTCACCGAGGTGTGCACGCCGGCCGGCGGCCGGCGCGGGAGCACCGCCAGCCGCGGCGGCGGCGGCGGCGGCGGCGGCGGCGGGGACGGCCCGCCGTCGCGGCGGTCCTTGTCGGCCGAGTTCCCGCTCGACGACAGCGGCGACGGCGGCGGCTGGGCGGAGCGCGTCGCCGCCGTCGGCCTGCCGCGGGCGGTCGCCGCCGCGGTCGGCGGCTGGGCGCGGCGGCACTGGGGCGTCCTCGCCTTTCTCGTGGCCGCGGCGGGCGGCCTCGCCGCGCTCGGCGCGCTCGTCTTTGAGCCGCTCCCGTGGCGCGCGTGGGTGGCGTTTGGGGTGCTCCTCGCGCTCCTCGCGGGCCTCGTCGCCGCCGCCGCGCCAACGGCAACGTGCATGGTGCTGGCGCTCGTCGTGCTGCTCGCCGCGCGCGTCATTACGCCCGCGCAGGCGCTGACAGGCTTTTCCAATACCGGCGTCGCGACGGTGGGCGTGCTGTTTGTGGTGGCCGAGGGCATCCAGCGGACGGGCGTGCTGCTGCCGCTGTTCAAGGCGCTCCTCGGGAAGCCGCGGCGGCTGTGGGTGGCGCAGCTGCGGCTGATGCTGCCCGTCGCCGCCGCGTCCGCCTTTCTCAACAACACGCCCGTCGTCGCGATGCTCGTGCCCGTCGTGACGGGCTGGAGTCGCTCCGCGGGGTTTCCCGTCGCGAAACTGCTGATGCTGATGAACAACGCGGCGGTGCTGGGGGGGTGCTGACGCTCCTCGGCACAAGCACGTCGCTGGTGGTCAAGGCGCTTGCCGAGGGCGCGGGCCTGGAGGACGCCGCGGGCCGCCCCGTCGAGCTGACCATCTTTGGCATCAGCCGGGTGGGCGCACCGACGCTCGCCGTCGGCCTCGTGTACATGCTCCTCGCGTCGCCGTTCCTGCTAAAGGACCGCGGCAACCGCACCGGGCTGGTGGCGGTGCTGGCCAACCCGCGGCAGTACTCGGTGGCGCTGCGGGTGCGGCGGCACTCGCCCGTCGTGGGCGAGACGGTCGAGGCGGCGGGCCTCCGCGCGCTCACCGGCCTCTACCTCATTGACATTACGCGGGCGGACGGGTCGGTGGTGCCGGCGCCGACGCCCGACACGCTCATCACCGCGGGGGACATCCTCACGTTTGCGGGCATCGTCGAGACGGTCACCGAGCTGTACCACATCCCGGGCCTGGTGCCGGCCACGTCCGCCAAGCTGCGCACGCAGCGCCACAAGCGGCGGCTGGTGGAGGTGGTCATCGCGCCGCGGTCGGCGCTCGTCGGCCGCACCGTCGCGGCGACCGCCTTCCGCGCCCGCTTTGGCGCCGTCATCGTCGCGGTGCACCGGCAGGGCGTGCACCTCGCCGAGCACATTGGCCGCATCCGCCTCACCCCCGGCGACGCGCTGCTGCTCGAGGCGGGGCCGGGCTTTGTGCCCGCCCACGGGCACAACGCGGCGTTTGCGCTCGTGGCGGAGGTGCGCGGCTCGTCCCCGCCCCGCGAGGACCGCGCGCACATGGCGTTTGCGGCGGCCACCGCGGCGGCCATGGTCGCCGTCGCCACCGCGGGCGTCTACCCGCTGCTCACCGCCGCCGCGGCGGCGGGCGTCGCCATGGTCGCCGCGGGCTGCCTGACGCCCGCCCAGGCGGGCGGCGCGGTCAACCTGCCGGTCCTCCTCACCGTCGCGGCGTCGTTTGGGGTGTCCAAGGCGCTCGAAGTGACGGGCGGCGCCGCCGCGCTGGCGGGGGCGGTCGTCGCCGCGACGCGCCCCGCGGGGCCGCTGGGCATCCTGTTTGGCATCTATGGCAGCACCGCGGTGCTGAGCAGCCTCATCACCAACAACGCGGCGGTGGCGCTGGTCTTCCCCATCGCGGTCAGCATCGTCGCGACCGAGCGCCTCGACGTGCACAAGGTGCTGTACACGATCATGCTGGCGGCGTCGGCGAGCTTCTCGACGCCCATCGGGTACACGACCAACCTGCTCGTCCACGGGCCGGGCGGGTACACGTTTGGCGACTGGGTCGTGTTTGGCGTGCCGCTGCAGCTGGTGCTCATGATCGTGTCGGTCTTCCTCGTGGACTGGCTGTACTGAGGCAGCAGGGGGGGAGGGCGGAGGGGGGGGGGGGGAACGGACAGGGCGTGAGGGAGGAATCGAGAGCGGTGGGTGGGGGGGGGGGGGGGGGGGGAGGGGGGAGCCCGCACGGCGCAAGTGGCCGGTGGACAAAACAGCAGACCAAACGAAAGACCGGCAGCCGTCCCGCCGTCGCGTCCGCCGCCGCCCGCCCCCCGGCCAGCCGGTTTGCCGACACCGTACCCGCCACCATTGGCCGCCTGCCGGCCACGCGGCGGCACCGCCCCGACGCCGCCGCCTGTGCGGCGGCCGCCGTCTGGCCGCGGTGGGGAAGGGCGCGAGACGCGCGTGGCGGTCGAAACGCCGGACGGCGTCGCCGTCGTGGGTGGCCGGCCACCAATCCGGCGGCTCGCTCTTTCCCCCCCCCCCCTTTTGCTGGACGGATCACCCCTCCCCCCCCCCACGCGCCTTCCTCCTCCTCCCCGTGTGCCACCGCCTCTGCCCCCCCGCCCCCCACCGTGCTCTCCCCACCAACATCCGCTCCCCTCCCGCTTCCCCACTGTCGCCGCCGCCACCTGTTGGTCACCGTTCCCTCCCCCGCCCCCCACCGTGCTCTCCCCACCAACGTCCGCTCCCCTCTCGCTTCCCCACTGTCGCCGCCGCCACCTGTTGGTCGCCGTTCCCTCCCCCGCCCCCCGCCGAGTGCGCTCCCCCGCTCCCGGCTTCACGGCCGCCGCGGCCGTCGGCGCCATGACCCCCCGGGCGCACACGCTCCCCCCCCCCCCCCCCCCCCCCGGCGGCCCTACCCCCCCCCCCCCCCCCCCACGCCCGCCCCCCTCTTCCTCACCCACCGGGGTTCCCTCCCCCACCTGCCCGGCCCGCTGGCCCCCCCCCCCCCCCCGGCACCCGGCGGCTGCTGCAGCTGCCACTCGCCCAGTGGGTGCACTTCAACCCCTCCTCCCGCGCGCCAACGACGGGCCTCCTCGCCGCCTTTCCCGGCGGCGCGGCGGCCTACACGGGCCACCCCCCCGGCCGTACCTACCTCTTCCTCACCACCCGCGCCGCGGGCGGCACCGACGGCCTGACGCCAACGCCGGGCAAGTCGGGCGCGATTACGCTCGACACGCCGACCGCGCGGTCGCGGGTGTGGCCGGCCGAGGCGGTCCGCCTCGCGGCGGTCCTGCGCGTCGACGCGGTCGAGGCACCCGCCGAGGCGCCGCCCGCGGCGGCGGCAACGCCCGCGTCGACGCGCCGGGCGGTGCGGCGGAGCGGGGAGCTGCTCGCCGCGGCGGTCGCGACGGCGCCGCCCCTCCCCGTCGGGGTGTGGGCGCCCGTCCACGGGGGGGTGCTGCCAGCGTCACGTGCCGCGGCGGGCGCGGCGGTCGCGACGGCGGCGGCGGCGGCGGCGGCCACCGCGGGCGGCACGCCCATCGTCGGCGCCGTCCTCGCCGGCCTCTACGCCGGCGAGCCACCCGACGCGCGCTGGGCGGCGGTGCGCGCGGCGGTCGCGGCGCTGCCGCCGTCGCTGCCCCGGCACCTTGCCGGCGGGGACGGCTCGCCCGGCGAGGCGCTCGCCGCGATCGCCGCGGGCGTCGACACCCTCGACGCGAGCTGGCCGTTTGATATGGCCGCCGCGGGGGTGGCGGTGGATATGGCCACCGCCCGCCACCTGCGGCTGCGCGACTGGGCGTATGTGCGGGACACGCGGCCGCTCGTGCCGGGCTGCCCCTGCTGGGTGTGTGACCCGGCGGGGCGGGCGGGCACGGCGGGCGGCTCGGCCGGCGGCGGCGGCGGCGGCGGCGGCGGTGGCGGCGGCGTCGGCGGTGGCGGCGACGGCGACGGCCGGCCGGGGGGGGGGCCCTACACGCGCGCCTACTTGCGGCACCTGGTCGAGGTGCAGGAGCTGCTCGCGCCGACCCTCCTCGCCGCCCACAACCTGGTCGCGTACGAGGGGTGGTGGGCGCGCCTGCGCGTGGCCGCGGGGGGGGGGGGGGGCGAGTGGCGCGCGTTTGTCGACGCGTGGGAGGAGGCGGAGCGGCGGGCGCGGCAGGGCGACGACGCCCCGGGGGGGGGGCGGGGGTGCCCGCGGCGGCGGGCGCGGCCGCCGCGTGACGCGCCCCGCGCGCGGCGCCCGCCGCCGGTCGCGTGCCGCACGGCCACTCCCAACCGTTGCGTACGCGGGCGACGCGGGCGGCAAACGCGGGCGGCCAAGAATCAGCGCCCGCCCCACACGGCGCTCCGACCCCCCCCCCCCCCCGCCCACCCCCTCACCTAAAGGAAAAATCAACAAAGCACTGGGGGAAGCCGCCCCGCGCGACCCCGCCCCGCCTCCCCTCCGTGTCCCCCCCCCCCTCCCCCCCCCCCCCCTCCCCGATCGGGCGCGACGCTACCACTACAGAAAAAACCAGCCCGGCGGCCGCACCCCCCCCCCCCCCCCCCCCCCCGTCGCCCACAACGACCGCACCAGCCGCCGCGCGACGCCGCCCGCGTCGGCCACCGCCCCGCGGAGCAGCAGGCCCAGCACGCTCGGCATGTCGCCGTCGCTGCCGCCGCTGCCGCCGCCGCCGCCGGCCGCGGCAGCGGACAAACCCGCCGCGCGGGCGGCCACGCCGCCGCCGCCGCCGCCGCCGCCAGACGCCGCCGCCACCAGCGCCGCCGCAGCGGTGGGCGCACGCGCCACGGGCGGCGGCGGCCGCGGTGACCCGCGCCGCAGCGGCCCGTGGCCGCCGCCGTCGGCGGCGGTGGTGGCGGCCGTGCCGGCCGCCGCGTCGGTGGCGGCCGCCGCGGCAGCGTCGGCGGCGGTGGCCGCCGCGGGGGCGGCGCCGCCGCCGCCGGCGTCGCCGCGGCCCGCCACAACGTACGCGCGGACCGCCTCGCCCACCGCCACGCGGAGCGCCTCGAGCGCCACCGCCCGCGCGGGCGGCGGCAGGCCCGCGAGTGCCGACAGCCACCGCTCGGGGGAGGGCCGGCCGGCCGGCACGGCGGCGGCGGGCGCCGGGGGAGCGGCCGCCGTCGGTGCCGTCGCCGTCGCCGCCGCCGCCGCACCGCCGCCGCCGCCGCCGCCGCCGCCGCCGCCGCCGAGGCCCGCGGCGAGCACGGGCGACGCGCCGCCCGCGCCGCTGCGCGGCCGCTTGACGGGCGTGCCGCTGAGGCGGGCGGCCGCGCGGCTGGCCGCCGCGGGGGTGCCCGCCGCCGGCGGCGGCGCCGGCGGCCGCGCCGTCGCGGCCGTCACGGCCGCGCCGGCGGCCGCCGCCGCCACCTCCACTACCAGCCGCCGCCCGCCGTCGGCGGTGAGGGCGGCCAAGAGAGCGGCGGGCACCCCCCCCGCCTCCCCGGTGGTCGTCCCCCCCCGCCCCCCCAATGACGGCGGCGCCACGCCGGGCGGCCGTGGCGGGCCACCCCCCCCCCCACCCCCCCCCACCGCGCGACAGCTCCCGCACCACCGCCACCGCCACCGCAACAGCCAGGCGGCGCCCCGCATCACCACCGCCAACGAGCGCGCGCACAATCGCGCCCGCGGGCCCGCCGTCGTCGTCGCCGGCGGTGGCGGCGCCACCCCCTGCGCGAGCAGAGGCCGGCGACGGCACGCCGCCGCCGTCGGCGGGCCCACCCGCCACGCCCCGCGCGGCGCCCGCCGCGGCGGCGGCAACGAGCCGCAGGCCGTCGGGGCGGGCGAGGCCGCCAACGATCCGCGCCAGCGCGGGCGGCAGGCCCCCCGCCGGCGGCGGCACGCCGCCACGGCCGCCGCCCAGCGGCGACGGCGGCGGCGACGGCGGCGGCGGCGACGGCGGCGGCGGCGGCGGCGGCACCCCCCCCGCCATAACGCTGGTGGGTGACGGCGGCTCGGCGGCGGCGCTGCGGCCACCCGCGCGGCCCCCCGCGCGGCCATCCCCCGCGGGGTGCCCCCCCCCGTCCCCCCCGGCGGGCGGCCCCTCCCCCGCGGCGGCGGCCGCCTCGGCGGTGGCGGCAGACAAGAGGGCGCCAACGTCGGCGAGCACGCGGCCGACCGCCGCGGCCGCGGCGGCGAGGCGGCCGACGCGGCCCGCGGCGGCGGCGGCGCCGGCGGCCAGCCGCCGGCGGTGGGCGAGCGCGGCGGCGGCGGCGGCGAGTGCGAGGACCGCCGCGAGCGTGCGCAGCGCGGGGGGGGGGGGGAGCGTGACGACGACGACGCCGCGGCGGCGGCGGGGGGGGACCATCGTGGCGGGACGGACAACAAAAAAAAAAAGAAAGGGCAGGGAAAGAGGGGGGATGGGGGACGCGTGGACCGCCGCGGGTGTGGAAGGGGAGGGCAGGGACGATGAAAGAAAAAAAGGGGTGGAAAGGGTAGGTAACAGGGAGGGAAGGAGTGGGGGGAAGGTGTAGGGGAAGGGGAGGGAGGGGTGGGGGAAGGGTGAGCGGGGGGGGGGGGGGGGACCCCCCGGCGGTGCCTGCGCGGCGAGGGGGCGGGGAGACGACGCGCCGTCACAGCACGCTGACGCTCCGCGCTTGGGAGAGGGGGGAGGGCGGCGTTGCCGTGCCACGTGCCCGACCGGGACGTTGAATCCGCGGACCGCGCGGCGTCTGTGCAGGAAGCGCGCCCCCCAGAGGGATTTGATAACGGCAGGGGGTGTTATCCAGTTATCAAACCTCCCACAGCACCTCTGGGGGGGGTTGGATAACATGTTATCCGACCCCCTGTCGGTCGTTTTTTCAAAAAAAAAAAACGTTGTGCGCCTGCAGACGTGACATTGGCCAATGGGACCAGCAGAATTTGTACCGTGTGCAAACGGAGGGGCTGGAATCCAAGCGCGGGACCGCGGCAGGGCCGCCGCCTTGGCCGCCGCCTTGGCCGCCGCCACACCGTCGCGGCGCCACCATCCACGAGCAGCAGCGCGGCGTCGCGTCGCCGCCGCCGCGTTGCCGCCGCCGCGGGCGCGCCGACGGCAGCCACGCCCGCCGCCCTCCCGCCGCCTGCCGCCGCCCGCCCTGTCTCTCCCGGCGCCGCCCGCCCCCCCCGCCGCGGCTGGGAGGGGCGGCGCGTCGTCGTCCTCCTCCCTCCCCCCCCACCGCCCGGCGTCGGCTCCCCCGCCCCCGCCCCGATGGACTCGTCGGCGGCGCCCGGCGTCCCCCTCATGGCGACGCCCTCCACCCGCTTTGACGCGGACGCCGTCGAGGGCCTCTCCCGCGGCTGCGAAGGCACCGCCGCGCTCGCGTGGACGGTCCTCTTCCTCCTCCTCTCCTCCTCCTCCTTCCTCGCCACCCTCGCCGCGACGCCCTACCCCGCGCTGACGGCGGTGGCGGTGGTGGGCGCGCCGGTCGGCCTCGCCGCCATCCCGCTGCTGCTGCTGTGGCCGCCCCACGCGGCGCGCACGCTCGCCGCGTACGCCGCGTACATCGTCACGCCGATCGCGCTGGCGGCGGCGCGGCCCGCCGCGGGCGGCGCCGCCGCCCACGCCGTCGACGCGGCGGCCGTGGCGGCGCTGTGGGCGCCGCTCGAGGCGCGGCTGCTGCCGCCGGCGCTGTCCGCGACGGGCACCGTCGCGGTGTGGGGCATGTGCACGGGGCTCCTGTCCGCCGTGACAGTCTTTTCCGTCGTCCGCCCGGCGGCGGTGCCCATCGGCTACACGTACGCGCTGTCCGCGGCGGACGTGGGCATCGGCGCCGCCGCGGCGGTGGCGGGCGCGGCGGCGGTGCTGCCGGCGGCGATGGCGGTCGGCGCGGCGGGGCGGCCGCACTCGCTCGCCGCGTCGCCGGTGGAGGCCAAGGCCGGCCTCGCGGTCGCGCTGTACGCGTCCTCCCTGGCCGAGGAGATCCTCTTTCGGGGGCTCGTGCAGAACCTGCTCACCGACACGCTCGGCGACGCGTACGGGCGGGGGGTGCCGCTGGTGCTGGCGGCGGCCGTGTACGCGGCGAGCCACCTGCGCAGCCGCCAGCGGGGCAGCCGCGGGGGGGCGGGGGGGCCGCCCCTCCGGGGCGGCGGGGCGGGTGGAACGTCCGCGCCGCGGCGGTGGCGGGCGTGGCGGGCCTCGTGTACGGGGGGGTGTGGGCGGTGACGGGCAAGGTGACGGTCGCGGCGGGCACGCACGCGGCGGTCGACTGGGTGTGGCGCGTCTTTTTCTGAGCCGCCCCAGCGGTGGTTGCGGGGGGGGTCCGGGGGGGAGGGTGGCGGGCGGGGGTGGGGGAGGGAGCGTGGGCGGCGGGGGGGGAGGCGAGGGGGGTTTTCAAGCCAGCGGCGTAGCAGATGGAGCGGACGTTGGGAAGGGCGTGAGGCGTGTCCCGCGGGGTGCGGCGCCGCGAAAGAGCCGTAGCCACCGTCGGGGCATTGCGGGCGGCTGGCGGTGGGGGGTCTTGCGACGGTGGTGCGGTCCGCCCCGCCGTGGCGCAGCGCGCGATGGGTGTACCACCGGTCGGCCGCGCGCGCGCGGCGGCGACGCGCCCCTCCGCCGCACAGGGTGTGGCGTGCGCTCACCGCGCTGCTCGCTTGTCCGCCGCGCCGCCGCTCCCCGGTGGGTGGTAGCTTGCTGGAGGCGAGGCGACGACTGGCGTGGGCGGTGGCGGGCGGCCGGCGGTCGGGCGACCGCCGCTGTCGAGGCGTGGCGACGTTGCGCGACACCCCTTCCAGCCCGGCTCTTCCCCATTGCAGTCGCTGGTGGGGCCATGGCCCGTGGCGGGTGGGGGTGGTGGACGCGCACGGGGGGGGGGGCAGCAGGTGAGCAGTCGTGCCGGTGTGCGGGTGCCGTGATTGTGGCGGCTGTCGGGGTCGCCGCCGCCGCGTGCGGCGCGCGGGGTGTAGGCGGACCCTCCCGCCGCCTACCCACCTGCACGATGCTGCGTCACCCGCGACGGCGCCATCGCCGCCGCGTTGGGACGGTTGGGGAGTGGATGGGAGGTTGTGGCCGGCTGGTGGGTCGTAGGTGCAGCGCCGGGGTGAGGGGAGTGGCGGTGACGCTGGGCTCTGCATGGCCGACCCCGCACCCGACGCGTCGCGGCTCCGCGCGCCGCCACGGCCAGCACTGACACAGGCGCCGCGTCCGCCATGGGCAGCGGCATGCTGCCATCACTCTCCACGCTCGCTGGCAGGGGGCGGCTGGGGGGGACACCCCTGTGCCTGCGTGGACGAACCACGTGGCAAGGACGGGCAGGCGGGCGGTCTGTGACTGACGCGTCGGGGGGGACCGCCGTGCGGGTGTCTGGAGGTGGCGGCGGCGCGGGCCGCCGCGCTGCGGGTACTTGTGCGGCTCGCGCCGCCAATGGACAAGGTTGACTGCAGCTCGCGGCGGTGCGCCGGCGGCGTCGGCCACCCAGGCCTGGCGGGCTAGCTACGGCATGAGCCTGCCTCCCCAGACGTTGTACGCAGAGGTACAGCGGGCGGGAGGGGGGAGGTGCGGCCGCCGTCACCGCCGCAGCGGGGTTCGCACACGGATCGTCTGTCATCCCCGCTTGCCGCCGCTGCCGCAGGAACAAGCGCCGTGCGTCCGAGGGTGCCACCCCGCCGCACCGTTGTTTTTTTGCAATTATCCCGCCCGTGTGTGGCCGGAAACGAGTTCCGCGATCCGTGCGGTTTCCCGGTCACCCAACAGTGGCGGCTGCCCCCCCTTGCGCACGACCGCCTGTGGCTCTGTTTTTTTTCCCCACCGGACCGGCGGCGGCACCCCGACCGCTGGGCGGGTGGCGGCTCGTCCACCACTCCCGAGGGGCACACCGCCCACCGGCGGGGATCACCCGCAGATCCGCTGCGCGCCACGCGTCGGCGACGGTGGCGGCGGCCGCCCGCGCTGGCCGCCGCGCCGCCTCCGCCGCGTGTCCGCCGCCCCCCGGCCGCCGTCGCGGCGCTCCCATGCTGCCGCCACGCGCCACGCGCGCGCCCCGCCGGCGTGGCGGCGTGCCGCGCTCGGCACGGGCCCCCTCCCCGCACAGCGCCGCCACGCCCGCCGTCGCGGTGCCGGCCGGCCATCCGCCCGTGTCGGCGGCAGCGTCGCGACGCGACCGGCCGTGGCCGCCGGTCCCCCCCCGTTTGGATGGCGCCTGCCCGCCCGCCGCCCCAGCGCCGCGCCCGCCGCGGCCGGCGGCCGCCCCCTCGTGCTGCGCGCCGGGCGGGTGCGGCGTGGTGCCGTGCACCGCCCCCCCCCCCCCCGCCCTCCCCCGTCTTGGTCCACCTCCATCCCCGTCCACCCACCCTCGGCTTCCCTACGCCCGGCCTCGTGGCCACCGCCGCCGCCACCCGATGTTTGCCGGCCGCCGCCCGCGCGGCGTGCCCGCCGCCAGACGGGCGGCGCTGCCCCCCCCACACCACCGGCGGCGGGCGCAGCCGCGCTGTGCACGCGCGTCGGCGCTGCCGCGGCGGCGGCCGCTCCCGCCCGCCGCTGCCGCCGCCCGCTGGCAAGACGCGACGCTCGCGCGGCGGGGTCACGGCGAGGTCGGCGGCCATGCCGGCCCGCCGTTTTCGCCGCGCCGCGCCGCGCCCGCCGCCGCCGCCGGTGGCGCCGCCCGGCTGCCGGCCCGCCGCCGCCGCCGCCGCCGCCGCCGCCGGCCGCCGCGGCCGCCCGTGCCGCCGCGTCGGCCGGCCGCCCCCCCCGCGCGCGCGCGGGTGGCGCGCCGCACGAGCGGCGGCCGTGGCGGCTGCCGGCGGGCCGCCGCGTCGCGTCCAACGAGGTGCGCTGCCGCTGCGGTGGGTGGGCGGCGGCGGCGGCGGCGGCGGGGGGGGGGAGCGCGTGCACGGGGAGAGCGGCCGCCGTCGGGCGCGCCGCCCCCGTCCGCGCTGGCGCCGCTGCGGCAGACGGGCGGGCCGGCGGATGGCGGCGGGCGAGCGGTGGGGTGGTGGCCGGTGTCCCTGTCCCCGTGGCGGGGGGGGGGGGGGGGGGGGTGGGGGGGGAGTGCGGGGGCGGACCTCTTGCCGTGTCGCTCGAGCCCCGCCTGCGGTAGCCGCGCTTGCAGCGCGGGGCGGCGGGTGGCCGCTGCGCCGACCGCGGCGCTGCGGGCACACCGGGACTGGCGACGCGGCGGGCGGCGGCGTCGTCTGTGTGGGGCTCGTGGCGTGGCCGCTGTGGGCGAGCCCAGCGTCGGGTGGCGCTCGCTCGGCCGCGGTACAAAGCACGGGCGGGAGGCGATGGCGGAGATTGCAGCGGTCTCCTGGAGCGGTTTCGCCAAGCTCGGGTAGCTGCTCTGGTAGAGCTCGCCTCCGCTCCCCGCGGTCCTCCCCTGCCCCGCCGCCCTACCCAACGTGCGGCAGTCCCTCCACCGACGCAGTATGGCGACCTTGACCCCCCCCCCACGGACGCCAAAGAGCCGGTGGCCCCCGAGGCAACAGACGCGACCGACGCCCCCCCCCCCGCCCCCCCCCCCTCGAAGTGGTGCAGCACGCCGTGGACCCCGACTGCCACGACGCGGCGGCCAAGGAGGTTGTCGGCAACTGGAGTGCGGTCCTCAATTACACCGACGTCACGCCCGGGGCACACCAGCAACAAGTTTCGCCGCCTGCAGGTGCCGCGGCCGCGGGCGCCGGCGGCGGCCACGGCCGCCGGCGGCGGCCGCCGACGCTGCCACCAACGCTGGCGGCAATGGCAGCGACGGCGGGGACCGGGACGACGGCGGTGCCCCCCCCCCCACGTTTGGGACGTTCCAGCACTGGGGCCGCGTCGGCGAGGCGGGCCACGCCCTCCTCAGCCCCGCCACGACCGAGGCCGCCGCCGGCGCGGCGTGCGCCAAACCGTTTCTCCGCGTGTGCCGGCCGCCGCTGGGGGGAGACCCCGCTCGTGGCGCGCCCGGCAAAGTACGCGCTGATGGAGGTGCAGCCGACGAGGTGGACGAGGCCCGCCGCGACGCGCTCGGCGCCGCCCGCTTCATTGCCAGCGTCCGCGTCGTGGTGGTGTGCCAGTCGGCGCTGGACGAGCCGACGCTCCAGTTGATGGGCCTGATGTTTGATGAAGTCCGTCTTTCGGAGGGGGGGGGTGCGCGGGGTGCTTGTCCCCGTGGTCGCTGATGGCAGTCGTGCCCTACATGTGTGCACCATTGTGTGCAATCGCCAGAGTGAGACGAGTGTGCTGACAATCGTCTTCTCCTCTGCCCCTCTCCCTGCTGCTGCTCCCTTCCCCTTCCCGTCTTCCGCACGAACCAGGACATGATGCGGCACTCCATGAAGTCCTTTGACGTGGACCTTGACAAGATGCCCCTGGGCGTGTTCTCCCCCGCCCAAGTCGCCCGCGGCAGTGCAGTGACGGTGGAGCTGCGGGGCGTCCTGGGCGCCGGCGCCCCCTCTGACAGCCCCGAGTGAGCCAGCCTGGCCGGCCGCTTCGTCACAGTCATTCGGCACGCCTTTGGCCACCGCGTGCCGCCGCTCCTCAACACCCCCGCGGCGGTGCAGGCCAAGTCTGACATGGTCGCCGTCCTCTCGGACTTTTGAGGCCGCCCAGGCGCTGGCCGCCGCCGCCGACGAGGAGAACGCGCGGCCGCTGCCGCTCGCCCGGACCGCCGCGGCGGCCGACGCCAAGCCGTCGATGCCGCACCCGCTGGACGTCAAGTACGCCTCCCTCGGCGCCGCCATCACGCACCTGCCGCTCGGCCACCCCGAGCGCGCCTCCGTCCGCAAGTACTTGCACGCCACCCGCGGGCCGGCTGCGCTCGTCGACGTGTTCCGCGTCGACCACACCCGCGAGGCCACCCGCTACGCCGCTCAGAACGACGTCGACCCCGGCCGGCTCGTGTGGCACGGCACGCACTGCGCGGTGAGTGCGGCGATCACAACGTCGGGCCTGCGGGTGATGCCGCACAGCGGCGAGCGCGTCGGGCGGGGCTTCTGCCTGGCCGCTCAAAACGGCTGAGCAGCGACCATGTGCGCGGCGCGCGCGATGGCCGGGCGGTCATGTTCCTCGTCGAGCGCGCGTTTTGCCGCAAGCACCGGATTTCCGCCGACAACCCGACGCTGGTGGAGGCGCCGCTGGGCACGCACTCGGTCGTCGCGACAGGCACGACCGACGCGCCGTCGTCGGGGGATGTGCTGGTGCAGCTGGACGGGCGGGAGGTGGTGGTGCCGCTCGCGCCGGCGGCGCCGACGGGCATCGAGTCCATGTTTAATGAGAGCGAGGACTTGCTGTACGGGATGAGCCAGGCACGGCTGCGGTACATTGTTGTGGTGCGGTAGGGGACACCGCCAAGGCCTAGCCGCGCTAGCGACTTTGGGTTCACCTGGGAAGCACCCTGCGTCCCGGGTCTCGTACATAAACAGGTGAACAGCAGGGGCGACGCACTATATTCAATGCTTCTCGCCGCGCCTGCGCAGCGGCAGCTACCGGCGGCCGCCGGTGCGCGACCCCTAACCCTCGCCCCCCCCCCCCTTTGGCCAGAGGCGGCGACCCCACCAGCGGCCCGCGGCGGGCACCCAGCGGCTCGTTGTGGCGACACGGGCGGCGACGACGACGGCATCAGCGGCGGCAAGTAACAACGTGGGCTGTGGCGGTGGCAAGGACGACGGCGCAGACGGCCGTGCCGCCGGGGACCACCAGCCGCGAACACGCGGCGCTTCCCCCACCCAACATCCACGCGCTCCCACACCGCTGTCCCCCCTCACCCCCCCTAACCGTTTTGCCGCCCCGCCCACCACTGCAGGCCCGCTCCCCTTCCCGTGTAGGTTGACCCCTCCTCCGACGCTGCTGCTGGTGCTGACCGGACCCTCGCTGCGTCGCCCCCACCCGCTGAGAGTCCCGTAGCGAGCTACGGTATCGGCACAAGCCCTCCTCCGCGTCGTCCTCTACGTGACAGACTCCAAGGCGGCCCATCGCCCGCGCGAGGAGCGAGCCCGCGCCCCAGCGGACGGGATCTGCCGCGGCCCAGCGGCGGCCCGGTCCCCCCTCACCACCGGCCGCCGCCAGGCCGCTACTGCGGCGGGCCAACCCCGAGGCGCCCGCGGTCGTGCGTCACGTTTGAAACGGCCGGACGTGTGGCTGTACGTTCTGTCTGCTGTGCACTGTACAATGGGGCTGCAGGCCACACTGTTTGCTACGGACGGTGCACCCCCCACCACTCCGCCGAGATCCGGAGGAGTACAGTACAGTACAAAGGCGTCCCGGGGCCCCCCCGACGTTGCACCTCTTTCTGTTGGGTCAAGTCACCGTTGCACGGCGGCGGCGCAGAACAGTCGTGCGGCGGGGACGGTGCGTGCAAATGAGAGGACAACTCTAAAAACAGACCAGCGTCGGATCATGGATGACAGAGGTGCGCTGCGATTCGCCAGCGAGCCGTAACCCGCTGTACCGTCACTATTGACCGAATCCGCTACGCAACCGGGTTTGCGATATGTTTGTGATAAGTTCGGGCCGTCCGAAATCGGGCCCCATGGGGCCATTCTGGGGGGGTTGCGATGGACGTGTGTATGTGTGTATGGTGTGTAGGGTGTGTAGGGTGTGTATCCCTTTGTGATAAGCCCGGGATCGTCTCTCGCGATGGAGGTACGCCACGGACCGTTTCGACCAACCACCCAATCAGAGACTGATTTTGGTTCACGCATGGGCCAACCACAGTGCCTGCAGAAGGCTGACAGCACCCCTCGAGGGCGTCACAGCGGGGTGTTCTGATGGCCCATCGGCTGCCACGTCGCTCTTTTCCCCGCCACGTGGGCTCTCATCTGGTGCCACGTGCACGTTTTATTTGTTGTTGTATCTTGATATAAGTAGCGGAGGTGGCCGCCCCCGTGGGCCGCCCCCCCTCACCACCCCACCGTAGCGGCGCCCAGCCCGCTGACGGTGGTGAGGGGGAGAGACCTACTCGCCTCTCGCACTGCCCCACAGCTCCACCGCCCGCCTACAAAACCGTGGCGTCGCCACCATCCTCCCCGCACCCCACCCCCGTCACCTACATCAACCCACCCCCCTCACCTACATCAACCCACCCCCCTCACCTACATAAACCCACTCCCCTCACCTACATCAACCCACCCCCCTTCTCAAGCCTCACTCTCCACTCCTTGACGCCGCCTCCCATTTTGAACGCTGCTCTCTCTCTCCTGATCCCCTCACTTCTTGCCTCTGGATGCGTCAGCCAACTCCGGGCCGCACAGCATCACCAGCACCCTCCGTTCATGCCTCGTCTTCTTGACCGATCCACGCACAACAGATCCACACGCATGCAAAGAAAGAACAAACAAAGAACAAACCACGCAGCAAGACACGCGGCCAAACCACACAATTAGACACCACGATCCCATACACGCAGTGCGTGGCACCGGTGCACGAACAGATGCGCGCGTCTAAAACAATGGCAAGCTCCCTCCAGCTGCTCAGACCCCGGCGAGTCACCAAGAAGTCGCGCTAGCCCTACAAGTCTCTCATGACCTTAGAGCACGGTTGGACGAAGGTACACGTGCGCACCTGCAGCCGTGTCGCCAAACAGGGAAGTGACTTGATCCATTGGAAGGGTGTCGGGTACCTCGCGGGGAAAAGGCGAGGGGCGTGTGTGCAGGCGCGTTTCAACGTGGGGGACCGCGCCGACTTGGTGCGAGACGGCGAGTGGCGGTTGGAAACCAGTCCACAGCACGGCCTGCTCCGGGACGCGCGGCGTCTCGATTCTCAGCCTTCGGGATCGGACCTTCTAGAAGAAGAGTTTGGTGTTCAACTCCAAAGCCGTGGACGGCAAGTCTAACCCATGCTCTAATTCGTCACGTCTGCGACCTGCCTATTGGTTGATGAGCACGAAGCTCCTCCCCTCTTCTTACTTGGGGTGCATCCATGTGTTCCATGAAGAGTACTGACGCTGCAACGCTTCTGGTAATTTGCTGTCTCCCAGATTGTCACTCGGCGACCTCACGGCGCGTCACGCGCCGCCGCGTGATCGTCGAAGTGCGGAGAGCTCCCGGAATTGCCCAGTCATACGTGCACCACGTGGCGACCAGCTGTTCGCGAGTGGACACAGCGAGGCACACGGGGCCCCCGGCTCAGGCCCCTGGAGGCTTGGGGAGTGCAGAGAGGCCACAGCCGAGCTGTAAGGAAGGCGGGTCTCTCGGATCCGTGCCTGAGCTGTTCTCTTCAAGGGACAGTTGACTTGTACGGGCGATGCAGCCAATCGGAGGCCGATTTGGCAGTTCCGGCGCGGAGCACTCGTGACTCTCCGAGCGAGTCTTGCGGGCCCTGCGCGAAAATTCTATCACAGGGGGATATCGAAAACGGGGTTGTGATAACTTGAACCCCCCCACTTGTATAGGGTTTCCTGGGGGGGTGTGTATGTGTGTAGGGTGTGTAGGCCTTGCGTAGCGGATTCGGTCAATAGTGACGACGCCTCAACGCGCGGTTGGACAACAGGTAAACTGCCCTGGTGCTGGCTGGCCCTGGCTGTCCGTTGCACCCGCGACGGGACTGTTGGAGATACCCGTGTATCTGCCACCCAGTCGCGGGCCCAATGAGGGAGTCCCACCGCGTACAGTACATTGCTGTGAGCCCAATATCCGGATTTTGTGGGTCGGGTGCGCCGCGACGTCCCACCCCTCCTATGGGGGACGAACCACGCACCGCCTGCGGTTTCTCTGGCAGAGGGCGGCACGTCCCCTCTCCACCACTGTTCAAACCGCCCGAGGGGTGGGTGACGCCCAGTGGGCCGAGCTCGCTGCCCGGAAAACGGCCGGGGCGGTACCCACCCCGTGCCACCTGAATTGGCCACACCCATAGGGTGTGAGTGGTGAGGGGGACCACGGAGGCCCCGGCAGCGTGGCCCCTGCGGCGAACCATGCGCGCCCGCGCGGCCGTGCGCGTGGCGCGGGGCTGGCCGTCACCACCCGCCGGCGGGCGCGCGTAGCGCGGGCTGGCCTACCCGGCGCTCGCGCCGGCGGGCGCGCCGGCACCGGCCCCCACCCACCGCTGCTGCCGCGACGGGACGGGCGCGCACGCGCAGGGGGGTGGCGCCGCCACGGCGGGCCAGCCGCCGCCGCTGCCGCCCTCCACACCGCCACGGTGGCAACCGGGCGCTCTCCTCGCGACACTCGCCGCTACGCAACTCTCCCTTTCCCCAGTGTACTCATCCTGGACCTGCCCCGACCCCCCCCGTTCCCGCCGCCGCCACCACCGCAGCCGCCTCCGTCATCGCGTGCCGCCGCCGGCTGCCCCTTCGTGGGGCCGCCTGCGCCCGCGCCCATGGCGTGGAAGCCCGCGGCGGCACGCCCTGCCCGCCGCCCGCCGCCGCCCGCCGGCCGAGGAAGGTGCGCCCGCCGCCGCGGGCGGTGGGCGGTGGTGGCGGCGGCGGCGACGGTGGCAACTGTGGTGGCGGCGGCGGTAGGGGCGGCCGCGGCGGTGCCGCCGGCGCCACGGATACCTCCAGCAGCTCGGCCGAGGTACGGGCACGAGCACGACGGTGGCAGTGGCGGCGGCGGTGGCGGCGGCGGTGGGGTCGGAGAGACGGTGACGACGGTCCCGCCGGCGGTGGTAGCGGCCGCGCACGACGGCCTTCCGCAGCGGCGGCGACCACGGCCAACGACAGCGGCGCGCGTGGGGCCGCCGCTGTACGCCGACACGGAGCCCCTGCCCGTCGAGACGTCCCCCCCGCCGCCGCCGCCGTGGTCAACGCTGCCGCCGTCGCCGTCGCCACCGGCGCCGTCACCGCCGGTGTCGTCCCCCACCCCGCCGCCGCCGACGCCCGTCCCGACAGAAAGCTCGCCCCCACCGGACGACTCGTGCCCCCCAGCGCCGTCTGCGCAGGTGTCTAGTTACCCCGTGCCGTCAGACGAGCCCGTGCCATCGCTGACGCCGCCGTGCATGCCCTCGTTGCCACCATCGGCGGCTCCGCTTCCCCCAACGTGGCCGAGCCCGACTGAAGAGCCGGTGCCATGCCGACCGGCGCCGACGCCGCCAATAGGCCCGTGCCCGCCTGTGCGGCCGAGCCCCCCGGCGCCGTCTGCGGTGCCAGGGCCGACCCAGCCGTCGCCGACGCCGCCAGTGGACCCAGAGCCGTCAGCGACGCCGAGCCCCCCCGCGCCGTCTGACGAGCCCGCCCCATCCAACCCGGCGCTGACGCCGACGCCGCCAGTGGACCCAGAGCCGTCAGCGACGCCGAGCCCCCCCGCGCCGTCTGACGAGCCCGCCCCATCCAACCCGGCGCTGACGCCGACGCCGCCAGTGGACCCAGAGCCGTCAGCGACGCCGAGCCCCCCCGCGCCGTCTGACGAGCCCGCCCCATCTAACCCGGCGCTGACGCCGACGCCGCCAACGCCACCGGCAACCGAGGCACCGACGCCGCCGGCACCGTCGTACGAGCCAGCTCCGTCGGCGACGCCGCCGTCGCCACCGTCGCAGACGCCGCCGTCGCCACCGTCCCAGACGCCGCCAGTGAGCCCGACGCTGACGCCACCGGTGCCGTCCGGCGAGCAACAGCCATCACCGCCGCTGCCATCGAGCGGACCGGTGCCGTCGGCAACGCCACCGGGTGGCCCTCAACCAACGACGCCGGGCCCTGCGCCGACACCTCCGGGTGGGCCCCCGCCGACGCCGCCAGGCGGCCCCACGCCTACGCCAGGGGGAACCCCGTCGCCAGCTCCGCCGGTGCCGACTGGCGAGCCCGTGCCTCCGCAGACGCCGTCGACACCGTCCGCACTGCCGTCGCCGTTCCCGACGCCAACAGTACCTGCCACCCCCGTGCCGCCTACCCCCGACGCCACTCCCTCCACGCCCGCGTTGCCTACCCCCACAGGGGATGGGGATGGGGGCGGCGTCGCCGGAGACGGCGGCCTAGACGGCGCGCGGGTGAGGCTGGTGTGGCTTGCCATCCCGGTGGGCGCCGCGATCGCCATCGTTGCGGTCGCGGCGGCGGTGGTGGCCAGCCGGAGGGCGGCGGGGATGCTGCCACCAGCGACCGTGGATGGACTGGGGGAGGGGGACGGGGCGGGCTGGCCGCCAGCGGATGGGGGGGAGGAGGAATTGGGGGCTGTACGCGAGACCGGTGCCGGGCGGGGCGCCGGCGGGGCTGGAGCCGGAACAGGCGGCGGAGCTGCAGCTGGAGCTGGAACAGTCGGCGGGGTTGGAGCCGGAGCAGCCCGCGGGGTTGGAGCCGGAGCCGCCTCCGCGGCTGGCGCCGGAGCTGCAGCAGCAGGCGGGGTTGGAGGCGGAGCTATAGCAACCGGCGGAGTTGGGGCTGGAGCAGCCGGCGGGGTGGGAGCCGGAGCAGCCGGCGAAGTTGGAGCCGGAGCAGCCGGCGAAGTTGGAGCCGGAGCAGCCGGCGGGGTAGGAGCCGGAGCAGCCGGCGGGGTTGGAGCTGCAACAGGCGGCGGGGTTGGCGCCGGCGCAGGAGCAGCCAACGGGGTTGGGGCCGGAGCAGGAGCAGCCGCCGGGCTTGGAGCCGGCGCGGCGGCAGCCGGCGGGGTCGCAGCGGGAGCCGCCGGGCTTGGAACCCGAGGACCCGCCGGGGCCGGCGTCGGCGCACCGGCGGGAGTCCGAGCACCCAGCCCCGCCGACGCGAGCGCCGCAGGTCTTGGCGGCACCGGCGCCGCGGGTGGCGCCGCGGGTGGCGCCGCGGGTGGCGCCGCCGCCGCCGCCGCCGCCGCTGCCGCCGCCGCCGCCGGTGGCGTCGTTGCGCTCGGCCGCCGCCGCCGCCGCAAGGCGGTGGCCGTCACCGTCGCGACGGCGGTGGTGCCCCCCGCGGTGGCGGCCGCCGCCGACCACAAGGCGGCACCCCCCGCCGGCACCGGCGCGGCGGCGGGCGCGGCGGCCGACGACGGCGGCGCGTCCGCAACGGCGGCAGCGGCGGCGGCGGCGGCGGCGGCGACGGCGGCGGCGCGTGCCGCGGCCGCCACACGCGCCGCCGTCGGGACGGCGGCGGTGGCGACGGCCGAGGCGGCGGCGGCGACGGCGGCGGCGGCGGCGGCGGCGGCGGCGCGGCCGCCGCCGCCGCCGCCCGCGGCGTCGTCGTCGTCGGACGGGTCGGCGGCGGCGGCGCGGGCGGCGGAACGGGAGCGCAGCCGCGAGAGTGCGCGGTGGCTCACCTCGCAGCTGCTGGGCAAGCGGAGACAGCGGGAGGACTGGGATGTCGAGTGAGGCGCGTGCGGCACGGGCAGTGGGTGAGGGGGGGTGGTGGGGGGGGGGGGGGGGACGGGGTGCGGCGGCGCAGACGGTCGGTGCGGGCACAGCGGGTGCGACTGGCTGGCGAGCCAAAACCGACGAAACGGGAGGGGCGACCCATATAATTTGGCGGGCACATCTGGAGGAAATGGCTCGTGTTTACGGTTGCGGGATCCGACAATGTCGGCGCGACGACGGTCGCTGTCGTTTGGTCCCTTTGCCGCACCAACTGCCGCCGCCGCCCGCTGTGCTGGCCCAGCCTGTCCCACGGACCGACGGCGGTCCGCCGCCGGCCGACGGCGCCCTCCCCCCCCACTGCGCGGCTACCACACGCGCTGCGCTCCTGCTGGTGGTCCCTGCTGCCCCCCCCCCGCCTTCCCCCCCCCTTGTCCCTTCTTGCACACTCTCCCCCACCATGCCCAAGTCCCGCCGCGCGTCGGCGGCGGCCAAGGCCGGGTCGGCCAAGCCGCCGCGGGACTTTGTCAAAAAGGGCCGCGCCAAGCTCGGCGCCCGCCCGCGGCCGGCCGCCAACGCTACCGCCACGGCGGTGCGGTCGCGGCGCATCTTCCTGTCTGCCCAAGCGGCCGTCTCCACCGCCGTCGCCCCCCGGGATGGCGGCGGCGGCGACGGCCACCGCCGTGGCGGCGGCCGCGGCGGCCGCAGCGGCCGCCCCCTTTCAACGACAGCCGCGGCCGACGACGCCGCCGCGGCGGTGGCGGCGGCGGCGGCGGCGGCGGCGGCGGCGGCGGCGGCGCGCCCCCCCCCCGACATCCACGACGTGGCGTCGGGCATCCCCAGCCGGCGGCTGTCGCTGGCCACCCTCCTCTCCCGCGCCGCCGCGTCGGCGGCGCCCACCCGGCGGGACGCCCTCGCGGCGCTGACGGCCGTCGCCACCGGCTGGCCGGCCGTCGCGGCGGCGCCGCCACCCGGCGGCGGCGCCGCCCCTAGCGGTGGCAGCCGCGGCGGCGGCGCGGCCGCCCACGCGGCGGCGCTCCTCACCGCCGCCGCCGCCGGCCTCGACGACGCCGACCCGCCCGCCCGCGCCGCGGCGGGCCGCCTCCTCGCCGCCACCGCCGGCCGCTCACCGGCGGTCGCGGCGGCGGCGGCGGCGGGCGTCGCGCCCCGCCTCGCGGCGGCGCTCACGCACGTCCGCCCGCCGGTGCGCGCCGACGCGGCGCGGGCGGTGACGGCGGTGCTGGGTGGCCTCGGACCCCACTGGGCGGCCGCGTTTGCCGCCGCCGCGGTGGACGCGCCCGCGGCTGGGGGGGGGGGGGGGGGTTGCCCGCCGCCGTGCTCGGCGCCGCCGCGTCGGCGGGTACGTGGGAGGGGCGGGCGGTGACGCTCCAGGCGGTGGCGGCGTACCTGACCGCCGCCGCTGGCGCGTCGACGCGGGGGGGGGGGGGTGTCGGGCCGCCGGCAGACACCGCCGCCACCAGCGCCACCGCCCCAGCTGGGTGGGGCGCTGGCAGAGGAACCAGCGGCGGCGGGGGCGGTGCCCCGACGGGCCGGTGGGCGTTCCACGCCGCCGCTCGGTCGCCGCCGCCGCCGCCGCCGCCGCCGCCGCCGCCGCGGCCGTGGACCCCCCCCTCCCCCCCCCCTCCCCCCATCGGCGCGACGGCCGCCCCCGCCGCGGCCACTAGCACCACCGGCGGCGCCCCCCCCCCCCCCTTGGCCGCCGACCGCGACACGGGCCGCGTCGTGCTCTCCGCCGCCGCCGCGGCGGGCGTCGGCGCCACCCTCCGCACCGTCTGGGCGGAAGCCGCGCCCGCCGGCGACGCGGCCGACGCGGCGCCCCGCGCGCGTGCGCTCGCCGCGGCGGCCGCCACGCTCGCCGCCCTGCCGGCGGTGCTGCCGGCGGACGCTGCGGACGCTGCCGCCGTTGGCGTCGCGCTGCTGCCGACGGTGGTGGCGGCGGCGCCGCTGGCGGCGGGGGGGGGGGGCGGGGGGGTGGGGGGGGGGGGGGAGGGTGGGGGGGGGGGGGGGGTGGCGGTGTTGCGGCGTGCCGCCGACGTGGCCGTCGCGGGAGCGTTGTGTGCGTTTCTGGACGCGGTTCCGGTGACGGTGGTGGCGGCGCGGGAGGGGGGGGGGGGGAGGGGGGGGGGGGGAAGGATGGCGGCCGCCCGGCGCCCGCGTGGGCCGACGTTGCCGCCTCGGCGGCGGCCGCGCTCGACGCGGCGGTCGCCGCGGCGGTCAGCGGGCGGGCGCTGCTGGCGGGTGCCGGCCGCGGCGGCGGTGGCGGCGGCGGCGGCGGCGGCGGCGGCGGCGGCGGCGGCGGCGGCGGCGGCGGCGGCGGTGCTCCCGCCCCCCCCGACGCGGCGGACGCGCCCATTGCGCGCGCGGCGGCGCTGCTGCGTGCCGCCGCGGCGCACGTGCCGCCCCACCGCCGCGCGGCGGCGGTGGCGGCGTGGGCGGCCGCCTGGGCAACGTCGCCGCCGGCGGCCACCGCCGGGCCGTGCCGCGCGCTCCTCGCGTCGCTGCTGCTGCCGCCGCCGCGGGGGGTCCCCGCCGCGCCTGCCGCCGCCGCCGCCGCGGTGGCGCTGCCGGCCGAGGCGGCGGCGGCGGCGGCGGCGGCGCTGCCCCGCACCGCCGCGGCGGCGGCGGCCGCCGCCGACGGCGCCGCCTGGGCCCGCCTCGCCGCCGCCATTGCCGGCCGGTCCGACCCGGCGGGCCGCACCTCCGCGGCGCTCGTCGCCGCCACCGCCGCCGCGCTGCCGGCGCTGTGCCGCCGCGCCGTGGCGGCTGGCGCGGCCGCCGACGCGGCCGCGTGGGCCGCCGCCCTCGCCGCGGTGGTCTATTATGGGGGGGGGACCCGCGGCTGCCGGCGGCGGTGGCGGCGGTGGCGACCGACGCCGCCCGGGGGGGGGGTGCCGGGGGGGGCCCCGCCGCCGCGGGGGGGCGCCCGCCGCTGCCGCCGCTGGTGCCGTTGCTCCGCGCCGTCACGGCGGTGATGGGCGGCGGCGGCGGCGGTGGTGGCGGCGGCGCGGCCGACGCGTACGCGACCGCCACGGCGGCGGCGGCGGTGGCGGCCATGGCCGCCGCCGCCGCCGCCGCCGCCGCCGCCGGTACCGCTGCTGGCAGTGGCGGTGGCGGCGGCGGCGGCGGCGGCAGCGACGGTGCCGCCGCAACGGTGGCGGCCGCCGTGGACGCGCTCGCCGCGTCGGGCGTGGGCGGCCGCGCCGCCGCGGCGGTGGCGCTGGCGGCGGTGGAGGCGGCGGTGGCGGCGGGGGGGGGGGGGGGGGGGTGCGTGGCGCGTCGTCGCACCGGGCGTGGCGGCGCTGGCCGCCGCGGCGGCGGCGGCCGACGGCGGCGACGGGGTGGACGCGGCGGCGGCGGCGGCGGCGGCGGCGGCGGCGGCGGCGGCGGCGGCGGCGGGCGGCGGGGGAGGGGCGGCGGCGGGGGGGGGGAGGGGGGGGGCGGTGCCGCGGGTGGCGGCCGCGCTGGCGGCGGCGGGCGAGGAGGGGGTGGCACGACGGCTGCGGGCGGCGTTTGGTCTGGACGGGAGGGACTGAGGCGGTGGGGGGGGGGGGGGGGGCGGGGGGGTCGGGCAGGCGTGCACGCGCCGCACAGTCGCCGCCCGTGGCGGCTGGCGGCGGGCATCCCACGATGGGTTGGCCGCTGCCGATGCCGTTGGCTCGCGCTGCCAGTAGCCGCCGGACAAGGTCACGCGAGTTGGCTCTGCGCCAAAGCTCCCCTCCTCTCCACGGTCTGCCGTGACCCATTTACCCGCCCACGCCCCCCCACTGACGACCCCCACCGCCTTCCACGTACGTCCCTGCCCCCCCCCCTCCTTACCGTATCGCCAAAAGGTCGACTCCCCCCCCCCCCGCGCTTTCACAGCCGCCTATGCTTGTCCCCCCCCCGCCCCCCCCCGGGCCGCCGCCCGCCGCCCCAGCGTCACCTGCCGGTACGCGTCCCACACCGCCATACTCGCCGAGGTGCTCAGGTTAAACGCCCGAAAGCGGTCGCCCTCGACCATCGGAAACGCCACCGCCGTCGAGTTGGGCGTCGCCTCCCACTCGCCCGCGATCGAGTCAAAGCCGTCCGTCTCGGAGCCAAACAGCAGCACCACCCCGCGGGCCGTGTCGTACTCCACGTCCACCTGCGTGACCGCCGCGTGCTTGGTGTAAAAGTACGCGTCGCCGAGGCCGGGCAGGACCGTGTCGCGGAAGGTCGCCCACGACTCGTGGACGGTCACGTCGACGCCCCACCAGTAGTCGAGGCCCGCGCGGCGGACCGCGGCGGCCGACAGGGAAAAGCTGATGGGCGGGATCAGGTGCAGGCGGACGCCCAAGCCCAGGCAGGTGCGCCCAATGTTGCCCTGCAGGACGAGTGGGGGGGAAACAAGGGGAGGGGGGAGAGCAAGGCACGCGCAAGACACACCCGGAAGCGCCGTCGACGGTCAGCGCAAGCTCAGAGTCGCCTTCCACGCCGCAGAGGTGGGCGCTCGTCATCCCTCCCCCCACTCAAACCAAGCGCAATGCACGCGGCCACCCTACCCACCCACGCAACTCCCACCAGTAGCTCGGTCCCTCCCACCAAGGCGCACGCGCCCCCCCACCCCCCCTTGCCCCCTCCGTGCCAGCGCCCCTCTACCCCCAGCCACCTCTCGCGCCGGCACCACCCAGCCACCCCCCCGCACCAGCCCCGCCCCCCCACCCCCCCCCCCCCCCCCCCCCAACCCCCCGGCACGTACCGTATTCCACGGGATCTGCGGGCTCACAAACACCACGTGCAGCATCGGCTCGCCGTCGGCGCGGAGGAGCTTGCCCGTCGCGCGGGTGCCCGCGCCAAACGCGTTGGGCGGGCCCGCCACCGCGGCGGGCACGCCGCGAGCGACCACCGCGGCCGCGGCACCGGCCGCATCGCTGCCGGCCGCGTCGCCCGCCGCCGCCGCCGCCGCCGCCGCCGCCGCCGCCGTGGGTGCCGCCGCGGCCGCGTCCGCCGCCGCCGCGGGTGCCGCCGCGGGTGCCGCCGCGGGCGCGTCCGCCGCCGCCGCGGGTGCCGCCGCGGGCGCGTCCGCCGCCGCCGCGGGTGCCGCCGCGGGCGCGTCCGCCGCCGCCGCTGCCGCCGCTGCTGCCGCTGCCGTCGCTGCTGCCGCCGCGGCCACCGCGTCGGTGGTGGCGGCCGCGTCGCCGCCGTCGGCGGCGGCCATGGCCACGGCCCGCCCGCGACGGGGGGGAGCGGCGCCACGGCGGCAGCGGCGGCGGCCGCCACCACCGACGGCCGGTGCACCCCAGAGGCGGACGCCCCTCCCACCCGCCAATCGCGGTGCGGACCGCCGCGACGGCGCCCGCGTGGCCGCCGCGAGGGGGGCAAACGCCGCCACTGCCATCGCCCGCGCGTGCGGCGGCGGGGGCGGGGGGGGGGCGGCGTAGCGCGGCGGCGGGACGGCCGCACGGGCGCGACTGGCGGGACGACGCGAGCCGCCGAGGTCGTGGCTAGTTTTGTGCAATCTGTCCTACGGAAATTGTTTCTCCTGTCATTCCTGTCGCTTTCCAAAACAGAGGGGAAAGAGAGCAGGTTGGGGAGGGCGTCAGGCCTCCACTGTCAAGAACTACCAGCAGCGTTCGAGAGAACTTTTGGAGTATTTTCGTCTGATCGCCGGCTCTCACGGCGGTGGCTGAGTCGGGGACGTCCGCCTCCCCTCCTTCCATGGCGACGCCCATCCACGGCGCGCCCCGCGCAGTGGATCTATCACCCTGTACCCACATTTTCGCGCATCGGGCCCCAATCGGCCGTGTTCAGCCGTGCAAGGTCGCCCTGGGGCCCCGTGAGGGGGGTTTTTCGTGCAAAAAAGCTGTCGCGGCGGCGCTACGAGCTGGGGACAGACCAGAAAGTTTCTTTTTCTCCACCACGACCATGAGGACGACGAGGTCGTTCTCGTCATGTAAAAAGTATAGCTGTCTCGGATGTCCCCAGGGAGATACGTTTTTCCAAACACGGATTTGCACTTTTCTTGTAA
This sequence comes from Pyropia haitanensis, assembly GCA_008729055.1. NCBI lineage: Eukaryota > Rhodophyta > Bangiophyceae > Bangiales > Bangiaceae > Pyropia > Pyropia haitanensis. Next base: position 4,486,268 of record SDUX01000007.1, read on the forward strand.
CACGGAACGTGCACGGCCTGACATTTTCGACTCGCACGTTCCTTGCGCGTTCGATCCATGTTTGACATCACAAGCGGAAGGTGCTGATAAATACAAGGCGCTTGCAAAGACGCGAGCACCCAGATGTTCTTCCAAACTCTTTTCGTGCCCCGATGTGTGTCGCGTGCCTCGAAACGCGGCCGTACTCGCACGGGACGACGCCCTCCCCCCCTTCCATCCCCCCCCCCTTCCACTCTCCCCCCCTTCCACCCTCCCCACCGCACGCTTCCCCCGACACTCCCTGCGTGTCGTCACACCTGCAGACCGACGTTGGGGCCTGGGTGCACCAAAGGAGTCTGTGAACATTGGTAGTTGATGTGTGGGGGGGTGTATAGCCCCGCGTCATGGTCGTCCCCAGTGCCGCCGAACACCACAGTCGCCTCGGCTGTCGCGGGTCATCCACATTAGTTGGACTCCCGGCCATCTGGTCGCAATGCCAGCCGCGATGGGGGTCGTGAGGCGTCTAGGTGCACGCAGCGAGGCCCCCGTCGGCATGTGGGTCGAAGAGCGCCAATGGTGGGGCGTAGGCGGTGAACGCGGCCAAGGGGGTGGCTGTGGGTACGTTGTCTAAGACAGTGGCGTCGTGTGGGGGTGGTCTGTGTTTCCATCGAGGTTCGTCACTGTCTCGTCAAGCCAGTTCCTTGTTCGGATGTGTGCCACTGCGCGACAAGAGTGTGGGGCATTGTTCGGCAGAGCAACCAAAATTCTGTACGATGGGAACGAGCGACACACTTGCTGTGTGCAGTGTTGCACTGGCAAACACTTCCGCGTAGAATTCGCGTCGCGCCATGTTATCCAAACATGGATCTGCATTTTTTCGCTGCACTCGGATGCCGGAAACGTGCACCGCCGCGATTTCGACCTCCGTCGGGCGAGGCGCCGCGAGGGCCAAATGTCGGCCCAAACACGCTTTTGCACGTGCATGCATCGACAATCGGCGAAAATAAGGTACAGGGTGATAGATCCACTGCGCCGCCCCCCCCCCCGTCCCTCCCCGGTGGTGATCTGACTTCACCCACATGCCCGGTGCCTGCCACCTCACCCGTCCCCCTCCCCCCCCCTCGTCCGACGCCCCGCGGTCGCATGCGGCCCCCACGGGTATCCTCTGCGCCACCCCCGCAACCCCCTTCACCCCACTCCCGCCCACCCCCCGCCCCACCCTCCCCTCCAGGGATTGCCCGCCGGTCGAGCCAGATGCACACGACCTCCCGATCGCCGCCAGCATGTCCGGAAACTGAGATAATGCATGCTCGCAATGGCGTAGGTGGCCCTCCATACGAGTGATGTTGTCATAAAGGGAGTACACGCACGCGTCAGCACCGCAGGTCAGAGTCCTCCGGCCATCTCGAACGATCACCTTCACAAAGCGGTACACCGGTCGCTGCTATCGGGGTGCTCGTACAGGATGAGGGGTCACGTTGACGTCAGCTTTGCCGTCGTGGGCGGCTCCTCGCAGGCGTGGGCAGCCTCTGCGAGAAGCTGGTCGGATGCGGTGCGTCCGACCAGCACGGCAAGTCGGCGCCGTTCCGACCAGCGCGCTGGGCGGACTTCGCGTACTGCCGCCGCCTATTAAAGGTCATTCCGCGCCAAACGCCACGTGTCGGAAAGAAAGGGAAAGAAAGGAAATGTCAGGAAATCGTGCCTCACGGGGTCGTGCGGAGGGGTGCTTGACATGTCAAGGAAATTTCCATACGTGGCGGACAGATGCACAACACTAGTGTCTATTCTACTGCACTTGAGCCTCAGGGCACGTCCACCAATGTCGATATTCGCCGATATTCGTGCCACGTAGGGGAAACGTGGCGCGTCGGGCCAAACGTGGCACTGATGCGGTCGTTCATCAATGTCAACGAGCTATCCCGGCCTAAAACGAACCCCCCTCAGCGAATAGACTTGATATAAGTGACGACATAACGTCCTCTCCGTACCCTGACGTCTGTTAGCTCCAGAGCTATCGCAGGGCCAAAACAGGTTGTTTTGGCCGAGCGATAGCCCTGGAGCCAACAGACCTTACCAATTGCCAGGGCGATGATTGGCTGAGAGCGTGCCACGTGTGGGCATCATTTCGACAGTGTGATAGTGGAGAGTTGTCAACACCAACGGCCTGGAACGAAGACGACGAACGGACCCGTGGTTTGGAAGGTAGCCTGTTGGTAGCCCCCGTCTCCACCGTAAGTCCACTTCACGTGCTTCGCCTGATAGCTCGCCGATAGCCCGACCACCCAGACGCTGCCACGTATGTACACGTGGCGTCTTAAAACCACTCATTTAAGACTGATAGCCGACATTGGTGGACGTGCCCTCAAATGAGGCGGCCTCGAGCCTCAAATGAGGCTCCCCCCGGATCACCGGAAATCGCCGATTTTGACATGTCTGACAAAGAAGAGGCTGTCGGTACCCTCTCCGGACAGCTTCCGCTCCACCTGCGGCACCCCCTGGCCACCTCCCCCCGCTTCTCTCCCACTCTGCACACTCCCCACCCCGTCCCCTTCCCTTTGTGCGGCGAGGGAGGGCCGCGGCGGGGGCGGCGGCGGCGGCGGGGGCGGCCGCGGAGGTGGTGGCAACGACGGTGCCGGCCGGCCCCCGCGGCCGTGAGCAGACTGTGATGGCGCGGGCGCGCCGCTGCGCGCCGTTGTCCCACCAGCCACACTCTAGCATCCGCCCACGGGCTCCATCTCCTTCCCCTCCCGTCCCTAAACACTCACCCCGTCTCCCGTCCCTGGGGGATGTTTCCGGCACTGGTCCTCATTTACTTTTGCAGGCCGCTGCTGCCGTCTGTACGGCCGTGGCAGCGGCCGTAGCCACCACTGGTGCCTTTGTGTGCACTTCCGCGCCCACATCCAGGCGAGGGTCCTTGCCAGGCCCCAGAGAACGTCGGCGACGGCAGGGGGGGGTTGCAGAGGGGGCAACGGTGGCACTGGGGGATGGGGTAACCGGCCAGGCAAGCGCAGAGGGACCGGCAGAGTCAGCCACGGGGGGGCGGTAGGGGGTTGGAGAGAGCGCTAAGGTGGCAGCGGGGGCGGGGGGAACCGGCGGAGCAATCGCAAAGCTGTTGGTGGAACGCACCGGGCATCATGCCCGTCCCCCTCCCATGGCAGCCCCCCTGTGTAGGGACCCCGTGGATGGTGGTAAAGTCGCTCGTGTTGCTTCCTACCCCCTCCCGGCACGGAGCCGTCCCCCTCTTATAGCTCCCCCCCCGGTCCTCACTTAGCCCCTCTCCCCCGCACGCCCCGCACACCCGCGTGCCCGCACCCGCCGCGCGCCCCGACCGGCAGGGCCGCGCCTCCCCTGTCTCCCCGCACGCACCCCGCACGTCCCACGCCCGCACTCGAGCCGCAAGCGCTCCAATTCACCCACCTCCCCCTTTCGGGGACCATCCGCCGACGCCACCGCCACCAGCCACCGCGCGCTGTCGCGCCCAGCGCATCAGTCGTCCGGCGCCGTACCGCATCGGCGCCTCCCCTTCACCCCACGGTCAAGCCACTGCGTCACCACGACACCTGCCGGAGTGGAAGCAGCTGCGGGCGCATGAACAGGGAATGGGGTCCCGCAGTCCTTAAATCCGCAGGGAATAGTTCCCCATTCCAACAAAAGCGAATGGAAGAGCCGGCCTTGGGGGCCGACGTGTTCGACCAGCCAGCGGTCGGCCGCTCGTCCATGGTGCAAAAAGATTGTGCTAAACAGGGGGGGGGGTGGGGGGGTCACGCGGGAGCAGGCACAAGATGAAAGAGAGATGGTGCAGGGTTGGGTGCGTGGTCGGCCGGTGCGCGACAGTGCAGAGGTGGACGACGGGAACCAGGCATAGAACGGGCGCGCATGCGCGGCCGCTGCTGGGACCTGCGTGCGGCTCGGGTCGCGGCGCGGCAGACCAAACGAAGAGAAGAGCGCGCGCGCCATCAGCCGAGCCTCTACGGGTCGGGCACTTTGCTCTCTGGGCGCTCTGGAGCGCGGTTGTTGCATCAAGGGAACCGTTCCGTGGCGCGGAAGAGAAGACGCCACCCGATGGCCGCCCATCGTCGTTGGACGCAGTCTGTTTCCCCCAAGGACAAACAGACTGCGCTGAGTCCGTTTCTGGCGTCAGAATCCTCGTCTGACGAGCGGAAGACCTTGAAAAAGGGCACCCAAAAACCGCCTCAAATGAGGCGAATCGCCTCAAATGAGGCGGTCAGTAGAATAGACACTAGTCTTGGCTCGTGGCGGCGACGGATCAATCTCGCTGTGTTGATTGGACGCGATCGTGCGGGTCCCGCGTGGATCACGTTGGCTACCCAACATACTTGACTAGTAGCCCACTACACTACGATCTTTGGGATCACCAGCTCGGTCGTAGCCTCCAGCAGACAAACGTCCCGTCGCAACACAGCGTACGACACCAGACCCCAAGCAGGCACGGATGGGGACGGACGGTTGCCGAGCAGACGCCGCTACGGATCGCGTACCAAGACGACGCGTGCGACGTGCGCCGACCGCGTGGCGCCACCTTGTTCACCGCGCCGTCGGCGGGCAGGGTCTCGGGCGGCCCCGCCCCACCCCAGGCAGCGAAAAAGCCGGCCCACCAGTCCACCCCGCCCCACCCGCTGCCCACCTGTCCCCGCCACACGGGCCACCCACCCCCCCCCCCCTCCCACTCTGCAACCCCCCCCCCTTTCCACCTGCACCCTCCCCTGCATCCCCCCCTAGCGCTTCACCGACGTGCCACCCGGCCGCCCTTCCCCCCCCCCGGCGGGCGTCGGCGCCGCGGCTGCCCGACCGCCCCCCCCCCCCCCGCCGCCCGCCCGCGGACGGCCGACGCGGACCGCCGCCGCGGGGGGGCGCGCGGCCGCCCGCCCCTTCCGCCGGCCGCCGCCGCCGCCGCCGCGGCCGCGCCGCCGCCGGGCGGGCCGCCCGCGGCCAGGCACCGCCCGCGGGCGGCGGCGGCGGCGGCGGTCGCGGCGGTCGCTGACTGACACACACGCCCCAGCAACGGATCCAGCTCGTGTCTCTTCCGCCGTCCTTCCCACCGTGTGACACAGGACACGCACGGGGGTGCGGCCTCCCATCACTCCGCCTTGCTCGCGCCAGGCGCCGTCACCCGCCGGCGGAGGCGGCCACCACTCCGCCTTCCCCCCGCCCGTCGCACTCACCCCCGCGGTGGGGTGGATTGGGACGCGCCGGGTCTCGAATTGTGATGAGAATCCTGTGTCACGGTTCCCCCGAACACCTTGACACGCACATTTGAAGGGTTCCTCATGTATTTATATAGATTTCCGACAGCGAGTCGGACGGAACTGAGCGCCGCGGGAACAGTCCGCCGGTTGGGGAGTGCACATTTGAGGTATTTATGCCACCCAACCAAACCATGGTCGGACCAGAGTGGGTCAGACGGGCACGCTCGGTGTCACTGGTCGCTCTGGCACTCCCCAACGTCACCGTCGCGGAAGGCCGCCCCACCGTCAGCGGCGGCCAGCCCCTCGGCGGCCGCCGCCGCCCCGCGGCGGCGGCGGGCCCACAGCACGCCGAGCCCCGCCCCTCGGCCGCCGCCGCCGCCGCCGCCCCCAGTGGCACGCCCCAGCACCGCCCCCGCAGCGAGGCCCGCCACCAACGCAAGGCCCGCCAGACCCCACCGGGACCGCCCGCCAGCCGCCCTGCCCACCAGCCGGGAGGCGGCGGACTTGCGCGCCCCCCGCCGCGGCACGGCCGAGGGAGGAGGACAGCGCCTGCCGCGGGCGGGGGGAGAGGGGGGGGAGCCCACCCCGCCGCCGCCGCCGCCGCCGCCGCCGCCGCCGCCCCCACCCGCGCCTGTGGCGCCGTGTCCCCGAGGAGGGGAGGGGGCAAACGCCCGCGGGCTGTGGGTTTGCTTCAAGGGGGGGGGGGGGGCGGGTGGGGGGGGGAATGGGCTGTGCCGGAGCGGGCGCACGGACAGGCAGCGGAGGGGAGGGGGAACCGCGGGGGGGGGACGACAAGAGCAGCGGGAAGCGGGGGGGTGGGACAAAGAACAATCGCCGCGGCGCCCGTCCCCACGCCGCGAGAGCGGCCGCCGTGTCGCGTCTGCGCCACCGCGGCGCGGCGCTGGGGACACACAGATGGCAGCGTCGACCGCCGCAGCCACCCCCTGCCAAGCAAACCGCACCGCCATTGGCGTTCTCCCCCCCGACCCCCAGCCCCCCCCTACCCCCGCCAGTCCCCCGCCACGAGCGGCCGCCGTCCTCCCCCGGTGGCGCACCCGCCCCCGGCGGCGGCGGCACCCCCGGCGGCGCGACCCCCCCCCCTTTTGGCGGCACCCCCCCGGCGGCACCCCCCCCCCCTTTGGCGGCACCCGCCCAGGCGCCCCCTCCCCCGCCGGTACCCCCTTCACCGCCGCCGCCGCCGCCGCCGCCGCCGCCACGCGGGGCGGCGGTGCGGCGGCAAACGCGGCGGCGACGCCGCCGCCGCCCCCCCCCGCGAGCGCCTCGTACGCGCGGGCGAGCTCCGCCCGGATCGCCGCCGCGGCGCGCGTGTCGACGGGGCGGCCGAGGTCGCGGCCCGTCTCAAACGGGTCCTCCACGCACAGGTACGGGCCGCCGCCGCGGTCGCCGCGCGCGCGTGCCGTGGGGGGGGGGGAGGGGGGGGCCGCCCGTCCTCCGCCCGCGCCGCGGGTGCGCCGGGGGGGGGGGGGGGGGGGGTGGCTGCTGGCGCAGCGTCGACCACTGGCGCGGCCGCCGCCGCGTCGCCGCCGCTGGCGGGGCCGCCGCCAGCCGCCGCGACGGTGGCGGCGGTGGCGGCAGGTGCCGCCACGGCCGCACCGGCGGCCGCCGTCACCCTCCCCGTGCCGTCGGCCACGCCGCGTGCCGCCGCGGCCGGGGTGCGCCTGCCGGCGCTCACGCCACCTGTGGACGCTGCCGCCGCGTCGCGGACGGCAGCGGGCGGCGGCGCGTCGGCGGCGGCCGCCGCGGCCGCCGCGTCCTCGCCGTCCGTCACAGCCGGGGCGGCCGCCCCCGCACCGCCCCGTGCGGCGGCCGCCGCGGCGGCAACGCCGCCGCCGTCAGCGTCGGCAGGCGGCGCCCCGCCCGCGACCGCCGCGGCGGGCTCCTCAACGCGCGGCGACGCCAGCGGCCGCGGGCTCCCGTCGGCCACACCGGGCAACGCTGCTGCTGGCGGCGCCGCCGCGTCATGGACGGCCGCGTCGGCCGCCACGGACGCCCCAGACGGCGGCTCGTCTGTAGGGCTGGCCGGCGGTGTGGCGGGGGCGGCGGCGGCGGCGGTGGGCGTCTGCGGGGTTGCCGCGGCGGCGGCGGCGGTGGCGGCGGCGCGCCTCCCCCCTCTCCCCCCTCCCCCCCCTCCGCCTCCCCCCCCCCCCCCCCCCCTTCCCGCGTCGGCCCAGCCCTTGTCCGCCTTGGCCAACGCCCGGCCGGTGCGCACCGACACGACGGCCCCCGCCCAGTCCCACTCAAAGGCGTAGTAGTGAAAAAAGCCCACCAGCAACGACGCGACGCTGTCCCCATTGACCGGACTGCCCGCGGGGGGGCCCACCACCGCGGGGTCCGTGTCAAAGTACGTGTTGTGGCCGTCCACGAGGCGCACGCCGCCGCCGACGCCGCTGCCACCGCCGCCATTACCGCCGCCTGCGTGTCCTTCCTTGCTGGCGGCCGCGTCGGTGGACGCCGCTGGCGGCGAGCCGCCCCTCCCCCGCGGCGGCGGCGACACCGGCCGCGCGTGGCGCTGCAGGACGGGCACGACCGGCACGGGACGGGTCTGCAGGTAAAACAGCAACAGCAGCACAAACGTGTAGCTGCTGAGCGTACCGTCAGCGGCCGAGTTGACCCCGCGCCGCGCCGCCCAGTGCTTGACGAGCCGCGCCAGCGGCGGCACCCGCGCGTCGGCGGTCGCGTAGGCGCGGAGGAGGGCGGTGTTGTACCGCGCGACGCCCGTGTTGTTGACGCTCAGGTCGACGGCGACGCCCGTCGTCGGGTCCGTGCACGTCAGCAGCGGCACCCGAAACGCGGGGCGCACCACGACGGCGGTGAAGCCGGCGCGCCGCGCGGCTGGCGCCAGCCGCCGCAGCATGCGCAGGCGCGCGTCGGGGCCGGCCTGCCGGCGGGCGCGGCGGCCACCACCACCGCCGCCGCCGCCGCCGCCGGCCGCATCCACCCCCCCCCCCCCCCCGGGCAGCCCCGGCACCGACAGGCACAGGTCCAGGTCTGAGCCGCGCACGCCCAGCCCCGACGCGGACGACCCAAACGCCCACACCTCCGAGCCCGCCACCGCGACGCGGCACAGCCGCTCCACCCGCCCGCGCGTCGCGGTCTTGGCCGCCGCGTCGCCCGGCGCGGGCGCGATGGCCGCGTCAATGTCGGCGAGGCGAGCGACGAGGGCGGCGAGCACCGCGCCAGTGGGCGGGGCGGCCACCGCCGTGCGGGGGGGGGACGGGCGCGGCGGCAGTTTTGGCCGCCGCCCGGGCCGCCCGCCGCGGCCGCCCCGCACGGCCGCGCCTGCCGCGCGCGCCGCGGGGGAGGCCGCGGCGCCGCCGCCGGCCACGGTGCCGGTGCCGCCGCCGCCGCCGGTGGACCGCCGACCGCCGCCGCCGCCGCCGCCGGTGCCGGCGGGCGCGCCGCCGCCGCCGGTGCCGCCACCCGCCGCGCCGCCCGCGACCGCCGCGTCACGCGCCGCCCGCGGCGACAACGGCATCGGCCCGGCGACCGGCGGCGGCGGCGGCGGCGCCGCCGCCGCCGCCGCCGCCGCCGCCGCCGCCGCGGCATCAGCGGTGGCGGCGGCGGTGGTGGCAGCGGCGGGCGCTCGGCGGGAGGCCGCGACGGGCGGCGGCGGCGGCGCGCCGCGCGGGGCCGCCCGCGCCTCACCCAGGACGGGCGGCCGGCGGCCGGCGGCAGCGCCCGCGGACTGCGACGGCGACGGCGGCGGCGGCAGCGGCCGGCCAAAGACGGGTAGTGCAGTGGGGGACGGGGGCGTCGCTTCTGCCACTCCCGCCATCTGCCCGCCGCCGCCGCCGCCGCCGCTGCCGCCGCTGCCGCCGCCGCCGCCGCCGCCACCGCCAAGTGCCGGCGGCCGGCCCGCGGCGGTGGCGCCTCCACCCCCCCCCCCCCCGCCCCCCGACGGCGCCACCCCGGCCGTCCCGTCCCCCTGCGAGCGGGCGTGCCGCCCGCCACCCCGCCGTCGGCGCCGCCGCCACGGGCGGCGGCGGGTGCCGCCACCCCCGGCGGCGGTGCCGCCGCCGCGGCCGCCGCCACCGTCGCGGTGCGTTGGGGAAAGGGGATGACCCACGACACCCCCCCGCCGCCGCCGCCGCCACCGCGCCCGCCGCCACCACCACCACCACCGCCACCGCCGCCGCTGCTGCCGCCACCACCACCACCACCACCACCACCACCACCACCACCACCACCACCACCACCACCACCACCACCACCACCACCACCACCACCACCACCACCACCACCACCACCACCACTAGCGCCGTCCCGCCCCGCCGCGGCGGTCGCCGTCCCCACAGCGGCGGTCGCCGCGGCGGCGGCGGTGGCGGCGGCACCAGCCCCAGCACCGGCCGGCGCCGCCGCGGCGGCCGCGCCACGCCGGCGGGGGCCGCGCGCGCGGCGGGCGGGCGGCGCGCCCGCGGTGGCCGCCGCCGCCGCCGCCGCCGCCGCCGCCGCCGCCGCCGGCCGCGGCGCGCCGGCGGCGACCGCGGCGGCCGCGACGGGCGGCGCGGCCGTCCCCGCCATGGGAGTTGAAGGGGGGGGGCGGGGGGGGGTGCCCGACGCGCCGCGGCTCGCTCGGGCGGCGGCCCACGGGGGGGGGAGGGGGGGGGGTGCGGCGGCGGCGGGCGGCGGCGGCGGCGGCGGCGGCGACGCGGCGGCGGCGGCGGCGGGCCGCGGCGGGGGGCGGCAGCCGAGGCGGGCGCCGCGCCGCGGCCGGCGGCGCGGCGACCGCAGCAAGCCGAGCCACGCAGCCGCACCGCGGGCGTTGGGTGGCGGCGGCACCCACGGCCGGCGGCAGCGGCGGGCGCGGGCACGGGCGCCCGCACACGCCGGGCGGCCGCCACCGGCACACCGCGGTTGCCACAATGGCGGCGCGCCGTTGGCGCGCCGGCCGCCGCCCACCCGCCCGCGCCGCGCGGACGAGGCGTGGGCGGCCGGGCGTGGCCGCCAAACACCGCCGCGCGGGGGCACGGCGTGGGGGGACGGCCGCCGCGGCTGGGGGGGGGCCCCACCCGCTGCGCCGCCGACTTGTTCTTGGACCGACGCGATTGCGCACGCCGGCCGGACGGTCGGGACGTGCCACGTGTTGGCTGCCCGCCCTCGCCGGGTGGTGGTGGTTGTGGGGACGGTGCCGCCGCCGCCGCCCGCCCGCCCGCCCGCCCGTGCCGCGGCCGCGGCGGCTGGCCGCCGCGGCGCCCGCCGTTTGGTCGTTGCGGCGGCCGCGTGCGCGCGCGCCGCCCGCTCAGCGTCCCTGGCGGCGTGCGCGATGGGGGGCTTGGCGGCCCGCTGGCCAGCGTCGCGACGCAACGCCGCCGCGGCCGGCCGCGACGCTGGGCGTCGGCGGCGGCACGGCGTGCCCGCTGCGGGTCCCCCGGTGCACGGCGGGGGGCGCGCCAGATGCCGTGCGCTGCCGCCGTGGCGGCGGGGGGGGGTGCGGACGCGTGCCCATTCCCCTCGTGGACAGCGGGGTGCTGTTGCTGGGTGGGGAAACGCGTCGGCCACGCCGCTGTTGCCGCCCGCCGCGGCCACCGTCTGCGCGGTCCACCCGCTCGGCTGCGGGCGCTCCCCACGGCGGGTGCCGCCCCCACTGGCGCGGCCGCGCGTCGGCGGCACCCGCCCCCAAACCGGTCCTGCCAGAGACGTCGCGGTGTGTGCGCGGGGCCGCGTCGGGGATGGCGAAAAAAAAAAAAAAAAAAACGGGCTGACCGTGCCCCCCACTCCCGGCGGGCGCGTCGGCCGCCGTCGGCGTGCGCGGCGGGTGCGGCGGCGCCGCGTCGGCCGTCGCGGCGGCGGCGGCGGACCCGCGCGGTACCCGGCCGGCGGCGGCCGCCACCCCGGCGTGGCGGCGGTGCCGACGGCGGCGGTCGCGGGCGCCCCACCCCGCCCCCCTCCCCTCCTCGGCGAGCACGCATGCAACTATGGCCGTGGCACCGACGCGACTGCCGGCGCCTGTCACCCCAACGCCATCACGCATCAATTGCCGCCGCCCCCTCGCCACTGCTTCCCGACCCCCAATCCCCCCCCCACCCCCCCCCCCCCCCGCCCCCCAGCGCAGTGGTGTCTAACCCGTGAACGTCCTGAATGTTGCAGGGGCGTCCTAGAGGCCTGTGGAGGGGGGGGGGCGGCGTGCATGAGCGCACGCCGTTTGCAGTCTTCGCACGCTTTCGTGCGCTCATCGTACGCTTGCGCACGCGTGGGAAACGACGTCGAGTGCAACCTGGCGGACCGTCCCCCCTCGAAGTGAGATTATTTACCTCTCGACTCCACACAATTCGAGCAATGCCAAGCGCGCTGGGCCGTGCATTTGCCCGCACGGGACCTAGGAAAACACACCCATGTGCGAAAGTTCCAAGGCACCAATATCTGTCGATGAGCGACCAGACGAACCAGCATAGTGAACATAACGGACTCACTTAAACGTCTGCTGCTCTATTACTCGAGGCCTGTGGCCCCCCTCATATGCTGGTAATCTTTCGAGAAAAGCTTCGAAAGAGGCTTCGTGGCATGCAAAGACTCACCTTCTCCCCTGCGGAGAGGCACCAAAGTCAGCGTGTCTCGCCACGTGCTACACTTTGGCACGTAAGTCGCACCGGAGCGGTAATGGGCGCGTCATCACGTGGCCGTGTCGTTCCGGTGATCTGCGGTCAAGTCGTGTGCGTCTGCGGGCATCTCGGATACGTTCCTGGGCCATATTGATGCGCGTAGTCCCCACCATCTTCCAGGACAGTGATACACTACCACACACAGATTCAGGACAGTGAAACACTACTTGCCTCATCGGCGTCGTACTCCATCCTGGCAATGCAGCGGTCATTGTTGGATGGCGCAGCTCGCAGGTGCACCCGGCAGCCAAGGCCATAACTGCCATCAATCGCGTCACCACCTGTTGCACTTCCCGTCCCGTCGCGGCAGCCGGCTGTGTGCATCGCTACCGTCGTCGTCGCTGAACCTGCCTGCTGTCAGCGTCGTGCCGGTCGTCGCCATTCGTCATACTGTGGCATTGTCGCCCCACGTGCGCGCACCCCCACCGGTCTGCATGGTACACTCCATGCTTCCGTCTGGCTGCGTCAACACTCGGCGCTCGACGGTCCGAATGCTCGAGCTCACGTGAGACGATGTGGTGGGCGATGGTCTGCAGCTCGCAATGTGTAGCATTTCTCTATAGAATCCAGGTATCTCTGCGTACCCTGTCTCCACTGGCGTCACCAGTATCCCACTTTACGTCAATTCTCGTGGGGAAAAGCGCGGTCGTGCTATGTTCGAGGCGACGCGCATCGGGACGACCCCAAAGCAAGTCATGGAATAGGAGCAGCTATTGTTCGGTACGCGTGTCCGTCCGCTAGCGGCGCTGTGCAGGTGGACTGCGGCAAAAGCTGTGCGACGTTCGGTAGCACGTGTGGGAGACCATGACACTGTGCGCCGCCAATCACGAGGTTGCGGTCCTGGCACGGGGCAGACACGTCAGCGCGGATGGGGAGAGCGATACGCATGCTGCGATACAAGGTGACGCTCATCTGTTTGCAAAATAAACCGTGCGTGCACTACAGAAACCCATCTCGCTCATCCTTTCAAGCTGCATAGAGTGAACAACGTGCACAGAGTACATAGGCACACACGATGTAACGACAAAGCACGCTACACTGCCCTTATTGTTCCGTGTTTGGCGCCCGGCCAGGTGCGTCCATGCGGCTATACAATCAAGTTCTTGTTCTCAGTGACGACCCTCAGATGACGGTCCGCCTCGCAAAGACTTGCGGCAGGATGAACAAAAGCATCGCTGGGGCTGCAAAACCCCTTCGGACGGCTCCAATACAGCGGGTGACACAGACACAATGTCACCAGGGGGCGCACCCGGCCGTGTACCGACAGCCAGAGGCGCAAGGTCCGGCTGCCGTATGTTGAGAGCCGACACACGAGGGGATGCGCTCGAGCGCTCGCCGTCCGCCATTGCCCACTCAGGAATGGGGGTGGCGCCCGGCGGCGCATGCTCGTCTTCTTCACGGCCGGCTGGCAACTGCCTTGTTGCTGCCTGCCTGCCCAATCCGACAACCGGCTTCCTTGGCGAAGGCTTGTCCAGCATGCCAGGCAAAGGTGCCGATAATGCGCGCTCGGCAGGGGCGGCAGGTGTTTGCTTGAAACCGGCGTCCTTGCCGGCCTGGGTCCGCCTGTCGTCATTGCCCATCGAGGCTCCCAGCGGCGCAATGGTCCCGCTCCCCAGTAACGTCGGCTCCACCTTGATGGCCGTGGGCAGTGTCCTCGAAGGACTTGCACTGTGCTCACCGTGTACGAAGGCGTCAAAGTAGCGCTGCTGACCAGTAGCCGGGGCGCTTGCACCCGCGGCAGCGCTTTCGCCACGAACACGAGTTGCAGTTGGCGCCGGCGAACGCGGCTTGGTGTAGACCGCGGGGACCGAGCACCACGACGGGACAGACCATCGCGGCACGGGTGTGGCCGCGACGCCGGCAGTCGCCGGCACCGGCTCATTGTGGTTGGCTCGCTCGCGCGGTCGACAATCAGAAGTGGGTGCTGGCCAGGGCGGCTCGATCTTCACCGTCGGAAACAGGGGCCGCAGAGCGCCGCGAGCGCCGTCGCTGCCAACACGTGCGACGCCTCCCCGAACGCAAACCGTTGCTGCGGTTGCTGCACCCGCAGAGACCCCCGTGGGAGGTTGACAAGCACCAGCCGGGGAACGGGGCTTGTTCTGGACAGCCGGGGGCGACAGCCACGGTGCGACGGGCCATCGCGGCTCAGCATCTGCTGCCCCGCGTGCAGTCGCCGGCACCGTCCCAATGCGATTGGAACCCTCGTCAAGACGGCAGTCAGCAGGCAGTGCCGACCAGGACGGTTCGATCTTCACCGTCGGAAACAGGGGCCGAGGAGCGCCGCGAGCGCCGTCGCTACTGGCACGTGCGACGCCACTCCGAACGCGAACCGTTGCTGCGGTTGCTGCACCAGCAGAGGCCCCCGTGCGAGGTTGACAAGCAACAGCCGGCGAACGGGGCTCGGTCTGGACAGCGGGCAGAACGTTTGTCCCGGCTGCGACCACTGTCACAATATGTAAGTTGACCACAACGGCATCCCCAGTCGGCAACGGCGCCAGGCGTCGATCGGCTGGTCGTACTTGAGTCGGTGCGTGTTCGACGGCCACCTCCTGCACCCATTGGGCGCGCCTCACACCTTGTCGATCACTTTGTACGGCGTATCCCGGCGGCGCAGTAGAGTCTGGCGCGGGAGGAATGGCCAGCACCGCCTGTTCCGTGTCTGGTAGGGGTAGTGCGTACGTTGCGACCGCACCCGGCCACATAGGGTCAGGGGAAATCTCCCGCAGTGGCGCTCGGCCGTGCGGAGAAGTACCCTCTTCCTCCTCATCGGGATTGCCAGAAGAGCTGTGCGAAAACGAACTGAAGTCCTCTTCGCCCGAACACGTGTCGGTCTTGAGCGCGACAATGCACGGCAGCGCAACAGAGCCTTGGTCGCCTTCATCCGCGGGTCCTCCTGGCGGCCACAACGCTGCCGTGGGACCTACCCACGGCGGAGAAGCACCCGTCTCCATATGCCGCGTTCCTGGTGGGATATACCTCGGAGTAGAACTCTTGCGCCGCGACCGCCGTGGGATCACCTTGGCTTCAGCTCCTGATGTCCTCGTGCTATGCGGTGGCTGGGGCGCCGGAGCTCCGAGTTTCTTGGTCGCCGTCGCCGCCGCCGGCATCCCGGCGTCTGCGAACGGCCCTTGTACGGACGTCGCAGCTGCGGCCGGCACGATTTCGTCCTCAGACGGCGCCGCCGTCGCCGCCGTCGCCGGTGGCCTCGTCACTTGCATCACGACGTCCGCCGACGCCGCCGCCGTCGCCGCTGTCGCCGGCGCTTGCATCACGTCGTCCTCGGACGGCGCCGCCGTCGCCGCTGTCGCCGGCGCTTGCATCACGTCGTCCTCGGACGGCGCCGCCATCGCCGCCCTCGCCGGCTCTTGCATCCCGGCGTCGGCGGACGGCGCTGCCGTCGCTGCCGTCGCCGGCGCTTGCATCACGTCGTCCTCGAACGGCGGCGCCATCGCCGCCCTCGCCGGCTCTTGCATCCCGACGTCGGCGGACGGCGCTGTCGTCGCTGCCGTCCCCGGCGCTGGCATCACGTCGTCCGCGGACGGCGCCGCCGTCGCAGGCCCCGCCTCAACCGTCAGGGTTGTCGTGTGCTTGCCTGGTGACGCTGTCGCGGCGCCTACCGGGGCGTCACCAGCCGTCGCCGGGCCGGTGCCGCCATGACGTTGGTAATGGTCAACATCCGGGTTAGTGCTCATACGCCGTGTCCGCCAGTGACGCTGTGGCTCGTCTCGAGGCTGGAACAAACGCTTGGCGACACCAGCAGGGCTGGCGCGTGCCCTCGTGTGCGGTCCGACAGCGTCGTAGTCGCGATCGCGTGTAGCCACCATGGCAAATGGCCTGACGCCTACATGGAACGCCGGGTCGACCGGGCCGTCCGGCCGCCGTTGAAGTACTGGTTAGACAACCACCATCCGTAGCCCCAGCCAGTCGCTCCAGGTGCAACCTGCCAGTGCAGCTGCTGGCGCATGTCGTCCGCCACGTCGCGCACAGCAGGGACGTACGGTGTGGCGTGGTCACGGCTGTCGCTCTCCTCGCAGGCGGATCATCAATCCAGGTACGGAGTGGCAGCCTGCGACAGAAGCGACCACCGGAGCCATCCACGTGCAATCACGCTCGATGAACAAACGTTGCAGCAGCCGGTCATGGTTCACCTTGCAAGACTGCGGTCAACGCCGACCGTGGCGGACACAGAACCTGTCCTCAACAACAGGCCGGACTGTGAGGACCGTATGCCGTTGACACCTTGTTGGTGCATTCAAGAGAACTGACCCAGTTGTACGCGATGATGTCCGGAAACTTGAAAGTGTGCGTTTCATGAACGACGGAGCAGCCAGTTCGACTGCCATTCGGTAGTGTCGTCCCCAGGGGTAGTGGTGGGGCGTCGTTCAACAAGAAAAATGCCGGTCACGAAATACGTGACCACTTCCCGTCCTGACGTCAGAAGGGGTAAACGGGTGGGCTACCGTGACAAGTTATCCATACAACAAGTTACAACTCCGACTGGATTCCTGTACATATTTTCCTGCTGCGCCAGTCGCGCCCCGTCCGAGCGACGCTCATCCGTGCCGCGTCTGCCTCGGAGACGGCGGAGGTGGGGAGCGACATGCGCCAGCGGCGCGGGACAGGAATCTGCGGGAGGCCATCGGCCAGTCTGGCTTCCAACTTCAGCGGGAGTCATCGACAGTGTAAACATGACCAGCTGCCAGGTAGATTATGGCCTCCATCCAGGCGATGATTGGAGGAGAGCGTTGCCACGTGGTACATATGACGGTGTTACCGTAAGTTGGGCCCGAAACGGTAAGAAAGCAGCATGTGGTATTACACGGTACTTTACGAAACGTGGCGTATCACCTCCCGTCACTGCCCAGGGGCCTCTTCCCAGTACAAGCAGATCCCCAGGGAGTTGAAATCAAATCGGTTTCGAAAGATCTTCGCATGATCACGTTGATCACTCAACACTACATCCACATGGAAGCTCGTGCTCTCCCGACTGCATGAGCGACGGAAGCTTCTGTTCGTCGCTGCGACAGGCACCCCCCCCTCATGTGGTGGGAGCGACGGTTGCGGCCTTGCTTCTTCCACAAGAGCCGTGCATCACCCTCTCCTGGGAGGACCTGGCATGTGTAACCCGCCCCCGCATGTGGTGGGACGTGGTGGTGGCTGCATTTGGTGGACAAGCCGAGGTGAGAGCGACGGTTGCGGCCTTGGCTCTTCCACAAGGGCCGTGCATCACCCTCTCCTGGGAGGACCTGGCATGTGTAACCCGCCCCCGCATGTGGTGGGACGTGGTGGTGGCTGCATTTGGTGGACAAGCCGAGGTGAGAGCGACGGTTGCGGCCTTGGCTCTTCCACAAGGGCCGTGCATGACCCTCTCCTGCGAGAACCTGGCATGTGTAACCCGCCCCCCCAGGTGGTGAGACGTGGTGGCGGCTGCGTTTGGTTGGACAAGTCGAGGTGAGAGCGACGGTTGCGGCCTTGCCTCTTCCACAAGGGCCGTGCATCACCCTCTCCTGCGAGAACCTGGCATGTGTAACCCGCCCCCGCAGGTGGTGAGACGTGGTGGCGGCTGCGTTTGGTTGGACGAGTCGAGGTGAGAGCGACGGTTGCGGCCTTGCCTCTTCCACATGGGCCGTGCATCACCCTCTCCTGGGAGGACCTGGCATGTGTAACCCGCCCCCGCAAGTGGTGGGACGTGGTGGTGGCTGCATTTGGTTGGACGAGCCGAGGTGAGAGCGACGGTTGCGGCCTTGGCTCTTCCACAAGGGCCGTGCATCACCCTCTCCTGGGAGGACCGGGCATGTGTAACCCGCCCCCGCATGTGGTGGGACGTGGTGGTGGCTGCATTTGGTGGACAAGCCGAGGTGAGAGCGACGGTTGCGGCCTTGGCTCTTCCACAAGGGCCGTGCATCACCCTCTCCTGGGAGGACCTGGCATGTGTAACCCGCCCCCGCATGTGGTGGGACGTGGTGGCGGCTGCGTTTTGTTGGCCTGCCGGGTGCGACGGCTAGGCTCACAGAACTGATGGGAGCTCATTTTGTTTTTTCTTCGTCGTCGTTGCACCTCGGCTTGCTGTTACGCGTTATTTAGTTCGCGGCGTGGAGGCCACCTGCATCGGCGGCCTTCGGGAGCACCTCCTACGTTCGGGCGATGATGTTTTTTGCTGGCCGCGTCGCCGATCGTGTGCCGCCCGACACCGTGCTCGTGCTGGTCACGTCGCTGCTCGGCCGCGGTCATGGTGCGCCGCCAGCCGGCCCGCCGCCAGCAAGCACGAGGGAGAGCACGTAGCATGAGCCAAGGACGGGGACGCGGGTCGTCTCAAGGCGTGCATCATGGGGAGGCTGCCGCAGCGTCGACGCCTGCGTCTGGATCGGACATGAGGGGCCCGGTTGCCGTGCCGCCGTCTTCACAAGGCCCTGTTCGCTCCTCTGCACGTCTTGCCCAAGGGAAACACGCACGGACCACTGGCGCCTTCGACGCTGTGTTGCATGAGGCCGGCGATCAAGGTGCTGGAAAAGACAAGGCGAGTGATGTCGAAGCCGCGGCGTCAGCGCCATCTCTGAGAGCTCCGCATGCCGAGGGTGCGCCTGCGCTCTCCCTTCATTCCCCAGCTGTGCTGCCGTCAGCTCTCGCAAGACTGCTGCCTACGTCAGCGGCTGGCGGAGGAGCTGCACCGCTCCCTACTGCACCCGCTCCGATGGTCGAGTTGCCTCAAGAACCTGCACGGTTGCCATCGCCGATTGCGGTTCCGGCAACGCAGTCTGCAACGGTTGCAGTGGAGCTGGCAACAGCGCCTACCGTATCGGCTACGTTACCTTCGGCGGCGTCGACAGGAAACTGCGCGCCAATTGCCATGGTGACACCTGTCGTGCCGGCGAAGCTACCGCAGGAACCCGCTGTGCCCGCGCCGCCGACCTCTCGGGGTGGAGATGCAATTGCGCCGTCTTTTTCTGGACCCGTATTCGTGGCCGAGTGGACGCAGGAACCTGCGAGGATGTCACAGTCAACTCCGACCGGGGCGCTGACGACGTCTCCCTTTAACGCGCCTGCCCAGCAGGCCGCGCTACGACTATATCCTTCGCCGACGTCATCTGCTGGTGCCGGGACCGCTCGCCCAGTTACTGCGCCTCCCTTACAAGCTGAGTGGCAGCTGCGCCCTGATGAGGTCGTCGTGGCGGCCCCGGCTGGCATCGAGACAGCGAGCCCAGTCGTGCCACCCATGTCGGCTGAGAGTCAAAGCGAGGCTGCTGCTACCGCCGCGACTACAACGGCTGGCGGTGGGACGGCGCGCCTTCCTGTGACGTCGCCCTTTTTGGCGGAGTGGCAGCCACGCTATGCAGGGGTCCTCGCGGGCACTTCGGCCGGGCTTGGAACAGTGCTCCCCCCCGGTGCGCCATCCGCAACGACTGACCGGCAGCTGGCTTCAACACGAGCTCCTGTGGGGGCATGGGCTGGTGGAGGAACGGCACCGGTCTCACGGGTACTGCCGTTCGTTCCCGCAATGACGCCGCTGACGGCGCCCTCTACAAGCGTTACGATGACGCCGATCAACTCAGTTCCCGTCAGTGCCATGATGGCGCCTCTCTCAGCGTTGCCGGCGCCTGCTGGGTTGCCTGAGCCATCGGCGTCGTCGTCACTGCTGGACTTCCCAGGGCCGGTCACTGCAAGCCCGCTCCTACCTCCCTGGGCAAGTGCCGCGGCTTTGTCAGTGACGCCGGCATTACCGGTACCCCCCGAGCGAGCTGTCCCGCCCCGGGCACCGACAAGACCGCTCGCGGTACCACCGAGCACTCGTTCGTTGCGTGTGACCCCAGGTGGTTTGACTGACAGCGGCACGGGCACCGTCGAGGCGTCGCGCACGACTGATGGTGGCACACCTGAGACACAAGACATTGCAGCCTCCCCAATGACGGCGCTTCTGGGCTCCCAGGGCGGCAGCGCGTCGAGGGGAACGACTGGTGGTTTTGATACTGTATTCGGAGAACTACCCCGTGCCGACATTCGCAGCGCCGATGCTGCTCCGTCTGCGCCTGAGGACAACACGGACGTCACGCCCGACGAGCCATCCGATGGTGTGTTCAAGCTTGACCAGACGATGCAAGCGAACATCGCGACCTTGCTGCGCGTCCTGTTTGCGGTACAGGACACCAGCGACAAGAGCTGCATGCCGTTCCTTGGTGTGGCGCACTACCTCATGGCTTTTTCTTATCTGGTGGACATCTCGACGATCGCAGCTCGTGAACTGTTCTATGATGGACTCCATACCGCTTTTGAGCGGCCGGCGACCATGAAAGTGTTCATGGCGAAGGCTTTCCGCACAAGCGAACAAGGCCTGCACGTAGGTGGGCGGACGCGCACCACACGGCACGTCATCGGACAACCAGATGGACTTCGCGAGGAGATTTTGCGGCAGAAGCTCAACCCGGGCAACGCCAAAGTGCAGTGGCTCTCTCGCCGGTTACGGCTGCGGACCAGTCTTGACGTGCAGGTCGGGGCCCGTTCCACTGCCGGAGGATTGACTGCCGAAGATCGTCTTGCTGTCTTAGCTGGCATTTCTCAGGAGGAGGTGTGCACGAAGCTGGCGGAACGCGGCTGTACAGTCAAGTACGCAAGGAGCGCAGGCAACGCAGCGGGCCCGAGGCCGATTGCCCTGAAGTTCCGATGGGACGCGACGACCACGTGGTTCCCGGGCGGAATGGAAGCCACCCTCGTCTCCGGTCTGCAACACGACCTCTTGCGCGGCACCCCAGTTGCCTTCGCGGACAAGGAGACCGGCACGCGCAAGGAACCGAAAATGGGGCCCGAGGGCGGCGTCTTCAAGACGGCGGAACCGTCGAAGGGCGAGGCCGAAAGCGGCGCTCGTGGACGCAAGCGTGCCAAGATCGGCAAGGTCTCTTCCTCCACGGATGTGTTGGGCCGGTGCCGCACGTGTGGCCATGATGAGACGGACATGGTCCCTGGCACCGTGGCGCCTGTACCCGCGCAGTCGGAGTGGTGGTCGGCTGACATAGCCAAGTGGGGCAAGCTTTCATGTGGCGGCCATGTTCTAGTTGTTTCTTTGCCTGTGGACATGGACCGCAGCGCTGCTGGTCGACCGTACGTGTCCGCCGACATACAGCTCAACACCAAGCAAGGTGCACCGCCCTATCGGTACACGGTGCACGTGAAGCGCAGCCCACTGCCTGCGGAGCCCGCTGAACCCGTCAGCGGCGCATCTTACACCATGCTTGACGGGCACACACCCCTGCCACATGACCAGTCTCATTCGTGGGACATCTTACGCATGGTGCGGTCCTTTCTGGGCTCAAGGCGCGGGCCGCCGGTGGCGACTGACCGCGACCTCTCGGGTGGCACAACAGAACAAGGCGGCGACCTTGCCTTGTTCGTGCGGAGCGCATCAAGGAGGGCGCCATTGATTGAGCGCGTCGACTTCGTGTCCCAGTATGAGCTGTCGACCAAGGCCGAGCTTATCGCGAGAAGCCCTGGTCGTATGGCCATACTGTGGGCGGGGGTGGAGCCACGTCCAATGGGTGGCGCATCTACGCTTTGAGAGTAAAGAGGTGCCTGGCGGTTCCACGGGGCCTATCTGATGTGAACGCGACACCCGGGGAAGCCACCAGAAGGACCTGCACCCCGTCTCAAGTGGCGGAGAGCGACAAGATACCTGCATGTCACGTAGCGCCGTGCACACTCTTGTGCATTCCGCCCCATACATGGAGACGATTGAGTGCTCACCAACAACCGTTCCCAAACATGCGTGAGCACAATCGCGCACTCGGAGCCATTCTCGACAAACAACGAGAGTAGGAGCGCGGCCGCGACTACGAGCGTGCACCCCCCTCCTCAACTGGGTCACCAACTATGAAGCGGGCCCGTACGACATGAACAGAAATGCGCACGTTTTCTGGACGCGACAGAGAGGAGCGTGAGCGGCCCTCGAACAACCAGCCGCACAGTACAAACGCCCGTGTGGCGGCAAGACCGCCGTCGGCGCCACGCAGTCGTGCGGCGTGGCGCTGTGCCCTTGGCGCAACGAACCTCACGGCGAAACCAGTAGCGATGCTCGGAAAGTTGTATAAGTGGTGAACCAGTCCAGCCCCAGTCGCCCGTGTCGTACTAACCCTACCGGCGCGCTCCCGCCGTTCGTGCCGCGCGAAAGAGCTGAACGGCCGCACCCGTCCGTAATGGCCCTCAAATCCGCGACGCGTCATATGCCGCCACACCCGCGGCGCCCGCCGGCGCGGTAGTAGCTTTTTGCCCGCTCCGTCGCCAGTGGCGGCACGCCCTCCCCCGTCGCCGTCGTCGTCGACGGCGGAACCACCCCCGCCGTCGCCGTCACCGGCGCCCCCCCCACGGTGGTCGTCGTCGTGGCGGCACGCATCCGGGAGCCCACGCCGTCAACTGGTAGCACTACTGGCCGCATCACTGGGGGTGCATTCATCTCAGTCGCACCAGTTTGTGCCGGTTCAACCCAAAACGCAGCCGGCGAGTAGATGGCACTTCCGGCCACACAGTGGCGTCCCAGAAGGAGCGCTCAAGAGCAAGCAGAGCCGGCTTTACCGCTGCCGCAGCACTGCCCTTCGTCGCAGGCACAGACAATGACAAACAGACGCTGGCGTGGACTCAGGGAGACGACGCTGAGCGATTGCGCCAACACAGTGCTCCGGGCGACTGGCGGAGACATTCCCTGGTCTGTCGCGCGACCCCGCTGATCGATGCCACGTGATCAACCGCGTGTCGACCACGGCAGACCATCCGATCACGGCACACGTGTGATGATTCAAAACATGAGACCACAACGTTGCAATAATGGTCAAGATCATCCTGATATGCAAGTACATGCATTTATATCAGCTGTTCTTCAACAGAGCTGTGGCTTTCGAACGCGAATCACGCGCATGTTTGGAACATCAACATGCTACGAAACACAAGTAGCACGACGTCGAATGCTATGAACTTGAGTTCCATGGCTAATGGACCCCATGCGCGCGGCCTATTTTGGACAGCACTCTACGCGCTAGCCAACAGTGTCCATTTGCCAGCCATATTCAAGCACTGTGGGGATCCGTCCCAGAGCTCAATCCTCGTGCCGATTGGGAGCGTGGCGACGTCTCTGCTTTGGCTGTGCGAGTGCTCCACGTGCCGTCCACCTGGAGTGCATGCAGTCTATTCCGTGACAGGCCTGCCCGTCGGCGCCGGCGCGGCACGGCCGTCTGCGACCTGACGCCCGCTCCCACCGCTGGCCGACCGCGTGACTGACAACGACGCAGCGGGTCATCTCAACCCTATTTTCATCTTCCCCCCCGCTGGACGACCGCCTGACACGCGTCGCCGGTGCGGAGCGTCCATGCAGCCCGTCCTACTCCCCCCCTCCGCTGGGCGACCGCCTGCCACGCTACACCGGCGCGCGGCCTCCATCAGGCCTGTGTCGTCCCCGGTCGCTGGCGAACTGTCTTCCCGCCGGCACGAACGCATGCGCTCGGGCGTGTGGCAGGCCGGCTGGTGACAGGCCGGCCTGTCGTCGGCGCCGGTGCGGGTCCACCATCTGGGACCTGACGCCTGCTCCCACCGCTGGCCGGCCGCGTGTCTGACAACGACGAAGCGGGCGGTCATCTCAACCCCGTCATCATCTTCCCCCCCGCTGGTCTGGCACGCGGCGCCGCCGCGGACTATCCATCTGGCCTCTGTCGTCCCCTCCAGCCCCGGATTTGCGTGGAGACGGATGGTGACGGGATGAATGTGGACCCTGAAGACGTCGGAGATGAATACGGGGGTGGCGTGTCTGGAGTCGATGGAGCTGATCGTGACGGGCCTGACGTGGGCGCAAAAGGCGACGAAGATGGAGGCAAGACTGGAGGGTCGGGCGACGGAGGAGCTGACGCTGACGGGACTGACCGTGATGCAGACAGCGACGGGGCAGACGGCGAAGCAGATGGTGAACTTGACAGTGAAGGGGCAGACGCGGAAGCAGACGACGACGACGGTAGTGACGGGACGGACGGGGAAGCAGATGGTGAACTTGACGGTGACGGGGCCGACGCGGAAGCAGACGACGACGGCGGTGGTGACGGGACGGACGGGGAAGCGGACGGGGGTGCAGACTCCAGCGGAACGGTCGGCGCCGGTGAGGCTGGCGCGGCCGGCCACACACCTGCTAAGATGCGGCGACTGTGTTGGCGTCTTTCTGCCGTTGCAGGGCGGGGCCGCTGGATCATTGCGGGGCCTGTTAACGACCATCAGAACATTGACCCACTGCGCTTCACGTCTGCCATTGTTGTGGAGGCCCTTCCCCGGTTTTCTTCTCGGGAAGTGTATGCGAGGGCAGTGCGCATGCTGATCACCAAGGGTGTTTATGCGTCTATGGCAGCAGCGCATGAATCTATCCGGCATGTGTACAACGAGTACGACATTGTTTCGACGCAGCCGGATGAGCCCTCTTGGAATATCTCTGATGCTGACGGCCTGGTTGTGCGGCGCGTCTTGGACAACGCGACTGTGCACATGCGGCGCGCAAGGGGTAGAGTACAAGACGGCAGTGTCAAGTTCATCGCCTTCGAGCCGCTCTCATCGCATCCATGGTACGCGTACAAGCTGCGCCTGTTGTGCAGGCGCGGCGAGAGAAAAGGAGCACTTGCGTACCGCCGGGGGTTGTCGAAGCTCACGGACGACGATGAGCGGCGCTTGTTACGAGCTGGCAACAGCTCTGCGCTGCTCTCCGTTCGGCACGCGACCACGTACAACTTGCGAACGGCGGCGGAGAAGTCCAAGGGTTTGCGGTCGACGAAGAAGCGCCCATGGCGAAACGTCGCGGCCCCAGACTTGATCCCGCCGAGAAGGCGTCTGTTTGCAATGAAGCGGCGTGTGTTCGAGAGGTGCAGTCGCGTGGATCACTCCATGATTGTGCTGGATGTGAATGGCGATGCCGTTCCATGGGAGTACGTACGCGGCTCGGGCTTGTCGGGAGTGCGGCTGTACAAGTCTCAAAACGGAACGATCAAGCGACTCGCCTGCCACAGTCACAAGCAACGGAAAGATGCGTCAGGCTCCGCCGCTGCTGCGTCCGGGGCTGCCTCCGCTTCGGATGCGGGCAATCCTGACAATGAACCGGTTTTGGATGAGGACGGTGACGAAGGCTTTCCAATGCCGTCTGAGAGTCCTTTGTCCGCGCAGGAGTTGCGCATCTTGCGGTCTTCGACTTTGGAGTATGCTGACGGTACGGAGGCAGAGGTCATCCTGGCAGTCGAGTTCGACATTGTTGCGGGCATACAGGCGTCCATTGCCCAACGTATGCTGCGGTGCAGCGCTGGAGATGTCAGCGCCTCGCCGACTGCCTGGTCTTTAGCAGCGGATGGCGGCCCGGTACGCCGCAGTGCGCTCACTATCTTCTCACTCGCGCTGTCGGCGTCTTGGCTCCTTGAAGGCCGGTCGGCAATGGTCCCCGTTTTGTACATTCTTGCGGGTGAACACCTCGTCCACTCTCCCTTGGCGGCCAGATTGGATAAGCTTGTGGCCGACGCAGTGCGCGCTTCTTATGAAGTGCGCGTGTATGCCACGAGCGGTATGGGGGCGGATGACAATGCGGACGATTCTTCGTCTTCCGACGATGTGGAGGACTGCGAGGAGAGCGTTTGCGACTGGACCGGCCCGCAGCTTGTGCGCATTGTCGGGGACTTCTCGATGATTGCTCACTTATTGGGTCTCACCGGTGGCTCCGACGACTCAAGGTGCCCTTTCTGGTGGCCTTGCTCTTCGAAGACATTCTTGAGCTTGACTGCGCAGACCTCGTCGCCCGGGGGGGCGAGGACTGTGACAGCCATTGCGAGTCAATGGGAGATGGCTTGCTGGTTCTTTGCTCGGTGGTGCGGCTTGCGAGGCGGCCTGACTTTGGCGTCGGGAACGGTGTCGGCAAGGTGCACAGAGTGTGCGCAGGCGATACCGCTTTCGTTGCCACTGGAGCGGTACGTGCGTTGTTGTGCGACTTCGTGTGCTGACGACATCATTAGTGGCGCGGACACACTGCCCATCATTTTGAGCACGCCCTTGAAGAACATGTTCAACCGCATCCGTCGCCGCGCAGGTGGCGTCAGGGGATATCCTGTCTTGCGTAGCGTCCCTGTCGTTGTGCAAGTCCCGGTTCTTCACTGTACGGGTAACATTGTCAAGAAGCTCTTGTTCTTTTTTCTGGCAGAGCAGGGGGATGCTGTCAAGGCTGTCGCCAAGCGAGGAATCTACGGCGTAACGGGCAGAGACGGTCTGAAGCTGTATTTGCGGGAGTACATCAAGCTCGTGGCCCTCGTCGTTGCTTGTGAAGATATTGTCGGGGTTCCGGTGGAGAGTGCCATGTTGTCAATGTGGTCACTGGCGCTGCTGATGACAGCAGCGTGGAGACAGGCTCTGACGGCACCTATGGAGGACCGCGAAAAGGCCATCGCAGTGATGGAGCTGGCAGTCGGCTTACTGGCCCCGTTGTGGTCTGCTCTCAAGCCGTTGGACAAGGAGAGCAAGGGCAGCGGCATTACATCACTCTATCTTCATGCGGTGTTGGCTCATGCGCGCGACTCGTTGGGTGAGAACTCACCAGCCCGCGCTGTTGTCACGGACGACAATGTGGAAGGTCAGGTGAGAGAGATGGGCAAGCACTGCAAGACAAGGATCAACAATGTCGCCCGGGCGCAAGCTGTTACGGAGTTGCAGGCGTTGGCGGACAAGGATCACGGGTCTCCGTCTCGGGGCCAGTTTGCTGCAGAGCTCAGGATTTACTCGTCGCGAGTGGAGGTGTGTTCTTGCTGTAGCGGTGACTTGAGCCTTTCTCAAGTGGCCGACATGACTAGGGCTATCAACCGCGCCAAGGAGAGTAACGTCATTACCGAGGAGCATACTGCTGGCGACCAGGACTCCTCTTCTGTGACGCTGATGCTGCCAGCGGCCCTCATGCACGACGATGAGGAGCTGGCGGAGCAAGATGGAGAGCGGTCGTGGCTGAGCAAGGAGCGGAAGGTGGCGCGCGCTCTATCGGAGCGCCTTAAGACGCTCAAGGTTTGTCTTTGTGGCGCTATTCGGCAGATGCAACCGGGTTCCATCGCACGCAGGCTCAAGGCATTGTGTGACGCAGAGGATGATGTAGAACCCTGCGACGGTCGCGACGGCGACGTAGCCGATGACGGCGACGCAGCCAACCGTCCGGTGCTGAACCAACCAGCGACGCAGCGCGACCGCGTACGGGAGCAGAGCGGGGCTCCTGCACCAGGCGGAGTGACCCTTGATGACGCGCGTTCGCTGATGGCACACCACACAGCCACCTGCCGGATGCGTGATGTCGGCGATTGTCAGGGGCAATGTCGCGGTGGTGACGTCGACGACTCTACGGACGCCGACAGTGAAGGCGGTGGCAACGGTGGCGGCGCTGGCGGCAATAGCGTTGGCGGCAACAACGGCGCCGATGACAACGCAGTGGGAGGAGATGACGAACAAATTCTCGACGACAGTGGGGGCGAGGAAGTTCGCGAGGGGAGAGACGCCGATGCAGTCCCCGCCGCGGACGACTGGTCCGGCGTGCCGTTCATCGCTTCGGAGCTTCTGAAGGACCCGACGTTGCGCGGTTTTGCTCCTCCTGTTGCCCCCTTGCGCGCCTTCTTGGATGGGGACCACGAGGCCCTCTTGAACAGCACGGAAGCAGACGCCGCCGAATGCAGGAAGCGCATTGCCGAGGAGGACATCCTGCTGAGATTGTTCGCCGTGCGGATGCGTCGGGGTCCTTTTGTCTCGTGGGCTCGGCTGCAGGGCGTCCATTTGGGCGCCATGTACGAGGGCATCGAGAGCGTCATTCGCAAGCTGGACGAGTTACGTGAGGCTCTTCCGGGAGCTCACGTGTCCACACTTTAACTGGGTCGACAGCTGATCACAAGCGCATCGACAGGTACAAGTAGTGCTGCTGAGATGGTGGGAGTGTACATTGAGGGTTGCTCAGCGTGTGCCTATTCGGTGCGCCCCTCTCAAGCGAACCCTTGTTTCTAATGGCACGCGACCGAGGCTCCGCAGAAATGCGGCGCAGACGACGGCTTCGCCGGCCGGCTGACATTGCGAGAACCTCCACCTGCCCCTACGTTCACCCCGATTGAGTCCACATGCGCTACCTGCCTCGGGGATTATCGCCGGTTCAAGTGGGCCAGACACTGCTGGCCAGGAAGCGCAGTGCAGTCGACCGCAGGCTACTGTGCAACGCTTCCGTCGTCAGGCGGGTACGATATGCGTGTGGAAGTTGATTGCGGTGAGAACCGCTGCGCTTTTTCGGTCCCTCGCCAGGCTGAACCACGCGACACAACGAACGGCACGGAATGCCTCGCGATTCCTCGGGATCAGTCGTTGCGAAAAGTACAGCACTCATGAGGCTCATTCCAGCGTCCGAAGACTTAAGCTCGCCGTTCGGCGCACGCGACCGTCCGAGAAGCCGTGCTCGGTCGTGCGTGGCGACTACGCAGCCGTGCCATATTTGCACGACGATGCACAGATCCGTGCGTGCATCGCGCCTTATAGCGTCCTGTGCTCCTCCGCACGACTTCCGACCATATGTAAACACAGAGAACGAACGGGACGTAGAGGACCTCCACCACGTCGCCGAGGTCGAGTTCCGGAAGTGGAGCGAAGTCTGCTTACAGGGCGTGCGCCGTGAAGTGCGAAAAAAACGCCCCTCACGGTACCTGACAGGGCGATTTTTGCCAGTCGCACGCGGTCGCACGCGCCGAGCACGCCCCAAATTTGGTGTCCCGACGTTTACGGGTTAGACACCACAGCGCAGTCCTCGCCTCCAAAGCGCGCCCCCCACCCCCCCCCCCCCCCCCCCCTCCCCCCACCGCCGAGGGGCCTATTTGACCCAGTTTGGCTTGGGCCCCGCCCAGCAGCACCCAAAGCCGGTCCTCCGCACCGTCGGCGGGCGGCACTTGCTGCAGCACTCCACCCGCTGCCAGTAGTGGCGGATGCGGAGGCAGCACTTTGCCGGGTTCCCAAACGTCATGGGCCCACAAAAGCTGGTCCCCTGCTTGCTCAGCCGCGGCCGCCCGCGCACAATCCGCCCCCGCCGCGTCGCCTCGCACAGCGTCACGTCACAGCGCCTGTAGACTGCCGGCGCCCAGCTGCCACACCGGGTGACCACCTCGTTGACGATGAAGACGGGGTCCGCCGCCTCGACGGCCGGCGCGGGGCGGGTGGCCGCCCCGCTGGGACACCGGCCGTACGCGCGGCAGTCCACATCCAGCGGCGGCGCCACGCCGGCGCCAAACGTGCCGTCGGGCCCCACCACCGGCGCGCCGCCGCCGCCGTCGCCGCCGCCCGCGGCGGCGCGCGCACGGAAGCAGCACTGGCGGCCGCCGGGCCGCGTCGACGGCTTCCAGTCCACCGTACACACCGCCCCGTCCGACCCGTACTCGATGCGCGGCACGCAAAAGCCCATGGACCGGTCGATGCAGCAGAGGTAGGCGCGCGCGTCGCCGCTCGTGCGGTACGCGTCGAGGCAGGCGGTGGTGTTGACGGCGGCCGGCTGCTGCCGCGGCGGCGGGAAGGGGATCTCCTCCTCGGCGTCGGGCGGGAGGATTGCGAGCGTGGGCGTCGCCGCGGGCGTCGACGCGGGCGTCGACGCGGGCGTCGCCGCGGGCGTCGACAGGGAGGACCGCCCACGGGTGGGGCGCGACGGCGCGCGCCGGCGGGGCGTGTCGGCGCCGTGCGCGGGGCCGGCGGCGGCGGCGGCGGCGGCGGCAACGGCCACCGCCAGCACCACGGCGGTGGTCACCCACCGGCGGGCGGCCATCGCGGGCAGCCGACGCGGGGGTGAGGAGGGGGAGCGGTGGGGGAGGGGCCGAGGATGGAGGCGCGGAGGCGGCAGAGGCGGAGGAGGAGGAGGCCAGGCGGCGAGCAGCGCCTACGTCAGCGGTGGCGGCGGTCCGACGCTCGTGCGGGCGGGGCGGGCGTGCCGGGGCGCCGCGAACGACACCGCCACCGCCGCGGCCTCTTATGCAGCCGCCGCACCGGCAGGCGGTCGGCTCAGAGGGGGGGGGGCCACGGGACGCGTGCGGACACTCCCACGCGGCCGGTGCCCCCCCTCCCGCCCCCCCGTGCAGCGACACGCCGTCCGCGCACGCCCACAACCCGGTCCGCGCACGCCCACAAGCCCGTCCGCGTGCCACTCCCTCCCCCCTCCCCCCCCGCCTCCGTGTGGTAATACGCCAGACGGGTCGTTGCGGGTAGAAATGTCCGCCCTCCGACGAGGCCACCGTCTGCTGTGCACAGGTGGGGGTCGCAAGCCGACGGCGTGACACTGGTCAATGGCGCGTGGCAGCCGCACCCACCCCTCCGCCCCCCCCTCGACACCCCCCCCTCCACACCCCCGCCTCCGCCGTTGCCCCCTCCCGCCTCCCCCCACGCCCCCCCCACTGACCCTCCCTGCCGCCCACCCCCCTCCCTACCCGCCACACCGTCCTCCACACCCCACTAGTGACCCGTCCCCCCTCCAAACGCCGTCGGCGTGCACGCACCGCCGGCGGCGGCTGGGGTGCGGCGCCCACCACCCCCCCCGCGGGGCTCGTCCCCGTCCCCGGCTCGTCCGCCGCTCACCCCCGCGGCCCTGACGTGTGGTGACCGACGCGACGCGTCGCCCTCTGCAAAGGCAAGAACGCTCTCAGCGGCCACAAGACGCCCGCTCACGCCCCTGCCCGCCCGTCAGCGTGGACGCGGGGGGGGGAAGAGACAGTGGGGGGCGTGACGAGGCCGCGTCGTGCTCGTCCGCGGCGCGCACGTCCCGGCCCAACGCCCCCCACACCCGTGGCAAGGGTAATTGGCGCGCGGCGTCCCCCCCCCCCGGCCGCCGCGTGGGCCGCGGCGCCGGCTGCCGCGCCCCGTCGGCGGGCGGCCGGCGGCCGGCGGCCGGCGGCGAGATCGCGTGGCGGGACCGCGACGCGGCCGCCGACCGCCGCGACGGCCGCCGCCGCGGCGGCCGTCACGCGCGTGCGGCGCGGCCGGCCGGCCGCGCCCGCGTGGACGCGGCTCACCGCCCAGCCCGCGGCGTGCTAGGCCGTGGCGACCGGCTGCGGTGGCAGCGTGGCCTTGACAGTGACGCCGGCGCCACGCCAGCGCGGCCACTCGCCTCGGCGTAGTGGAAGCGGCGTGGAGCGGGCCGCCAAGCTGGCGCGAGACCGAGCCACTCGCCCCGCCGCCGTCGCCGCCGCCGCCAGAACGATCAGCGCGTTTGACGCGACGGAAGCGCAGGGAGGAGACGCGGTCGGCCTCCAACAGCGTGCCAGGTGGACGACTGAAGTGGCGGGCCAAATGGCCACGTCTGCGGTACCGGAAAGTGTGCGAAAACGTGAAAGCAAGTCCAAACAAACACGAGGGCACCGAACACAGGTGCACCTTCACTGCGCCTTTGAACATCGCTGGTTGACACTGCGCCATGAATTCTCGAACGAGTTTGGGTGAAAACATCTTTGAGCCAATGAGCACGCAGCACGTGCAAGCCTTGCGCACATTTGTCCATGCTGAACATTGATGAAAGGTTCGTGACAAGAAAATAAATGATGCTGTGGTCGGTACTGCAATTCAGATATATGTCAAATAGGTCTAAAAATCAATGAATCTCAGTTTTTCAGCTACACTGTCGTACAGTGTGGCCGCTGTCAACGTTCGTCGGCAGCTCGAGACTACCATTTCGTGCTTGCTTCGTTGTCGGACGAGAGTCAGATCCCTGCTCTTTCAGCCAATCAATGGTCAGCAAAACGACATCAAGACAGTCCGCGGAGCACTCGTTCTTGGTCTAGTGTAATGGATCAGTTGATCTTGCGGATCGCCGTGGACCAATAGCCAACCCTGTTGAGATGACTCAACGGACAAACATGACCGAAAGGTACCCAAGTGGAACGCAGCCAGAGCTTAACATGACTGTGCACGCATGGCCCCGGGTGGTCCAATGGGAAGCAGGACGCTTGCCAATCAAAATTTCCATGTCTTGTCCGTGTGCCTGTCAAGTTGCATGATATTTAATGCACTTAGTCTGTCAAGTGAACGATTACTTTTTCAAGTCTCGTTGGCCTCGTCTATTTTCGTCACTTGTGCGTTCCCGCCCACCCGTCCTTTGTGACCGCCGACTCGGCCGCAGCAAGATCCTGCTCTGCCCGCCTTCGCCGCTCGCAACGGCGCCGGCGCCTCGGCGCCCAGCTGCTGCCGCCGCTTTGCAGGTGGGACGACGGTCTACGTTCGTGGCGTGGCTGTGTGACATTCACCCCCCCTTGCCCTATCGACATTCCCCCTTTCTCCTCCGCTTCCTTGCCGCTGTTCATTCACCCCCCTCCCCTCCAGTCTCCCCCCCTCCCCGCCATCCGTCATGCATCTGTGGCAACTCACGCTGGTCGGCCCCACCACCGTGACGGCCGTTGCGTCCGGGTCCTTCACTGCCGCCAAGCGCCACGAGCTGGTGGTGGCCACCCCCTCGGCTCTGCTGCTGCTGCGGTCCACCCCCGACGGCCGCCTCCGCTGCCTGTCTGCCTGCCCCGCCTATGGCGCCGTCCGGGCGGTCGCGCCGGTGCGGCTGCCCGGCTCCCGTCGCGACGTGCTCGCCGTCACGGCCGACTCTGGGCGGCTGGCGCTGCTCCAACTGTCTGCGACGGCCTCCCCCCCCTCGTGGACGCCCCTCCACGTCGAGACGTACGGCAAGTCTGGGGTGCGGCGGCTGGTGCCCGGCCAGTACCTGGTCGTGGACCCCCGCGGGCGGGCGCTGCTGGTCGCCGCGGTGGAGCGCCAAAAGTTCGCGGTCGTCCTCAACCGCGACGCGGAGGCGGCGCTGACCGTCGCGTCCCCGCTGGCCGCCCACAAGAGCCGCACCGCCACCCTCGCGGTGGTCGCCGCAGACGTTGGCTGGGAGAACCCCGTGTTTGTCGCCCTCGAGCGGGGCTACGAGCCACGCGGCGGGCCCGTCGGGCTCGTTGCGTACGAGCTCGACCTGGGGCTCAACACCGTCGTGCGGCGGGCGCTCGGGGGGGGGGTCGACCCGACCGCGTCCGCGCTGGTCGCCGTCCCGGGGGGGGACGACGGGCCGGGGGGGGTGCTCGTCGCGGCCGACACCCACCTGTCGTACGTGCCGCTGCGGGTGGGGGGGGGGGGGGGGTGGACGCCGCCGCCACCACCGCGGGCGCCGCCGCCGCCGCTGGCGCCGCCGCCGCCGCGGATGCGCCGGGCGGGCCGCCGATGCCGCGCACCCTCCGGGTGCGGATGCTCCACCGGCGGGGCGAGGCGCTGGGCGCGGCCATGGTCACCGCCGCGACGGGCCACCGCCAAAAGGGGCTCCTCTTTTTCCTCCTCTGCACCGAGCGCGGGGACCTGCTCGTCGCCACCCTCACCACCGTGCCCGCTGCGGGCGGCGCGGGTGGCGCGGCCGCCGCCGGCGCGGCCGCCGCTACGGGCGCCGCCTCGGTGGTGACCGCCCTGTCCCTCCGCTACCTCGACTCCCTCCCCGGCCCGGCGCGGTGCCTGTCGGTCCTCCGCTCGGGCTTCCTGTTTGTCGCCCCCGAGTTTGGGCCGCTCGCGCTGTACGAGTTCCTCGCGGACCCGTCGGGGGTGGCGACCGACGAGGGGGGGTACGCGTCGTCGGCCAACTGGACCGCCGCGCCGCCGCCGTCTTCGATGGTGCCTGGGGGCGGCGCCGGGCTGCCGCCGGGGCTCGCCCCCCGGGGGGCGTACGGCAAGCTCGGCGGCCGCCCGCCGGTGCGCGTGTACGGCGCGGCGGACGACCTCAACCCGCCGCCGCGGGCGGCAGCCGCCGCGGCTGCCGCGGGCGGCGGCGGCGTCGCAGACGCGGGCGGCGGCAGCGACGGCGGCCCGCCCGACGCGCTCGCCTTTGTCCCCCGCGCGGTGCCCGTCAACCTGGTCCTCGTCGACGAGCTCCCCGGCATTTCGCCCGCCCTCTGCGGCGCCGCGGCGCCTGGCGGGGGCACCGCCGCCGGGGGTGTCCGCGTGTGCCTCCCGCCGCTGCTCGTCGGCAGCGGCCGTGGCGGCGCGTCCATGATCCGCACCGTCGCCCACGGGGTGGGCGTTGGGGAGATGGCGTCCGAGACGCTGCCGGGCACCCTCACCGGCGTGTGGACGCTGGGGGGACCCCCCGACGAGGAGGCAGAGGAGGCTGCGGAGCGCACGGCCGCTGGGGAGCCGCCCCCTGCCGACGTGACCCGCTTCATTGTCGTCTCGTTTGTCAATGCGTCCATGGTGCTCCGTGTGGGGGAGGCGGTGGAGGAGGCGGCCGACTCGGGCCTCCACACGGGGGTGGCGACGCTCGCGGCGGGGGTGCTGGCTGGGGGGGTGCTCGCGCAGGTCACCGCGGGGGGGGTGCGCTGCGTTCACCCGCCGGGCGGGGCGGCCGCCGCCGCCGGCACGCCCCGGCTGGTGGACTGGGTACCCCCACGGGGGGTGGCCATTGTGGCTGCCGCCCTCAACGCCCAGCAGGTGGTGGTGGCGCTCCTGTCGGGCACGGTGATTTGCCTCGAGGTGGACGCGGGCGGCGGCGGGGGGCTCGCCACCGTCGGCGTCATCGAGGCGCTGCGGTCGGCCGAGGGCGGCGCGCTCTTTGGGGGTGGCGCCATCGGCGCCAACGGCTCGGCCGCCGCGACGGCCGCGGCGGCGGCCGCCGCGGCGTCGGGCGTCCCGCCCATTGCCATTGGCCTGCCGCCCGTGCCGCCGGGCCGGCGGCGGGCGTCGGTGGTGGCGCTGGCCGACACGGCCACCGCCCTGGTGCGGACGTTTACGCTCGACGCGGGGTCGGGCGTGCCGTCGACAGCCGCCGCGGGCCTCCAAGCAGTCGAGGGCAACGTCACGGCCGTGTCGCTGGGGCGGGTCCACATTGGCGACGCGTCTGGCGCCGACGCGGACGCGGTGGCGGTGGCGGCCGGCACGGGGCTGGCCGCCTCCACCGCGGCGGCGGGTGCGGGAGCGGGGGGGGGCGCGGGCGCCCGCCGTGGCGGCGCCGCCGCCGCCGACGGCGGGGGCCCCGGCCAGACGGGCACCCCCGGCGACGGTGCGCTGACGCTCCTCGTCGGCACCGCGGCGGGGGTGCTCGTCCGCGCCGCCGTCTCTGCGCGGACGGGGGCCATCTCGGCCAAGCGGTCCCGCTTCCTCGGCGGCGGCGCGCTGCGGCTGTCGCCGCTCTCCCTCCCAGACGCGCTGGAGGTGGCGGTCGTGGCGGCGGCGGCGTCCCCCCCCTGGCTCGTCCACGGCAGCGCCGGGCGGGCGGTGGTGACGCCGCTCGCGGCGGCGCCGCTGGCGGCGGCCGCCCCGTTTGCGAGCCCCCAGTGCCCCGTCGGCCTCGTGGCGGTGGCGGGCACGTCGCTCCGGGTGCTCGGCATGGACGAGCCCGACGCGCTCCGCGCGCGCGCGGCGGTCGGGGCGGGCGTGCCGCTGAGCCGGCTGCCGCCCGCGGCGGCGTGGGCGTCCACCTTTGCCGCCCGGGGGGTGGGCGTCGGCAACACGCCGCGGGTGGTGCTGCCGCTCGGGCCGTCGGTCGTGGCGGTCGTCGAGGGCGACCACGGGGCGGTGCCGCACGATGAGGGGGGGGTGGTCGCCGCGGCCGCGGCGGCCGCCACGGCGGCTGCTGCCGCCGCGACGGCGGCTGCCGATGTGGCGGCGGGTGCGGCTGGGGGTGGGGCGGCCGAGACGCGGGTGGCCGCCGCCGCGGCCGACGGCGGCGCGGCCATGGACGTGGACGCCCCGCCCGCCGCGGCGAATGGGGGGGGCGCCGCCGCCCGTGACGCCGCTGCCAGTGGTGCGGCCGCATCGGCCGCTGACAGCAGCGCCGCCCCCCCCCCCCCGCCGGCGAGC
Source organism: Pyropia haitanensis (assembly GCA_008729055.1). Taxonomy (NCBI): domain Eukaryota; phylum Rhodophyta; class Bangiophyceae; order Bangiales; family Bangiaceae; genus Pyropia; species Pyropia haitanensis. The sequence goes on from SDUX01000007.1 coordinate 4,521,912, forward strand.
AGCAGGCCGAAGAACAAGAGGAAGGGGACGACGACGAGGCCCCCCCCGGCCCGCCACCCGTGGTGGGCCCGCCCCTCAAGCCCGCCCCTCCGGGCATGTGGTCCACCGCCCTGCGGCTGCTGTCCACCGTTGGCGGCGCCGACGGGGGCGGCGCGACGCTCGACGTGGTGCGGCTGGACGGGAGTCACTGCTTCCTCACCGCCGTCTCCCTGTCTGCCCCGCCGGCGAGTGGGGTGGCGGGCGCGCCGCCCGAGACGCTGCTCGTCGCGTCGGTCGCGCGGGGGATGGTCGTCCACGGCTCGGCGGGCGTGCGGCGGGTGCCGGGACCGCCGCCGTCGCCCGTGACCGCCGAGCTCCGCGTCTACCGGGTGGTGCCCGCGGCGCCCGCCACGCCGCCAGGCACGCCCAACGGCAGCGGCGGCGGCGGCGGTGGCGGCGGAGGCGGCGGCGGCGGCGCGGGTGGCTCCACCGTCGGCGGCGGCGGCGGCCTGGACGGCGGTGACGACAGCCCGGCGCTGCGGCTGGAGCACCTCCACTCCACGCCCGTGGAGGCCCCCGTCCGGGCGCTGGCCGTCATTGCCGGCCGCGTCGTCGCGGGCGTCGGCACCACCCTCCGCGTCTTTGCGCTGGGCAAGCGGCGGCTGCTGCGCAAGGCGGAGCTGCGGCGGGCGGTGCCCAACCTGGTCGTCGCGCTCGCCGTCTCGGCGCCCGACCGGCTGTGGGTGGCCGACGTGCAGGCGAGCGTGCGGCTGGTGCACTATGAACTGGGCGACGCGGTCCTCGGCGGCGGCGCGGTGGACGCGGGGGACCTGGCCGCCTCGGCGGGCCGGCTGGTGGTGGTGGCCGACGACACGCTGTCGCGGTGGGTGACCCGCCTGGCGGCGGTGGACTACGCGACGGTGGCGGTGGCGGACAAGTTTGGCTCCATCGCGCTCCTCCGGCTGCCCGCCGAGGCGGGGGGGGTCCTCGCCGCCCGGAGGGGGGCGGCGGCCAAGCTCGCCGTCGCCGCGTGCGTGCACCTGGGCAGCCCCGTCTACTTTTTGTCCCCGCCCGCGCTACCGCCCTTGCCGCCGCCGCTGCCGCCCCCGCCGGCCGCGACGCCGAGGGGTGGCAGCGGCGGCGACGGTGGTGGCGGTGACGGCGGCGGCGGCGGCGGCGGCGGCGGCGGCGGCGGCGGCGCCCCCCCCGCCGCCCTGCCCACCCCCGCCCGTGCCGCCGCGGCGGCCGCGGTGGCGGCGCAGGACGACCCGCCGCTGCTGTACGTGACCCTCGACGGGGAGGTGGGCGCGCTCGCGCCGCTGCGCTCCGCGGCGGACGTGCGGCTGCTGGAGCGGCTGGAGGAGCGCCTCCGCGTGGCGGTGCCGTCGGTGCTCGGCCGCGACTACCGCGCCGCGCGCAGCGTCTACTACCCCGTGTGCCACGTCCTCGACGGCGACCTGTGCGAGGCGTACGCGGGGCTGCCGGGGGGGGTGCAGCGGTCCATCGCCGCCGAGCTGGGGGTGGGCGTAGAGGTGCTGCTGCGGCGGCTGGAGGACCTACGGGAGGGCATCGCGTGAAGGGGAGGGGGGGGAGGGGGGGGGGGGGGGGCAGAGGGGGAGGGAGGGGTGCGCACCTGCAACGGCGGCGGTCGAGCCGGCTGGCCCGGCCGCGCAGCTGAACAGCAAAGAAAATCAGGCAAGCGGTGGCGGCTGGATGGACATAGCACGTGCGTGACGTGGCACAGGCCGGGAGAATGGGCGGACGGACCGGCCTCGGCCGCCCGTACCGACTGACGGGCGCCACGGTGGCTGCACGAGAGCGTGCGCCGCCAGCGCCCCTCTTGTGCCTGGCAACACCGCTTGGCAGGGGGGCATGGACGGGGCCGCCCGCGCTTGGACGGCGCGTCCCACCGCTTGGCCGCCTGCCGGTGGGCCGTCCCGACGCCGCTCGACGCGGCGCCGCGTGGGCGGAGAGGGGGCCGTCCCTTTCGCTCCCCCACCGCTGCCAGCTGTGCTGATGGGGAAACAACAGCGTTCCCTCCCGCCCTCTCACGCCGTCACGGGCGCCAGTCTCGCGTGGTGGCCGCGAGAAAGTGGTCATCCCTGACTGTTGGAAAGAGCCACCCGCCACGCACGCATGGCGACCGCCGCAGCGCGTCACAGGGGCGTGCCTACGGACTTCCCGCGTCGACGCGGGCGCGCAGAGCACGGGGGTGGCGCGCGTCTCGAGACGCGGCCAGCCGCCTTGGCGGCTCGGCCGCTGCCACCGCGATCGGCGCGACGCGGCGTACGTAGCTATATTTATCAACGCACGAGCGACGCGCAGTGGGTGCCCAGAGCTGTCAAAATCTAGACGCAGTCCTTGGTGTGCGGAAGGAAAACCAAACCCGTTCGCATCTGCTGGGGAGTCGCGCTATTCCGAGTTGCTGCGCTCTTTTCTGAGACGCACGTCGCCCTCCCCGCCCGTTCCGCAGTGGCAGTGTCTGCGGACGGATCCCCGACAGGCAGGCCACAGCCGTCGTACCGGAATCCGGATACCGTATGCACTGTGTTCCGATGCCCATGATTTTCAGCATGCCGTCCCGGCACAGCCGCGGGCCAGCCCGCCGCCAGCCCAATGGGTGCCCCCCCCCGCCATTGGCCCACGGGACCCCACCCCGCGGGCCACCGCGCGGCGACCGCGCCGCCACTCCCCCTGCGCCCACCCGGCGTGTTAACAGCCGGCCGTCACCCGTCCCAAATGAGGCGCCCGCGGACCCCCCCCCCCACCCACACCGCCCGAGCCTGCTGGATCGCGGGTCCGTTGGCAGCGGCGCAGCGGGCGCGCGGCCCTGGCGCGCCCCCGCGGCCGCCTTGACACCACCCCTCCCCCCTCCCCGGCGTGACCGTGACTGGGGGGAGCGACGACGGCTGCCAGGCGGCGGCTCCCAGTGACGGCCGCCGCCGACCGCCCGGCCGCCCCGCGCGGGGCACCCCGCGACGCCACCCCGCCCCGCGGCGGCGCGGGTAGCGGCGGGCGTGGCCGTCCGCCCCACGCCCGCTGCTCTGCGGCGGCCGCGGCGGGGCGGCGCGGACGGCGGCGGCGGCCGTGGCTCGTCCCGACACGCAGCGCGTGGGCGGTGCCGCCGTCGGTGGCGGCCGGCGGCGTCGCCGGGGCCTCCCTCCCCCCCCCCCTCCGGCGGTGTCCCCCCTCCCTCCCCCACCCCCCCCCCCCACCACCTCTCTCCCCCAAACGCGCCGCGCACCGCCTGCCGCGGGTCGGCGCCGCCGCCACCGCGGTCGCCCCCCCGCGCGCTTTCCTCGCGGTCACGCTGCGCACGCCCCGCGGGCCGCCGCCGCCGCCGCGGTTTGCCGCGTTCACACTCCCCCCCCGCCGCCCCCCCCCCCCTCGCTCTTGCCGTCGCGCTCCGCGCGACCGGCGCTCACGCGGCGGCGGCCAGCGTGGCGCCCGGCGGCACTGGCATCATCCCAGCGCGCACCCCCCCCCCGTCCATTGACGGTGGCGCTACCCCTTGCGCTCGGCCCCCCTCCCTGTCCGCCCCACCCGCCCGGCGGCGTTGAGCCACCATGGCGCGGCGGCGCCCCCCCCCGCTCCCCCCCTGCGCGATGCACTTCCCCCCCCCCCAGCCTCCGCCCCAGCCGCCACCCCCATCCGCCCCCTTCCCCCCCCCCTGCCCCCCCACGACCACCCCGCCCCCCCCTCCCTCGACGTGGCCGACGACGACGACGATGACGACGACGGCGGGGACGCCCCCCCGCTGGCGCCCCCCCCCCTGGACGTCCCCCCCCTAGCCTGGGCGCGTGCCGCGTCGACCGCCTCCTCCGCCGCCACCACCCGCCCGTCCGCGTCGACCGACCGCGGCCGCCCGCCGCGGTCGGGCGCGAGCGGCCGCTCCCGCTCGTCGGGCCCGCCCTCGTCGGCGGCCGCGGTGGCGGCCGCCGCCGCCGCGGGCGGCGCCTGCTGGGCGCTCGACCCGCCGCGGCGGTCATCGGCGGCCGGGTCGGCGCCAACGACCACGACGAGCGGCGGCGGCGGCGGCGGCGGCGGCGGCGGCGGCGGCGGCCGCGGCGGCGGCTGTGGGCCACCGTCGTACACCACGTACGAGTCGCCCTCGTCGTTTGCGCTGTCCGAGTACACCGCGCCGGCGGTGCCGCTCGGCGGCGGCGGCTATGGCGGCGGCGGCCACCGCGGCGGCGGCGGTGGTGGTGGCGCCGGCGCCGGCGGCGTGGCCGGCCGGGGGGTGGGCGGCGGCGTGTTCCGGCGACCGGGCGGCGGCGTCGGCGGCGGCGGCGGCGGCGCGGCGGCGGCGGCGGCGCGGCGGGCGGCGGTGGACGTGGGCGTCCTTGGCGGGGAGGTCCCCCGCTGGGCGAGCGGCACCCCCGAGGCCGACGCGGACGCGGACGGCCTGTGGGATGGGGGCGGCGGCTCGTCGACGGGGCTCGGCGGCTGGGCCGCCCGCCGGCTGCCGCGGGGGATGGAGGCGGTCCTCGGGTGGGGGCGCGGCGGCGGCGGGTGGCGCCCGCCGCCCCCGCCAGACGGCGGGGGGGGGGCGGGGGGAAGGGCGCCCCGCCGGGCGGGCCGCACCGCCGGTGGACGGAGAATGGGGGGCGCGTTGGCGACCCGCCGCCGCCGCCGCCGGCAGGGCGGGAGGGGGGGGGGGGGGCGCCGCCGCCGCGGCGGCCACCCCCGCGGCTGGCCCGCCGCCGCCGCCGCCGCCGCCGCCGCCGCCGCGGCGGGCGACGGCGGTGGACGTGGCGGTGAGCCGGCTGACGCGCGGCCGCCGGCGGGTGGTGCTCGCGTGGGCCGACATCACCGTCACCGCGCCGCCGCGGCGGCGGTGGTGGGGCGCCGCCGACGCCGGGCGGGCGCCCGCCGTCGCGCCGGGGGGGGAGGGGCGGAGCCGCGCGGCCCCCGCGCCGCCGCCGCCGCCGTCACCCCCCGCCGCCGCCGCCGCCGCCGCCGCCGCCGCCGCCGCCGCCGACGCTGCCGCCGCCGACGGGGACGTGGACGTGGACGTGGAGGCGGCGCGGCTCCCGCCCGCGGCCGCGCCGCCGCCGCCGCCGCCCCGGCCGTCCCGCCCCCCGCCCCGCGGGTACGTCAAGCGGCGCCGGCGGCAGCCGCCGGCAGCCGCCGCCGCGGCGCGGCCGCTGCTGTCGGGCGTGTCGGGCGTCGCGCGCCCCGGGGCGGTGGTGGCGGTGCTGGGGCCGCCCGCGGCGGGCGTGTCGACGCTGCTGCGCGTCCTTGCCGGCCGCGCCGACGCGGCGCTCGCCGTTGCGGGCGCCGTGACGCTCAACCGGCGGCCGGTGGTTGGGGGGGGGGGGGGGCGGGCGGCGACCGCCCGAGCGCCAGCCGCCGCGGCACGGCGGGCAGCAGCCGCCGGGGGGGGGGGGGAGGGGGGGGGAGGGGGGGGACGCTGCCGTCGCGGCGGCGTACCGCTCGCTCGTCGCCTACATCCCGCCGCCGCCGCCGGTCGAGCCCGTCGGGCTGGGCGGCGGCACCGGCGGCGGCGCCGCCGCCGCGCCGGCGGCGGCGGCGTACGACGGCCTGCCGCCGCTGACCATCCTGCAGGCGCTGACGCTCGCCGCCGGCGGCACGCCCGCCGACGCGGCGGCGGCGGCGGCGGGCGCCCCCCCCCCCGCCCCGCCCCCCACCGCCGCCACGCGCGTCGCGGCGCGCGTCGCGGCGGGCCTCGCCGCCGCCGGCCTGTCGGCGGCCGACGCGGCGGCGGGCGGGCTCCCCCCCCCGCCGCCGCCGCGACCGCCGCCGCCGCCCGGCGGGTCGACCTTGCCGCCGCGGTCGCCGCCGACGCGCCCGTCCTCATTGCAGACACGCCCACGGCGGGCCTGCCGCCCGCCGCGGCCGCGTCGGTGGCACGCGCCTACCGCCGCGCCGCGACGGTCGGGCGGCGGGCGGTGGTGGTGGGGCTCGGCCGCGGCGGCGCGCCGTCGGGGGTGCTCGCGGCGGTGGACACGCTCGTCGTGCTCGCGCCGCGTGGGGCGGGGGTCGCCTACGCGGGGCCCGCCGTTGCCGTTGGCGCGTACTTTGCGGGCCTCCGTTTTTTTTGTGCGCCCACGTGGGGCGTCGCCGACTGGGTGGGGGGGCTGCTCGACGCGGACGTGCGGGGGCTGGACCATGGGGGGGGGGGGGGGGTGGGGGGGGGGGGACCCGCCCGCCGAGGCCGCCCGTGCGGCGGCGCGCGCCGCGTGGCTCGTGGACGCGTACGCCGCGACGGGCGGGCCGTACGCGGCGTCGTCGACGGGGGGGGGGCTCGGCGCCGCGGGCCGCGCGCACCGGCAGCGGCGGCGGCGGCGCGGCGGCAGCGGCGGCGGCGGCGGCGGCGGCGGCGGCGGCGCGGCGGCGGGGCCCGACGATGGCACGCCGGCCGGCGGGTCGGACCGGCGGGCGCGGCCGAGCAGCGGCACGACGGACCCGACGACCATCACCGACGGCACGTCGTGGACGGGCGCGACGTCCACGACCGACGGGACGCCCGCGGGGGGTGACGGCTCGCCCGGCCGCCGCGGCGGCGGCGGCGGCGGCGGCGGCGGCGGCGGTCGCTGGGCGGGCGCGTGCGGGGGGTGGGGGGGAGGCGGCTTGGCGGCCGCGGGGGGGTGCTCCCCCCGAGCAGTCCGGTCGCGCCCCCGTCCTCGTCCTCGTCGACGGACACTGAGGGGGGCGGCGGCAAGGACGATGACGGGGGGGGATCGTCGGACAGTGGCGCCGCGTACGCCGACCGGGGGGGGGTCGTCGGCCGCGCCGCCGCCGCGATCGCCGTGTCGGTGGCGGACCCGGTGGTGCCGCCGCGCGGCTGGTGGCCGGGCGGCTGGTGGCGGGGGAGCGGCGGTGCGGGCGTACCCGAGGCGGTTGGCGGCTGGGGGGGGGGGGGTGGGCCGGCTGCGCCGCCGCCGCCCGCCTGCGCCTCGCCGCCGCCACGACGGCGGCGGCGGCGGCGGCGGCGGCGGCGGCGTGGGCGGCGCGCCTCGCCGCGGCGGCCGCCCTCCTCGCCGCCGCCGCGTCGTCGACGGGCGGCGGCGGCGGCGGCACGCCGCCGCCGCTGGGTGTCACGCAGCTCGCCATGGCGGTGGTGCTGGCGGTGGCGGTGCCGCCCGCGGCGGCGGCGCCGCCCCTCCCCGCCGCGTGGGCCGCGGTCGGCGGCGGCGATGCGGGCGGCGGCGGCGGCGGCGGCGACGGCATTGGCGGCGGGGGGTGCCGCCCCCCCGCCGGGGTGACGACGGCCCTGGACGCGGCCGCCGCGGCGGTGCGGTCGGCGGTGGCGGCGGCGGCGGTGGCGGCGGCGGCGGGCGGCGCGGCGGGCGCCGGCGGCGGCACCGTGGGCGGGGTGACCGCGCTGTGGGCGGCCGCCGCGGCGCTCGGCTGGGGCGCCGAGGCGGCGGGAGCGCTCGCCATTGCCGCCACCGCCCCGCCATGGCCGCGACACGCGCGGCGGTGGCGGGCGAGCGTCGGCGGCCCGGCGGCGGCGCGCACGGCGACGGCGGTCGCGGCGGTGGTGGCGGCCGCGGCGGCGGTGGCGGCCGACGCGGGCGGGCCCGTCGGCCGCGCGGCGGCGTGGGCGTCCCCGGCGGCGTGGGCGGTGGCGGCCGCCGCGGCGGGGGGGGTGCCCGCCGCGGCGCCCCGCGGCGGGCCCGCCCCACCCGCCTGGGTGGGCGTCGCCGCGCTCACCGCCGCCGCGGCCGCCGCGTGGGCCGCCGTGGGGGGGGTGCGCGCCGCGCGGCGCCGGGGGGGTTACGCGCCGCTCGTGTGAGGCCGGGGGGGGGGGACGGCCGGTGGCGCCGCCGCGTGCGCCCCGCCCCCGCCTGCCTCCCCGCGCGGGTCCCGGCGGCGGCACCGCGGGCCTGCCGTTGCGCCAGCCGCGCCAGTTTGGCGGGCGGCGGCCGCCCGCCACGCGCACTCCCTCCCGCGGCGCCGCCGCTGCCGCGGCGCGCCGCGCGTGGGTGCGGCTTGCCGCGCCCCCCGGCCCCCCGCCCCCCCTCTTGGATCTTTCATCTCTGCCACGGTGGTCCCCCCGTCTTGCCGGGTGCTGGCGACGGGCGCGCACCGGCCGCCGCGCGTCGGACCTTGGCGCGGCCATCCGAGCAGACGGGCACGCGCGCCGGCAAAGGGGCGGTGCGTGGGGAACCACCGCCACCGCCACGCGGCGGCCGCCGCGGTCGCCGCCGCTGCCGTTCACTGTGGACTGCCCGGCGCCGCACTCGCGTGCGCGGGTGCGACGGCGCGTGCTGGCGGGCGCCGCCGCGAGTGCCTCTCCGTCTTCCTCGCTGTCCGCCCCCCCCCTCCCCCCCTGCCCGCGTGTGGGCTCTCCTTTCGGTGCCCGCCTCTTTGTCGTCTGGCGGCCTCCCTCCCGTCTTTACTCCGTTTTTTTGCCCATCCTTCTCTCACTCCATTTTCATCCTCTCTTTTTTTGGGGGGGGGGGAGTCTGCTCATGGTTCTCCTGGCTCCTTCCCGTTGATCTCGCTTATATTCAGCCGCCGCCCCCGCGCTCGCGGTCGGTGGGTTGGATTTCGCGTCGTCGGCAGTCGGCAACCGTGCGGCGGGCTGGCCACGGTCCCCGAGGCCCGGCCCGACAGGACCAGAGCCCGGCTGGGCCCTCCCCGAAGGGAGTAGACTGTAAGGCACCGACCGCCACGCGTGCTGTCCGCGGCACCGGCATGTGCCAGTCGATCTGTGACAATTGTACAACTATGTACCGTCGGCGTGGAGTTGTGCTGGCAATTTCCATTGACGCTGTGCCCCGCCTCCCACTGCCGGCAGGCACAGAGACCGTCACCCCCCTCCTGCCGCGTCCATGAGCCAGCCAGGCCGGCCCGCTGCCAGACACCGCCCCGGCAGTGCGCTCTGTACGCCGTGGCCGTTGCGGGTCCCACTGTGGCCGCCGCCCCACGCTGGCGGCGGTCACGCTTCCGCGGCCAGCGTGGTCGCGGGGTGGGCGATTCCCGGCCGGCGACCGTGCCTTCCCGTCGTCTGCCGCGCCGTCCCCACCCCGCGCGCTCTGCCCCACCTCGCCGTTGTGGTGCGGCGGTTGCACTGCCGTGGGGGGTTAGGGTGTGCCTGCGGCGGGACCCGTTTGTGGTGGCGGCGGCACACGCGAGCGGTGGCCTCCCGTCCCCCCTTCCTCGCCGCCCACGGGGCTTGGCCGCCACCATGTTAACGAAGGAGTACCGCCTGCTGCTGCCGCTAACACCCGAGGAGGTACGTGGCGTGAGGGCGCCGTCGCTTGGCGGGCCGTGAGGCGGGTGGGTGGGTGTGTCGGTGTTTCCTTTTGTTTGCCGCGGCGGGGCTCCGCTCTCGGCGCCAATGGTCTGCGCCCAGGTGGGCGTCGCGTAGCGGTCGTAGCTGGTGTGTCGACGCTGCTCTGCGGCAGTGACGGGGTGTGCACGTCCGAGTGCTGCCGACTCGAGTCACCTTCTGACCGCTCGCTTCTCTGTGGAGCTTGACCCCTCGGTGTATTGGCTGTGGGTGGTGTCTGTCTGGGTTGCACTTGCTCTGCGCTTCTTTGGCCTGCACCCGTTGCTCTTTCCCCGTCAACCCCCGCGTGGCGCAGTATCACCTGGCCCAGCTGTACATGGTGGCCAAGTCTTCCCAGGAGGAGACGGGCCAAGAAGTTGGGGAGGGCATCGAAATTGTGAAGAACGAGCCGTACGTGGGCACCGGCGGACAGGCCAGCGGCCAGTACACGGAGAAAATCTTCCATTTGCGGAGCAGGGTGCCCCGCTTCATCGCCGCCGTGTTACCCGCAGACTCGCTGCGGCTGGTGGAGCGCTCGTGGAACGCGTTTCCTCACTGCAAGACGCTGTACTCCAACGCATGGCTGGGCGACAAGTTTCATCTGTCAGTGGAGACGATGCACCTACCCGACCGGGGGCAGCACAAGAACGCGGTCAATCTTGGCAAGGAGGACCTGGCCGACCGCGTCGTGGACGTCATCAATATTGCGACGGACCTGCCCAATAAGATTGTGCCTGGTGAGGACCCCACCACCTTTGTGTCCAAAAAGACGGGACGGGGCCAGCTCCGCCCCGGCTGGGAGAAGACCGTCGACCCAGTTATGTGCGCGTACAAGGTGGTGCAGCTGCGCTTTCGCGTCTTCGGCCTGCAAACCAAGGTGGAGCAGTGGGGCCAGTACTATGGCATGCGGCTGCCCTTTCTCCAGTACCACCGCAAGCTGTTTTGCTGGATTGATGAGTGGTATGGGCTCAAGCTGGAGGACATCCGGCAGATGGAGGAGGAGACAAAACGGATCACGGCGGAGAAGCTAGCTGCGTCCTTGGCGATGAAGGCGCCCGCGTCATGAGCGTACGCCATGGCAGTGCCACACAAGACGGGCTCTGCTGGGCGGCAGGCGTTCCTCGGCTCAGCGCATGGTGTCGGTTCTAGCTTTCGCCGGCGACGGGCCAGTGCAGGCTTTCGCTGGGCCCGCCCGCGTGGCATGACGCCGGCTCCCCGGACCTATACATGCTTCCATTTTGTTTCTTTTGGTCACTTTTTGTGTGCGTCGCACGGTCCTTCGTCGCAGCCTGTTGTTGGCTCCCTTTTCGTCCCCATTACGCCCTGTTTTCGCCACCGGCGGCTTGGCCGGTCTTGTGGTTGGCTGGCTCTTTTGTGCACAAAGCTGGTCGCTTTCCCCTTCTCGCGCGGTCGTCTCCGCTTCTCGCACGGTCAGGCAACCCCCCGCATCCCTGGTACAAAGGTCCGCTGGGACCCGCCATCTCTTTGGCGGGCTCCCTGCAAAACGTGACACGCAGGAGCGGATGAGACCCAATGGCTGCACACCGACGTGTCTCATCCTCAGTGACAGCGAACAACATTCCCAATGGGGGTGTCGCCTCTGGGGGAGCGTCGGGGAGAGGTTCAGGAGCTGCGTTTTGAATTAGTGCGCGCCGTCAAACAGGGGCGGCGTTCAGCGCGCGGCTGGCAATGTGCAAGTCCTGCCGTAGCGGTCGCTGGGGAGCGGATCTGTCAGGGACCAGCCTTGTAGCCACCCTTGCATCCACGGAGGAGGACCAAAGGATGAGCCCAAGAGCCGCCAACGCTGACGACTGAAAGGTAGAGACACATGGCTGCCACTGACTAGCTGGTGTCGCCGCGTGCGTACTAAAAGAAGCTCAGCATAGCGCCTAGGCGCCAATGAGAACGGGAGAGCTGTAGCTGCCACGAGTCACATCCCTAGTCTGGCCGAAGCAAAGCACAAGAGAGAAAGAGAAGAAAAAAGAGTACAACACAAAAACCGAACGGCAGACAACACAGAAGCACGCAATCGAAAACCAACGCAAAAAAATAGGGTACCCACGTCTGGGTGTGTGCGTACGAAGACAGCCACCACACTCTCAGCGTGCTACACCCTCCAGCCGCCACGCCAACCCACCAGCTGCCACGCAAACCCATCCCGAACATGCCCGTTGCTGATCAGAAAGACAGCTGCGGAACACTCGGTCAAGGGCGCATACACACACTATGCCCCACATGGGCCCCACAATGGCCAAAACACTCTCACGCGTACTCGCTCGCACAGAGACATACACACAGGCGGGGGAGGGGTGAAGCCGCGGCTCAGCGCCGCCCGAGTCAAGGAATTCGTACACGACTCTGTCGCTGCTGCCCAGAGGAGGAGCCCGCCTCCCTGCGTGCGCCCGGCTCGCGGACCTCACCTGTGCCCACCCGGTTGCCAGACACGCCTGCCCCCATGGCGGCGCCGGAGGAGTGCAGGCCCATCCCTGACGGCTGCGCTGCGTGGTATCCTTGCCGCTGGGAGGAAAGCCCCGCGTCTTGCGCAGGCGATGACGTCCCTTGCTGCGCCCCTCCAGCGCCCGCCGCTGCTCCACTCGCCACCCCGCCGTTGCTACCGCCAGATGGGTTGCCATTGTCATTCTTAAGCAGCGTCCAGTCAAAAACATTGTCGTCACGGAACCCTTCCCTGACGTACAGTTCCCTGAACAGCCGCCGCAGATAGGCATAGTCGGGCTTCTCCGAGAACTTGATCGTACGGCAGTAGTTGATGTACGCCGAAAACTCCAGCGGCGTGTTCTTGCACAGCACCTCCACCGGAGTCGACACCTTCTTGTCCGAGATCTTTTGGTACTTGTGCTTCTTCGTGGCCGCCCGAAGCCCTTGCCACGGCAGCGAGCCACGGTTGAAGTACATCAGCACGAAACCGAGCGACTCCATGTCGTCCCGCCGACACTGCTCAATACCGAGGTGCGTGTTGATCGATGCGTACCGAGCCGTGCCCGTCAGGTTCTTGTTCTCGCGATAAGGAATGTGCGCGTACGTCTTGTGGTCGCGATACTTCTTGGCCAGCCCAAAGTCAATCAGGTGGACGACGTTCGCTTCGTCGCCCAGGCCCATCAAGAAGTTGTCAGGCTTGATGTCCCGGTGGAGGAAAGAGCGGGAGTGCAGGTACTCTAACCGCTGGATCATCTGGTCCGCCAACATCAGCACTGTCTTTAGGGAGAACCTGCGATGGCAGAAGTTGAACAGGTCCTCCAGACTCGGCCCCAGCAGGTCAATGGCCATGACGTTATAGTCGCCTTCAATGCCAAACCAGCGCACCTTCGGGATCCCCACTACCGACTGTCCTGTTGGGGACACATTGAGGTAGCGGTAAATCTTAGACTCGTACAGCAGCTGGGGGTGCTTGCTCTTTGCTGACTCGAGCTTGATGGCCACCTCCTCGTTCGTCGTCACGTTGGTGCCAAGGTAGATGTCGCCGAAGGAGCCGCTGCCAATCTTGCGGCCCAACCGCCACTTCCCGCCGACGCGCAGATCCGAGCTCATGGAGGTCATCGCAAGGGGCAGGCAAGCACCGTCACACCGCGAAACGGACACACCACAGGGCTGGCGCGCCCCTCAGTGGGTCCAGGCGGGACCGTCCGCAGCGTCCGGGGAACCTGGCCGAGTGAACAGCGCAATCCACAAAGGGGAGCAACCGGCGGGGCCTAGCTGCCGGGTTACCGCTCGCTCCGCAGCAGTACTGGCGGCATGTGCACCAAGAAAGAATGCACGTCGGCGATACGCGGGGAAACGCGCGCACGGCCAAAAGGGTCAAGGCGGCCCAGAGGAACACTGCCAGCACGGTAGTCGACAGCGAAGAATCGGCCCAGACGGGGGCTCACCTACCACCCAGCATGCACTCAAATGAGCAGATCAGCTCGGGTAGGCGGCCTCCACGACCCCAGACGCCGCCAATGTCCTTCTGCCAAGGGGTGTCAACCACCCAAGTACGCGACGAGCCACGCTCACGCACAAAGAGGCGCCGCCTCGTCACACAAGGCCGACGGCGAGTTTCCAAGAAACACGACAAGCAGCTACAAACAGCGAAACCGCAGCAGCAGGAGCGCTCCCACGAAGACGAGCACGCGACGAAGATGGCGACGCGGGATGCACGGTTCAAGGACGCCACCTGCCGGGGCGATTGTAGCACCGCACCCAGCAGGAGAGAGAGGAATCCCGCGAGATGACCGGTCCAAGCCCCGCGATCGACCCGCAGCGGCCTGCCAGCCCAGCTATCGGGCCAAGCACGGGAAAGGGCCACGTCCTGGACCAAGCACGGGAGAGGGCCACGTCCTGGGCCAAACAAAGTAAACGCAGCACGAACCCGTTGGAGACAGCGGCAGCGTCACGGACAAAAGACGGGGACGGAGACTGACCAGGGCGGCAGGACCTCGCCACAACACCGCAGCACCGCACACACAAAAGTGGGGCGACGCGCGGGGTAGCGTCCACGACGGCCCACAAGGCCGGGCCCGCTACCCCCCCGCGTGATGCGCGTACGAGGCCACGGGACACGCGGGAGGGGGAAAGGCGAGTGGGGGAGGGGAAGGAGTGGACGGCGGCGGCCGCGGTGCGCGGCAGCGGCGGAGGAACGGGCGGGGAGGGGGCGGAGGAGCGGGACAGACGCGGTCGCCCCCAGTGCGGTGGTGTCGCCGCACACGCAGCGGCCGGGCGGGCGCGAATGGTGGCCACCTCTGTCACGGGCCGCCGTGGTACACCGCGTGGTACAATGGCACGTGGACGAACGAGAGGGGGGGGGGGGGTGCGGGGGCCGGCTGTGGGCGGGAGTGCGCGGTGGGGGGGGGGGGGGGTCGCGGCCAAAGCCCCGTGCAAGAGGTCAGCAGCGCGCTGAAGGGGTTGGCAGGGTTTGGCCGGGGGGGGGTGGTGGGCATTGGACAATTTGTCGTCGCAGACGGTGGTTGGCCTGGCCAACCACTCTCCTGCCTGCCCCCCCCCCGCCGACTGGTCGCACGCACGTGTTGGCAGTTTTTTCTTGTCGTTCACACAACCAAGTGAATCACTTATTGTGTAATGGTGCCAGAAATTACATTGAGTTGCGCCGGCACCCTCGGCGGCTCGAGTACTGTCGGGTTTGTCGCTGATCACGCCCCCAAAAAGGTACGGGTTCCCAAGCGGGTGTAAGTGAGTACCCGCCGCGACGGCCCGCCATCCAGTGCGCCGTGCAGGGTCCCGCAGCAGTCTGTAAAGGTCCGCAATTCGAACGCACCAGGGACCGGCCGACAGTGGGCCGGCGCCAGAGGTGCCCAGATGCAGTCTGTCAGGTGGCCAGATCTCTCCAAGCGAGAAAAAGGGAAAAAAGCGCTACATAGCACAGTCGCGAGCGGGTGATGGCCGCCACGCGTGAGCAAGGCCACGGATTGTGCAGCGCGTGTCCAGTATCTCGGAGGCCTCGGCCGTCCCCTCTGTCAGGGCGCGCGACTTTCTCACTGGGCGCTGTGCAGGGGGGGTCTACATGGCCTATTCGGTGCGCGTTGGCCAATGCCAGATGAACTGCGAAGATCAAGTGCACCGCAACTCAGAAATTTCTGGTCCATGGAAAGTCAATTATAACGACTTGATACGGAAAAGTTACAATTTGCATCATCAATTCCGCCGTCGTTGCGACGTCCAGGCCGTAGATCTCGCTACCCGTTATGTCACTGGTCCGCCCCCCGCCGCCCCCCACACTGGCGCGCGCGGGGCCCGCCGACGTTGCAAGGAGCACCGCAACCGTTTCCAGCTCGCCCGGCTGCCTCGCTTTGCTCGTGTGATGCACCGTGCCCGATGATGGCGCTGGCCCCCCTCCCCCCCTGCGCTCAAAATGCCCCCTATCAAACGCCCTCTAGAGGGCCGGACGTGGCGAGACCCCGACGCTCGGTCCACTGGGTGATGACCCAGCCTGGGGCACCCCGCATGGTGTGGGAGGGGGGAGGGTAGCAGACTGGCATGCAGACCGGCTGGCCGTGGGTGCTTGGCGTACGTGTCTCTTGGACGCCCCATCACTGACGTGCCATCGCACCCCCCCCCCCTCCCGCCGCTCCACAGAGACTGCCGCTGCCGCACCCTGGCACGCCAACACCGGGAACGCCTCCGCTCCCCTCGCTAGCGGCTCAGTATCGGCCGCCGCGGTCGCACCGGGGCGCCGACAGTCGGGACACCCGCCGCCCCGAGTCCCAACGGTCTGCGCAGTGGGTCTATCACCCGGTACCTACGATTCTGTGCAAGGTGGCCCTGACGGGGTCGTGTGGGCCTGCTTACAGAAGCCGACCCCCCTACGAAGGTCGTAAACACCGCTTTGCACAGAAAGGTTGGTACTGGGTGCTGGAGCCACTGCTCTGGTTGCTCATCGAGACTTCTGTATTCGCCGTTTGCCAGGCATTTTCAAATGGTCATGGCGGCGGCTCGGAGGTGTGGGCATTCCTTTGCCTCGAGGCTTGTTGCTTCTCGATGCATGGATCCATGCCCCGTTCAGCGGCGTCGGTGGGGCCTGCCGCCGCACTGAGACTGCCATTGTCATTCTTATTGAGGCTGACAATGTCAATGCTCCGTGCTGGTCGTGGAGTGCAGTGAGTCCTTGTGCGACTGCCGCCGCCGCCGTCGTGCCGCCCCGTCCGTGGGTTGTTTCTACTGGCGAGGCACTCTCTCTCCCCCATTGTCGTCTTCCCGCGGGCGGGTCCTCTTTGTCCCGCCCGGGCCTTCTACAGCCGTGCACCGTTACCATCGCGACCGCGCCCAGCGAGACTTGCCTGTCGGGCGGCAAGCACCCACCTCATCCTCCCCCGCATTCCCCCCAGTTGAGCGCGGATCACCCGGAGCGAATCAGTCGATGGTCGACGCGGCGGCAGCAGCCAACAGGGGCGGACGCTGCAAAACCAACGCCGAACTGGACCGCACCGAGGATCTCCCCCCGCCGTGGTGGCATCGTCCTGTCCCATGAGCGTCGAGGTCGCGGCGGCCCTGGTGGATCCGACCTGGCGGTGGCAGCAGCCATGACCGCGGCGGGCGGGGCGGGGCGGCTGGCATCTGGGTCGTGAGTTACTCCTCCCGGGCGCCGTGGCATTGGCCCCCCCCCCCCCCCCTCCTGCAGGTCAGGGCGCGCGCCGCCGACATCGCGGCCGTGGCGACGCCGACACCACGCTCGGGCCGGGACGACCAGAGCAGTGCCACCGGCCGCCTGTTTTGGGGGACGCGCACCGCCCGCAGCAGCCGGGCGGCCTTGCAGACCCCTCTCGACGACGGTGACTCACACCTCCCCTTTGCGACGGCGTAGCGCCCCCCCTACCCACCTACACAGTGCCGTCCTCGCCCGCCGGCGTCGGCCGGTGACGGCCGGCGACTGCTGTGCATCTTCCTCTCCTGAGGCGGGGCGAAATTTGGAGGGGGGAGGCTGGCACGTGAGGGGAGGGGGACGAGCCGAGCTGGCGGGCTTGCATGGCCTGGCCCAAGCACTGGCCGGGGGGGATGGCGCGGGGGCCGCCGTCTCCGCGGTGTGGCGGGAGGGGGGGGGCGGGGGGATCCGCCCCGCCGCCGTCGCCGCGACGGCCGATGCCACCGCCGTGGCCTTTCGAGCACGTGCGCTGGCCGTCGCGGGCACGCGCCCGCACCGTTGGCCATAGGCAGAGTCCGACAGCTGGATGGGCGGCCTCCACGAGGTGGCGGTTGGCGGTGCGGCGGCGGCGGCGGCGGCAGCAACCCGCCCGCCCGCCGCGGCCGCGGGCGGACGCTGCTCGTCCCATTCCTCCGCCGCCCGCCCCACTGTTTTCTTACCCGCGTCTGAGAGCCAGGCGCGACAGCCGCGGCCCTGGTCAGCGCTCGAGTGACCAGCGTCCGCCGCCACGCCGCCCCCCGCCTTCCTCTCCGCCGGACGCCACGCCCACGACGGACTGTGTGAACAATCCCCCTCCCCACCACCCATTCCCCCTTCCAGTCGCCGCCGCCGCCGCCGCCGCCACCGCCGCTGCCGCCGCTCCCCTGCACCCCCCTCCACAATGCGTCGGCCACGGTCGGGAGGCGCCGCCGTCGCCGCCGCCACCGCAGCTGGGCTGAGCGCATGTGTGGTGGCCGCCGCACTGCTGCCACCGCTCGTGGCGGGGGAGTGGACGTTTTTCCCCTTCTCCCTAAAGCCAGGCGCGTCTCGGGCGGCGCCATTGGCGCCGGCGCCGCCCTCGCTGCCGGCGGCGGGGTCCACCCCGGCCTGGCGGTCGCTGCCCGACGGCAGCCCCGCGACAGTGGCGGCGGGGACGGCCGGCGTCGGCGGGCCCGCCGCCGACGACGGTCTGCTCCTCGCCGCCCCCGTCGTGCGCGGCGCGCGGCCGGCCGCGTCGTGGAAGGACGTGACGAAGAAACTGGGACTGCCGACCAAGGACCAAGTCAAGTATGGAGGCGCATTGGTGGCGGATATCGACGGTGACGGCTGGTACGACCTGGTGCTCAACAACCACGATCAGGACAACCTGCACCTCTACTGGAACAACAAGGGCGCCCGCTTCACCCGTGGCACTGACCCACTGCCTTACCGGATTGACGCGCACGGGCTGGCAGCAGGCGACCTGGGCGGCTCGCTGGGGGCGGCGGACTTTATTGTCGCCCAGGGGGGTTCCAATGGTAACCGGCCGTCGCCGCCGCGGCTGCTCCGCACCAAGGGCTCAAAACGAAAGCTGTTGCAGGGGCACAGGGTCGCGGGGCTGGGCACCGCCTCGAGCGGCCGTGGCCGCACGCCGCTGCTGGTGGATCTTGACAATGATGGCGACCTCGACCTCATCCTGCTGAACTACGAGCTATCTTCCGGCGACAAGGGGTCCCGGCAAAAGGTGTTGGAGAATACCGGTGAGGGGCAGTTCAACATGCGGTCCGGGACAGGGTTGGAGGGCAAGGCCGTGGAGCGTGCTATCTTGCTCGACCTCAACGGCGACGGCCGGCTGGACATTATCGCCTTCCCGTACATGCGCATCCTCCTCGCGACGGGGAACTTTCGGTTTGTGGACGTCACCCTCCAGTGGCTGTCCCCCGTACGCGACTGGAACTCCATCCGCTTTGCCGTCCGCGCCGCGGCGGCGATTGACATGTCCAACCAGGGGCGGTCGGACCTGTACCTGTGCCTCTACCCGCGGCCTGACGTGCTGCTGCTCAATCGGGGCACCCATTTTGTCGCGTCCCCGGCGGGTGCGGTGCCCGACGGCCACTCGTCGGGCGACGTGACCGTGGGGGACTTCAACAATGACGGGTACCTCGACCTGTTTACCTCCCACCCGATGGGCACCGCCAACGGCCGTCCCGCGTGGCGGCCCGACGCGCTGCTCACCGCCAATGGCGACGGCACGTTTGCGCGCTCCATCGACCACGGCGCGAAGCAGTGGACCGCCGCGCCGGGCGACAGCGTCCAGGCTATTGACTACAACCTCGACGGCAAGCTGGACCTGCTCGTCGGCGGCGGCTCGGAGGTGACCGTCTGGCGCAATGTCACGGGCGTGCCCGGGCCGTGGTCCATGTTTGCCAACGAGGCGTCCAACGTGGGGCGCTGGATCACTCTCGGCGTTGGTCGTTCCCCGTCGGGCCGTGCCGCGGCCGGAGGTGCTACCGTCCGGCTCCGCGCCGGCGGCGGCGGCGTCGCGCGGGCCACCTATCACCGGCGGGTGGGGGGCGGGGGGGGGGATCTACCACGGACGAGCTTCGGCTGGTGCATTTTGGCCTCGGCCGGAGCAACTGGGTGGAAGAGGTGGTCGTGCAGTGGACGAATGGTGAGAAGTTTGTCCGCAGGGGGCTGGCGGTCAACAAGGTCGTCACCCTCACACGGTGAGGGTGTCGGGCGTGGAGCGAGGGGAGGAACACAGAGTGAATGGGGGGGGGGGATTGGAGGGGGGGGGGCAGTCAGGCGATGAGGTTGGGGGAGACGACTCGAGCCACGGCGCCGCGCCCGTGGCCGGAACGGTTGAGACACGCAGCTCCGTCAAAGGGTCCCTTTGACGCGCCCTCTCCGCAGGGCTTGTATTTATCAAAGCACGCCACCGGCCAGTTGAGTAGCACCCACCCCTCCGCGACGGGACCCACACCCGCGCGCACGCGGCGACGGGCGGGCGACCCAGGAACGGGCTAGCACAGGGGTGGCCGGCCCACCGGCGCTGCGGCAGCGGTGGCAGCCGCCCGCGGCAGCGGCGCGCGGCGGGCAAGGGCAGCGGTGGGAGCCGCCTGCCGTCCCCGCAAAGTCGCCCGTCTTGGACGCGCCCACGCGGGCCACTGTGTCGCGACAGCAGGCTCGATGATGGCGTACGCGCAGCCGGCGGCCCCGCCGTCCGCGTCCGCCTCAGGGATGGGAGCGGGGCGGCCAGGCGTCGCCACCGCCGCCGGCCATGGCTTTCCCCCCGCACCCCGTTCCCCCACGATGCCGTCTTGGCGGCAGGTCATGTTGGCGCGCGTCCGCCATCGTACAGTCATTCTCCACATTTTTGTCGTGTCGGACACTGTACTATCCGGGGGGGAAATAACCAGACACTCTTACAGCTCGTCGAGAGCGGGTCTTGGTCATGGTTGCCAAAGTGCATGCATTTTTGAAGCGCATTTGATCAAAGCATGCATTAATCAAACATTTCATCAATTGACGATGTGTCTGTTTTACACTATTTCAGTTTGGAATAAACACAAGATAATTTGTGCGGTATCCACAATGCGCCACCAAGAACAGCCGTCGACGCACTGTCCCCACGTCGCTTTTGCCGCCGCCCAGGGTTGCAAGATTTCAGCGAAATCATGCTCGGAAGCTTTGATTTCACCATAATTATCGTTCGTTTCAGTTTATGATTATAGAAACCATGAATGCCGCCACGTGTAGATGTAGCCTCCAGTTCGAAGCGCCCAATGTTGTCGAGACCAGGTGGTGGCAAGCACCGCCACGCGCGGCCGGAGAGAGGTCGTTCTCCAACGCGGCCAATATCCAGAGCAAGCTGCGCACGAAGCTGTCGTACACCACCCTCCACAAGCTGCTCTACATTTGCTTCAACTCGCGCGTGCTACCAGATCACGTGGACATGCCTGCCTGTGGCTCCTCGGAGCTCGGGTTGCACAATGTCGAGCTGGAGGAGGTCGCAGATGAGCCAGAGGACGTGGGAGACGAAGAGCGGGAGGGCAGTGGTGGGGAGGGAAGTGGAGAGGAAGACGTGTGGAACGATGAAAGTGCTGGGGAGGATCGAGAGGAGGACCTGCTGGAACGGGCCACTCGTATCTCAACTCAGCAGTCTAATGCTGCCGGCGCAGCGCGCGTCAGGCGGATGTCGCAGCTGAGCAGCGCAGCGACGGCGGCGGCCGCTGTCGTGGTTGAGGCTAGGGGGTCCTCCTCCCGCAGCTTGCCGCGTCTGCAGATGGACCCCATCTGCCGCCGCACACGGCCTTACGTGCGCCCGTACAGTGCGCCAGGCTTCACTACCGTGTGCTGTCACATGCTGTCCGATCGGGTGCCCGATCCAACCTGGGAGATCGAGACACGTGGCGATCTCGTTCATAATTATGGATAGGTTTTCATGATTTCGATGATATAAGTGAAATCATGGATATAATTATAGTACTATAGTTATCACCCTCACAATCCTGCGCCGCCGCCGCTTGACTGAAGTACACATTGAGGCCGTCAAGTAGCGCGATGTATCGCCGTACATCGTGATTAGACGTAGCGGCGTCCGCCTAGGCAGTCTGTACCGGTTGTGACGCCGTCACATTGTCCCACCAATGGGGGCGGCGTCACACGTACACGTACAGCAAGCAAGGAAGAGGACCTTGGCATGTGCGTAAATCTGGAGTGCAGGGGCGCGCCCGTGTCTGACTCTGGGCTCTGTCGGTTGGCATGAACAACGACGGGTGGTCCTTTTTCCCCTTTCGCCCTCAGCAGCGCTGTGGGTGCTAAACCGTCTCAAAAAAAACCTGCTTTTTCGGTTGCGGGGCCCCTTGCGTGCTTGCGTGGGATCTTGCTTTTCCGCAAGCCAGTCTGCGTGGACAAGCAAGATTTTTGTGCGGAGTCTGCTTGCGTCCGCAAGTCTGTCATTCTTGCGCGGCACTTTGCGAAAATCTCCCACGCTGCGACTGTCAACAACCGTCGGACTGTGTCCAATCAGAGGCCGGGACGGAACAGGTGTTCGAAGCCCTGGACCGTCTCGGCTACCTGGACCAGCGCCTACTTGCTCTTCCGCTGAGACAGCAGCTGCTCGTTTACCTGCGCCAGCTCCGCAGTGGAGCCGCACTCCTCAAGGCGGAGTATCACCACCACCTGCCGCAGACAGCCAGAGGCCGGCTTCTACGCCTCAGCGGATGCCGCTTCCATCCCAATACCTACCGTCGAGAGTGAGCGGGAAGCGCAGGAGAGCTGAGGGGAGAGGGAGGCGGGAGAGAACGCTACTATCGGCTGAAGCAAAGTAGACGGCGGGCACTATCCCTGCGCCGCGCCACAATTTCCAGTCACAACAGCCTGCACTAGCTGCCGCTCCGCAGCGCCTCAAAAAGCCGTCATGACTGCGGCACCCGCGGACGAGAACGGGGGGGGAGCGGACGGGCGTGGGGGAGTAAAGGTGAGGGGGCCACGAGCAAGCAGAGAAGCGAGTAAGTGGAGTGAAGGGGGGGGGGGAAGAGAGAGCCACCTCTTAAACCTACGCCATCCACCCTAGCCGTGTCGTCAAGCGCGTCCTCAAAGCGTCTCCCTCCACGTCACTTTTCTTACTCCCGGGGACTGCAGAGTGCGGGAGATTTTCGCCGCAATGCCCCATGCAGAGGCGTTTCCGCAAGGTACTCTGCGGCCGCCCGCAAGCCACCTTGCGGTCATTGGCAACCTTCCCAGACGCGGATTGCATGGAGCCCTACAGTGAAGCGTTTCGGTCCATTGACACGGGTGATTTTGTAGTCTCAGACAGCTCAGCTCCAGACGCTTCTTTCTGTATGAGATGCACTCCGTCGAAGGTCCGAAAGGCACCCATGTAAGTCAAAAACAAAAAAACCGAAAAAAAGCAGGCCTCACACTGTCAAAACAGGCGTTGACAACCGCTTGCGGGCCGGGCCAAGCAACGGAAAAGCAGGTTTTCTTTGAGACGGTTTAGCACCGACTGCGCAGGCGTGGCTGGGGTGGCTTTGGGCGGCCCCCTTGCCGTGTCGCATGTATGGAGCACAGGCAAGGGTTTCGGCCAAACGTAGCTGGAGCACAGCCGGCACGGCACCGCGGGGGGGCGCCATGCTCGAGTGCGCGCGACACCATGACGACGCCACCGTGTCTGCGGGGGCCGTGGCTATGGAGCGGCACCGCGGGTGCCGTCCACGCAGCTGGTGGGTTGTGCTCCACCGGGGCGTCCGGCTGCGCGTTGCCCCGGCGGGTGCGCGACACACGGGGTGGCCGCGGCAGCGGCAACGCGAGCCAGGGCGCGCGACGCGTGGACGAGGTCCACGTGGTGCGCGTCGGGCAGGGGGAGACGAGGGCCACTCCCCCACCGCCTCCTTTGCCTGTGCGGCGGTGGTGGCGGCGCCTGGCCGCCGCCGGGACCGGCGTCCGCTCATCCTTGCCGACCCCATGTGTGCACGCCGACCGCCACCCCCGCCGTCGCCCACGCAAGCCAGCGGCGGCGGCGGTAGCCGTGGCGGCGGCCGCCCGCCGGTCGGCGCGGGGCGGATCACCACCGAGACGCGCGGCGCGGCCTACCGCCCCCGCCGCGCCGACACCGCGCCCTGTCGCCACCGCCGCCGCCGGCCATCCGCGTCGGCCACGACGGGCGGTGGCGTGCTCGGCGGTGGGCGGCACCGCCGCACGGCGACTGCCACCCCCCCCCCCCCCCACCACCACCTGTCGTGGCCGACAGGGGCCCCCGCCGTGTGGCCCAGTGGGGGGGGAAGCCCCGCCCGCGTCGTTGCGGCGCGGGACGTGCCGCCGCGGCCGGGCGGGCGTGACGCGGCGGCCGCGGCAGCG
Organism: Pyropia haitanensis; assembly: GCA_008729055.1. Classification (NCBI taxonomy): domain Eukaryota; phylum Rhodophyta; class Bangiophyceae; order Bangiales; family Bangiaceae; genus Pyropia; species Pyropia haitanensis. Next base: position 4,545,104 of record SDUX01000007.1, read on the forward strand.
TCGTGCGCCGCCCGTGGCGCCCGCGGGTGGCGGCCGGTGCGTCGCCGCCACGAGGGCGCGACCGCGACCGCCCGTCGCGGCGGCGGCGCACGGGAGTCGCTGCGGGGGGGACCACCCCGCGACGGCGGCGGCGGCGCCCCGCGGTCGCCCGCGGCGGCGGCCGCCGCGGCCGCCGCCGTGCGCGCGGCGCGGCCGCGGCGGGCCGCCGCCGTCCGCGGTCGGCGCACGCCCGCCACCAGCCGCCGCGGCCGCCGCGGGCGGTCGCGACCCGCACCAGCCGCCACTGTCCGCTCCCCTGCCAGTCACCGCGGGCGTGGGGGCGGCCGCCGCCGCGGCCGCCGGGGCGCCCCCGACGGCGGGCGCGGCGGCCGGCAGGCCGTCGGCGGCGCCTGTCGGGCGCCGGCCCGCCGCCGCGCGGCAGCAGCGCCGGCGGCGCAGACACACGGCCTACTGTAATGTCGCCACGGCCATCCGACATGGTCGTGCTCGGTGACCGCGTGCGGGACGACCGCCACTCGCCGCCGCGCTGCCGCCGCCGCCCCGCCAGCCGGCCTCGCTTGGCGCTGCTCCCCGCTCCGCGCTCGTTTTTTTTTCTGCCCACCCTCCCCCCCCCTCTGCCCACACGCTCCCGCCCTCTCTGCCGCCGCTCGCTTCTGCCCCACGCCGCGCTCGCCTCCTCTTCTCCCCTCCCACGCCGCTGCCGCCTCCCCCCCCCCCCCCCCCCTCCCCCCCGCTCCCTCGCCCGCCACCGTCGTTGTCGCCGTCGCCGTCGCCGTCGCGACTCGCCGCCGCGCCGTCGCCGCCGCTGGGCGACGCGCACGCGGCTGCCGCCGCGGGCGGTGGCCATGCCGCGGGTGCAGGTCTTCCTCGACATCCCCTCCCTCAAGGGCTGTGACCTCCGCACCGACTTCCGCACCGTCCAAGTGCTGGTACGGCCACGCCGACGGGCATGGGGGGGAGGGAGGGGGGGGGGGGGGGGGGGGATGCGTGTCTGTGGGTGGCGTGTCAGGGTGCTGTGGGCGGTGTGGCTTGCTGTTGCGGGTGGCCGCGCGCGCTTGCCGCGGCTGGGACCCCGTGTGTTTCGCCCGTCTGCCGAGTCGCTCCTGACCTTTATGCCCCGACCGGCGTCGCTCCCGGCGGCCGCTCTGCCTGCCCTCCCGACTCCCGCACCCCTGCCCATTGCTGCACCCTGGCTGGCATTGGACGGTCTGCTCTCCCCCCACCCCTTTCTCCCCCGCCCCCCCCTCCCCCTTGCCATTCTCCCCCCCCCCAACCCCCCCGCCGCCGCCGCCGCCGCCCACCGTACCCACCCGCGTTCACCCCTTCCCCCCCCCCCAGCGGCTGGACACCCTCCACCCCCTCCTCCGCCTCGACGACCGTGCCTTTGCCGGCACCTACGCGCCCATCGCCGGCACGCACCTCCTCTTTGACGCGGGCCGGCTGCCGCGGCCGGGCACGCCCGCCGCCGCCGCCACCGCCGCCACCACCACCGCGGGCGCGGCGCCGTCCACCGCGGCGGCGCGGGCGGCGCTCGTCGCGACGTGCACGCAGCGGGTGGTGTTCACGCCCATCCCGCTCGACGTGTGGGAGGCCGCCGCCGCCGCCGAGGCGGCCGACGCGGCGGCCGCGGCGGCCGCTGGCGCGGCGGCAGCCGCCGTGACGGCGGCAGCGGCGGCCGGCGCGGCTGCGGACGTGGCCACGGCGGCGGCCGACGACACGGCCATGGTGCCTGGGGCGGACGCGGCGGCCGCGGCCGCGCCGGTAAGGACACCAGGAGAGGGCGAGTAAATGACGGCCGGTGGGCGCCTCCCAGCGCGGCGTGGGGTGATGGCAACGGGGCGCCTGTGTGGCGCCGCCCCTGCCCCCTCACCCCGCCTCCCCACCCCGCCAACCCCCCTGTAGTGTCAGCTCTCCCCCCCCTCCCCCTGCCGCCACCAGGGCCCCCACGCGCTCTCCACCGCCACCCCCCCCCCGTCCCGCCCCGTCCACCCAAGACGGTGGGCGTGGAGGCCGAGGCGCCCCCCCCCCCCCTCGCCCACCTCGGGCCCGAGCCGCACCGCCGCCGGCGCAACGGCCGCCGCCACCCCCGCCAGCGGCGCGTAGCGCGTGTCGCCCACCACCGGCGCGCCCGCGGCGGCAAACTGCAGCCGGATCTGGTGGGTGCGGCCGCTGCCGAGCGCGACGGCCGCCTCGACCGCCGCCGGGAAGGCGGCGGTCGGCGCGGGCGCCGTGGACAGGACGGTGAGGGTGGCGGGCACCCAGGGGGTGCGCGCGCCTTTGGCCACCACGGGCGGCGGGGGCGGCGGGGGGGGGGGACGCCGCCGCCGCCGCCGCCGCCGCCGCCGCCGCCGCCGGCCGCCCGCTCTGCGGGTGCTGTCACCCCCCCGCCTACGGCGCACCCCGGCGGGGGCGTGTAGTAGGGCGGCGGGGGCCCGAGGCCCGCGTCCACCGCCGCGACGGTGGCGGCCCAGGCGGCGTAGGCGTCGGCCCCCCCCCCCCCTCGCCGCCGTCCCCATCTGGGCCGTGCGGGTGCCACGGCAGCAGCAGCGGCCGCCGGGCCGGCACGGCGCCGACCGCCGCGCCCCCCGCCGACGCGTTGTACCAGTGGCGGAGGGGGCCGACCGGCACCGCCGCGGACGCCAGGACGAGGTACGTCTTGGCCAGCGTGCGGGTGCGGAGGAGGCGGCCGAGCGCCGCGGCGCCGGCGGGGGTGGTGCCAAAGAGGACGACACCAGAGGTGCCGACGTCGAGGCGGCCGCCAGGCCACAGGGGGGGCAGGGGGGGGGGGGGGGTGGCCGCGTCGACCCGCCGTCGCCGTCGCCGTCGCTGTTGTCGCCGCCGTCGCCCATCTCCCCATCCTTGCTGGTGCCGTCGTGGTCGGTGGCGGCGGCGGTGGCGGCGGCGGCGGCGGCGGCGCGCGCCGCGAGCAGCACCCGCGTCGCGGCGAGCGCGTTCTCCACCCCGTTGCTCACCGACGGCACCGTCGGCAGGCCCGCCGCCTTGTCCACCGCCACCATCCCTTCCGCCGGCGGCACGCCGTCGAGCAGCGCCACGGGCACGGGGGGGAGGGCGTAGCGCTTGGGCGACGCGTGCACCCGCACGTAGAGCACGGGGGGGGAGGGAGAGGCCGCGGCAGCGGCGGCGGCAGCGGCGGCGTCACCGCCGCGGCCGCCACGGCCGCCGCCGACGCCGCCGCCGCCGCCGCTGCTGCCGTGGCGGCCACCCCCGCCACCGTCGCCGTCACTGCCATTGCGCCCGCCACCGCCGCCGTCGCCGCCGCCGCGGTCGCAGCCATGCGCGCGGCGGCGGCGACGGCGACGGCCGGACCGCGGCGCCGCGGCGACGGCGGCGGCCACGACCGCCGCGACGGGCGCATCGGCGGCGAGGCGCGTCGGGCGTGGCGGCCGCGGCGGCGGGCACCCGCTGCCGCCGCCGCCGCCGCCGCCGCCGCTGCTGCCGCCGCCGCCGCTGCCGTCGCTGCCGCCCTCCGCCGGCGGCGCCGCCGCCGCTGCCTCGACGCGCGCGTAGACGGCGCCAAAGGGGATGAGCGCGGCGGCGAGCGTGGCCGGCACGTGGCCGCCGGTGGCCACCTCGATGAGCGTCGACAGCAGCGGCGGCGGGGGCGTCGCCGGCGGTCCGCCGCCGCTGCGGGTGCTGTCGGCGGTGGCGGCGGTGGCGGCGGCGGCGGCGGTGGCGCGAGTGTCGTCTCCCTCGTCGGCGCCGCCCACCCACCGCACGAGCAGGTGGTGCACGATGGGCGGCACGGGCGGGTCGGGCCGGCGGGCCAGGCCGGCGGGCAGCGCCGGCAGCGGCCACACGGGCGAGTAGGTGCTGCCCGTCACCGCCCACGGGCCGACGCGGCGGTCGGGGAGGGGGCGCCCGGCGGCAGGCACCCCCGCCCCAGACGGCGGCGCCGGCGGAGGCGGGGGGGGCGCGGGGGCGCCCGCCGCGGCATCGCCGCCGGCCACGGCGCGACCCTGCTGGGTGGGTGGGACGGCGGTGGCGGCGGGGAGCGGGGGGGGTGCGCCGCCGCGGGGGAGGGAGGGCGGCCCGCCCGCCGCGGCGGTCATCCCCGCAGGCGACGCCCGCTGCTGCCGCCGCCGGCCGGCGGCGGCGGCGGCCGGCGCGGCGGGGATGGGGGTGGCGGTGGCCGCGGCGGCGGCGGCCGGCCAGCGCGGCGGCGGCAACGACAGCGCCGTGGTGGCCACCGCGCGGAGGAGGAAGCGGGCGGGGGCGGCAAACGCGGTGTGGGGGAGGCGGGGCATGCCTTTTTGGAGAGGTGGGCGGATAGGGTGGGGGGGGGGGGGGGGGGGGGGGGGGCGCGAGGGGGGGGTAACTGGCGGCGTGGGAGCGGCGGGTGCGGAGCACCAAGAGGTTGGGGTCGACGCCTTGGCCGTGGGGCGCGCCGGCCGAGCCGGATCGCCACGTTTCTTTGGGTGGGAATTGATCTCGTCGTCGATGGACTGGCGGCCGCGACGCGGAACCACACTACACCCCGGCACACAGAGATTCCCATCCGATGGCGATCGGTCCCCCCCCCACAAGTGCCTTGGGCTCCACGTTGGCAGTCGCCGACGGCCGCGGGGGTGTCTGCGTGTGTGCTCCCGGCCGTGGGGTGGGTGCGGTGGCTGATGGTGGTGGTCGTCGTGGGTGCCGCCGCCGGGGTGCCGCGCACAACGGGCGGCCGGCCGGGGCGTGCAGGCACCGGGGCGGCGGGACCCCGAGCGGCCCCGCCATCGTCAGCCGTCGGCCGAGGTGTCAAGCGTGAGCCGCCACTCGGCTGGCCACCACGCCTACCCCCCCCCCCCCCCCCCCCCATCCCCCCCCACCGCCACCCGCACCCGCCCACCACCGCTGGCACCCACCACGCCCGCGCCGCAGAGTGCCACAGAGGCAGTCCCAGCGGCGCGCCGGCGGTTGGCACCGCCGCGGGGCGGCGGCGGGAGGCGGCGGGAGGGTGGCGGGTGCGGATGCGGAGGGGGGGGGGGGGGGGGGGGGGGCAGGAGCCGCGCAGCCTCCCCGTGGGGGGGGGGCGGGTGCGTGCCGCGTTGGCCCCGCCACCCCCGCTGCCAGCAATGCGGCGTGCCCGCGGCGCGTCTCCTACTGGAGGGGGACGGCGGGCCGGCAGCGGCAGCAGCCGCGGCAGCGGGCTCGCGGCGAGGGGGTGTCGTCGTCGGGGGGGGGGGGGGGAGAAAGACGGGCGTGCAGAACCCTGCTGATCCGGCCGCTCCCCCCCTCTTTCCCCCCCCCCCCCCCCCCCCCCCCCCCTCCACCCCCCCCGTTCAACCCTCACGCTGCCACGCCACGACGCGCGGCGGCGGCGGCCGCCGCGGTGGCCAGCCGCCGGCGGTGCGGCGGCCGCCACGCGGCGGCGGCGATTGCCCGCTGTTGGCCGCCCCGTTTTGGTGCCCGCCGCCCGCCGCCGCCGCGGCGGCGGCCACACGCGTGCCCGCCGGCCGCCGGCGGGCCGGCCCGCCAGACGGGGGCCGCCGTGGAGGGAGCCGCCGGGGGGGGAAGAGCGTGCGGGGGGGGGGGGGGAGGGCGTGCAAGGGGGGGGGGGGTGGGGGGGGGGGGGGGGGTGGTGGTGGTCCGACCGCGGCCGCCCCCCCGCGGCGGCGGCGGCGGCGGCGGCGGCGTCCCGCCGCGCGCCCGCCCCTGTGCGTGGCGCGCGCGGGCGGCGGCGGCGCGGGACGCGCCCTCCCACTGCGGGGGGGCACGCCGCGCCGCGCGGCGCGGCAGCGGCCGTGCCGCGCGGGCCGCCGCCGCCGCCGCCGCCGCGCGCCGCGCGCGTGCCCGCCGCGGCCGCCCGCCGCGGGTGCCGGCCCGCCGCGGCGGCGGCCGGCCCGCCGTCGCGGCGGCGCGCCCATATACCACTGGGGGGGGCCGCCAACACCGCCCAGACAGCCACCGCCCGCGTCGCCGTCGTCGCACGCAGCAGCACCGCCGCCGGCAGCGGTGGCTTTCTCCCCCCCTCCCCCCCTTTTTTTCCCCGCCCGCGTCACCGTCCCTGGCCGCGGACTGGTGCCAGGACGCCGCGGTGAGCGGCCGCTGCGTACCCGCCGGCAAGGCGTGTGGCGCTTCCCCCCCCCCCCGCCCCTCTTGTTGACAAACCGCCCGCCACCTCCCCCCCCCCCCCCCCCTCCATTTCCATTTCCCCCCCCCCCCTCCCCGCGCCTCCCCCCTTCCCCCCCCCCTCTCTCCCTCCCCAGCACCACCCACTCCATCATGGCGCGCCACCCAATGGCGGCCACGCTCGTCGCCGCCGCCACCGCCGCCGCCACCGCCGCCGCCGCCGCCGCGACCGCGTCGCTGGCGGCGGCCGCGGCGGTTGGCCCCGCGGGGGCGGTGGCGGGCGGCTCGGAGCTGGTCGCGGCGGCCAAGCAGTACCGGACGCCGTCGTGCTGGGGCGGGTACGGGATGCCCAAGCGCCAGTTTTGTTGCTGGGTCACCGAGCCGTGTGGCGAAGACTGCCGCAACAAGTGGGTCAAGGAGCGGGTGTGCTCGGGGGGGGGGGGGGGGGGAATGGCGGCAACGGCGGTAACGGCGGCAATGGCGGTAACGGCGGCAATGGCGGCAATGGGGGGAACGGTGGCAACGGTGGCAACGGTGGCAACGGCGGGAATGGCGGTCGGGGTGGCAACGGCGGGAATGGCGGCAACGGTGGGAATGGCGGCAACGGTGGGAATGGCGGCAACGGCGGCAACGGCGGCAACGGCGGCAATGGCGGTGGCGGTGGCGGCCGCTACTGCGCGGACCGGTGGATGCAAAAGTACACGTGTGACGTCAAGTGGTGTGGCAAGGTCAAGTGCGGCCTGGACGAGGTGCCACCGCGCCCACCGACGCCGACGGTCAAGCCGACCGCCCAGCCGACGCCCAAGCCGACGCCCGAGCCGACGCCCAAGCCGACGCCCAAGCCGACGCCCAAGCCGACGCCCAAGCCGACGCCCAAGCCGACCCGCACGCCGTGGGCGTTTGGCGACGGCTTCAAGAACTGCAACGCCGGCAACAAGCGGGTGCGCAAGGCGACGACGGCGCTTAGCGCGGGCGAAAAGACGCGCCTCGCCGCGGCGTTCAAGGCCATCATCGCGTCGGGCGCGTACAAGCAGGTTGCCCAGGCGCTGTTTAACAATGTGCAGGCCGCCCACGGCGGCGCGCAGTACCTGCCGTGGCACCGGCTGCTGCTGCTGGAGCTGGAGGACGCCCTCCGCTACGTAGACCCGTCCGTGTCGCTGCCGTTTTGGGCGTGGTCCACCGACGGCTTTGACCCGGCGATCGACCCGGTGTGGGGGACGGACCTTGCCGGCGGCGCGGCGGGCGGCGACAAGTGCATTCCGGACGGGCCGTTTGCGGGCATCCAAAAGTCGGTTGGCGGCAGCGGCTGCGTGACGCGCGGCTTTACCGCGCGCGTCCAGGGGGGGATGGAGGACACGTTCCTCGACGAGCAGGGCGTGCTCGACGGCTTTGTTGAGGACGTGAGCAACTATGCCGACTTTGAGGCCGCCATCGAGGTGTCGTCGTCGTTTGTGTTTGTCGGCGTGGGCGGCCTGTTTACGGAGACGCCGGGCGACATGGTACGTTGGGGGGGGCGTGGGCGGGCAGCGGGGGGGGCTGCCACCGCGCCGCCGCGCGTGGGGACGATACTAGAGGCGCGTGCTTGCTGGACTGGGGGGTTCCACCGGTGGGCACTGGGCTGGTTGGGCGCGGGCGAGGCCGAGACTGACCACGCGCGCGTTGCTTTCTGGTATCGCTCGTGCACGTCGCTGCTCTGCTGCGCTTTTATTTGTCGCGTTGGTCGCTGCTGCTGCGCGCCTTGTCCTCCACACAGGGTGACCCCAGCACGGGCGCCAACGACCCCATCTACTTCCTGCACCAGGCGTTTATCGACAAGACGTACGCCGACTGGCAGGCCAAGCACAACGCCGCCGACTATGGCGGCACCCACCGGGACCGCGGGGTGGCGGCGTCGGACACGCTCGCGCCGTTTGGCGTCAAGGTGTCGGACACGTTTTCGCTCTCGTGCGTGTCCTACACGGGTGGCCCGACGACGCGGACGGGGCGGGGCGGCCGCCGGTCGCGCGGCCGCCGGACGCGCAGCCGGGCGGCGGCGGTGCGGGTGGTGGCGTCCAAGCTGTCGCGGCGGCAGAAGGCGGCGGCTGCGTGGGCGCGCAAGGGCGCGCTGCCCACGTCGACCAAGGACAAGGGGCTCGCCGTTGGCAAGGAGGCCACCATCTCGGCCGCCCAGGAGGGGACGATCTAGGTGGCGGGCGCGGTGGTTGGTGGGTGGGGGTGGCTGTGGATGGTTGGTTAAGGGCGGGGGGGAGGGGGGCGGGGAAGGGGGGGGGGGGGGGGGGGGAATGGAGCTGGAAGGGGCAAGGAGGAAACAACAGGGCCGCGACAGAGGTCGATGCGGTGGGGGGGGGCCCGCTGTGCCCCGCTGCCATATTTTTTTTTTTAACTCGTTGGGCGGGGCGGGGGCGTGGGGGGGTGCGCCGCGGTTGTGTGTGTGCGCTAGTGGCGGCCTGGCGGCGCGCCCCTGCTGTGCCGCGTGCCGCGTCGGCGGTGGCGGGTGGGTGTGCGTCGAGGGGGGGGGGTGTGGCGGGGGTAAGTGTGGGGGGCCCGCTGCCACCGGCTGGCGGCCCCGATTATCTATCTATATGTCTGTGTGCGCACGCTGGTCTTTGGAAGGAGCACTGCCGCGGGTCGGGCCGCCGCGCTGCCCGCCCGCACCGGGGCTGCTACCACCCGCCAGCGGTCGGCGGGGCGTGGCGGGCGCGGCAGCCCGCCGCGTCCGTTGGCGGGTGCCCTCGGACGATGCGCCCGCCGCGTCGGCATTGCACACGCGTGCGCTTGTGGGCCGCCCGTGGCTGCGATCGATGCGGTGGCCACGGTCACACAGGCGCATCCGCAGGCGCTGCAGAGAGCAGCCGCGGCTGTCGTTGAGCTGGGATCCATCCAGATCTCCCAGAGCGCTCGTGCCAGAGCCAGCCGCCACGCATAGGGAAGACGAGGCAAGGGCGCAGACCACCCGCTCTCTGTTTCTTCTCCTGTCACGCGGGCGTGCCCTTTCCATGGAAGTGCACAAAAAAAAAAAATAAAAAGGGCGCCCTCACGCCGGCGGCGGCGACGCCGGCCGCACCGGCGGGGTCCCCCCCCCCTGCTCGCGCGCGGCGGCTTGGCGCGCCACCACCGGCGCGTCCTCCGCACCCCCCCCCCCCCCCGCCCCCCCCCAGGCGCCCCCCCCCCCCGGCGCCCCCCCCCCCCGCGGCGCGGATCGCCGCGAGCCGCGCGGCCATCGTCACAACGTCCGCCTCGGCCGCGGCCGCCGCGGCCGCGTCGGCGCGCGCCGCGGCGAGCCGCGCCTCGCGGTCGACGCGCAGGAGCTCCGCGGCGGCCATGTGGCGGAACGGCCGCGCGAGCCCCGCCGCCGCCGCGGCGTCACGCTCCGCGGCGGCCGCCGCGGCGGCGGCGGCCGCGTCCGCGGCGGCCGCCGCGGCGGCGCGCTCCGCGGCGGGGCGGGCGGCAGCGGCGATGCGCTCCCGCGCGCGCGCCGCGGCGTGCGCGCGGAGCTCCGCGGCAGCCGCCTCGGCGAGGGAGGGCGGGCCCGCGGCGGCGGCGGCGGCGGCGGCGGCCGCCGCCGCAACGGCGGCGGCGGCGGGGGCGGAGCCCGCGGCGGCAAGGACGGCGTTGAGGGAGAGGCTGGGGGGGAGCGCGCCCACGCCCGCGGGCTGCGGGGGGGGGCGCCGGGGGGCACCCCCGCCGCGGCGTCTGCCGGCACCGGCGGGGGGGCGGCCGCCGCCGTCACGGGCAGCGGCGCCGCCGCCGCCGGCGACGGCGTCGCCGACACAGCCACTTTGGGTGCCCGCGCCGCCGCCGCCGACGCGGATCCCGGCACGGGGGCGGCCGCGCCGACAGCGGGCGGCTGCGGTGGGGCAGCTTCCACGGCGGCCGCCGCGGCCGTGCTGCGCCTGCGCGGCAGTGTGCCACGAGGCGCGGCGGCGGCAGGCGGCGGCGGCGGCGGCAGCGGCGGTGGCGGCGGCGGCGGCTCGGGCGCCGCCGCCACGCCGGCCGCCATCGCCGCCGCCGCTGGCGGCGGTCGCCGCGGCAGCGCGCCGCGCGCGCGGGGCGCGGCCGCCGCGGCCGGCGGCGCCGGCCGCGACGCGACGGCCGCAGCAGAGGGCGCCCTCACCGCCGGGGCGGGCGCCGCTGGCGCCACGCCGCCGGCGGGCCTCGCGGCCGCCGCCGCCGCCGCCGCCGCCGACCGCGACGGGGAGGCGGCACCCCAAAAGCTCAGCGCCGCCGGCACGGCCGGCAGTGGCGCGGCGGCGGCGGCGGCGGCGGCAGGGGGGGGCACCGTGGCGGCGGCCGCCGCAGCGGGCGCCGCTGACGCTGCCGGCGCCGTCGCGCCGCCAGGGGCGGTCGCGGGGGGGGGGGGCGCCCCCGCCGGGTCTACCTCCACGGCGCCGACGGGCGGCGCCGACGCCGTCGGCGGGGCACCCGCAACGCCCAGAGCCGCGGGCGGCGGGGCCGCCCGCCGAAGCGCCGCGGCCGACGAGCCGCCGCCGCCACCCGGTGGCTGGCGGGCAGGCGGCGGCCGCGGCGGCGGCGGCGGCGGCGGCGACGATGGAGGCGGCCGCCCGCCATCGTCCACGGTTGGGAGCCCCGCTGCGGGCGGCGGCGCCACCGACGGAGCCACTACCGCCGCGGCCGCTGCGGCGGTCACCTCGGCGAGCTTGGCGGCCTCGGCAGCCTCGGCGGCCTCGGCGGCCACCTCGTCCGCGTCCGCGTCGATCGCAAAGTGGTTGCCCAGATGGATGAGCGTAGCGGTGCAGCCCATCGTCTCGACCGCCCGCTTCACCTGCGCCAACTGCGACTCGTGGACACGGCAGTTGTTGCCGAGGTAGGCGCGCTCCCGGGGACCCCCGCCCGCCGCCCCTGCCGGGTCGCCCACATCCAGGACGACGGCGATGCGGGGGAGGGTGTCCAGGTCCACCTTCTTGCGCCACGTCCGGCGGTGGCCACCGGCGTCGGCATCCCTCGCACCGGCAGACTGGGCGCCCGTCACGTTCCGTACCAAAATGCTGGCCTGCTGCCGCAGCACGTTGACGCCCGAGTGCGGCGTATCGAGGGTGCGGGTCAGCAGCAGCACCGACGCGGACCGGACGCGCTGGACGTCATTGACAACCAGCTGGGTGTATCCGCCCGAGTCGCGCTGCACCTTGCCCCAGCACAGCACCCGCGCCTCGTCGGCCAGCGCCGGCTGCACGACGGGCATCGTGGACGGGAAGGCCACGGCAGCGAGGGAGGCGGATTCGTCCTCCAGCGTCCACGTGGCCATCAGCTGCTTGCGCGCAGACGTCTTTAGCAGCTTGAGGCCCGTCACCAGTCCGAGGGTGACCACCTCCGTGCCCTCCCTGACCACGGACGGCGTGTGCACTGCGGCGAGAGGGGGGGGGGGCCGCATCGGCGCCTGGCCGTCGTCGCCGGCGTCGGTGCCAACATCGTCCTCCTCCGCGTCGGCCCGTTGCACGACCACAGGGCGCCCAGAGTCGTCGCCAACAGCGTCGCTCCCCCCCGGGCTCGTCTCCACGTCAAGGTCGGTACCATCTTCCGCGGTTTCGTCCGAGCCAACAATGTCCACCAGCGGGGTGGGGCACACCAGCGAGGCCAAGGGGCCCAAGTTGCTGAGCGGATGGGCAGAGGCGTAAAAGCCGAGCATCGCCTTCTCCATTTGCAACCGGGTCTGGAGGGGAAAGTCGGGCGTATCGCTGGCGGCGGTAGAAATGCTCAGCTCCAGCTCATCCCACGCTTCCAGCTCCTTGGCCGTTTCGGCTCCCCACTTGGCAGCCGACATCAGGTCTGCCCGAGCCGCGGCAACCGCGTCGGGGCCGGCAGGGGCGGTGCCGCCTGCCGCCACCGCCGCCTTGTCCGCCGCCGCCACGGCGCGTTTCTCCAGCCGACGCGCCCGCTCGGTGGAGCGCTTGCGAAGGGCGAGCATGTGTGGCAACGCATCCAGCAGCGCCCGCCGGTTGTCGTGGAGCTCATCAAAAGCGCCGCACGAGACCAGCGCCTCCAGCGACCGCTTGTTGATGACGCTGCTCGGCAGCCGCGCGAGCATGTCTGCGATACTACGAAACGGCCCGCCCCGTCGCCGCTCCTCGATGAGCGGCAGAGCCGACGTGGCACCAACGGTTTTCACAGCCTCTAGCCCAAACAGGATGGCACCGCGGTAGCGCTTGGGCCCCCCGTCCTCATCTCTCTCACCATAGACAGGGGTGAAGCCAAGCTCACTGCGGTTGATGTCGGGTGGCCGGACACGCACATGTGCAGCGTCCGCGTCAACGACGTAGCGTCCCAACTTGTCTGACGCCGTCACGTTAGCGCGCAGGAGCGCGGTGAAGAACTCGACTGGGTGGTTGGCTTTGAGCCACGCCGTCTGGTATGTGAGATAGGCGTAGCAGCTCGAGTGAGACTTGTTGAAGCAGTACTCGGCAAACAACAGCATCTGTGCAAAGAGGTCGGTCGCTACGCGTTCGGGCACCCCGTTGCTCACGCAGCCAGCCACAAAGCGGCCCTCTTCCCGCTCCATCACGTCGACTTTCTTCTTGCCCATGGCGCGACGTAGAATGTCAGCCTCACCCATCGAGTAGCCAGCCAGCTCCCGCGCCACCCGCATAATTTGCTCCTGATACACCAGGATGCCGTACGTCTCCTCCAGGATGGGTTTCAGCAGCGGGTGTACCACTTCAATGGCTTCCCGCCCGTGCTTCCGCGCGATAAACTTGGGGATGAGGCCCGCGTCAAGCGGGCCGGGCCGATACAGCGCAAGGATGGAAGATATGTCGGCCAGTGACGACGGCCGCAGCTGCCGCACAATGGAGCGCATGCCCGCTGACGCGTCCAGCTGGAACACGCCATACAGTTTACCGCTGGCCAGCAGGTCGTACGTCGGCTGGTCATCCATTGGCAACGCGTCCACCGACACATCCACGTCGGCAGGCAGGCCCTGGGCCACCCGCCGCGCGTTGATAAGCTTGACCGCATCGTCGATAATGGAAAGCGTCTTGAGACCGAGAAAGTCCATCTTGAGCAACCCCAGCGCCTCAACGTCCTCCATCGCGTACTGAGTAATGGTTTCCCCATTCTTGCCCCGCGACAGAGGCACAATCTCAGCGAGCGGCCGCGAGGAAATGACAACCCCCGCAGCGTGAACTCCGTAAGACTTCTTGGTTCCCTCAATGCGCTTGGCTTTGTCAATGAGGTCCCGGAATGAGCGTTTCTCCATGCGGCCACCGCCATCCACGCCAACGGTCCCCACCTTGGCACGCCGCCGCTTCGGTCCTGCAGCTGCCGCGGGCACGGGCAGCTCATCCGCATGGGACTCAACAATGTCGCCGTCTTCTCCTTCCCGGTCACCTGCCGCCTCCTCTTCGTCTGGCACCCACACCTCGTAGGTTCCCGACGTGTAGGCCTTTTTGAACTCGGCCGACGGGGTGTCTTTGGACAAAAGCTGCTCCAGGGTGGCAGGCTTCCCCCGCACAACTGGGATGAGCTTGGCGAGCCGGTCCGCGTCAGCGTACTTGACATTGTGCACCCGAGCCACGTCCTTGAGCAGCGCCTTGGACGTCATCCGCGCAAACGTGATGATCTGAGCGACCCGGTCCTCCCCGTACTTTCTCGTCACGTACTGGATGACCTTGTCGCGACCCTCGACCGAAAAGTCCGTGTCAATGTCGGGCATGCTCGCCCGCTCGGGGTTGAGGAACCGCTCAAACAGGAGACCGTGCACCAGTGGATCCACCGTCGTGATGTTGAGGACGTACGCGACGAGGGAGCCAGCGGCCGACCCGCGGCCGGGCCCCACTGGGATGCCCTCCTCCCGCGCAAAGCGGATAAAGTCCCAAACGACTAGAAAGTAGGATGGAAAACCCATCCGCACGAGCATATCCAGCTCGTACGTAAGGCGTGGCATATACTCGTTGGCCAGCCGCTCTTCCGAGATGTTGCTGCGTCGGGCACGGGCGGCGAGCCCCTCGTGCGCCACGTGGCGGAGGTAGGCGGCGTGAGAGCGGGCGGCATCGTCAGCGCCCGCTGCAAACGAGTCGGGGATGGGAAAGTCGGGGATGCGCGTCTCGCCCAGGATGTCATAAGCCGACACTTTGTCCGCAATCGCCACAGTGTTGCGGAGTGCCTCGAGCGCCAGGTCTGGCTGAATGGTATTCGCCAGCTGTTCCAACAGCTGTGGAGTGGACTTGAAGTACTCATGGCCCGTGTAGACGAGGCGGCCCTTGTCCACCAGCTTCTTCCCCGTGCGCATGCAAATGAGTGCGTCGTGCGCAGCAGCGTCCTCCGCAGACGTGAAGTGAGAGTCGTTTGTGGCAATCAACGGCAGGTCCATCTCCTTCGCCAGGGCCGCAATGCCCTTGTTGACAACAACGTCTTGTGGCAGGCCGTGGTCCTGGAGCTCCAGGTAAAAGTCACCTGGAAACGTGTCTCGGTACCATGCAGCCACCCGCCGTGCCTCGTCCCAGTTCTGAGTGAGAATAGCGCGCGGAATTTCTCCGCTCAAGCACCCAGACGCAATGATGAGGCCGTCCGCGTGCTTGGCAAGCAGGTCCTTGTTGATGGCAGGGCGGGAGAACATACCGCCGCGCTTTGGCCACCCGTCGAGGTGAGAGCGGGTCGTGAGCGCCACGAGAGAGCGGTAGCCCGTCGTGTTCTTGGCCAGGACAGTCAGGTGGAAGCGCTTCATCCCCACCGCGTCGTCGCCAAGCGGCGCGTTGACCACGTACATCTCGTTGCCCACAATGGGCTTGACCCCCGCCGCCGTGCACGTGCGCACCAGCTCAATCGCGCCGTACAGAACCCCGTGGTCAGTCAGGGCCAGGGCGGGGGTTTCCAGCTCCGACGCACGGGCAACCAGGTCCGACAGCCGGCTGGCGCCGTCAAGCAGCGAGTAGTCAGAGTGGACGTGGAGGGGCACGTACGGGGGGGGCGCCGCGGGCCCGCCGTCAGCCACAGACGGCACCGCCTCAGCAACAACACCCCGCGCGGGGATGGCCAGCATCACAAAGCCGCCGCCATGACGCCGACAGCCGTCGCCCGCATCCCCCCCCACGGCACATGGACGGGGCCGGAGTCGCAGGCCGTCGGGAAAGAAGGCCAAGCGGCGGGGAGAGTCGGCACCAAGGTGGGCCCGCAAGGAGGAGGAAAAGGCCAGCCGCGACGCGGGCAGGGCCCGCCCAGCAGAGACCCCACACACGGGGACGCACCGGCACGCACCGGCCGGTACAGCGGCAACCGGCTGCGCCGAGTTCCTTGCAAACGGGGCAACAAACAGACAATACATGGGCGCCGGAAAGGTAAACGATGACAACCACCGCAGAGACTGCCGACGCCGGTCGTTTGGTGGGTTGCTCGGAGGTGCGGGCGCCAGCTAGGATGGCGTCAGGATGGGCCTGGAAGAGCAGTGTGCGGCCGTTTTCGGTGCCGCCGAGGCTCTGGGACGACGCAACGTCGCCGCTCCAGGCATTCTCAGTCCATCGTACAGGCGTTCCCAGTCCTCCAGACTGAGCTCAGCGTCATTAATTGCATTGTGACGTGAAGTAGTTCTTCAGTGAATTGATGAGGTGATTCGAGACGCGGCACACCGCATACTTTTCCGACACTCTGCCTTGTCATGTGTCTCGAACCCTCTCCCAAGTGTCAGTCAGCTGTGAGCTCATCAGCTGGCGACTGCTGTGGACCTCGCGCAAGGTCCGTCTTCGATTCAACGTCCTCGCTTGGCCGGCTTGCGCTGCGCTGCGCGCTGCGTTGTCGGGGAGCCTTGGCGTTTCACTTCTGCGCGCGCTCTTGTGCAGCCGCTCATATTTCATCCTCTCTCGTCAATGATTGGAAGAAGAAGCTGCTTCCCGACACGGGGGTGTGTCATCACACGGGAGCTGCCCGACACGGGGGTGTGTCATCACACGGGAGCTGCCCGACATGGGGGTGTGTCATCACACGGGAGAGGAGAGACGACACCCGGCTGAAATCTATCTTGTGCGGTCCAGATATCCGTTGGCGACCGCGTACAGTGCAGCAGTTGTCCTCCTGCCAGTGTGGCGTGAGGCTTCCGACTGCGTGCTCCCTGCCGCCTGGTCTGCCGATGTCGTGTCCTCCCAATTCTTTTTCAACCCAGAGCGTGTATCTTCCTGGCCGACTGCTGCCGATCCCTGCACCGGCGTCGGCAAAGTTGCTACAGTGATCCGCCCGTCTCCCCTGGCACCCTCGTCGTGCCCAGCTATGGCGTCTCTGCGGTCCAAAGTGGAGCTGTCGACTGCGGCGGCCCAGCCGATGCGTGCGGGCGAGTCGCCCGTTCGCACCTGTGGCTACTTGCCAGCAGGCGAGCAACCTTTTCCCGGCGAGACGATCCGCACCACATACGACTTCATCGCTCGTTACGCCAAGAAGCAACCCACCGCCAACTGCCTCGGTTGGCGACCGATCAGCGCGGAGGGCGCGGCGGGCGACTATGTCTTCCACAGCTACAGCAAGGTGAACCAGACGGCGCTGCGCCTCGGCTCCGCCCTGGTTGCCGGCGGCCTGGTCAAGGGCGACCGGGTCGGGGTGTATGGGAAGAACTGCCCCAACTGGAGCATGGCGCAGCTGGCGTGCTCGTCACAGGGCCTGGTGCTGGTGCCGCTGTACGACTCCCTGGGGCCGAATGCGGTTGAGTACGTGATCAACCACGCAGAAGTGAAGGTGGTATTCTCGTCGGTGGCCAACCTGCCCAACTTTCTGGCCGCCCGCCCCCAGTGCCCCTCCGTGACCAAAGTGGTCGTCATGGAGTCTGGGGACATCCCTGCAGCGGCGTCGACATCTCAGCTGCCGTCGGTGATGGCTGGAGAGGTGGTCACCATGGAGGCGCTCCTGGCCACTGGGGCGACTGACGCTGAGGCGTCGCCCTCAGGCTGGGAGGACCTTTTTGTGATCATGTACACCAGCGGGACGACGGGGGACCCGAAGGGTGTGACGCTGCAGAACCGCGCATTTGTGTCGTCGGTGTCCAGCGCGCTCCGCTTCTTCAAGCACTTCAACATTGAGTTGAACTCGTCCGACACGCTCTTGAGCTTCCTTCCGCTGGCTCACATCTTTGCGCAGCAAGGGGAGGCGCTCATTTTTTGTGCTGGCGGCTCGGTGGCCTACTACCAGGGCGACGTTAAATTGCTGCTCAACGACCTGGAGGTGGCCAAGCCGACCGTCTTTGCGGGCGTGCCGCGGGTGTTTGCACGCTTCCAGCAGCGAATCATGGAGACGGTGGAGACGTCGGGGTGGCTCAAGCGGAAGCTGTTTGACATTGCCTACTCCTCGGTGCTGGCATCGGTGCAGAATGCAACGCCTCGGAGCGGGTTGTGGGACACCCTCATCTTTAACAAGGTGCGCGCCAAGCTGCTGCCTAATTGCCGGCTGGTCATCACTGGCTCCGCGCCCATGTCGGCTCAAACCAACGACTTCCTCAATGTGTGCCTCAAGTGTCCGGTGCTGCAAGGCTACGGGCTCACCGAGACCGTGGGTGGCATGTGCTGCACGGCGCCCAACTTTCCAACGGGCACGTGCGGGGGCCCCTTGCCCGGGGCAGAAGTCAAGCTGGTGGACGTGCCTGACATGGAGTACACCGCCGCTGACAAGCCGTACCCGCGGGGCGAGATCTGTGTGCGGGGGCCGTTTGTCACCCGCGCCTACTACCGCAATGAGCAGGCGACCGCCGCCGCCATTGACTCGGACGGCTTCTTTGCGACGGGCGACATTGGCCGCTGGAACTCAGACGGCTCACTGCAGATTATTGACCGCAAGAAGAACCTGTTCAAGCTCGCGCAGGGCGAGTACGTGTCGCCCGAGGCGCTGGAGCAAGAGTACGCCAAGTGCAAGCTGGTCAGCCAGATCTGGGTTTATGGCTCCTCGTTTGAGGCCACCCTCCTCGCTGTGGTGGTACCCGACCCAATCACCGCCAAGGCATGGGCTGCCAAGAATGCGTCGGACAAGGTGTCGGCGGAGTTGGCGGCCATCGCGGCGTTGCCCGCGTTCAAGCAGGCGGTGCTGGCGGAGTTGAAGGCCATGACCGTCACTGCCAAGTTCAAGCGCTACGAGGAGATCCGAGACCTGCTGTTTGAGACGGAAGTCAACGAACTGGGGCAGGGCTTCACCGTGGAGAACGACCTGCTGACGCCCACGTTCAAGTACAAGCGTCCACAGCTGTCGAAGAAGTACAAGGCATCTCTGGATGCGCTGTACGCATCCAATAAGTGAGGAGGGCGGCCGCTGGCCCCCGCTTATATTGCTGTGAGACGTCAGCCAAGACTCTGCTCTACCTCTTTGCGCTCTTTCATTGTTTTTGTTTGGTTTCGTGTACGCCGTGCAGGCTGGGTGGTGAGTCTAGAGAAAACCCGCATTGCGCCACTGGATTACGTGTTGCTGGAGGACGCGCTCGCGTCGTGCACTCTACAGTGTGCGTCCCAGACTAAGCCTCCCGTCGCTGCCGGTCGCACCTCTGCGCGATATTATTGACAAACATCCACTGCCGTCCCAATGCGCCTTTTGTGCTCTCCTGCGCCATCGGCTCTGTCCTGATGAAACCTCTTGCGTGGGGTACAGGACGGCGGGCGTCGCAGGCAGAAGACGTGCATGAACCGTCGTCTTGGCGGGAAGACGCGGAACAGTGTGGACTTTGACGAAATTTTAACCAATTTATGAGCAATCTTCAACCTTCCAACGCTGTGTGACGTGTTCCAGACTCTTCGACGTGGCCGACATCGACGGCGACGCCTTGATCCGAAACGCCACGCCGCCTTGCCATCGACCACTCGACCTCACCAACACGCCTTTGTCAAGCGCACCCCTCTCACGCCCTCTCATCACTCTCCTCTGTGCTTTGTCACAACCCATCTTCGCGCCCCCCCCATCATGGTATGAACTCGATGCTGCACGCTGGACGCCACCGTCGGGAAGCTCCTCACCGCGATGGGAGCGAGGGGAGCCACGTGCCGGCTGCAGGCTGCCGTAGCGCCCACGCTGTGCGACGGAAGTGGCTGCTGCGTGGGCCAAACTTGGGACGGCGGTCCCTATCCGCAACCAGATACCTCGGCCCCCGCGGCACCTGCGCCGCGCGTTGCTGTTGGCGCTTTTGTTTCTGACACACTTGCTATTTGTGTTGGCTGCATTTTCCTTGCTGTCTCTTGGACGCCGGGTGTCTGGTTTGCCCTGCCCCCCTCGCACTGGGCTCTTCCCCCCTCCCCCCTCCGTTATATTGTCCTCTGACAGAAGGCGTCTGGCATGGCCCTGGCGAGGCGCATTGTCCCCCTGCTGGACCGGGTGCTGGTGGAGAAGGTGGCCCCCAAGAAGACCTCTGCCGGGGGTATCCTGTTGCCGGAGTCGGCCGTCTCCAAGCTCAATGAGGGCACTGTCCTTGCAGTCGGGCCCGGCGCGCGTGGCAAGGCTGGCGAAGTGATCCCGCCATCGGTGTCGGCGGGCGATACGGTGGTGCTGCCCGAGTACGGGGGGGCTGCCGTCGAGGTCGAAGGGAAGGAGATGTGGCTGTTCCGGGATGAGGACCTGCTCGGCAAGGTGGTAGCGGAGTAGGGTGGGACGAAGGGGGGCGGTGGGGAAACCCTTGCGGGCCCTGGTTTGGGCGCGTGATTGTTCTTAGGTCGCCAGCGGCGGGGGCGGGGCAGATGGTCTGTCGTGGGTAGGAGAACGGCGCAAATTGGGGCTGCGCAGGGCGCGTGGCAGCATTTGCCGGCTGGCGTCTGGAGCGTAGTGGTGCAGCGGTGGGCATCCGCGACGGGCGCAGGCCGCCTCTATCCGCGGGGCCGGCAGGGTCGGCTTGAGATGGGTAGGTTGCGGTGGCTGCGCAGCGGGGGCAAAACCATGTATCTTAGAATCGGCCGATTTGACCTGTTCTGGTCTGTTCCACTCCTGCACGTGTGTCTGCAACGTGGCCGTCAGCGCGCCAGAACGCGGTTTCTCGTGTTCCTGTGGCAGACCCCTGAAGGAGACGCTACGGCGAGTTTCCGTTCTTGGCATAGAGCATGAGAACCACCTCGTCGAGGTGTGTACAAAGGTTTTTTTTTTGCCGGTGCTTCCCTCGTCGTATACGACCTCATTGCATTCTTGGGCCGTGCACCAGAGCACGGTCCCGTGCAGGGCTTGCTCTCTCACGGTGCACGACGTGTTCTTCAAATGTTTCATAAATGCGAGAAGTCTGTTTGAATGCGTGCTACCGTTCAGAAGATTCGTGCATTCGAGCGGTCCCATGCAGGACATCTGCATGCACACCGTTGCCTCCGCTCGTGTTCTGTACGAAGGAGTTCTCTTTTTCACGCAGGAAGCGAGCCCAGCATGCGGTGCGTGCGCAGAGGCACGCGTACATATGCTTCAGCAGCCGAGCCGCTCACTTCTCCGTGAGATGCTGAATGTCTATGCACGCTCACTGCACGGAGCGTCTGCTATCGGTGCTGGCTTGCCCTCGGGCGGGTCCGAGGTAAGTAGAAGCGGCTTTCTGAGTGATGATGACTGAGAGTGCGGGCTAATCGGTAGGTTACATTCACATATCCGTCAGGCGCAGTCCAAAGTAGCTGTCCCCCCTATCGACGGTCACCCTCTCCAACCGGACTTTGGCGCGAGTGATGCCCCCAATGGAGGGCCACCAGTAGAGCTCCCCCCCGTCAGCCATGCTGCCCAGCTTCTCCATGCTGACCTGCACAAAGCCAAGCAGTGCCGTCTCTCCATTGAGGTAGTAGCGGAACAGCTCCAGCCGGAGCAGCCGCCCGGGCTCCCCACCACACAACACGTCGGTCGGCAACACAGCAGGCGCAAAGGCGCCCGCCTCGGCGCGCACCCGCGGCTCGGAGCGGTAGACGGCAGCCCAGCGCCCACGACGGAGGGCGCGGCTAATGACAAACTGGGAGCGGTTGCGGGCAAGTCTTTCGCCGCCACCAATCCCAAACGCAAAGGTCACCGTCGACGGCGGGTGCACGTGGTGGATGAGGTCCGCGTCAATGGTCAGGGCGCCGCGGGGGCGCCCACTACCACCGCCACCGCCCGCGCCCCCATCGCCGCCCCAAGACCAGGACGGGGGACCCGTACCGGTGACCAACCCGAGCATCCCTCGTGGCACCGACAGCCGCAACGGGGCGTCCCAACACAGGCCTGGTGCACTGAGGACTGCGTTCAGGCTCAGCTCCACCCCCCCCAGGAGTGTATGGACGCGCAGGTCCGGCGCAGACGTCACCGTCGGCGGCTCCTCTTCACACGCTCCCGGCACCTCGGCCGTCGCCGTCTGCGCATAGACTGCGACGCGGATGGGGGCCTCCCGGTCTAGTGCCGTCGCGCCTGGAAGCCGAAACTTGGCCACCCACCGCGGCTCGGGGCAGTCTCGGATGGTCTCGGTGCGGCCGAGTTCGTCCCACGCGCCGCCAACGACGCCGCCCACAAAGAGCACCGCAAAGGCGTCGACCTTGGACAGCAGTTCCGTGCGAGGGAGCCTGCGGGCCGACAGGGACAGCTCCACTGCCACGTGGCGGAGGGTGGCCTCGAGGGCAGCACCGGTGAGCTCCCCGCCAGCCACCACGGGGGCCCAGCTACGCTCCTCCCCGAGGACGGGGAGTGTCGACGCCGCACGGGCGGCAGCTAGCGCAGAAGCGGGAAAAGTGATGGTGTGGGTAGAGGACGTGCTCGAGGGCGTCGGCTCAGACGCATCATCCCCAAAGGAGGAGACGGCCGAAATGGAGGAGCCACCGTCCCGGTGGGCGTCGTCGCCGTCGCCGTCATCGCTGCCCACGCCGCCGCTGCTGCTGTCTTGCCCTTCATCGTCGGTGGAGCAAACTTCAGACGGGGACCGAGCCACGACGGCCGGGCCCGGGTCTAGTGGCCGCGCCGGTGGTTGCACATCCCCACCAGAGCGATGATCATCGTCAGGTTGTGACGGCGACAAGGAGGGGGGAGCCAACGGCAGCCCGGACCTGGAGATGGGAGACGATGGTGGTGACCGACCGGCGGGGGAGGAGGGCGGGCGTGACGGCGCCATAGTCTTTGCACCTGACCGCGGGACACACAGGTCAGAAGTGGGAAGAGACAAGGAAACGTCTGGGACGCGGCATAGAATAAGCCACACGGGGTGGCAGGCAGCACCACCACCGCAAGCGTCAGACAGCCGAGGCAGCAAACCTCGTCATGGCAAAAATGCCACGGACGAGGGAATGCCTGCGGCCCCCGCCTCACCAACCACGGAAAAAAAAGGCGCACGACACGAGCCGTCTGGCAGGTGACCATCGGGCACCAGTCTCGGGGGGGTAGGGCAGGAGCGGGGGAGGGGTGTGCATGAGCAGGGCCGGCGGCCCTCAGCTACCACTCTGTCGAAAAATTAAACACGTCAAGTTAAGGCGCGTTTGAGAAAATACACTGGCCTTGCACAAGTCTTTTGTAGTTGCCGACTACCGCCGCCCCCTCCCCTCGTCCGGGCGAAGGCCGCCAACGAGACCGATCAGCAGCCGCTGCGTGGCGGCAGCCAGCGCCGCCGCAACCCTCGAGGCCTTCCCCCCGGCCGCCTCCGTCGATACGGCGTCCGTTGACGACGGCGGGTAGGCAGCGGCCTTGGACACGCTGCGGTTGCTGCCGTCCCCCCCGCCCCTCCCCCCTCCCGCCCGCGACACCCACGACACGAGGGCCGCTGGCAGCGATGCCGCCGCTGCTCACGCAGGCCCCTCGCGCTCCCCACGCTGGCCACCAGCCGGGAGTCAGCCGACATCGCAAACACCCCGTGGTCGTTGGGTGCCACCAGGGTGGTTACGGGGTGGTGGCTGAGGGGGCGGCCGCAGGCGCAAGGCAGGCGGCAGTCGGAGGCAGACCGCGTGTGTGCGACTGCACCTCGGCTTCGTACCGCTCGTCCGCCCCCCCCCGCGCGACGGGCTGCTCGCTCGGTCTGGTCAGTGGCGACCGCGGCGACCGCGGCACTCGCGTCGGCCGCCGCCCCGCGGCGGCCACGGCGGCCAGCAGCCGGCTCACCGCGGCGGCACCGTCGTGCCGACAGGGCCAGCGCCACCACGCGCAAGTCGACGAGGACGGCGGCCCAGGCGGTGGTGCCCGCCGCGGCGGCGGCGCCACCACCCTCCCACGCAGCCCCGCAACGCCGCCGCCGCTGCCAGGGAGATGCCTCGGCGCGCGCAACGTCTGCGGATGCGCAGCGTCAGCGTACTGCCCCGCAGGGCCGTGGGCACATGAACAGATCCCCCCCTGCCTCCCCCCCTCACCCTCCGCACCCCCCCACCCCCCGCACCCCCCCACCCCCCGCACCCCCCCACCCCCGTCGCGGCCGCCAATGACGCGCTGCTGGCGGCGGCCCTGCGGCCGAAGACGGCGACCGCGTCCGCCGCTCAGCAGGCAACTGCCGGCTTCGCCTGAGCTGCTGCTTTCCACTGCGGTGACGGCCGCCGCCGCAGCGCCCCGCAAGCGGCAGGGCGGACGTGCGCTTGGGGGGGGGCGACGGAGGCGGTATGGGTGCTGGCGGCAGCGGTAGGGACGGTGGCAGCGTCCTCCCCCCCCCCCCCAGTGGGCACCGTCGGTCGCGACATGGCCGCAGTGGCGACGGCGGCGGCAGCAGCAGCAGCTGTGGTTGGCCACATGAGCGGGGCAGACGGAGCCAAACAGCCTTCTGCCACCCAAGAACCCACCGGCAACCGTCTCCGTGTTCGCACACGCCGCACTATCCGCCAATGCCGCCCTGCCCGCCATCAACGCCTCGTCCGTCAACGTTTCCGTCGCCACCCGGTGGCCTTCCTCGGCAGCGACACCCCGTGGTGAACGATGGCCGGCGCGGGCGGGGCCGGAGCACAGCCGCACTCGCCCCGCTTCCCATCCACCGGCAACACGTCCGGCAGGACACATACATACCGAGCAACACCACAGCAGACAGGCGGCGCTGTTTAGCGCTGTTCACAACAACATCGCAGGCTGTAGGAGTGTGAACCTTTGGGGACGCCAAAAGGTCACAATGGACGGCGCTTCACCGTCACCAGCGCGCCCGAGCGGTGGAACCAGTGGAGTGAAGGTGGTGCCGTTCGGCCCTCCATGAAACCGTTGTGGGCGCTGCCGTGACAGACGTGTGTGCAGGCGCGCTCTCAACACTGATAGAAGTCAGTGACAAGGGATACATTTCCACCAAGTCTGTTCGGCGAGCGGAAAATGGTGAAGCGGGCGATCGGGGCGGGGAGGAGGGGGGCGTCAGACGCCGGCGCTTCAGTCTTCGACGTTGGCAGTCGCAAGGCGCTGACCAGGATGCGTTCAGAGTCAAATATTGTAATCAGATGTTTAGCAACAATTGATTCAGTATTGACATCTTCAAATCGCCCAGTTCAGATTGTGCGGCAGTCTATCAGGTTGGACGTGTTGGACATGTGATTCGCCAGATAGGCCAGAAGACGTGAGTCAAGTTGGTTGCGGTTATATTGTTGATCTCTGTGCAACAATCGCTTAGAATGTATTTACTTTGAACTACCTCTGCGTGCAATGTGAGCAGATGGTCGCCCCAGTCGTCTTGCCGCCCGTACCCCTCCCCCCCCACCATCGTTGTTTGCCTCTATTCTCCTGCCCTCCTCTACGAGATGGCGGAGGAGAACGGTAGCTCGTGGCGTCGGCGGCAGCCTGCCGCGGCAGCGTCCGGGGGGGGAGGCCACAGCGCGCGGCGGCGCCGCCCGGCCGTCTCAACCAGCGTCACGGGAGGCGGCTGGCCGCGGCGCGGACGCCAGCCTGCCGCGGTGGCGTCCGGGGGGAGACGGCAGTGCGCGGCGGCGACGTCAGCCCCCCCCTACCGGCCGGGGCAGTGGCGGTGGATTGTGGCGGTGGCGGCAGACGGCGCTGCCACGTTGGTCGCGCGGGGCGGGAGCGGCGGCGGCGGCCGCCGCCGCAACCGCGATGGAAGCGGCGGTGCGTGGCAGCCGCGGTGGCCGCTGCCGCGGTGGCAGCGGCCGCGGGGGCAGCATTGGCCGGCGGCTGCCGCCGCCGCCGCCGCCTCCGCCGCTGCCGCCGTCGCCGGACCTGTGGCGGTGGGCGGCGGCGGTGGTCGCCCCAGCGGCCGCAGCCGCAGCCGCGGGGGCAGCGGTGACGCGTCGCGGCGGTCGCGGCCGCGTCGGAGACAGGGGCGGCGGAGGACGGCAGCGGCCGCCGCCGGGGGCCACCGCGACGGCTGCGGCGGCGGAGGCGGCGGGCGCAGCGGTGGTCGGCGGCGGCGGCGACTGCCACCACGGGAGCAGCGGCGGGAGGCGTCTGCGGCGGCGGCCGCTGCCGCGACCGCGACCGCATCCGCAGGGGATGCGGTGGCGGGCGGCAGCGGACGTTACCGGGCAGCGGCCACGACCGCCACCGCGGCGACGGGGGCACCAGCGGCGGCGGCCGCGGGCGGCGGCGGCGGCGGAGGCAGCGGGGGCATCGGTGCCGAGGGGCGGCGGCGGCGGCAGGCGCTGCGGTGGCGACAGACGTAGCGGCGGTCGGCAGTGACTGCAGCGGCGGCACCTGCAGCCAGGGCGGCAGTCACCCGGCAGGGGTGGCGGCGGCGATGGCGGCGGCCCGGGCGGCAGCCGGCCGGCCGCCGGCCGAGCAGCCGGCCGGCGGCGGCAGCCCGCGGGCGGCGGAAACCGTCATGGCGGCAGCCCGCGGGCGGCGGCAGCCCGCGGGCAGCGGCCAGCCGCGGCGGCGGCGGCGGCGGCGGCAGGGGCGGAGCCGGCAGGCGGGCGCCGTACGGGCAGCCGGCAGCCGATAGCGGGGCGGAAATGGCAAGAGCCGGCAGCTGCGGTGGAGTACCACGACAGTGACCGACACCAGGTCGGAATCTATACGTGAAGCGCTGGACAAAAGAACACACAATAAAAGTGGCTTGAACATGAGATACAGTACGCGGGGGTCACATTTCCTCGCATCCCCAGATTACACCAGAAGTGCAAGAAATCCGTGGTCCCGCTGTTGCAGGCGCTGCGCTGCAGCGGCCAGCGTCGCAACGTATTGCTGTGTGCCCGACTTTCGGCTGATCTGAGAGGGAACATAAGCGCAAGTACAAGGGTACAGTGCGTACGCGGTTATATGTGGGGGTCATTCAAAAACGTAGCCCACACCTGTTCCATGTCATATGTACCACGTACCGCACTGTTCCGGTCCAACGGTACACACAAATACAGTAGTTCACATGCAGATGCAAGACTTTGGTTCGCCCTTCGCCGGGGGGGCACGTTTCACCACGTCAACCAAGTCAGACCGTCAGGGGTCTGAGGAAGGAGGACCAGAGAAACTTGGACATGATCTGCCAGGCAAGGATCAAAGAAAGAGATGCACTGCCCATTCGCGGTCGTCTTCCCAACTCAAAACCATGTCCACAGTCCCATCCATAGCCCCCACATCATCCTTGGCGGCCAGCCAGCGACGAACCGCCTGCGCGCGATCCTCATCCCTCACGCCTACGAACTCGTCCTCAAGTGAGGCGTTGGTCAGCAGAGCCTCCACATCAGATACATCCGTGTGCGCGTTGTCAAACGCAGGGACTACATGCGCAGTTGCCAGATAGCAACAATCGGCATCGATCTGTGGGGATGAACGCTGTGACGATGGGACGGGGACGCAGCGGAGTGATGCAGCCCAGCTTGCCCGCCGAATGAATAGGCGATCCCTCAGTACTTGAATGGCTGCGACTGCATTTCGATGACCATTTACGTGACCAAGTCTTGCGCGGAACATTCAAAGCGTGAGCCTTGCGCGAATGTTCGGCTCGGTTATAGCCGCATCGGCTATAACCGAGCCGAACATAACCGAATAATCACTGTATGAGCCAATCGTCTGCTGCACATTTAGTTTCGGACCGAGTGAATGCGCCTGACGTGGTAGATCTGGCGTGTAATCTATATTTGCATCTAAGTGTGCCACAGTCGAAGGTCAGCTCCTTAATGAAATAGTTGAAAGTTTACCTTTTCTTGTTGAGTACCAAACCAGTCCCAGTCCTCGTCCTCAAGGACCGAATTGGGGGATCAGGAGTAAGACCTGGACCTTGCGGAGGTCGTGCCAACCCACCACGTCTGGTCGGCTGCAGCTCAACCGTGGCCGGGGGGAAGGCCATCATCCGTCCAATGGACTGACCGCCACGATCAGAGGCACCTGCGGCTGAGAGGTCCCCCACATCTCCCTTGTCCTCTCCCTCCATTCTCTCGCGAGCGGTCCGCCGTTTTCACATGTTCAATCCGCACGGGACGCCGGCCAAAGTGTCAATCCCCCTCTTCTGCGAGCACCGCGACGATCATTGCTGGACGGCGGCCAAAGTGCCAACCCTCCTCATCTGCGCGCAACACTGCGATCATTGCTGGCCACTTGTTCGGCATCGCTGGCGACTATCCCACGCAATCAGCTGGCAGCCACCCCACCAGTGACCGGGCTTGTGACCAAGTCCATAGCTTGACAGCCCGATGGGAGGGCCTTCAAGGGTAGTCTGACTGGAGTGGCCTAAAATTGTCCACAACGTCCGCCGGGCAGACAGTGGCCGGTGCCCATTGAAGGGTACGACCGACCTCTTTCGTGCTCCCTCTCCAGCAGCAGAACAAAGTTAAGCGTTGCTCAGTTTCCGAACAAAAAAAAAGCGTCCAATCACAGGATGACACGCTCTGGTTTGATCCAGGAAGGCCGGGAATCTCGGAAAACCAGAGACGCACACCGTTCTCGTTCGTGCATCCTCGCGCGCGCGGGCTTTGACCGCGATGGCCTTCGCTTGCCGGTAGCGGCGGCGGTGGCGGCGGCGGCGGCGGTGGCTGCGGTGCGGCGGTGGCGTGAGCGTGTACATGGGTATAGACGGCGGGGAGTGCCATATACGGGCACTTCATGGGCAAGCGAGGCGTGCCGGACGGCTACGGGGTGGAGCTTTTCTGTTCTGTTTGAGGCCTCTGACGATTGCGCGTCCGCTCAGTGTGGCAGGTATCAGAAACATTGGTACTGAATGCCTCTCCAGCAGCCATCCAACTACGACTTTTGGCGAGCTCCCGAGCGCAGCAGCCGGCGTGCTGACCGCCGCGGCGCTTGGATGGGCGCCCGCCCCCACGCAAGGCTTCCCGGACAGAGCCCACCAATACCTCGCTACGCTGCGAGCAATCTCTTTGGACAGTGGGGAACACGGACGAGGAGAGAGTCTAGCGAGGGAACAGGCTGTGGCTACTCTGGTGCTCTACCTTGACGGAAAGTCCACCCAGACCAACCAGAAGTTGATGCCGGTCCTCTTCCAGGTCCTCCCACGCAGCCTCACCGATCCATCCAATAGAGGGGCTGTACGAGGTCGGGATCGCGCGGCTTTGGTCGAACCCTGAGAGGAGGACGGCGGAAGGGGGGGTGCGCGAGACAAAACTCTATCGACCCGTCGGGGGCCTTCGGACGAGGGCCTCGCCGAGAGGGGCCATTCCATGGGGGTCTCGACGGGCTGGAAACGCCCCCATCGAAACAGCCCTTCGATGGGTCGACGGGCCTCGACACGCCGCGACGGGGATTTGATGGAGATTTGGATACATCAGACGATTGCCCTGTTGTCGCCGGTCTGCCCCTCTACATCCCCAGATTACATCCTGGAGCCCCTGTACAAGCAGATTGCATAGGTCGGCCCACACTGTTGGGCCCCGACCATGGACAGGTGCGGCGGCGACAGCCAGGCGGAGCTCTTGGGTAGATATTGAGCTACCTAGCTACTAGGGGTCCTCGCAGACAGTGCGAAAAGTCAGGGTGAGCAGGACGACCAAGAAAGGTGCAATTTCGACTTTGCCTCAGTCGGCGGGTGAAGATCAATTTCTCCTCGTCTATTGCTCCTTTGGGATCCCACGAGCCAATCATGTTCACAGAAGAACACCATGTTGCCGCTCTTTCAAGTTTGCCCGTCCTTATCACAACGTCAAGGGAAAGTTCGGGTCACGGGTCAACTTTCCATTGGTCAATGGGCTGCATTCGGCCGAATGGATGGCTCAGATTTTGTCTCCGAGGGTTATTGACCCAACAGTAAATCGAAACCCTGCTGACAGACGTGCAGCGCAGATTGAGTGTGTTTTTCACAGTAGACGACTGACGTGCCAAGCCATACCCCGTCACTAGCTAGACCCCGACCAGAAGAACGGGAATGCAAGGTCGTTCCCACCCCCCCTCAACGGCTGTTCCGCCTGCGAAGCGGCCGGGCGGAAGCCGCCGCGGATGGCCACCATCCGAGAGGCGGTCGGGCGCCGCCCACCCCCCGCCGGCCGCCGGTGGTCACTCGAGGTCGATGGTGCCGCCGCGGCGCGTCGGCCCTTCCCGCTGGGGTACGGCCGTCGGGTCGCACGGGCGCGCCCCTCGCCGGCGAGGTGTGGGAGACCACCGCGCTCCTCCGCGCGCGCTCCCCCTCCCCCACCCCCGCCAGAAACGAGCCCGCCGCACGCGAGACCGCAGCGCTCACGCCCTCTCACCAGATGCCGCGAGCGCTCTCGACCGGCGGCCTACTGCGGCAGTGGCCGCCAGGGGCACTGGTGGCAAGCACCCCCCCCCCACCCCCCCCCAGGGAGGGCCGTTCCCAGAGGGACGGTCCCCCCCGGCCGCTGCCGCCAGCCATTCCGAGGGACGGTCTCCCCGGCAGAGTGCGGGGACGCTGCCCGCCCGCCGAGCCGGCGCCCCCCTCCCCCACCGCGCCGCGCGTGCGGCCCAGCGGGTCGCGCCGCGCGGCCGACGCTGAAATATCCGCGGCGTTTCCACCGCCCACCTCGCCGGGGCTGGCTGCGGCGCGGGCAGCCACGGCCGCGGCCTCGGCCCCCGCGCCACACCGTTCCCACACCCGGGGCAGCGCTCCCCTCTCACCCCCGCCCCCCACTCTCGCTTGCCACCGCGCCCCCCCGTCGTCACCCGCTGTCCCGCCGCCATCGTTGTTTTTTTCCTCCGCTTGGCAGCCGAGGGGAGGGTGCCCCGGCGGACAGGGGCGGCAACCCCGTGCCTCCCCCCCTCCCCCCACTATTCCGCCGTCGCAGCAGTCTGCACCACGATGGGCGAGGGAGCCGACGCGCACGCACCACGACCCCCCCCCCCCCCCCCGGCCGCGTGACGCCGCCGCCACGACCTGCGTGACGTGCGGTGGTGGGCGGGCGGCAGAGGGGAGGGTCCGGCGGTGGGGTGCGCGGGGGTGTGACCCCCGTGTGCCAGCGCCCACGTGCCTCGGCCGCCGCGGCGGAACTGCCGCGCGTCGCGCCGTACACGGCATTCCCACCCGCCCCGCCCACGCACCCTGCCCCTCGCACCCCCCCTCCCACACGGGCCTTTGCTCCCACGCGGCGACCATCTCCGGGCTCTGGCGGCCGTCTCCCCTCCCCCTCCACCGACCCCCAGCCCTTGGCATCGCCCTGCCAGCGCGCCCCGTGGCATCCATCCCCGCCGACAGCCACCTCGGCACCGGCCGCCCGTGCTTGCCAGACGACAGGCCTCCGCCCGCGACGGCGGCCGCTGGTGACGCACCGACCCACCTTCACCTTGCCCATCTCGACGCCCTGGACGTCGCTGTCGACCCCGGCTGTGTCCCGCCGCCGCTTGCCCTTCCGCTGCCCGCCCCCGCCCAAGTGCACCGCTTGGCTTCCGGGTGGCCACTGCGCGCCGGTTGGCGGCGGGCGCCCCGTCTTCCTCCCCGTGGCGGTGCCAGCTCTTTTTCTTCCCCCCCATTGGGCCACTGTTGGCGGCGGCACGCTCGCCCCCCGGCAGACGCCGCTCCACCTTTCCGCCGCGCTGGCCCCCCCCCGCCCGCACCGCCGGCCACACCCCCTCGCCCACCTCTGCTGGCGCTGCCGCGAGCTAGGGGCGTGGTCGCCGCACGCAGCAGGCGGGACCGAGACCCGCCCGCGGACCATCGCCGCCCCGCGGGTGGCGGCCCGTCGCCGCCCGACCGGCGCCACGCCCCCCCAACGGGTGGACGGCGGGCGGCCGCCACGAGCCGCGGCCGGTGGCGGCGCGGATTTTTTTCTCGTATCCCCCGGGGGGGACTCCCGGCGCCGCCCCCACGTGCGCGCGCGTGTGGGGTGGCGGCGCCTCGGCGGCGGCACGGGGTGTGTGCCACCACGCGTTGTGGCTGGCGCTCCAGCGACGCCGCCCCTGTGGCGGGTGGCCACCCCGCCCCTTCCCCGGCCGCGGCGTCGGGGCTGTGCGCGGCACACCCAACCCACCCGGGCGGCGCCCTTTCCACCGCCCACCGCGGCGGCCGCGGGCACCGCACTTTCGCTCCGAGGTGGGGGCCCCCCCCACCACCACAGGGTGGGCGGGGAGATCGCCGCCGCCCGTGCGCGGCGGCGGCCGTCAGCGGCCGCCGACCTGAGTGACCGTGACGGGTGACCGCGGTCGCTGCCGCCCGGACCGGCCGCGCGCTGCCCGCGGCGTCCGCCGCCGCCGGCTGGCTGTCGAGGCCAAGGGGTGAAATCGGGCGCCCGCCGCCGCCGTCGCCGCCGCCGCGACGCCCCCACCGCCGCCGCCGCTGCCGCCGACGACGACAACGACGCTGTTGCCGCCGCCAGTGTCGCTGTGGGGCGTGTGGCGGGTCCTCCCCCCCCCACCACTCATCCTTGCGCGGCTGTCTGGCCAGTGGACGGCTGCCGGCCGCCCGCTGCGCGTGCTCGTCAAGGCCCCACGTGCGCGGCGGCGTGCCGCCCACGGCGCGGCTGCCCCGCTCGTGGGGCGCGCGCCCCGCCGCGCTGGCCGCCTGTGGCTGCCCGCGGTTGCACGGCGTGGGGCGGTGGGCGGCCATCGGCGGGCGTCCTCCCGCCTCCCCGGCCGCTTCCCCCCGTCGTGCCGACGCCCGTCACGCCCACCCGCGCGCCCGCCGGCGGCCGCGTCGCCGATGGATTTACGCCGCCGCCCCTGCGGGGTGCCGCCGCCCGCGGCGGCCGCCGCCGTTGGCGGCAGCAGCAGCGGCGGCAGCAGCAGCAGCGGCGTCGGCGGCGGCGGCGGCGGCGGCGGCGGCGGCAGCGGCGGTGGCGGTGGCGGCGGTGGTGGTGGCGGCGTCGCGGAGCCATCCCCCCCCGCCCCCCCCCCTTTCCCGCTACCCCCTCCTCCCCCCTCCCCCCCCCCCGTTGGCGGCGGCGGCGACGCCAGCCGCCATGGGCGGCGGCCCTCCCCCCCCCCCCCCCTCCCGCCGCCCTGCGCGCCCCGCGGCGGCGGCGGCGGCACCCCACGCCCGCTCCGCCGCGTCGTGCCACGGTCGTTTATGGACGTGCTGCGGCCGGTGGCGACGGCGGGCGCGTCGCTGCCGCCGCCGCCGCCGCCGCCGCCGCCGCCGCCGCCGCCGCCGCCGCCGCCGCCGCCGCCGCTGCTGTCGTCCGCGTGGCTGACCGGCGGCGGCGGCAGCGGCGGCGGCGACGGCGCCAGCGGCAGCGGGGGCGCGACGATGGCGACGGCGGCGGCGGCGCTGCCAATGCCGCTGCCGCTGCCGGCCGCGCTGGGTGGCGGCCGCCGCGGCGGCGGCGCGGCGGGCTCCCCAATGGGCGGGGTGACCGCCGGCGGCGGCGGCCGCGCGGCCGCCGCGCCGCCGCCGGCGGTGCCGCCGGCGTGGGCGCCGTGGCGGGTGTCGCCGCTGGCGCCGCCGGCGACGCTGGCGCCGCCGCTGGCGCTGGCGCCGCCGCTGGCGCTGGCGCCGCCGCTGGCGCTGGCGCCGCCGCTGGCTCCGCCACTGGCGCTGGCGCCGCGGCCGGCGCCGCCGCTGGCGCCGCGGCCGGCACCGCCGCTGGCGCCGCGGCCGGCACCGCCGCTGGCGCCGCGGCCGGCGCCGCCGCTGGCGCCGCGGCGGGCGGCGGTGCCGCGGCACCCCCCCCCCCCCCCCCCCCCCCCCGGGCCACGCCCCCCCCCCGCCCCTGCCGTCGATGCGGGAGCTCCTCGGCTGTGCCCGGCCGGCCACCGCCCGCAACGTGGCGCTCCTCGACGCGATGGCCGCCGCGTCGGCGGCGGCCGCGGCGGCCGCGGCGGCCTGCCGGGGCGGCGGCGGTGGCGGTGGTGGCGGCGCGTCCAAGCGCCGCCGCACCGGCGGGGACGCGGACGGCCGGCCGGGCCGCCGCGCGTCGCGGCGCGGGGGGGATGGCCGCCGGTCGGGCGGTGGCGGCGGCGGCGGCGGCGGCGGCGACCCCGAGGAGATTATGTGCCGCCAGATGCTCGACGCGATCATCTCGGTGGAGAGCGACGGCGACGGCGACGGCGGCAGCGGCAGCGACGGCAAGGACCGGGACGGGGATGGTGGCGGCGGCGGCGGCGGCGGCGGCGGCGGCGGGGTCGACGGCGGGGACGACGGCGGGGCGGCAAGACGCGGGGCAGGGGGCGGCGGCGGCGGCCGGCGTGACCGCCCCGTGGTCGTCACCCTCGACCGGGAGATGCGGTGGGCCGACAAGGCCCGCGCGGCAATGGCGTGCGGCATGGTGCTGCCGCTGCTGGCGCGCCTGCTCGCCGTGTCGGTGCCCGGCATCTGCTGCGTGGTGGAGCTCCCCTACCGGGGGGAGGGCGCGGCGGGGGCGGCGGCGCTCCCCACGGGCGGCGCCCCCCCCCCGCGCAGCGCGGCGGCCGCCCGGTCCGCGGCCGCGGCGGCCGACGCGGCCGTCCGCGGTCGGGTGCTCAAGCTCCTCACCGCGGGCTTTGAGGTGCTCAAGGCGGCCGCGCCGTCGCCGCCACCGCCGCCCGCGGCGGCCGGCGGCAACGGCGCCGCCGCCGCCGCCGCCGCCGCGGCGGCGGCGCCCCCCGCCCCGACGCTGTCGTCGGTGGCGTGGGTGGCGGCGGGCGTGACGGCCCCCCGCGGCGAGGCCGCCCTGTCCGTCCCCGTCGTGCTCGGCGACAAGCCGGCCGAGCGCGCGGACGGGGTGTTTGTCACGTACGCCAACGGCTCGGTGGTGCTCCTCACCGTCCGCGACTCGGCCGACGCGCTGTCAGACGCGCTGCTCGTGTCGGCCGCCGCGCAGGCGGGGGGGACCCTCCTGCCGGCGGGGCTCGTCTGCCCGCGGCCGCCGGCGGCCGCTGCGGGCGCGGGTGCGGGCGCGGCCGCGGCCGCGGGTGGCGGCGGCGGCTGCGGCGGCGGGCAGCCACCGCCGCCGCCGCCGGTGGCGCTCTTCTCCTACACCCCACAGTCGCCGACGCCCGTCACCGCCGCGGCGGTGCGGCCGCACGGCGTCGGCGCGGCGCGGCTGCTGCTCGTCCGCGTCGGCCACCCGGCGGGCGCGCCCGCCGGCGGCGGGTCGCGCCGCTCACGGCCGCCGCCGCCGACGCGCGACACGCCGGCCGCGGCGGTGGCGGCGGCCGCCGCCGCCCCAGACGCGATGCAAGGGACGGCCGCCGCCGCCGCGACGGCGGCCGACGCAACGGCGACGGCGGCGACGGCGGCAGCGGCGGTGACGACGGCGGCGGCGGCGGCGGCGGCCGCGGCGGCCACGTCGGTGGCGGCGGCGGCGGCGGCGCCCGCCAAGCGCCCGCGCCTGATGCCGTCGGCGGCGGCGCCGACGCTGGCCGTGCGGCCGCCGCCAGTGGCGCTGCCGACGCCGTCCACGTCGACCGCCACCGCCACCGCCACCGCTGGCGGCGGCAGCCGCGACGGCATTGGCGGCGGCGGCGGCAGCGGCAGCGGCGGCGGCAGCGGCAGCGGCAGCGGTGGCGGCGGCGGCAGCGGCCGCCGCAGCGGGACGGGCCGGTCGCCTGGTGCCGGCGTGGCGGGCGTCGGGCCACCCTCGACGGCGGCGGCGGCGGCGGCGGCGTCGAGCCGCCGCGGCCGCCTCGTCGGGCGGAGCCCGCTGCTCCCCCCCCCCCACCCCGCGCTGGCCGCCGGCCGCCGCCCCGGCGCTGGTGCCGCGCCGCCGCCGCCGACGCCGCCGTCGCTGTCGCCGCCGCCGCCGCCACCCCAGGTGGTGGCGCTCGTCTTCAACGGCCCGCCCGCGGCGGGCGCCGCGGCGGCGGTGGCGGCGACGAGCCGGCGGCGGCGCGGCGACACGGGCGGCGGCCGGCGGCGGCCGTCGGCACCGGCGGCGGCCGCCGCGGCGGCCACCGCCGCGGTGCACGCCGTGCACGCAACGACCGCGGCGGCGCTGGCGGGTTCGGCCGCCGCGGCGGCGGCGCCGCCGGTGCCGCCGCCGTCGCGCCGTCTGGTGGGGTGGGGGGTGATGCCCGTGGCTGGCGGCGGCGGCGGTGGCGGTGGCGGCGGCGGCGGCGGCGGCGGCGGCGGCGGCGGCGGCGCGTGCGCGACGCGCCCGCCCGCCGCGGCGTCCCGCAACGCGAGGAGGACGGCCACCGCCGCGGCGGCAGCGTGTGGCCGCAGCGTCGACTGCCAGTGGCCGCCACTCGCGCCGCGGCCGCCGCCAGCAGCACCAGCAGCACCGCCGCCACCACCACCGCCGCTGCCGCCGCCACCACCGCCACCGCCACCCCCGCCGCCACCGTCGCCGCCGCCCCAGACGGTCAGCTACCTGACCATCCCGTCGGACGCGTCAGTGGTGACCGGCCGCGGCGCGGTGGGCGGTGACGGCGGGGACGCGGGCCGCCGCGGCGGCGGCGGCGGCGGCGGCGGCGGCAGCGGTGGCGGCGCCGCCGGTGGGGGTCTCGCACCCACCGCTGGGGGCGGCTGCGGCGGCGGCGGCGGCGGCGGCGGCGGCGGTGGGGATGGCGGCGGCGGCGGCGGCAACGTCAGCGGCGGCGGCGGCCGGCCCGCGGCGGGCGGGCGGGAGGTGTCGACGCCGCCGTTGGCAGAGGCGGACGGCGGCGGCGGCGGCGGCGGCGGCGGCGGCGGCGGCGGCCGGCGGCGGCACGTGCACAGCCCGGGGCAGGCGGCGGTGCTGTCGGCGCTGCTGTCGCTGTCGGGCGGCGGCGCCGTCGCGTGGCAGTCGTCGTGAGCGCGGGGCGGTCGGGCGCGAGCGCGCGCGCGCCGTTGGGGTGGGGGCGGCCGCCGCGGCGGCGCCGCGGCGGCGAGCGCGCGACGCGACGCGGTCGGCCCGTCGATCGGCGGTGGTGGGGCGGCGGCTCGCCGCGCGGGCCGCGAGCGTGCAGGTGCCTGGTGCCCCACGGGGACGTGCTGTGGATGGGTCGACGTGGCGGGGGGGTGGCGGTAGTGGTGGCGAGGCGTGTACCCGTATTTTTTCTGTCTATTTTTTTCTTCTTTTCGTTTGCCCGCCCGGGCGACCCCCTCTCCGGTTGCTGTTACTTTTTTTCCTCTCATTTTTTTTTTGCCCTCGTCGTGGGCGGTGCGTGTCGGCAGCCGCAGGGTGGCAGACGGCAGCAGGTGGCCCCGTGGCCAGCCGCCCAGCCGGCTACACACGTGCCGCACATCGTCATGCTGTCCGCCGTGTCTGGCGAGCGACGGACCGCCGCCGCTTGGCTGCCACACTTCCACGTTGCGGCGCGCTCTCCGCGTGCCGGGGGGGGGTTCCGGGTCCTCCTCGCCAACGGAGGGGGCCCCCATCCTTCCGCCCACCGCCGGGGAGATCACCCCGCCGCCGCTGCCAGAGGGGCACCACCCCGCCCGCAGCGGGGAGGGGTGCGGCATGGACGGTGCGCGCGTCAGCCACCGTGGGAGGATCGAGCTCTCGTCATCGGCCAGGGCGCTTCCCACTGCCCAATGTTGTTCGCCACGTGGCAATTGTGGGGACTTGTGTGTGGACAGTGCGCACTAATTTCTACGGCACGGGCGGCTCGGCGCGGTACGTAGGACCGCCAGCGGCGGTGTGCCCCCGGGCGGGGAGTGCCCGCCGCCCCCACTGGCGGTGGCGACGTCCACCAGACAGCGGACGCCCGTGACGCGCGGCGGGCTCGCGCGCGACCCACCGACGGCGGAGCACACCCCTCAGACCCACCCACCCGCGGCGGGGGCCTACGTAGCGCGCCGGCTACGGCGGTGGGAGGCCGTCCGCGCCGCGCCCGCGCCTACGTCACGGCCGTCCAGAGGGCGAGATCGCGCGGCCGCGTCAGACGCGGCGATGCGTGCGGCGACGCCCAGCCGGTGCCGGTGGCGCGCGCACGCGCGCGCCGACGGGAGCGTTGTGGGGTGCAGAAGGACGGCGTGATGGGGGGGGGGGGAGTGGCGTCCCGCCCTTCCGCTGTTGCATGCCTGTGTGCGCACGGTCAAGAGGGTGGGGGGCAAGAGCGGCGACGTCGGGCAGCGGCTGGCACGGTCAGCCGAGCGGTCGGTGTGAGGTAGCGGCGGGGTAGACGGGGGGCCCTACCGCGGTCAGCCGGCGTCACCGTACGGCTCCGCCGTCGCCACCCCGCCGGCCCTTCCGACTTGCCTTTGCCGCGTCTTCCCCCCCGGCGTGTGTTTCGTCCCCTGTGAGGACCCCACCCCACGATGGGCCTCACCCGCACGCAGCGCCTGCTGGGCATGACCACCCTCTCTACCTGCCTCTGCCTCACCGAGCTCACCGTCGGCATCCGGTCGGGCAGCCTCGCGCTCGTTGTCGACTCGGTGCACCTCGGCTCGGACGTGCTGACGCTCCTCCTGTCGGCGGCCGCCACCGCCGCCGCCGCCGCCACCGCGGGGGATGACGCCGCCGCCGCCGCCATGGACAGCGACGACGACGAGAGCTGCGGCGGTAAGCCGGGGAGGGGCGGCGGCTGGTGGTGGCGCCACCTGGTCGGCGCCAACACCTGGGGCGCCGCCCGCGCCGAGGTGCTCGCCGCGTTTGCCAACGCGGTCTTCCTGATTGCGGTGGCGCTCAACATGGCGGCAGAGGCGGTGGAGCGGCTCGCCGCGGGCGAGCGCGTCGCGCGGCCGCGGCTGGCGCTCGCCGCCGCCGTCGGGGGGATGGTCGTGAACGCGGCGGGGATGGTGCTGTTTACGGATTGGGAGGAAGAGACGGGCGGCGGCGGCGGCGGCGGCGGCGGCGGCGGCGAGCCGGCGGCCCGCGCCGCCGCCGCCAAGGGGGACTCGATCGAGCTGCAGCCGCTGTTTGACGTTGTCAGCGACGGGTCGGATGAGAGCACCAGCGACGGCAGCCGCAGCGGCTCGGATAGCGGCGGCGACAGCCCGACGCGCTTTTCTCCCCGCGCCCCCTCGGCGGCGGCGGCGGCGGCGGCGGCGGCGGCGGCGGCGGCGGCGCCAGCCGCGGCGGCCGCCCCATCGTCTGGGGGCTCCCTCAATATGCGCGCGGTCTTCCTGCACGTGGCCGGCGACTTTGCCGGCGCCGCCCTCATCTCCGCGTCGTGCACGACGCTCTGGCTCCGCCCGTCCTTCCGCTACGGGTGGGCGCTGGACCCGGCGGCGAGCCTCGGCCTCGTCGCGATCCTCCTCGCCACGGCGGTGCCGCTCGCCGTCCGCTCGGGGCGTGTCCTCCTCTGTGGGGTCCCCGCCTGGGGGGACGCCCCCGCCGCCGCCGCCGCCACCGCCGCCGCCGCCGCCGCCGACGGCGCCGTCGCCGACGGCGGCGGCAGCGGTGGCGGCGGCGCCACCGCCGTCGCCGCCGCCCTGCGGCGGCTGCCCGGCGTCGCCCCGACCGCCGACGCCGTCCACGCGCTGCGGCTGTGGCAGCTGTCCGACACGGTCGCCGTCGCGTCGGTGCACCTGGTGCTGCTGCCGCCGCGGCCGCCGCTGCCGCCGCGGCGTGGCGGCGGCGGCGGCGGCGGCGGCGGCGGCGGCGGCGGCGCGGCGACGCGGCGGTCGCCCGAGGCGGTGCGTGCGGCGGCGGTGCGGCTGCTGCGCGACGCGGGGTACGCCGCGGTGACGGTGCAGGTGGAGGTTGGGGGGGGGGACGCGTGTGTCGAGCGGGGGGGGAGGAGGAGGAAGGGGGCGGGGGGGGAGGATGATGCGGACGGCGCGTGTGGGGTGTGAGGAGAGCGACTCCCACGGCCGAGAAGGAAAACATGCGTACGGGACAAACAAAAACGGCCGTCACGTGCAAACCGCAGCCTCGTTGGCGGGGCGCGCGCGGCGCCGCCCGTGTCGTCACGCTCGTGTTGCTGCTGGTGGGGCGGCGGGGGCGGGCGGCTAGAGTCCCGCCCGCTGGTGCGACCGCGCGCAGCGCCCGCCGCGGCCGCACGGCCGACGCAGCCCCGCCCGCCGCGTTGCCGCCCACCGCGCCGTCGCCGTGCAGCCCTGCCGTCTGCCACGATCAAGGGCTGGCGCTTTCCCCCATAGCGTTCACCCGCACGCACACCGTGCCGGGCAACACCGCGCGGGCCGCGCCCTCCCCTCCCCCCCCCCCTCACGAGCGACGCGGCAGGCACGCTCACCCCCCAACCGCCGCATCCTCCACCGCGTACAGCAGCAGCCGGCGGCCACCAACCAGCACGGCGAGGCTGCCCTGCGGCCGCATCGTCGCGAGCACCACCCCCCCCCCCCCCCCACCCCCACCGCCGGCGCCACCACCCCCCCCCCACCGCCGGCGCCACCACCACCCCCACCCCCACCGGCGCAGCCACCAACGCGGGCGGGCAGCGCCGCGGCGTGGCCGCCAACGTGCAGCGCCAGCCCACCACCCGCCGCGGCGCGCACCGCGGCGAGCGCCGACGGGGACCACCACCCGAGCGCAACGACGCCGCCGTCGCCCGTGACGGCGCGCGTGCCGCCGCGCGCCGTGTCGAGCACCGCCACCCGCGACGCGCCCGCCACCGCCGCCGCGACACGGTAGCCGCCGCCGCCGCCGCCGCCGCCGCCGTCGCCGCCGCCGTCGCCGCCGCCGCCGCCGGCAGACGCGTACGGGACGAGCGCGACGAGGACCGGCGGCGGGTTACCGGCGGCGGCGGCGGCGGCGGCGGCGGCGGCGGCGGCCGCCGCCGCCGCCGCCGCCGGCTCGGGCGGCGCGAGCGGCACCGCCCAGCGGCGGCCGCCGCCCGCGGCGGCCGCCCCCACCGCCCGCGTCAGGTGTGTCCGCACGCCCGCCCACACCGCCGCGTCGGCGGCGGCGACCGCCGCCGCGGCTGCCGCGACCGCCCGCAGCGCGGCGGCGACCGGACACCCCCCTTCCCCCCCCCCAGCGGCGGCAGCAGCGGCGGCGCGGCCGCGAAAAAACGCGGCGGCGGCCGCGGCGGGGGCGCCGCCGAGCACCCCCCCCCCCCCCCCGCGGCCGCCACCGCCGCCGCCGCGGCGGCCGTCCCCTCTGCCGCCGCGGCGGTCGCCTCGAGCCACGCCACCCCCACCGCGGCCGCCGCCGCCGCGGCCGCCACCGCCGCCGCCGCCGCCGCCGCGGCGGCGAGGAGCCGCTCGGCGGCGGCGGCGGCGGCCGCCGCGAGCGCCGCGTTGAGGCCGACGCGGCCCGCCGTGCCGGCGGCGGCCGCGACCGCGGCGGTGTGGCGGGCGGCAGCCGCGGCGGCGGCGGCGGCGGGCGCCAGGCCCGCCCCACCGCCGGCGGTGGTGGCCGCCGACGCCGCCGCGGCGGTCGCGGCGGCGGCGGCGGCGGCGACGCGGCGGGCGAGCGCGGCGGCGCCGGCAACGCCCAGGTCCGCGCCCGCATAGTGGAGGAGCGCGCCGGTCGGCGCCGCGCCCGCCGCGGCGGCGGCGAGCGCCGACCACGCCGCCGCCGCGGCGGCGGCGGCGGGGGTGCCGCCGCCGACGGCACCCGCCGCGCCGCCCGCGGCGGCAGCGTCGGCGGCGGCAACGCCGCCGCCGCCGCCGCCGCCGCCGCCGCCGCCGTCACTGTCGGCGGCGTGGGCGGCGAGCGCCGCCGCCAGCGGCGTGACGACGCCCTCGGCCAGCGCCGCGCCGACGCCGCCCGCCCACGCGGCGCCCACCGCCGCGGCGGCGGCGCGCACGTCGGCGAGCGCCGCCGCCGCGGTGGCGGCGGTGGCGGCGAGGCGCGCCGCCGCGGCGGGCCCGCCCGGCGCGCCCAGCGGGCCGAGCGGCGCGGTTACCACCGCCAGTTGGGCGGCGGCGGCGGCGGGGCCGCCGGCGGCCGCCGCCGCCGCCGCCGCCGCCGCCACCGACCGGCCGTCGGGGGCGAGGGAGACGGCCGCAACGGGGGTGGCGGCGTCAAAGAGGGCCACCCGGCACAGCGGCAGCGGCTGCGGCGGCGGCGCCGCGGCGGCGCCGCGGCCACCCTCGGCGGGCAGCGCGCACAGCGTGACGCCGCCGGCCGCGTCGCCCACCGCCAGCAGCGACCCGCCACCGCCGCGGCCGCCGCGGCCGCCGTGCGGCGGCGCGGCGGCCGCGGCGGCCGCCGCCCAGTCCATGCACGTCGGCCGCGCGTCGAGCGGCACCGCCGCCGCGACGGGCGACGGCGCGGCGGCGTCTGCGGCGCCCCCCCCCCCCCCCCCGCCGCCGCCGCCGCCGCCGCCGCCGCCGACGGCAGCGGCGGGCGGCGGGCGGCGGCGGCGGCGGCGGCGGCGGCGGCGGCGGCGGGACCCCCCCCCCCCCCGGCGGGGGCGCCCCCCCCAGGGCCGCGGCGGGCGGCCGCGGCGGCAGCCGCGGCGGCGGCGGCTCCACGTCCAGGACCACCACCGCCGGCGACGGGGTGGCCATGGCCGCCGCGACGCGTGCCGCGCCGGGCGCCCACGCGGTCGCGACGACCGTGCCGCCCGCGGCGGCCGCCGGCGGCGCGCCCCCGCCGCGCCGCCCACCCCGCTCCCCGCCGTTGGCGGCGCCGTCCGTTGGCAGCGGCGGCGGTGGTGGTGGGGGTGGTGGGGGGGGTGGTGGCGGCGGCGGCGGCGGCGGCGGCACCGCCGGCACGAGCGCCACCAGCCGCTGCCACGCGGTGCGGTGGACGAGGAGTGCCGCCGGCACGCGGGCCGTGACGAGGTGTACGAGCGGGAGGGCGGGGGAGAAGGCGACGGCGGTGGCGGGGGCGGCGAGCAGCCGGTCCGCGCAGAGTGTCCACGGCGGCTGGGGGGGGAGGGGGGGGTGGGGGGGGGGGGGGGGTGGGGGGGCGCCGGCCCGCCGCCGCGACCAGCGCGTCCGCGGGGGGGGGGGGCCGCCGGCCGCCCCCGCCGCCACTCCTGCCGCCACCCC
This sequence comes from Pyropia haitanensis, assembly GCA_008729055.1. Lineage (NCBI taxonomy): Eukaryota > Rhodophyta > Bangiophyceae > Bangiales > Bangiaceae > Pyropia > Pyropia haitanensis. The sequence goes on from SDUX01000007.1 coordinate 4,587,027, forward strand.
TGCCGCCACCGCCACCGCCGCCACCACCACCACCACCACCACCACCACCACCACCACCACCACCACCGCCACCGCCACCACCACCGCCACCACCACCGTCGCCGTCACCCGGCGGCGGGCGGCGGGCGGCGGGCGGCGACGGCCGCGGCGTCGCGGGCGGCGGCGGCCGGTGGCGGCGCGGCGGGAGCGGCGGCGGCGCGGCGGGGGGAGGGGGGAGGGGGGGTGGTGGCGCCATCGCCCCGGCGGCCACAGCCGCCGACCGGGTGGGGGGGGCGGGGCGGGGGGAGGGGGGGGGGGACGGATGCGCTTGGGGGCGGGGGGGGGGGGGGGGGGGAACGGATGCGCTTGGGGGGGAGGGGGGGGGGGGGACGCGGTCGCGGTGCACCCGCGCGGCGCCGGTGGCGGCGCGCGGCGGCGCGGGACGATCCGAGCGGCGCGACGGCCAGCGACGCGGCCGGCTCTGGACGACGCGACCGTTTGACGGTTTGAAAAATTGATCCGATAGAAACGGGATCCATTCGTGGGTGCAGATTGTACACTGCGTACTCGACCATTCCCCGGCTGGATCAGGTCAGACTCGGACAGAATCGTGCCGATTATCCCCTCTCGATAAGGTTGGCAGTCGTTAAACATATCGTTAAAGAAAAGTCGTTAAACGATCGTTATAACGATCGTCAAAATCGGATAAGGGTTCCGCAACGGACCTCGTTGATGTCGTTAAATACGTCCAATTGTATCCTGCGTGCAATTGATAGCGCCAAGGACTATCAAAATCTGTCGCACACTGGCCCCGGTTGCCGCACCGAAAGAACTCGCAGCCTCAGCACTCGTGACCAGTGGTGACGCCCATCGTGCACCCGGCCGTGGGCTCCATAGTTGCAAGGCCGCTGGTGACGTAAGACAGCGATAGACCTTTGGGCCGCCTTTCGCCGTAGAACGGATCGTGCCAAGGACGGTCGCGGGAGGACGACCAACACCTGGGTTGCGTACTGTGTCGCTTGTGAAGACGCGCGCACGCGGTACCTGGCGGATGTTGAGGCTTGTGATGGAGACGAGGAGGCAATAGCCAAGATTGAGGTGGTGCCACCCGCCGAGCCGATACACGGCCGTCGTGACAAGATGGTGCCGCATCTTCGGCGGTGCCCTCACGCAGACTCTGCGAGCGCGCGCAGATCTGTGGGAGGAGGGGACGCTGCGTCGGCACGTGGTGGGTGCAGCCGGATCGCGGGAGCCGCGTCGATTGCGGGGGCTTTGGACGAGGATGTCGCGTCTTTCTGCCAAGAGACTGGCGTCACCATGCAACATTACGCGGCTGTGTCTGCCTTCCACAATACTTAGTACCAAAAACATATTCCACATCCAACTACATCTTTAATTGGTTCGTTTAACTTGTCGTTAAAGTCGTTGAACGAGTCGGTAACTCGTTAAGAGATTTCTGAACGATCGTTATTGCCATCCCTACTCTCGAGGGCCCCTCAGAATTGTTCCGCCAAACAGTAGTGTAGAAGAAAGGTGTGGCACATGGCAGACGTGCCGACTGTCGTTGCCATGGTAGCGCCGGTCGACGGCCGTGGCCACTGGCTGCGCCGGCACCGCCGTCGCGGTCGCCCGTGGGCGGCCGTCCGAGGTGGCCGCAGAGGTCCGCCGCCAGGGCCACGGCGCTGGCCCAGCTGTTGCCAACGACCACACAGACGTGTCTGACTGACATTGTCGCGCGGATGGCCAGTGCATCCCTGGCTGCCGCGGTCCCCGGCGTTGGCGCTACGGGCCGTGCCCTGGCCGCCCGTCGCGGGCTGGTAGCCGAGAGCGACGAGGAGGCGGTCGATGAGGCTGTGGGATTGGTTCTGACTGAAAAAGAGGCGGAAGACTCGGCAATCGTCTCTGTTTTCTCCGCCTCCTTTTCTCCCTGCGTCGACTCGGTGTCGGGTCTCGCCCGTGGAGCCGCCGTCCGTTCCACCACAGCTCACCCCAATGGCCGCGCTCTGCGTGCCCAGTCGCATCCGTCCCTAGCGGATTGCTCCCATGAAATAACCTTGATTGGCGGAGCACGTCGAATCGACCGGAAATGGATCTGTACCAACACCTGTGTGGGGGTAGCACGCGTGGGATATTTCGACGCATGACCCTCGGACGTAACCGCGCACGTATGGTATCGCGGCGCGCAGCAACGGGTGCGGTGCGTCGTAGGCTCTGACGCACGGAGCTGGTACAGGACGCCGGATCGACGCGCGGCGGACAACGTCGGCGCGTCTACACAAACACGCTTGGACCACCGCCCCCCCCCCCACCCCCCCGTCACCTCCCCACCCCCTGTCACCTCCCCCCCCGCCCCCCTCACCCCGTCGCGAGCGGCTGAAACAGCAAGTCCCCCCCCCCCAGCTCCCCCCCCCCTCCCCCCCCCCCCCCCCCACACCCCCGCCGCCGCCGACGGCGGCGGTGGCGGCCATCCGCCTCCCCCCCCCCCCCCCCCCCACCACCGACGGCCCCATCGCCACCACCACCCGCGGCGGCGTCCGTTCCCACCCCCCCCCCCCCCCCCCCCCCACCACCAACACCACCACCACCCCCACCCCCACCCCCACCACCACCACCACCACCACCACCACCACCACCACCGCCGCCACTGCGGGGCGGCACAGCCGCGGCGGCTGGCGGGCCAAACGCCCACGCCGGGAATGGGGGCGGGCTCGGGGGCCCCCCCCCACCCCCCCCCCCGCGGCGCCCCCCCACCGGCGGCACCCCCACCGCCGCCGTCGGCAGCAACGGGCGCGCCGCGGCGGCTGCTGGCGGGTGGTACGCCCGCCGCGGCGGCGGCGGCGGCAACGCCACCCGTGCCGCCGCCGCCATAGGGGTCGGCGTAGAGGGGTAGCGGCAGCGGGGGGGGGGGGGGGGGGCGCGCCGCTCGTGCCGGCCCCGAGTCCGCCGCCGCCGCCGCCGCCACCGCCGCCGCCGCCGCCACCGCCGCCACCGCCGCCGCCGCCGCCGGGCACGCCACCGCCGCCGCCGGGCACGCCACCCCCACCAGGCGCGGCGTAACCGGCGGCGGCACCGGCCAACCCCCCCCCCCCCCCCCCTCCGCCACGGGGCGGCGCGACACCTCCCCCCCCCCCCTAGCGCCGCCGCCGCCGGCGCCGCCACCACCGCCGCCACCGCCACTACCGTCGGCACCCCCCTCGCGGGTGCCCCCGTGCTGTGCCGCCAGGTACATGGCGTAGGGCGGCGGCGTGCCGAGGCCCGCCCCGCCCCCCGCCGCCGCCGGTGCCGCCACCCCCGACGGCGCCGCCGCGGCGGGCGTGTAGGCCGCCGCCGCCACCCCACCGCCGGCGGCGGCACCACCACCACCACCACCACCGCCGGCGCTACCACCGCTGCTGCGGCGGCGAGAGCGAAGCGGCGGCCGGCGGGACTGGGCGGCGGCGGCGGCGGCGGCGGCGGCGGGCAATGGCGGGGCGGCCGCCGCCGCCGCCGCGCCGCTACCGACGCCACCGCCACCGCCGCCGCCGCCGCCGCCGCCGCCGCCGCCACCGCCGCCGCCGCCGCCGCCGCCGCCGCGCCAGCCACCGCCAGCAGCACCCGCCGCCGCAGAGCCGCCGCCGCCACCTGCATCCGGCCGGCCGCCAGACGCGCCGGCCGCGCCGCCTGGCGGCGCGGCGCGCGGCGGCAGCGGTGCGGCATCGTGCACCCCCCCCCCCCCCCCTGCCCCCCCCCCCCCCCCCCCCCCCCGCGGGCACACCCCCCAACAGCTCCCCCCCCACCACATCTTCCATCCCCGCCGCCGCGGCGGCGGCGGCGGCGGCGGCGGCGGCGGCCGCGGCGGTGGCGGCCCCCCCCGTGTGCAGCGCGTCGACGGTCGGCTTCCACAGCCGCACCCGCGCGTTGATAAACCAGTTGTTGACCTGCACGAGCGACAGCCCCGCGCGGGCGGCGAGGCGCGCCTTGTCCGCCTCGGACGGGTAGGGGCTGAGGAAGTGGTCAAAGAGCCAGAGGCGGAGGTGGCAGTTGGCACGGGCGGAGAGGGCGCCCCGGCGGGTGGGGGGGGGGCCGCCGCCGCCGCCGCCGCCGCCGCCGCCGCCACGCCGTCGCCGCCGCCGCCGTCGCCGCCGCCGCCGTCGCCGCCGTCGCCGCCGCCGCCGCCACCACCACCGCCGCCGACGCCGCTTCTGCTGCTGCCGCCGCCGCCAGTGGCACCCCCGCCGCTGGTGCCGCCGCCGGCAGCGGCGGCGCCCGCCGCGGCCGCCGCGACGGCCGCCGGCGGCGGCGCGGCCGCCGCGTTGAGCTGCCGCAGGTTCTTTTGGAACGCAACGTACTTGCCGATAATATCCGCGCGCGCGTTGAGGCAGCGGGCGAGCACGTACGAGCGGCGGAGGGCGAGCTCGTCGGTCGGCACGGGCCGGAAGCGGCCCTCGTCGGTGAGCTCCCGCTCGACCGCGTCGACGTAGCGGTGCGCGACGCGGCGGACGGCGGCGAGGCGGCCGAGCAGCGCCGCCTTGAGCGTCCGGTACGCGTCCTCGTCGAGGCCGGCGGCCTCGTCAAAGACCAGCTCCACGTCATCGTCCGCGGCGGGGTACCGCTCAATCGGGATCACCGACGTGGCCGCGGAGCCGCCAATGACCGCCGCCGCCGCGGGGGGGGGAGGGGGGGGTCGACCCGCCGCCGCCACCACCCCCACCCCCACCCCCCCACCACCACCGGCACCACCACCGGCACCGGCACCACCCCCACCGCCGCCGCCACCACCACCCCCACCCCCACCACCGCCGCCGAGGCCCGCGGCGCTCCGCCCGGCCCGACCGTACGGCGACTTGATGCGCTCGACGGCGGCGCCTTTGGTCTTGGCCCCCCCCCCGGCAGGCGCCCCCCCCCAACCGCCCCCCCCCCCCCCCCCCCCCACCCTCCACCCGTCGGGTCGTGACGACTGGCGTCCCCCCCCCCGCGACCGGGTCACCTCCCCCCCCCCCCCACCCCCCCCCCCGTCGCCGCCGTCGCCGCCGCCGCCGCGGCGGCGGCCGCGTGCCCCGCCATAAACGCCATCATCTTTGCCTCGACGAGCGTGCGCATGGACGGGAGCAGCGGCGAGCCGCCGACGCGCGCCTCGAGCGCGCGCACCCGCTGGCGGTCGAGGGGCGGCCGCGGCGGCCGGGCGGGGGGGGGCGGCCGCCAATGGCGGCCGCCACCGCCGAGGGGGCGGGGGGGTGGGGGGGGGCCCGCCGCCCGCGGCGGTGCCACCGCCGGCTGCTGCTGGGGTGGTGGGGGGGGGGAGCGGTGGCAGGGGGGGGAGGTACGAGGGGGGGGCACCCATGGGGGGGGGGGGGAGCGCGTCGGTGGGGACCCCACCGCCGACGCCGCCGCCGCCGCCGCCGGCCGCCGCGGCGGCCGCCGCCTCACGCGCCGCCGCGGGCGCCCCCAGCGGCTGCAGCCGCGTGCCGGCGGCCGCCGCGTAGCCGCCGCCCGCGCCGCCATACGTGGCGCCCATGGCCGGGCCGCCGCCATAGGCACCCGCCAGGCCACCCCCGCCCCCACCTCCACCCCCACCCCCACCCCCACCACCGCCACCACCACCACCCCACCGCCGCCATAGGCCAAGCCGCCAACGGCGCCCCCCCCCCCAGCCGGTGCGGGCGGCAGCCCCGTCGACGATGGCACCCCCACCGCCGCGGCGTACGCGCCCGCCGCGCCCGCCGCGCCGTACGCGTCGGGCGCGGCGGCGGCGGCGGCGGCGGCGGCGGCGGCGGTGGCGCCGCGGTACGCGGCCGCCGCGTAGGCCGCGTCGGCCGGCGGCGGGCGGGCCCAGGCGGCGGCCGCCGCCGGTGGGGGTGGCGGCGGCGCGTAGCTCCCGCGCGGCGCCAGCACCGACGGCGGCCCGCCCGCGCCACCCGCACCGCCGGCGCCGGCGCTGCCGCTACGGCCGGCCGGCCGCGGCGGCGGCGGACCGCCGCCGCCGCCCTGGGCATTCACATACGCCGCCGCCGCCGCCGCCGCCGCCGCCGCCGCCGCGTCCGGGTCGGCCGGGTACAGCGGCGCCATGGCCCCCCCCCCGCACCCCCCCCCCCCCCCCCCCCCCCACCGCCGCCGCCACCGCCACCGCCGCCGCCACCGTCCGCTACCGCCGCCTGCACCGCGTACCCCGCCGACGGCGGTGGCACCACCGCCACGGCGGGCGCCGCACCCGCCCGGCCGCCGCCGCCGCCCGCGGCCGTCACGGCGCGGCCGCCGCCCGCGGCACGGCCGGGCGGGGATGGGCGGCGGCCGGCCGGCGGCCGCGCCGCCACCGTCGGCCGCCGCGGCCGCGGCGGCGGCGGCGGCGGCGGCTCGGCCGCCGCCGCGGCGGCGCCACCGCCACCACCACCCCCACCGCGGCCGCCGCGGCCGCCGCCGCCACCCCGCCGGCCTGCCACGTGCGCCGCGGCCGGCGGCGGCGACGCAGACGGCGGTGACGCCGCCGCCGCCGCCGCCGCCGCCGCCGCCGCGCCCTGCCGCGCCCGCCGCCGGGCGGCGCGGGCGGCGGCGGCGGCGGCGACCGCCGCGGCGCGCACGGATGGCGGCAGCGGCGGCGGTGGCGGCACGCCCGCCGGTGCTGGCGACGCGGTGCCGGCGGGGGTGGAGGAGGGCGGGGGGTGGGGGGGGGGGGGGCCGCACCGCCACCCCGGGGGTGGGCGTGGGCGTGGTGGGGGGGGGGGGGGGGGGGGGGGCGCCCGGCGCGACGGGGGGAGGGGGTCTTGCCGCCGCCGCCGCCGACGCCGCCGCCGCTGCCGCCGCCGCTGCCGCCGCCGCTGCTGCCGCCGCCGCCGCGACGGCGGCCGCCGCCGCCGCCCATGGTCGGTGCCGCCGCTGGGGGGACGCCGGGGGGGGGCGCCGCCGCCGCGGCCGCGCCAGACGCCGGCGGGGGTTGTGGGGGGGGGGCCGCCGCGGGTGTGGCCATGCCCCGCGCCGCCGACGGGGGGGTTGGGCGGCCCCGCGGGAGGGGGGCGGGGCGCCTTGGCCCCGTCGGCGTTGCCCTTGAGCAGCACCCAGCCGCTGCGGACAGAGGCGGCGCGGCGGCCCGCAAGCGGGAGGCGCAGCCGGTCGGCCCTTGTGGCGGCCTTGTCTTGGTCGGTTGGCGGAAGGCGGTGTCCCCCACCGCGGCGGCCCCTTGTCGCGGAAAGGAGGGTGGACGCGCCCCGTCGACGCGCGGCCGGGCGGCACGCCGACGCGGCGGGTGTCGGGAATGAAGGCGCGGAGAGGAGGTACCGCTTGCCCGGTGATGTTGACCGCCGCGGTGGCGGGCGGCCGCAAGGAAGGCGCAGGCGGCACGGGCGCGCCGCGCCGCGGCGAGACGGCGCGGCGCGCGGGTGTGGCCGCCGGTGACGAGGGCGCCGCCGCCGCCGCCGCCGCCGCCGCCGCGGCGCGGTGCCGGCGCGCTTCGCCCGCCCGCCCAGATCGGGGACGGCGTATGACGGGCGGGCGGGCGGGCGGGCGGGCGGGCGGGCGGGCGGGCGCGGGCGGTCGATGGCCGCGGCGGGCGAGGGAGCGCGCGCGCAGCCGGGAGGGGTGATGGCGGGGGGGGGGGGGGGGTGGTGCCGGCAGCAGCGCCGGCGCGCGGGACGGGGCGAGGCGCGCGCGGCCGCAGCCCGCGGCGGCGTCGACCGCCGCGACGCGGGTGACGGGGAAAGGGGGGGGGGGGGGCGCCCCGACGACGGTCGACCGCCGCCGGCGGAGTCGGCCGCGGTCGCGCCTCCGCCTCGGCCGCCGCGGCGGTCGCGTCGGACCGCGGCGGCCGGCGGCGCGAGCGTGCGCAGAGCGGCTCGACAGAGCGGGGGGGGGGGGGGGAGGTGGGGGGTGGAGCACACCTCTGGCGGTGGGGTGTGTGACCCGCGCGCGCGCGCGCGCGCGCGCGCTCTCACCCACTCGCACACACCTTTGTGTGTTGGGGGGCGGGGGGGGGGGGGGGTGGCGGGCTGCGCGCGGCGTGACCGCACCCCGCGGGGGGGTCGGTCGGCGCCAGTCGATGGGCGACGCGCCCGCGTGCGTGCGTGAGCGGAGAGAGGGCGACCGCGTGGGCGTCGGCGGGCGCATCCCGCAACAGCTGACTTGGGCGTCGCGGTGGACGCGGCGGCGGGGGAGGTGGGGCTGGCAGGGCGTGTGACGAGGGGTGGGGGGGGGGGGGAGGTCGTGCTGTCTGGCGCGCCGCCGCGGCGGCGGGCCACCGGCGCGCGCGGGTGGCGCGCGCGCGCGCGCGCGCGCGGCGGCCGCGGCGGGCGGGTGGGCAGCCAGTGCCCGCTGGGTCACCTGTGGGGGCGGGGGCCCGCGTGGGGCCCGCGGCGCGGCGTCCAAGCGCCGGGTGGCCCCTTTCCGCTTGACCTGTGGACCGGTGGTCCCGGGTCCGCCGCGGCGAGCGGCGTAGGATGAGAGGGGGAAGGGTCCCGCAGGAGCACCAAACAGAACCGGTGGCAAACAGAAGCGGCGGCGAGCACCTCTGGCCACCGACGCCGCGCCCGAGGCGCGCTCGAGGCCCCCGCCTCTGGCCGCTGCGTGCGCGCGGCGGTGGCGGGAAATTCAGCGCCGGCCGTCGCGTGTCTGTCCCCGGCCCGCCGCGGTGGGGAGGTCAACGCCACCCGAGTCGGTCGTGGTGGCCTCGCACGGGGGCGGGTGTGTGCGGGTGGGGCCGTCGACGGGGGTGTGGGTGGGGGCAGAAATCCGGGTGGGGGGGGGGGGGAGGGCGTGCGTGCAGGTGGCGTGGCCCCCTGCAGCCGACAGCCGACCTTGTCCCGCTGCCGCCAGGGGCGTTGCAACAATCGTGTCAGACAGCGGGCGCCCCGCGGGGCCGAGCGTGGGGCCACCCCGCGCCGCCGCGGCAGCCGACCACGACGGGTGGACCACTGTCCGTCTTCGACCGACGGGGCGGGGGCGGCGGTGGCCGAGACCGCGGGACCCCCCCCCTGTCCGCGAGATCCAGATGTCGCTGCCGACGGGGGCGGCGGCAGGTCAACCGCCCCGACCGAGCGGACCAAGGATCCACCAACAGAGAGGGGGTCTGGTGAACGCGGGCGGGGAGAACGCCCGCCGAGCCGCGGCAGGGGTCCCGCGTCGCGCCGCGGCGGGTCGCCCCTCGGGGGCGGCAAAAATCGGGACCGCAAAGGGAGTTGGGCACTGGATGGAGAAACTTGAAGACATCTTGGTGGAGTTCTTGGAAATGGTTTGCCTCGGTTGAATTCCGAGTGAGTTTCTTGGACGTCCAGGCCGAGAGTGGCGTGCGCCGACCCGGACAGATCGCGGTGGGGGCGGTTCCGTACCGGTCTGTGCCCCGTTGCACGTGTTCGGGCTACTGGTCAGGAGCAGCGTGGGGCCGACGCGGCGGTCTGCAATCTCTACGCACATGCAAAGGAGTCGTTTTAGTTGCAAAGTGGGCGGTGGTGGGGTCCTGTGGACCCCCCCTCCACCCGCTTTCGCCGGAAACGCATGCCCTGCGTCCCGCTGGGGGCCGCCGCCGGATCCGCGCCGAGGGCGTCCCTCCCCCCCACCCCCCCGCCCTTGCTCTTTCCCTATTCCCCCCCCCCCCCCCCGCCTCCCCCCCGCCCGCACGCGTCTGCTTGCCCCGTCACCGCCACTGCGCGCGGGCGTTGGGCGTGGCGCCCACGCGTTGTGGGGGGGACGGCCGCACCGGGCCGGCCTGGCGGCGGCAGCGGGCGCGCGTCCCCCCACGCCGACGCCGTACGCGAGGCCAGAGGGCGGGGCGGTGACAGCGTGGCCGTGCGGCACGCCGCCGCGGGCGTCGAGCCGCCCCCGTCGCGCCCGCCTCGCTCGCGGGCGGCGGTGCGGGGAGTGACGACCCGTCCCCCGCCCACCCTCCCCCCTCCTTTGTCCTTGTTGCTCTTCCTCTCCCTCTGGAGGGTTTTCTTCCCCCCCCCCCCAACGCCCACCCCATCCCTCTGACGCGTCGCTCCCCCACCCCCCCCGCACCCTACCACTTTGGCGCGGCCGTGCCCGCCGGCGGCCGGCACCATGCCGCGGCGGCCAACGCCCGCCGGCGCGGCGCGGGCGGTCGCCGACACGGCCCGCACCGTCGGTGGGGTGCTGACGGCGCCCGCCCGTGAGGGCGCCGCCGACGACCTGCGGGACCTCGAGGCCGCGGCGCTGCGGGAGCTCAACCGCGCGCACGACGAGGCGGTCGGCCGGTCGGCATTGGCGTCGGCGTCGGCGGAGGGGGGCGAGGGGGGGGGGTGGCCGCGCCCGCCGAGCCCCCACCCGCCGCCGCACGGCTCGATGACCGGCCGGCGGGCGACGCGGCGGCGGCGGCGGCGGCGGCGGCCGGCGGCCGGCGGTCGTCTGGCCACCCCGTCGAGCTCGTCCGCCACGTGCTGCCGTCGCACCGGCGCGCCGCGTCGTCGTCGATTGACGATGACGTTGCCGCCGCGGCGGCCGAGGCGCGGGACGCGCGCAACGAGGAGCTGATTGTGGACCCGGTGCACAAGGAGGTGCCGCAGGGCCACGCGGGCGAGGCCGCCGCGTCGCTGGGGCTGTGGGCGTACCCGGTGTTCCTGTTTATCCCGCTGCTGTTCGTGGCGGTCGTCTTTGCCATTGTGCCGTTTGGGGACCCGTTTGACCACAGCCTCGGCGGGCAGGCGGTGTTTGTGTTTGTGACCAACTTGGCCGTCACGGCCGCGATTGCCTACCTGTACGCTATCGCGTATTCGGGCATGTCGCGGAACAACCGCCCGTTTCGCGTGTCGCTGCTGCCGGGGCTGGTGGTGGTGGTGCTGCAGCTGGCCATCATGCTGCCCATCTACGTGATTCGGGGCGTCCAAAACCTGATGGGCATCCTCGCCGTCGGCCTGTGCGTCGTGGGCGTGTATGGCACGCTCGCGGCGACGCGGCCCGACGAGCGGGCCAAGGTGTGGGCGTTTTTCACCCACTTTCAGCTGCCGCTCCTGTTCCACATCACCGCCCTGACGCTCTACATGGTCGTCTACCGGTCGGCGAGTGCGCTCGCGCAGGGCGTGCTGGTGTTTGCGCTCAACCTGTTTACCTTTATTTTTCGGCGCATCATGCTGTCGCTCCTGGACGCGTACCCGCTGGAGCTGACCATGCTCCTGTCGGGCCTGTGGATCCAGTCGCTCGCCGACATGGTGCAGACGTTTTCCTTCCCCCAGGTGTCGGACCCGAGCGTCTTTGCAGCGGCGTGGGTGGCCCAGTCGTTTGGCAACGTCGCGCTGCTCATCTTTGTGTCGGACGTGTGGATCTTTAAGCTGCGGCCCGCCATCAAGACGTGCGTGGTCAACGCGTTCAAGTGCAACTTCCCCATCCCGCCCATCCCCGAGCCCGACTACACGTTCAAGCCCGAGGACCGGGGCCACTCGGCGAACGTTGGCTCGTACCGGCGGCGGCAGTTTCGGTTTTGGATCTGGAAGGTCGTGTCGCAGGCGACCGCGCAGCTGTTTTACCTCGTCCTCTCCCCCGTGCTGCGGTACGGGCTCAACAAGGAGCGGTTCCCGTTTGGGCCGACGCTCCCCCTCAACGGCTGGCGCAACAGCATGCTCTACGCGAGCGGCAACCTGGTGTTTATCGCCATGGTCACCGCGCTCGGCTACTTTGTGCTGTACAAGTGGCACCACACGGCGTTCCACGAGGTCCGCACCATCCAGATCCACGAGTTCCGCTCGTACACGTACGTGGGGTTTGTGGTGGCCATCCTCACCCACAACATCATCCTCGCGCTCGGCATGCTGTTGCAACACTACTGCGTCTTTTCCAGCTTTGCAGACTGCCGCTTTACCGACATTGTGGATACATGAGGGGGAGCATAGGGGAGCGGGGGTGGGGGGGGGGGGGGAGGGGGGGAAGGCTGTGGAGAGAGAGGAGGGTAAGGAGAGAGAGAGGGGGGGGGGGGGGGGGTGTAGGGGGCTCGTCGCCAAGCGTAATCCTAAACCCTTTTTCGCAGGGTCTGTGCGTCGACTGCCGCTGCAGCTGGTCCCGGTCTGTCTTGTGGGACGCGCCAGCGCGTGCGGCCGACCGCGACGCGGCGCGCGCGCACATCGACGGACGGGGCCGGCCCGACCCCCCACAGCGGGGTGTCGGCGCTGCTGCGCGACCGCCGCGGCCCCGCCGACGCGGTGGGCGTCGCCGCCCCGCCGCGAGCCAACCTGCACCCCCCCTCCCGAGTCGAGGGGGTGCCCCCGCGGCAGCAGAGGCGAGCCACCGCGACCGCCGGGGAGCGCCCCCGCCCCCACCGCCGCCGGGCCAGCACGCCCGCCGACGCGGCGACGCGCGTTGCCCGGCCGGCCGGCCGCCCAGCCGCCGCGTGCGCACCAGCAGCAGCCGCCGCCGCCGCCCCGCGCGGCGCGGTCATCACACGTCCCCCGGCAGCAGCAGGCCGCCGTCGGGTCCCACCCCCCCCACCCCTCCGCCCTTGACAGCCACCCCATCGCCCCCCGCCCCCACGGCAGCGTCGGCGTCCCGCCCCCCCGCGGCGGGCGCCCCCCCCCCCCCCCCCCCCACGGCCGCCGACCGGCGGCCGCCACCACCGCCGCCACCAGCGGCGGCACCACCCCCACCAGCGTAAACACCACCCCCACCAGCGCGCCCGCCGCCACATCCCCCGCGTGGTGCCGCCCGTCCGCGACGCGGCTGCCCATCATCGTGGCGCCGTACACCAGCGCCCCCGCCGCCGCCACCGCCGCCACCTCCCCCACCACCGCCCACCACAGGCTGCCGCGCCCACCGCCGCTGCCGCCGCCGCCGCCGCCCCCCCCCCCCCCGCCGCCGCCGCCGCGGCGGCCGCCAACCCCGCCAGCGACACGGCAGCGGCGGTGGAAAACGCGGCGGCGAGCGCCGCGTGGCCCGACGGGAAGCTCCGCCGCCCGTCCCGCAGCCGCCGCCGCACCCGCTCCGCGTCGGCCGCCGACGCCGCCGCCGCCGCGGCGAGCGCCGGGCACCCCGCGTCGGTGGCAATGGTGGCGGGCACGCCGGCGGCGGCGGCGGCGGCGGCCACCCCAAACGGCGGCGCCGCGTCGACGCCGACGCAGCGCGCCGCAAAGTCGGGCCGCAGCGCCCCCGTGGCGGTCTTGACCACCTCCACCGTCGCCGCCGCCGCGGCCGCCGCCGCCAGCGTCGCGGCCGCCACGCGCACCGCCGCGCGGGCGGGGGGGAGCCACCGCCGCCGCCGCCGCGGCGGCGGCGGCGGCGGCGGCGGCAGCGGCCGCCACCAGCGGTCGCCCGCCACGCCCGCCGCGGCGGCGGTCGCCGCCGCCGCGGCGGCGGCCGCGACGGGCGTCGCGGCGAGCACCCCGACCAGCACCACGTGCGCGTACGGGATGCCCGGCGCGGGCGCCCGCCACAGCGACGCGTCGGCGGGGTAAAAGGGGCGCACGGGCGGGTCCCGGCCGCGCGCGACCGCCGCGGCGACCGCCGAGGCGATGAGCGTGGCGGCGGTGGAGGGGAGGCCGGTGGCGGTGACGGCGGCGGCGATGCGGGCGGCGAGGCCGCGGCGGGGGGGTGGGGGGTGGGGGGGGGGGGGGGGGGGGGTCCATGGCTTTGGGCCGGGTGGGGGGGGGGGGGGGTGACGCCGGGTCACCGCCACCGTAGCGGCCGCAGGGACGAGGGGGGGCGGGGGGGGGGGAGGCAAGAAGGGGGAAGGGGAGGAGCGCGGGGGGGGGGGGGGCGGTAGTGGGGGGCGCGTGCACCACCGCCGAGACCGCCGAGGTGGAACCGGGTGGGCGCGGGCGACGGTGGGGAGGTGGGGAGGGGGGAGGGAGGAGGTCGGACGGCGAGGAGACACACCGGCGAGGGGCGGCAGGTGCACGCGGGCGTGACGGCAGGGGTGAAGAGGGGAGGCAGCCGCGGCGGCGCGGGCGGCGGCCGGGCGGTACCGCGGCGGCGGCGGCCGGGGCGGTACAGCCGGGGGCGGCGGTGCGCGGCGGCGCGCCCGGTGGACGGCCGCGGCGGCGCTGCCGGTGGACGGCCACGCCGACCCGCCACGGCCGACGCGGCGTCGCGCGGCCGGGGGGTACGGCACGAGCGGCGGCGACGCGGGCCGCCGCGGCCGCGCCGCGCCGCCGCCGCGGCCCGCCGCGGCGGCCGGGACCGCCGCGCGGCGCAGACAGCCGGCGGGCGGGCGGCGCGCGTCGACGCGGGCGGCGCGCGCGGCGGCCGACGGCCGCCACGCGGGCGCCGCCGCGCGGGCGGCGGCTCCTCCGCCGCCCCGCCGCCGCGGTCGCGGCCGCCGCGGCCGCGGCGGGCGCTGGCGGCCGCCCCTTGGCCGCCCGTGGGGGCCGCCGCGGCAGCTGCCGCGGCGCCGCGACTCGGTCGGGGGGGGGGGGGGTTGGGTGGGGGGGGAGGACGCCGGCGTCGCGGCGGCGCGGCGCGTGCGGCGGGCGGTCGCGGTGTCTGCCCGTACCGTACAGTACAGTGTGTACGCGGTTATATGACAGGTCCATGTGTACAAGTAGCCCACTGAGGTTCATCACTGTACTCCACGTGTACACAACTGTTCGGGTCACCTGTACAAGAAAATACATTACTTACTTTTTCAAGCCAAGGACTGCCTTTCACTGTGGGGCTTCTGGAAAGCGAGCTACCTTGCGTTCCGACCAAGTGCCTGATGGCGGAGGGGGAGGCGGCGACAGGGAAAGAGAAGAGAGATTGCTGCACCCCAGCAAAGAACCGTTCCAGAGAAAAAAAAATGTATACATTTTATTCCCCGTCATCTTCCCCACCCAGTACCATATCCACCGTTTCGTCTATGGCCTCCACATCGTCCTCAGCAGCCAGCCACCGACGCAGCGCAGCCAATTGGCAAGGCCGAACAGGGGGACAACTGGTGATATCTGTCACAGTATCGTGGGGGTGGTGGGATGATGAAGCGTCAGGGAAGCACCCCGAAATAGATTGCGGCGAACGCCGGCGGGTACGTGTATGTACAGTAGCAGGTGATGTTGCGGGTGGCGGCGCAGCGGACGACGCGGCCGCACCCTGTTTGTCGCTGCCGTATTGCTCGGATGGACTTCGTAACTGCGCGCGCATTTGTCGACTCAAATATGTGTTAGGTTTTGTCGCGGAACATTTCTGTCAACCTGAGGACTGATCTCGTGCGATGTGCGGCTCGGTTATGTGAGGGGGGTCATATAATCAAGCCGCACATAGTCGAATACGGACTGTACACGCAGGTCTCGTCTGTACTCTGTACTGTACAGCGCGGCGCGGCCGGCGGGGACCAAATCCGCCACGCCCTCGCGCCTCTAGGTGGTGGGGGTGGCGCGCGCCACGCCGACGGTTTGCTGGGCTGCGCCGTCGCGGGTCACGCCCACCGCCCGGCCTGCGGCGGCGTGAGCGGGGTGTCTCCCGGCTGCGCTCGCCGGGGCGGGCGGCGGGCGATGGCGGCCGCCCACGGCGTGCGACACCCGCGCCGGGGGTGCCAACCACATCCGTTTCTGTGCACTGCGGGGCGTCTGGTTGGGGGAACGCGCCAGCAGCTGGTAGCTTGGGTCTCCCTCTCCGCTATGAAGCACGTCTCATGTGGGGGCCGAGGACCACAGAGCGTCTCTCTTTGTACGTTCGTTGGCAGCGTCGAGTTGTCCGTGAAAAGCCACGTACAAAAACTACGAAAAGGGTCAACTACGAATATTTTGGGTATGCCATCACGCGCAAGACAGTTGTCCTCGCCCGTCAAAGTCCTTCCATACTCACTCCTGCAGCACAAGATCAGTTCGATCGATTCTGCATGCAGTTGAACTTGCAACCGAGTGAGCCCGATCGTCCCTATTCGACCGTCTCGGCTCGACCGTCGAGGGTCAGGCGCGGCGGTGCCCCATCGTGGTCGACGTCGACAGCGTCGTCCGTGACACGATCATTGTCGGGTGTGCCGCACCCCACCTTCCCCCGCACCCCCCTGCGTCAGCGGCGTCCCACCCCTGTTGTCCATCATGGTCAACAAGTCGTTCAAGGGCGGTAAGACGCCGATTGTGAAGAAGCGCACCAAGAAGTTTCCTCGCCACCAGTCTGACCGGATCAAGCACGTGCCCGTCGGATGGCGGCGGCCGAAGGGTATTGACTCGTGCGTGCGGCGCAAGTGGAAGGGCGCGGTGCGGATGCCGAACATTGGGTTTGGCAGCAACAAGAAGACCAAGCACATGCTGCCCAACGGCCTGTACAAGTTCATCGTCAACAATGTCAAGGACGTGAACCTGCTGCTGATGCACAACAAGACGCACACCGCTGAGATTGCGCACAACGTGTCGTCTAGGAAGCGGGCGGCCATCATTGCCCGCGCGTCGGCACTGGCGGTGAAGGTGACCAACGCGGGTGCGCGCCTGCGGACCGAGGACGTGGAGTAGGGCGGCGGGCTGTGGGCGACGGCGGTGCGCGCGGTGTGCGGCGGTGGTGCGGCGGTGGGGGTATGCTCGCCTGGGGGGGGAGCGCTGGGGCGCGCGTTGGGTGCGGCGGCTGCGCTTGTGGATGTCCCTGCGGCGGCTGTGGCGGACTTGGCCTTGTGGCGGTGACAGCTGGCTGGCGGACTGCTCGTGGGGGATCGGCGCTGGTCTACAGCTACGCCTCTTGGTTCTCGCCGGTGTGCTGTGGCGGGGTCTCGCCGCGGTGGTCTCGGTTGGGTATGTGGCGGGCCTGTCTAGACGATTGTGGTTCGACGTACGCGTTTTTGCATTCGTACCGTCGGCGTAAAAGGACGACAACCCATCTTGGCTATGTGCACTGTGCGTGGCCGGCGACCGCCCCTGTGGCGCGAGCGTCGGGGTGCATGCATCTTTTCTTGCTCTGGTCGGAACGCCGACCAGTTAGGTGTGTGCACGGGGATGGCGGTTGGCGGGTCTACCACATGCTAGATGCATGCCATGCCACAGTGTTTGGCTCTGGTGGCACGCAATGGCTGCCCCCGAGTTCGCTGTACCTGTGTATGACGCGTCCCTGTGCACAGGCCACGGGGTTCGAGCCAAGTCCAGAGAGGGAAACCGATACGACTTTTCTCTTGTTCTCTCCTCGACGAACAAAAATAGATAGGGTGCCAGGCCTGCCACCGTTGGATGCTCCACACTCAGATGTGTCCGGTGGTGCCGTGGCAGCCGCGCCGCCACCCCTCTGTGCCGGGGACGTAGCCTCCATCGACCAGGAAATGCGGGGAAAAAGCAGCCTCTTGGGATTGCAATGTTCGGCAGGGCGACCTCCTCGACAGAGATGTCCCGCACTGGAAAGCGTCGAGCGCGGGTGGACAACCCCTAGGACCACCCGCCCTACAGTCTAGAGGTTTCACCGGTCAGCGGGGCAGCGCCAAGCAGCGCGACCCAGACAGTCGCAGCGCTGCGACAATGACTGCCAGCTCAGGCAGCTGCTCAAACAGTTCCCCATACGGATGGCCACCCGCGGGGCCGTCGTCTTCTTGGCGTGGACACCCCCCCAGCAGTGCAGCGACCGCCGCCGCCTCCCTCCCCGCCCGCACAGACGCTACGGCGGCACGAAGGCCCCGCGAGATACGCCCATCCTGCCGCGACTGGATGCCCCCACGGGTGCGGCTCCACACGTCCAGAGTGAGTTGCTCCTCGGCAGAGGGCGCTGCGTCGTCGGCCGCGTCCACGGCGGCAGCAGCACCGGCCGCCCCCGCCCGGGTCAGCGCACCCGCAACGACGGCGGAGCGGAGGGCCGCCACTGGCACCAGGGACCGAAGCTGGTGACGGATGGCCGCCACATAGGCGGCATCGTCATCCCCCCAGGGGGCACCAGCGGGGATGTCCACCCCGCAGGTGATCACGGCTGTGGCCACCGTCGCGCCCAGGGGCGCGCCGCCAGTGCCGTTGCCCACCGCAGCGGTGGTAGTGGCGAGCGCCTCGCGCAACGACGCAGACACGACGCGCGTGCGGGTGGTGGCGGCGGACGAGACGGCCACGGCCGCTGTCGGTCCGATGGTGTCTGCTGCTGCCGCGTCAGCAGCGGGCGGGGCGTCGGCGCCCGCTCCTGTCGGGATGGCATCGCCGGCCGTCTCAAACAGCTCCGTATCGACAGGCGCAAACAGGTCGCTGAAGCGGCAGCCACAGCCCGCGTCTGGGTGGCGCCACAGCATGCGGGCGTGCCAACCCGCCGCCCCCGGCGGGGGGGGCACCAGCGCACGCCCGGCGGCAGCGGCAACGCCCCCCCCCTCCGACCCTGTGCGGGCTGCGTAGGTGGCGGCGCCAACTCCAGGTCCGTCCCGCCGATGCCGGAAGGAAGCGGACAGCCGGCCAAGGGTGGCGGACGCGACGCCCCCGCGAACAGAGCCACGGACGCCGCGCGCGCCGCCGCCGGCGTAGGTGCTGGTGCCAGCAAAGAAGGACGGCAATGGAGGGGATGTAGCCGCGCGCATGGTGGCCAGGGTGAGCAGCCGTGCTGCACACCCCGACGTGGGCACCGCGGCAATGGCTGGGCCAATGACGCCCGGACTGCCGCCACCGCCGCCACCCGGAATCACGTCCACGCGTGCAAAAGGCGAGTCGGCTGCGCCGGGCGATGCGTAGCGGGCCGCGAGGCCGAGGAAAAAGTCGAGCGGCAGGTCCTTGTGGTACGCCGGCACGCCACGGCGGTTCTTGAGAATGATACGGATGGCGCGCTTGGACGCGTCCGCCCCGTCGGCCTCTGAGACGAGGTCCGCCGCCGACGGCACTTCGTTGGCCACGCGCAGCAGGTAGTAGAGCTTGCCCGGGGAGGTCCGCCGCTGGCCGCCACCATCGCCAGGCAGTGGCGCCGCCCCGACAGCGGCCGTGGCGTTGGCGCGTCGCGGCGCGGCGAGCACCACACTCCGCACATTGTAGACGACGCCACGGGAGGAGGCACCCCATGAGGCTAGGCGTGGCGGCTTGAGCAGCAGCCGGTTGCGCTGGATCTCCACTGCCGCCGCCAGCGGGTTGTCGGGTGGCAGCAGCGTGTGGGCGCCCTGCCGACCCGTCCGCTGGGAGGCGGCGTGGCTCACGTGCCGCGCCTGCCGATAGTCCATCGCCCGCGGCGTCCGAAACGCTGACAGGCGCGTGACAATGTCACTGTCGTCCCACCCGTACGTGACGATGCGCTCGTCATAGCCGTTGATGTAGGCAAAGTCCGCGCGTCGCACCATCAGCATCCCATTCATGTGCAGCCGCTCGTCGGCGGTCGGCGCCGCCAACGAGCGCCAGTCACCCGCAAAAAAGTCGCGGCCCGTCAGCGGGTGGGCAGCAACGAAGCCCGTGCCCAGCACGGTGTCACAGTCCACCTTGAGGAGCGTCCCCCGGGTGGCCAGCCGCGCCGCGACGTTGTAGGCTCGCGACAGCACCCACCCGCGGTGCTGACCCGCAACGCGCGCCAAGAGGAGCCGCGGGTCTGCCACCAGCGCCGGCGCCGCCTCGGCAAGGTGCCCCGCGATGGGACGCGAGGACGACCAGTCCAGGAGCACCACCTCGTCCACCCCGTCTGCAGCCAGCCAGGACGACAGGGCCTCGACCAGCGCGTCGCTGCGGTCCTGGCAAGCCGCCACGACGGTGACCCCCTCCCGGAGCCACCACTCCTCCACCGCGGCGTCCGCGGCGGGAGGGGCGCGGGCGCTGGCAACGGCCACGTCATCTACCCCGCCCACAGTCGACGGTGCCACCGGCGGGGAGCGCGGGGTGGGGTGCCACTGGCGGCGGTTGCGCCACCAGGCGTCGCCGTGGTCCCCCTCCTCGGCCACCACCCGCAGGGCGTCCTCGGGGAGCGACCGCCACGGCGCGAGCAGTACCGCCCCACACGCAGCGGGTGACAGCTCCCCCCCCGGCCGTCCCGCCACGCCCGTCGCGGCGCCCGCAATGACCAGCCACGGATCCCCCGGGGCGGCGCCGGCCGTCGCCGCCGCCCCACACCCGTGCACGTCGGACCGGCGGACGCGGAGGGGCCGCTCGACGAGCCGCTCGGGCCCCCGGTACAGCTGCTCCACCCTCAGCTCCACCTGGTCTGGTGGCAGGCCCGGCGGCGGGGGAAGCACGGGGCGCCCGCGAAAGACCACGTCGGCCGCCACGAGCGACCGCTCCCACCGCCCCAGCGACGCCACGCCGTCGACGCACACGCAGGTGGCCGCCACGTCACCGCGGGCGGCAAAGCGGATGACGCCGACCGCTGCGTCGGTCGCGGCGCCGCCGACGGGTAGGAGATGGCCCCAGAGTGTCAGCAAGAGCACCGCCACAGTGGCTGTGGCGGCCGCCGCGACGGCGGTCACGACCGGCCGGCGGTCGACGTAGAAGCGGGCATCACGGCGGAGGCGACCAAAGAGCTTGCGTAGGACAGTCCCGACCGACGGCAGCGACGCGCCGCCCGTGGCGGCGCCGCCGGGGGAGAGGGGCCCCCCCTGCCCCGCCATGACGCGACCAGGTTGGGAGGAGGGGCAGGGAGTCTGCCTGCTCGGCGCGCTTGAGCCGTTTCCTTTTGGGCAGTAGTGTGCGTGGACGAAAAGACTGTCATGACAACCGAAGTAGTTCCAAAACGTGTCGGCCCTGGGTTGGTCCATATTGACAAAAAGCACATGATTAGGTCACTTCGTAGATTTCTACAGCAATCAATGACTTGGACACTCGAAACGTGGCCGACCTCGTACACGACAGGGACGGCGTTCAGGGAGAGGGGGCTGGGGTTGTCGGCGGCGGGGTGGACAGGAGCTCGGTCGGGGCACACCTTCCTGACAGGTGGCGGACAAGCGGGTCCATCAACCAGCAACGGACATGTATGGCAGTGGCGCTTGGCGCAAGAGAACCAAGAAGGCCTATGCCCCAACGGCCATCCTAGCAAGAAAAGTGAGGGTCTATTGTACAAGGCCTGCAGGGGTGCTCGCGTGTCACGACCGCCGAACGCCCAGCCCTGGCACAACAAACGCAACCGACCGTCGCTCACCAAAGGACAGAAGAACAAGATGTCGCAAAAACACAGAAACCCTTTACGCTCGCGTGTTCAGCCGGTCAAGTACCTGCTCGTCCATCGTATTGGACCGATAGTCGGCGCCTCTCCGCTGGTAGCCCGGGTTCATGGTCTCCATGTCATCCTCCCCCACGGTGTGGGCGCCCATGGCCGCGTGGGTGCCATTGCCATTCGCCGCCGCGGCCGCGTCGTTGCCAAGCGCCGACTCAAAGCTCCCTGCCATCTGCGCCGTCCCGCGAACGTGACGCCCCGCAACCGGGCCGTCCACCACGTCCCGGTCGGCAATCGGCACCAGGCCGCCGCCTGCAGCGGCACCACCACCGTCGGCGCCGCCCGCAGCGGCGGCTTCGTCAAACAGCTCCCGCCGCACCTCGGGGTGGTAGTGCGCAATTTCCCGCAGAAACTCCTTGCGCATCCCCTCTGGCGTCAGCCGGTGGCGTTCAAAGAGAAAGTCCCGCCGGGAGACCGGCTCCGCGGTTGCGCCGAGCCCCATGCACGCAAACTTGGCAAAGTAGGGGTGCTGCAGCGCCTCAAGCGCAGAGATGCGCTTCTCAGGGGAAAACTCGAGCATCTTGGACATAACATCCAGCGCGTCGGGGTCCGCGTCGGGGAAGAGCGTCGACAGTGGCCTCCGGGGGGTTCGCGGCAGCGACCGCATCGTCCGCTGTGCGCTGGTGTTGCGCAGCTGGCTAATTTCCTCCTCTGATGGCGTGCCCGTCACGTTGACAATGAGGCTAAATTGGTGTTGTGGGCTCTGGCCAGGGAAGAGGGGCTCCCCCCGGGAGAGGATCTCGGCAAAGATACATCCCACCGACCAGATGTCGATGGCCGTCGAGTAGTTGGTCAGCAGCGTCAGGATCAGCTCGGGCGCCCGATACCAGCGGGTGGCGATGTAGTCCGTCCAAAAGCCGGGGTCGGGGTCGTCATCAAAAGCAGCACGAGCAAGGCCTGCGAGGCCATCACAACCGCAATAGACCAGGCCAGGCAAAGAACAAGGTGAGCAGCGGCCGCAAAAACAGGCCGAAGAGCAGCCAGCAGCAACCGCACAAGACGCGTTCAGATACATGACCACCACACCTGGAGTCAGTCGTCGCACTCGACACGTGCAACAGCGACAAGCAGAGTTGCACGATGCCAGCGTCCAGTTGGCCACCACTCGTCGCAAACAAGGTGTGCACGGCGGCATCCCCCCCTCTCGCCCCCCATTACGTACCAAAGTCGCAGACGCGGAGCTCGCACTTCTTGTTGACGAGCACATTGTTGGGCTTGATATCCCGGTGCAGCACGTTGGCGGCGTGCATAAAGTGCACCGCCCGGAGGAGCTGGAACATGAGATACTTGACGTGCTCCGGACTGAGCGTCGTCGTCGTGCGGAGGAGCTTGGCCAGGTCAATGGGCATCAGCTCGGACACGACAAACGCGTCATTGAAGCGGTCGCGCTCGCCCGGCACCATCACGTCCCGCACGGTGATGATGTTCTCGTGCCGCCGGAGGAGGCGCATGAACTTTAGCTCCCGCAGGATGCGCGTCGCAAACGGGTAGCTGTTGAGCACCGACCTGATGCGCTTGATTGCCACCCGCTCGCCGGTGCTCGAGATCACCGCCGAGCACACCACCCCATACGCGCCCGTACCAATCAGCTCCTGCACCGTGTACGTGTGGGCCGACAGGGGGACGCGGAAGAACTCGGTCACCGCCTGGCGCGACGCCTCCCGCTTGCGCTCCTCCCGCGCCCGCCGCTCCTCGTCGGTGGACCGCGGCGCACGGGCGGGGGGGGGGGGGGGGGGGCGTTGTCCGCCATGACCGCGACCGCGACGGCGCGCCAGCGGCCGCCTGACCACGCAGGTCACACGCGCAGGCGCAATGGGAGGGGGCGGGCAGAGGGGGGGCGGAGTGCCCACGCGGCCCGCGCCCAAGCCCGCGCGTGGCAGTGCCAATCCCCGTGGCCAGCGGGGGGCGGTCGGCAGCTGCGCGGTGGGGCGCCCGCCGTCGTGCCGTGCCGGCGACCTGGTCAGTGCTCGCGGGCCCGAGCCCGGTACTCCACCAGGCCGCCGCCAACAGCGTCCCGCCGCCCCCCCCCCCCCCCCGCCCTCTCGCCCGCCTGCCGAGGTCGGCTGCCGCCACCGCTGCCGCTGCCGCCGCCGCCGCTGCCACCGCCGCCGCCGCTGTCGCCGCAGCCGCCGCGGCACCCCCAGCTGGCCGCCGCACCGCCAGGCCGCCAACCCCCGCCGCCGCGCCGCCAGGACAGCCAGCCAGCCCGCCGCCGCCGCCGCCGCGGCTCCCGCGCGCTCCCGCGACACGTCTCACCGGTGCGCCGCCCCTCCACCCGTGCGTAACCCCCCCCCCCGTGCGTACACTCCCCCGCGACGGTCGGCGTGGCGGTCGACACACAGGGGAGCGCGCCGCGGGTCACGCGCCGCGAGCCGCCCTTTTAGGTGGGGGGGAGCAGAGGGGGTGGGGGGGGGGGGGGGGGGGGGAGGGGGGCGCGCCCGCGACGTGGACAGAACCGACCGGGGCCGACCCTAGCAGCCTCAAGGCGGGGGGAGGAAGCGGGGGCGGCGGGGGGCGTTGGCCAGAGGGGGACGGCGGGGGGGAAGGCGGGGATGCCGGCGACGGCGCTGCTGGCCGCAGCCGCGTCGGCCGCCGCGCGCACGGCGCGGGGGGGTGCGTGCGTAGCCGCCACGCCCAGGAGTGACGTGTAGGCCACAGGCGCGGGGTGCGGACGTGACGAGCGTGGCACCCCACTCACTGACGTGGTTGGGGTGGGCGGCAGCGTGGTGGAGGTGCTGGTGGAAGGGGTGCCTGTGACCTGCCGGGGGCGTGGGCGTGGGCGCACGCGGCCGGGGCCGCGTGGTGGGAGAGGAACGCGGCGACCTCGACAGCACACGCGTGTGGGCGTCCAACGAGGGCGGCGGCTCCTGAGCCCTCCGCCAACGAGGCTGCCTGCCCAGCGTGGCAGGAGAAAAAAAAAAAAAAAAAAAAAAAAAAGAAAAAGGGGGGGCACACACCCGTGCACCCAACACGCCAGGCGGCGGCGGGCGGCACGGGCAGCGCACTGCCGCGCCCGCTCCCCGCCCGCCCCCCCTCGAGCGCGCTGGCCCAGTGGTTGAAGCGGGCACACACCCCGTCGTTTGCGGGCGGCAGCGAGGCGGCTTTTGCTGTTGGAAACGGCGCCCCCATTTTTCCAAGCCGCAGGCCGGGGCGGCCCGGCCTGCCTGCCGCGGTCGCGCCCCTCCCTCCCTCTCTCCCCGCGCCGTGTGTCGAGTGGACAGTGGTCGGTCCTCCGTGCGCTCCACGCCGCAACGCGGCCGCCCCATTGGGCAAATGGAGAGGACGGACCGCCGGCCCGCGCAAACACGGGGCGGTTTGCACAGCGGGCAGCAGGCGCAAGCGCGCGGTGGGGAGCCACCGGCGGGATCACCGTGGCGTCGGGTGCCGCCCCCATTGGCCGCGCCGGACGGCTCGCGCGGGCCGTGATGACACACACCACCGCGGCTGTGCAGTGTCAACGGCTGTGAAGTGTCAACGAGGGCGACGAGGAACGCTGTCAGGGGGTGGGCGTGGCGGCCGCCGCGCCGCCCGCCCACCCGCCGCCAGTCGCCACGGGCGCGTCCGCGTGGCGGGGCGTCGGCTCGATACGGTGGCGTGTGTCGGCGGCGTGTGGCGCGCGCCCACAGTCCCCCCCACACCCATCGCTTCCGCCTCCCCACTGCCCGCTCCTCACCCGGCCCCCCCCCTGGCGGTTTGCACCCCCCCCCCGCCGCCCGCCGGCCACATCATGTCCGCCGGCCCCTTCCCCCCCACCGCCGACCTTTGCGACGCGTACCTGTCGATACCCGCCGCGTCGGGCGCCCCCCCGCCGCCGCGCCTCCCCGCCCTTGACTCGTTCCGCTCGTATGGCGGCGCCCGCTCCTTTGCGGGGCCCGTCTACCCGGTCGCCCTCGGGCGGGACAACACCGCCCTTGTGCACGCGCTCAACGCGGCCGCCGCCGCCGCCGCGACGACGGCTTCCTCGGTGAGGTCGGGTGGCGGCGGCGGCGGTGGTGGTGGTGGAGGCAGTGGCGGCAACCATGACGGCGAGAATGACGGCGGTAGCGGTAGCGGTGGCGGTAGCGGTAGCGGTGGCGGTGGCGGTAGCGGTAGCGGTAGCGTTGGTGGTAGTGACGGTGGTGGCAGTGGTGGCGGTGACGCTGGCGGTGGTGATGCCGAGGCCGGTGGCGGCGCCGGCGCCGGCGCCGGCGCCGGCGCCGGCGCGGGGGCACCCGTCGTCGCGGCGGACGCGGGAGCCGCCGCCGCGCCTCCTCCCCCTCCCCCCCCCGGCGCAGTGGCCGTCGTTTCCTCTACCGGCGCCACCGACCTTGCCCTACTGGGCGACCGCGTCGCCGGCATGGCCGCGGCCGCTGGCTGGGCGGGCCTCATCATTGACGGCTGCGTCCGCGACGTGGCGGCGCTGCGCGGGCTGCGGGTGGGCGTCCTCGCGCGTGGCGCGTGCCCGCGGCGGTCGGAAAAGGGCGGTGGCGGGTGGGCGGGCGCGGCGGGTACGCCCGTTGTGGTGGCCGGCTGCGTGTGGCGGCTGGGCGACTGGGTGTATGTGGATGAGGATGGGGCGGTGCTGGCGGACCGGCCGCTCCACCCGCTGGAGTCAGGGGGCGGGCGGTGACGCTTGCCGAGTTGGAGGACGCGCGCGCGGGGGGGTCGGAAGCGGGGAGGTGGACGGAAGGGGGGGCCTCTCGGCAAAGCGCCCGACCGTCTCCTCACCTGCCAGGTGTCTACGCCCGGGGACCGAGCCGCCCGTGACGGACGTGGCGGGCCAACGCCGTTGTGGCGGCGGCGGTGTGGCCCGCGCGGCTCAGCCTAGCCGCCCCGCCCGTTCGGCATCGCAACCCACGACAGCCACCGCCGACCGCCACCACAGCCGCCACCGCCACCGCCGCCACCGCCGCCGCCCGCTGCCGCTGCCGCCGCCACCACTGCCGCCGCCGCCGCCACCACTGCGGTGATGCTTTCCGCGGGTGGCCGCGGCGTTTGTGGTGTGCCGCAAGTCGTGGCACGGTGGGCGCCCTCCGCGGCGGCGGCGCGCTGCGGGCGGCCCACGGGGACAGAAGAATGGAGGCAGCCTGGCGACCGCAAGCGCACTGTCCGTGGACCCACGGCGCGGGGACGGCGTCCACACATCACACATATGGGCTCGGCCGTGACAGGGTGCAGCCAGACCCCTCCACCCCCTTCTTCTCCCCAGCCTCCCCCTACCACCGCTTCCCTTTCTCTTCTGTTCCTCCTACGACCAGCGGGCCTCGATATCCCAAACCCCGCAAGCTCATGCCCATGGTTAGTCCGTGGTCTTTTGGTGAATATAGTTATGCAGCCTGGTGTGTCTTACCCGATCCCCCAAAGTACTTGAATCGCCGAGTGAGTCATCTGCCAGGCTGGCTCCGCCATGACACCTCCGCGGCAAGGGTTTCTGGTCGTGCGCCCCGGTCGCCCCCACGTGGCGCACGGTCCGTGTCCCCACTCACCATCTACAGGCTGTAGGCCTCGAGGAGGGTGGATGGCACGGGCCCGCGCCATCCGGGTTGGTGCGCCCCCTCGAGGTCGTCCACGCGGGCTCCCGGGATGCGGCGTCTGGGCTGCGTCCCGCGCTGGCTGCGTCATCGCCCGGCGGTGGCGGTGGTCACGGCCGCCCGCGACACGCCGCCGCGGCAGCGGCGGCTCTTCTCGAGCAGCCGCCTCGGCGGCGGCCCCGTCGCCGCCATTGGCTGCCTCTGCAAAAGGGGCGGCCGTGGCGCCAGGCTGGCGCCGCCGCCGCTGCTGGCAGCGCTGGCTGCAGCTAGCTGCGGACGGGCGGCGGCCCCGACACGCCCGCCCTTCGGCACGGAGCGCCGAGCGGCGTGGCCATGACGCGCGTGCCGGCGCTTGGCGGCGGCCGCCTCGCCTTCTCCGCTCCCGCCGCCCTCCCCACCCCCCTCCGACCGCCGCTCGCCGCCGCGCTTGCACGCGCTCGCCCCCCCCCCCCCCTCCACCCCCTCCACCCCCTCCACCCCCCCCGCCGGCCGGCGGCCGCGCCGGTGCGGCCGCCCGCCCCCCCCTCCCGCCCGTCATGACGGGCGGCGAGCCCGCCGCGGACGCCGCGTCGGCGCGGGCGGCCGCCGCGTACGCGCGCTGGTCGGCGCCCCTGACCGCCCGCTTTGTGCCCGCCGTCCTGGCGGCGGCCGCCCCCGTCGGCCGCGGCACCCGCCTCTTGGACGTGGCGGCCGGCACGGGGGTAGCGGCGGTGGCGGCCGCCGCCGCGGGCGCCACCGTCCTCGCCACGGACATGTCGCCGGGCATGGTCGCCGCCGCCGCCGCCGCGCTCGCGCCCTACCCAGACGCCGCCGCCGTCGTTGCCGACGGGACCGCCCTCGCCGACATCCCCGACGGCGCGTACGAGGTCGCCCTGTCGGTCTTTGGCGTTGTCACGTTCCCGCAGTGGGAGGCGGGCCTCCGCGAGCTCCTCCGTGTCACCGCGCCGGGCGGGCGACTCGTCCTGACCACCTGGACCGCCGCCGACGGCGCGGCCTTCCTCCCCATCGTCATGGACACGTACCGCCAGGAGTTTCCGGACAAGCCGTCGCCGGCGCTCGGCGCCGGCGTCGCCGCGCTGTGCACGCCAGCCAAGCTGACCGCCGCGCTCGTCGCGGCCGGCGCGGAGCGCGTGACCGTCACGCGGGACGAGCAGGTGTGGGACGGGCCGCCCGCGGCGACGGCCGTCGACGAGCTGACGGGCCTGCTCGCGCGGGCGCCCTTTTACGCCGCCCTCACCGACGACGAGCGCGCGCGCTTGCACCCGCGGCTGGGCGCCGCGCTCGCGCGCTACGCGGGGGATGATGGCGTCGTCCGCATTCCGGCCGCGGCGCTGGTGGCGCTGGCGCACAAGCCGGTCGCGTGAGGGCGGACGCCGTCGGAGCGCAACAGCGGGAGATGGGATGGGGGGGGCGGTCGTGCGCTCGCCCCGTCTTAACCCGGTCAGGACAAGAAAAGCCACGGTAAAGTGAAGTACAGCGAGTACGCCTCGTGAGTGGGTGGTTGTCACGCTTCCTGTTCGACACATGGCCATGAGTCTTATGTGGGAGGTCTATCCACAACACCAGTTGTGCAGGCCGAGCCAGTCCGTGGTTGCCGACAAGGAGCCCCCCTCACGTGTAGACTGCTGAACGCAAACCCAAAGACGACAAGAGCGCCACTCACGCCAAGCACCAGGCAGCGTCAGGTGCACGAGCTGGTGGCCTCGAGCAGCCATCACGCCTCGGCCAGCAGCGGCCGCGCGCCACCGCCGCTCACTCGTCCTCCTTGGGCTGTGTCATGCCCCGCAGCACTGCCGCCGTCTTGGCACCCGTCAGGTCCGTATACTTGGCGGCCAGCATCTCCACGCTCGGCTCGTGTGTCATGTACCGCAGCTGCGGCACCTCGTCCGTCACGGCGCGCAAAAAGTACTTTGCACAGTCGGTGGCGGACTGCGGGGTGGACATCATGGCCTGCATGTTGGCGCCGTACGCGGCGGCGACGGGCTCCAGCTCCGCCGGCACCCCGCCGTCGGCCGACTGCGCATTGTCCATCAGCTGCGTGCCGACGGGCCCCGGCTCGACGAGCGAAAAGTGGATGCCGATTGGCGCGTAGCTGGCGGCCATGGACTCGATGTAGCCCTCGAGCGCAAACTTGGTCGCCACGTAGACGGGCATCATGGGGAAGCCGACCAGGCCGACGATGCTCGACGTGACGACAATCCGCCCGCCGCCCGCGGCGCGCATCGTCGGCAACACCGCGTTGCACAGCCGCACGACGCCGTACAGGTTGACGTCCAGGTTGGCCGCCAGCCGGTCGACGTTCGCCGCCTCGGGCGGCGACATGTCCCCGTAGCCCGCGTTGGCCACCGCCACGTCCAGCACGCCGCCCGTCTCGGCCAGCACCGCCTTGACGCCCGCCGCCACGGACGCGTCGTCCGACACGTCCATCTCAATGACGTGGAGGAGGTCCGCGACGCCCGCCTCGGCGGCGGCGTCGCGGAGCGCGTCCGCCTTGGCCAGCGCCCGAACGGTGGCGTAGGTGGCGTAGCCGGCCTCGCACAGCTGCACCGCCACGGCCAGGCCAATCCCCGAGTTGGTACCGGTCACCAGGGCGACCTTGGGCGCCATGGCGTTCGTCGACGGGGGGCGTCCCGGTAGACCCGACAATTGGCTTGGCACAGCACGAGCGGGATCAGAGTCGTGAGATGGAACAGAGCCGTAGGCGGGGCGGGCGGGGTGAGCGGAGGGGGAGGGGACAATGGTGGTAAGGAGTCACACGTACCGGCTGTTCTGAACTACGCGCACCCTGATAAAGCGCACACCCCGTCGCAGCAGGCAGTCCAATGCGGCCACCGCCGTCCGACGCGGCCTACGTGTCCATGGGCCAACGAGACGCTGCGTGTGGCGGCGGGCGAGGGGGGGGACAGAGCGGCTGCCGGCAGCCGCGTCGCCACAAACGCGGCGAGGAAGCCGCCCGGATCCGTGTGGGTCGTCGACAGCCGCGGGTGGAGGCTGGCGTCGCACGGGGACCGCTCTCCAAGGATCCGCCCCCTCGGCTGAGCGCGGCGGAATCAGTTTGAGTCGGCATGGAGGGACTGCAACCCCGCCAGATTGACTCTGTGGGGGGGGTCCCCCGCGGTCCCCCCAGCTCAAGCTGTCCCCCCAGTAACTACAGCACACTCATTCACCGTGCACCTTTTGCAAGCACCCCGGTGATCCCACCAATGACGTCATGTCGGTGACGCAGCGCAGCCGCGGCGCGGCGCGTTCCGCCACGCCGCCGCCGCGGGCGCCCGCCGCGGCGGTGATTTTCGTCGCCCCACCGCCGCGCACCCCCTGCTGCATGCCCCCGCGCACCGCTGCTCCCACCGCCGCCGCCTCTGATCCCTCACTGAACCGTCCGTTGAGCTGCGGCGGATCTCCCTGCATCGGCACGCCCATGGGACGGGCACCGGCCGCGTGACGGCGTCGGCGGTCACGTAGGCTCGACGCCTCGACCCCCTCGCGGCGGTCCCACCCAAAGCGCCATCCGGCTGGACCCGCTGGCGATAGGCGGTTCGGCCAGGAGGGAGGCAATCGCGTTCCTTGCTCGCGGCGCTGCCACCGGCCTCGTCAAAGCAGCTGGCGTGCGCAAGGGGGCCACCCCTTGCACCGCCGCCGCCGCTGCCGCCGCCGCCGCCGCCGCCCCTGCCACTGCTGCTGCCGGTCAGGTGGGTGGCGGCGACGGCGGCCGGCATCCCGCACCGGCGTGGCCAGTCCAGCCGTGGCCCCACGGTCGACGTGCCCGTGTTGACCGGTGGACTGTCAGAGGCCGCGGCGGTCTTGGCCGACCGCTCGCCCAAGAGTCTGCAGCTTGACCCGCGTCTTCTCGGCGGCCGGCTGCCGGCGGGCGGAGCCGCCGCCGCCACGGCCGGCGGCACGCTACCGGTCGGTCGGAAAGGAGCAGCGGGCCGACGACATACATAGGATTGCGAATGGTCATCGCCACCCGCGGCGGTAGATGTTCAAAAAGGAGAGTGACAAGATTCAGCATGACGCGTAGCACCTCGAACAGAAGTGTCGTGCCGTAAACGTTACTTTTTGAACTTTCAACGGTGATGTGGCCGGTTCGAAGTTCAAACAGAGGGTCCGCAGCGGCGACGTTGCACCACAAGTGCCTCCGGCTCTTGGTCCGACGGGCACGTCCCCTCCCCTCCCCACTCTCTCCTCGCCAGGACCGCGCCGCCGACACCCCGCCACCTGTTTGCCCCCATCGCCCCCCCATCGCGGGCACACGCTGGTCTGCCTCACCCCTCCCCCTCCTCACAACACCCTCCGCCCCGCCACTTCCTCCTGCCCACGCTTCGATCTCGCGGCTTCCCCTTCCCAACTCCCCCGGCCCTCTCCCACCTCCCGCCCCCCCCTATCGACCGCCCCGTTTTCTCTAGACTACACCACACGCCCCCCCCCCCCCCTCCCCCCCCCCTCGCTCTTCCTATGGACCCGTTTGCCCGCCACGCCGCCATCGCCTCTGGCATCCCCCCCGACGCCATCGACACCCACCCCGCCTACGTCGCCGTCGCCACCGCCGCGGCGGCCACGGCGGCCGCCCAGACCGCCGCCGCCGCCGCGGCGGTGCGCCGCGCGACGGCCGCGCGGGCGGCCGCGTGGCGGGCGCTCCTGCCCGTCGCGGCCGCGCGGGAGCTGGCGCTGGAGGGGGAGCTCGCCCCGCCCGACGCCGCGCACGTGCGGCGGGTGCTGGCCGTGGCGGCCGCGCGGGCGGCGGCGGTGGCGGCCGCCGCCGCCGCCGCCGCCGCACGCTCCGCGGCCCCTGCCACCGGCGCCGCGGGTGGCGCCGTCCACAACGGCGGGCCACCCCCCGGTGCGCCGCCGCCGCCACCACCAGACGATGGCAAGGACGCCGCGTGCCCGCTCCCCCCGGCGGTCCCACCGCCGGCGTTGCTGTCACCCGCCGCGCTGGATGCGCTCGCAGAGGAGGTGCCGCTGGTCAGCGACGCGGCGCTGTCGCGGATTGGCGCCGCCGTCGACGCGCGGCTGCGCGCCGCGGCGGCGGCCGCCGCCGAGCTGGTGCGGGCGGTCGCCGCGGCGGACCCGGAGCTGCTGGCGCCCGGCGGGGGCGGGGGCTGCCCCGCCGACTGGGGTGCTGGTGGGGGGGAGGGGGGCGGGGGCGGCGCCGCGCTCGACGACGACGACAACCTCTTTTCCTCCTCTGATAGCGACGGCGGCAGCGCCGACGGCGACGACGACACCCCCAATGGCCGCGGCGGCGACGCCCCCCCTATTCCGTCCCTCGCCACCGCCCTCTACCGCCTCGCCGCGACGACCACCACCGCCGCGGCGACCACCACCGCCGCCACCGCCGCCGCCGCCGCCGCCCGTGTGGCGGCCACCGCCGCCCTCACCCGCGCGGCGACGGCCGCCGCCGCGGCCGCCACCACCGCCGCCGCCACCCCCGGCGCGTTTGGCGCCGCCGCCGCCGCCGAGGCCGCCGCCCGCGCGGCGGCGACGGCGGCCAAGGCCGACGCCGTCCGCGCGGCGGTCGCGGCGGAGACGTACCCGCCCGCAACGGTCACCGCACTGCGGTGGCTGCGGGGGGAGGCGGAGCGCCGGCGGCGGGCGGCGGCGGCGGCGGCGGCGGCGGACGCGGCGCGGCTCGCCGCGTATGAGGGGGGGGGGAGGCGCTCGCGGCGGCCGCCGCCGACGCGGAGCGCCTGCGCCGGGCGGTGGCGCAGAAGCGGTGGGCGCTGGCAGAGCTGGAGCGGGAGGTCGCCACGTGAGGGTTGGGAGTGGGGGGGGGGGGGGGGGGGGGGGAGGGGGCGGCAGCGGGGTAAGGCGGGGGGGAGGGGGGGTGGGGGGGTGGACAGTGGTGGCGGCGACGGTCTGGGAGCGCCGGGGGGGGGGGGGGGGGGGGGGTGGGGGGCAGAGGTCGGGGCATCGCGCATGTGCCCGTGCGTGCACGTTGCCGCCGCCGCGGCCGCCGCCGCCGCCGCCGCCGCCGCCGCGGCTGCCGCCACCGCCGTGGCCGCCGCGGCCGCCCGCAACGGCGGCGGCGGCGGCCCGCCGCCCACGCAGGGCGCCGCCGCCGCCACCCAGGCGACCGCGGCGGGCGGGCGGGCGGGCGGGTGGCCGCCGCCGCCGCTGCCGGCAGCGCACCCCACGGGCGGGGGAGCGGGCGGCGGCGGCACGCATTGGCGGCGGCCTCCCCCCCCCCCTCACCGCACCTTCCCCCCCCCCCTGTCCCCCCCCCTTCCCCGCGGGTGGCGTGCCCACACGCAGAGGCGGGTGGCCACCGCCGCGGTCGGCGGGCGGGGCGGGGCGGGGCGGGGCGGGGGCGGGGGCGGCGCCGTTGGGGCCCCCGCCGGTCGGCGGCGGCGCCCCCAGGCCGCCGGCAGCGGGGACACGCGGGCGGGCGGTGAATTGGGGTGGGCGGCGGGGGGGGGATGGGGGGGGGGGGGGGGGAAGAAGGCAGCCGCTGTGACGGCATTGGGGGGAGGGGCGGGGGGGGGGGGGGGGACGCCCCCCGCCCGACGAGGCCGGCCCGAATTCGACGCGCGCCCGCGCGGCGGCGCGGCGCCACCCCACCCCCGCCGCCGCTGTCGTCCTGGATGGTGGCCGCCGCGGCGGCGGCGGCGCCCGCGGCGCACCGCTGCTGCCGCCGCCGCCGCGGCGGCTTGCCACCGCCGCCGTGCCGTTGCGGCCGCTGCCGTCGTGCCAACGGCGGCGGGTCGCCACCGCGGGCGGCGGGCGCGCCGCTCACCCCCTCCCCCCCCCCCCCCCACCCCGCCGCCCGTCGGCACCGCCGCCGGCAGCGGCCGCCGCCGCCGCCGCCGCCGCCGCTGCCGCCGTCGGGCCGACGGGGCATGGCGGCACGGACGGTGGGGCGGGCGCGGCGGCCATGGCACGCGGCGGGTGTCCCCCGAGGGGGGCCCGCCCGCCACCCGTGGCGGCGTGCCACCGGTGGTGCCGGCGGCGGCTGCTGGGGTGGCGTGGTTGGGGGGGGGGGACGGTGGTGCCGCCGCGTGATGACATGGGGGGGGGGGGGGGGGTAGGGGGAGGGAGGGAAGGGCGCGGGGGGGGGACACGCGCCGTGGCCTCCCGCGCCAGTGGCGCACGCTCGCGCCGCCGCCGCCGGGTACGCCTCCCCGCCTTGACCGTTAGCCGAGGCGAGCCGCCGCCGCCGTGGGGTGTGCCACCGCCGCCCGCCGGTCGGGTGGTCCGCGGCTGGTCGTGCCGCCGCCACCGCCGTGCCGCGACGGGCGCGGACGGCGCCGCACCGCCACGGGGTGCCAGGGTAGGACGGGTGTGCAGGGCGTCGCGGCGGCGGTGGCGGGCATAGGCGAGCCGGCCGGGCAGCCCTTTCCCCCCCCCCCTCCCACCACCACCACCTTTGGTCCGCCTCCGTCTTCCCCTGCACACTCACCGTGCTCACCTTCCCACCCCCCCCCCCCCCCCCCCCCCCTTCACCGCCTCCCCCTTCCCCCCCTGTGCCCGCCCCGTCGCCATGGGCGGCCCCGCCACCCGCCGCGGGACGGCCGTAGCGCTGTTTGTCGCCGCTGCCGCCGCCGCCGTCGGCGGCGTCACGCCCGCCACGGCGCTGCCGCTGCCGCCGCTGGCGCGGGAGCTCACCGGCGGCGCCCCCCCCCCCCCCCCCCCCCCACCCCGTGTGGACGCAGCCGCCGCAGCCGACGGGCACCGCCACCGCCGCCGCCGCCGTCGCCGCCGCCGCGGCGGCCGCCGACGACGGCGGCGCCGACGGCCGCGTCGGCACCACCAGCGACGGCGGCGGCGGCGGCGGCACGGCGTCGCCGCTGTCGACGCCCCCGCCGCCACCGCGCGGGGTGCTGGTGCCGCTGACGGCGCGCGCGGTGGACGTCCCGGCGGGGCCGGCCGCCGCGAGTGGCGGCGACGGGCGGCCGGCCGCCCCGGGTGGCCGGCTGGTCGACGCCCTCCGCCGGCTGGGCCGCCCGTGGGCGCCGCCGTCAGATGGCGGCGGCGGCGGCGGCGGCGGCGGTGGCGCCACCGCCGCGGCCGGCGACGGCATCGAGGCGTTCCGGTCGCGCCTGTCAGACCCGCCCGCCGTCGTCGGCGGGGGCGGCGGCGGTGACCGCCGAGGTACCGGAAGGGGGGGGGGCGGCTGGGGTGGTCAGCACCCGCCGCCCGCCCCTTGGACCGTCCCTGCCGACGGGGTCAGCCGCGGCGGCGGCGGCGGCGGCGGCGGCGGCGGCGGCGGCGGCGACGGCGGCAGCGGCTACCCCTGGGCGTCGCGACACGCCGGCCCCCCCGCCGCCCTGACGGGACACCCTCCCGCCTCTGACAGCGTCAGCGACGGCGGGGGGACGGCGGCGGAAGCGGCAGCGGCGGCGGCAACGGGGGCACCCGCGGGCGCCCCCCCCCCCCAGGCGGCCGCCGCGCGTGCGCCCCCCCGGTCCGACGCGTGGGCCCTCCCCGCGTCGCTGCTCATCACCTCCCCCACCGCGAGCGTCGGCTGGCTGCCGCCATCAACCGTGGCGGCCGACCAAGGCAGCGGCCCGCGGCGGGCGGCGGTCCTCCCCCCAGCGCCCGCGGCCGCCGCCGTGGCGGGTGCGACCGTCGCACCCGCGACGCCGCCGCGCGCGGCGGCCACGGCCGCGACGGACGGGGAGGTGGCGGGGACGGGCGCGGCGGTGGCGCGCGGGCCGCCGCCGCGGCGGGCGCCAGCGTCGTTGCCGCTGGTGCCGCGCGTCGTGGTGCTGCCGCCCGCTGACGGCGGCGCGGTCGCGCTCACCGCCGACGCGGACCCGGCCGCGGCGGCGGCGGCGGTGACGCCGCCGCCGCCGCCGCCACCGCCGCCGCCGCCGCCGCCGTTGCCGCTGTCCATGCCGCAAGCGGCGACGCCGCGGCCGCCGACGCTCATGCCGCTGCCGCCGCCGTTGGCCGGCGGCGGCGGCGGCGGCGCGCCGCACCCCTCCCTCACCGCCGCCGCCGCCGCCGACGCGGCCACCACCGTCGCCGCTGGCGCCGCCGACCTCCCCCGCGACAGCGCGACGTGGGCTGGGCGCGCCGCGCCGGCCGCCGCGTCCACCGCGGCGGCGCCGGCGGGCTGGGCACCGCCGCCAGTGGCTGTGGCGGCCGCCCCGCCGGCGGCCGTGGGGCCACCGTCGCTGCCCTCATTGCCATCAATGCTGGCAGCGCGCACCACCGACGGGGCGCCGCCGGCGCCGGCGCCGGCGCCGGTACTGGCACCGGTAACCCCAGCAGTGGCGCCGGCGGCGACACCGCCCGTCGGCCCACCGATGGTTGGACCGACGCCGTTGCCGCCGCCGCCGGCGCTGCCGCCGACCACAGCGGCCACGGGTTTGACCACCACTGGCGGCGACGCGGCGGTGCCAACGACGCCCCGGCTGCCGACGCCGCCACCGCCACCGCCACCGCCACCGCCGCCGCCGGCTGTGCCGCTGTTGCCACCACCACCGGTGGCAGCCGCCGCGGCGGCGCCAACAGCGATGGCGCCGGCGGCGTCGGCCGTGACGGGCCCGCCCGCCGCCGCACCACGGGCGGGGGCGGCCGAGGAGGCCACGACGGCCGCGGCGGCCGCCGCGGCGCGGCGGCGGCGCTTCCACCGGGGGCTCCTCCGCCGCGTTGGCCGGCGGCTGGCGGCGGCGGTCGCCGCGCTGCGTGGCGACGGCGCCGTGGGGACGGGCGCGGCGGGGGGGGCGCCGCCGCCGCCTGGGGGAGAGGGGCGGCCGCGTGGCGTGGCGAGCGCGTCGGTGCGGCAGGCGATGGTGCTGCTGGATATCGACGCGGCGTGAGGGAGGGACTGTCGGCCGAGAGGGAGGGCGGAGGCGGTCGCTCTAGGAAACTAGGCGCGGCGCGGTGATCAAGTCGGGGATGTCTTTGAGGGCGAGTGGGGAGAGGATTTGTGAAGTGCGAGATCAGACGCATACTGTAAGTGCTTCGCTCTGTCCTGCTGTCAAAGCTACCAGTCCAAAGTGTAGATCCGTCCTCATGCTCATTACATTCCCGTGCGGGACAATGAAATTACGTACGCAGACCTTCCAGAGAAGTGGAAGCACTGCAGTCAGTCAGCTGGCGCACACTTCCCTGTGCCGCGCCAGGTGGCCCCCCACCAACTGGGCCCCGTTCCGCCTTCGCAATCCCAGGAAGAGACAGCCGCGGGGCCGCGTGGTGGACGCCCCCCCCCCCTCTCCGCTCCTTCCCGCTCTGCGCTCGGCTGCCTCGCGGGCAACGGGCCCGCCGCGTCTGCGCGCGGCGCGGCCGCCGCGCAGCCTGCCGCGGCCACCAACCCCGCCGTCTCCTCCCCCCTCCGTGCGCTTGGGCATCGCTTCCCCCTTTCCCCTCCCACGCGCCCTTCTTCCGCCGCCCCCTTCCCTGCAGTTCCCCTTTGTGGCCTGTGTTTGGCAGGTGCCACCCGACATGCACCTCCCCATAGCTCCCCGC
Organism: Pyropia haitanensis; assembly: GCA_008729055.1. Taxonomy (NCBI): domain Eukaryota; phylum Rhodophyta; class Bangiophyceae; order Bangiales; family Bangiaceae; genus Pyropia; species Pyropia haitanensis. The sequence continues at coordinate 4,623,866 of SDUX01000007.1, forward strand.
CGGCGGCGGGCGCCGTCTCGGCACGCCGCCGCCGCGGCCGCCGCCTCTGCCGCCGTCGCCGACCCCGTCATCGGCGTGGTCGCGTCGGCGGCGCTCCCCCCCCCCCGGCGCCTGTGATGCGGCGGCTGCCGCGCGGGGGCCTCGGCGCCCTCGCCATGGCCGCGTGGCTGGTCGGCTCCTTTGCCGCGGGCGTCGCGGCGGGCGGCCGCCTCGCCGCCGTGCGGCGGCGGCGGCGGCGGCGGCGGCGGGAGCCGCTGCCGTCCCCGCCACCGCCGGGTGGCGGCGCCGCGGGGGCGGCGGCGGCGGGCGGCGGCGGCGCCGGCGGCGCCGGCGGCGTGGCTGCGGGGCGGGGCGTGGCGGGCGGCGCCGCGCCGCCGCCGCCGCCGCCGCCCTTCCCCCGCCCCCCCTCGTCGTCCCGGTCGGCGGGCGCCGGCGGCGTCAGCAGCGGCGTCAGTGGCGGCAGCGGCGCGGCGGGTGCGGCCATCCCGCCCGCCCTCGACGCGGCGCTCGAGGCGGCGCTCTCGTGCTCCATCTGCACCGCGCTCGTGACGCTCCCCCGCGTCGTCCCGTGTGGCCACACGCTCTGCTCCTCGTGCCTGCTGGGCCTGGCCGCCGCGTCGCGGCGGCCGGCGTGCCCGCTCTGCCGCGCGCCCGTGCCGCGGTCGCTCGGCGGCGCGCCGACCAACTTTATGGCCCGCGACGCGGCGGCGGCGGTCGTTGCCGCCCGCGGCGGGCCCGCCGCGACCGTCGCGTACCAGCGGGAGGAGGTGGAGGCGCGGGAGGTGGCCGCCGCGTGTGCGGCCGCGCAGGGCGGTGTGGGTGGTGGCGGCAGCAGGGGGGGCGGGGGGGGCGCCGCGACATCGGCGGGCGGGGGGGGGGGGGGGCGTGGCCGCCGCCGCGGGCGCAATAGCGGTGAAGGCGGCGGCGGCGGCGGCGGCGACGCCGACGGCCGCCCGCGGCAGGGCGAGTGGGACTGGCTGGGCGGCCCGTGGGCGTGGCTCAAGTGGGCCGTCGTCGTCGGCGCCGAGGTCGGCGCGTTTGTGCTCAGCTGCCGGGAGCTCGCCGACAGCCTGCCGCGGGCGGTCGCCACGCAGCGGCGGGTGGAAGACGCTGCGGGGGGGGGGGGGCAGCGGCGGCGGGAGGAGGGGGAGGGGGGGGGGGTGGCGGCGGCGGCGGCGGCGGCCGCGGCGGCGGGGGGGGTGCCGCCGCCGCCGGCGGTGGCGGCGCCGACACGGACGCGGCGTCGCTGCTGGGGCGGCTGGTGGAGGACGCGGACCTGGGCGGCACGCTCGGCGGCTGGCTGATTGACGGCGTCCTCGGCACGGCGGCGGTGCTGGGGGTGGGGCCGCTGGCGCACCCGTCGCGGCGGGGGCGGGGGCGCCAGGCCGCCGCGACGGTGGCGCCGGGGGTGACGGTCAGGGGGGCGGGTTGACGGGGGGGCGGGCGGCGGCTGCTTGGACAGTGGGGTGTGGTGATAGCGCCGGGGGCGACGGTCACGGGGGGGGGGATGGGCGGGGGGGCCTTGACAGAGGCGTGGGCCTTGCGGGGTGTGGGGCTCGGCGTGAGAGGGGGAGGTGCTGTGCCGGCCACAACGGGGTTGGGCTCGGTGGGGGGGGAGTTGGGTGGGGCGAAGGGTGGGGGAGGGGAACGAATGGTTCCATCTTTATCGGTGGTGTCCCAGCCGGCAGTCGTTGCGTCCCGTAACTGGCTGCTGCCGTTGCTGGTCTCTCTTCTTTTCCCTTTCCCTCGATTCCGTTGCAGGCTTCTCTGTCAGTCCCACCTGGCCGCTCGCCTGCCCGACTCTCGTTGCCTTGGGCTGGCACTGACATACCCGCCGCGAGCCGTCAACCCCCGAGCCACCCGCTCAGCACCCCTCTTCACCCACACCGCACGCCCCCCCTCGTGATGCCGCCAATGCGGTTGAATGTTCCCTCCTCAACCGCGGGGTGAGCACAGAAGGTAGCGGCGGCGGCTGCGGCGGCGGTAGAACCCCCGTCGACACAGGGAGCTGGTCAGCCTCACTGCTGCACCGTGATGGCCACAGCCGCGGTCGCCGACAGTCTCGCCGGCAGCGGCAACGGCGGGCGGCGACCTCAATATATTGCCAGCGCATCGTGGCCCGCGCCCCTCGCCCGTCGACGTGCCGTACGACCGGGCTGCGGTGCTGGTGTCGCAGCAGTCCAGCCTCTCTGGCTCGCCGCCAGCATACAACCCTCAGCACGACAGCGCGGCTAGGGTGGACAGCGCCGCTCATCCGCCTCGTACGGCCTAGGCCGCGCACCCCCGCGGGCGCATCCGACCGTGGGCGCCACGGCTGCTGGGTCGTGAGCGCTGCGTTGGAACGGTGCTGGGAAGCAGTGCTGCCGCCGGTGCTGTTGGCGGTTCGTCTCCCCACCCCTCCGCCACACTGTTGAACTGGGCCAGCTCACCATCACTGGCTCCCCCTGTCGACGGCGGAGCGGCCCATAGGCGGCGGCACCGAGCAGCACAGCAGCCAACGCCTACCCCGCCTCTTTGTTCGTGCGGTTGCAAATCCAGACACCGTCACACCATTGCCACACCCTCGGGCTGGGTCACGGGAGGTAGGGGGGACTGTATGCAGGGATCAAGAAGTGACGACGACGCCGGCCGTCTTCGAAGCAAAGGTCCGCGCGCTTCTATTCGCTCAACTCGTACGCCTCGCCCCCCCCTTCCACATTGGCTGAGCGGGGACCGGGAGGCGCGGGAGCACGGGCGTGCTGGCGCGCCCAGCCTGTCGTGACGAGGCGGGGGATAATTTTATGTGATGTGCTGGGCGGGGGGGCGCCACCCGTAGGTTACACCAAGCCGACCAATCGTCGCGAGGCGGGCGGGGGCGCGGGATGATCGCCGCCACCGTGACGCGTGGTGGCGCGGGAGAGGAGCAACGATGCCCTCTCTGCTGGCGGCCGACTGGTCTTCTTTGCGCGGAAGGCTGCACGGTGGGGGGGGGGGGGGGGTGGCGAGGGGGCTGGGGTCAGCCGCACCCGCGGGCGGATACGCGGGAGCCCACCACGTCTCCCCCTATCTGGCTGTTGGCAGATCGAAGTGGGGAGAGCGGCGATGTGGGAGTAGTTGGTACTGGAGAGGGTGCGCTGGCCATGCGACGCAGTCCTTGTTGCTTGTCCTAGCACAGAGGTGGCTGTCCACTCTTCGCAGCCAGCGCAGCACTTCGCACCGTGTACTGTGCTGGCTGCGACCTCGGAGGGGCGGAGACGGGTGGGGCAGCGGCTTGCGCAGCGTTGGCACTCCCGCTGGTGGTGCGGCTCTCGGTGGGGGCTCAGCACACGCAGCAAGTGGGGGGGGGGGATTGGAGCGGTCCATGGAGCGCTTGCCTCCGCACCCCGTTTGAGGGTAGACGACCAGGGGAGGGCTCCCACTATAAGAAGGCCAGGGGAGAGGCAGTGACGGAAAGGACTGTCGCTGCACTGTGGCGTCTCAACCGCGTTCAGCAGTGTCTGCGCTCGCCTTTGCGAATCAGCCAGAGTGGCTTGTGAGCATCCCCCCTTCCCGCTCGCAGTGTTTCCGTGTCGAGCTCTCCCGTTCTCTCCCCTTTCCTTCACGACTTCCTCACTTCGCCATGGCGTCTGACGGCGCGGAGGCGGGCTCCACCGACCCCGTCGTGCTGCTGCCCGCCCTCGAATACACAAGCCCCGCGCCCGGGGATGGCCCTACCGAGCGCACGGTCATCCGGTACGCTCAAGTCAAGGACGATGTGGAGGCGACGCCCGTCTTCCAAGGTCTCACCGGGGAGGGCGTGCGGGTGGCGGTGCTGGACACGGGCATTGACACGGGCCACCCCGCGCTCGTCAACCGCTTGGACCTGACCGCGGCGCGCAACTTTTCGGGCAGCGGCGACCCGGCGGACGTGACGGACCGGCAGGGCCACGGCACCCACTGCGCGGGCATTATCGCGGCCGAGGACGTGGGCGCAATTATGAGTGGCATCGCCCCGCGGGCGACGATCGTCCCCATCAAGGTCCTCGGGGACAATGGGAGCGGCAGTCTAGCGGGCATCGCGGCGGGCATCCGCCACGCGGTTGCGCAGCGGGTGGATGTGATCAGCATGTCGCTCGGCAGCGGCGCTGACGACACGGACTATGAGATCTTTAGCCGCCCGTCTGCCGAACAGTACGCAGCAATCCAGGAGGCGCTCGCCGCCGGGATAGTTGTGGTTGTGGCGGCGGGCAACTCGGGCCGCCGCTCGTCGCTCAACGAGATCAACCCGCCGGGCTCGTACGGCGGCGTCATCACCGTCGCGTCGCACAACGACGCCGGCATCCGGTCGTCGTTTAGTAGCATGGGCGGGGAGCTCGACCTGATGGCCCCGGGCGAGACGTTTAGCACCTACGCCCGCGGCGTGCCGTACCGCGACGCGCGCGGCAGCCGCCCGGGCCGCGACTATGAGCACCTGACGGGCACGTCGATGGCGTGCCCGCTGGTCGCGGGCCTCGCCGCGCTGCTCGTGCAGGCGGGCCGGGCGGGGCGCGGCGGCTCGCCGGGCCTGTCCCCGACGCTGTCGCGGCTGCTGTGGCGGTGCAACTTTGGTGCGCGCAACAACTATGAGGTGCGCGAGCTCCTCCGTTACTTTGCCGACCGCCCGCACGAGCACCGCCGGGAGGACGGTTACGGCACCCTCAGCGCGGTGTACCAGTTTGTAAAGACGACGGTGCAGGAGGAGCAGCTGACGGTGGGGGGTGCGGCGGTCAAGGCGTCGGCAGGGGAGAAGGTGTCGGCGTGATGGTGTCTGTCGGCGGAGAGGGAGACGGGGGGATCAGCGGGTCGGATGGCGCCCGCCAGTTGCTCGTGCTTTTCATGCCTCGGCCTCCGCCGGCGATAGAGAACGAACGGATGACGTTATTGCTCTGCGACACCTATGGAGGGAAGACGAGTGAGGGAACGATTTGCTTTTGTATGGGCTCTACCCTGTGCTATATCATGTGGTGAGCATGCGCACACACCCGCCCCCTCCCTCTCGTCCCGTGTCCTTGTCACCGTTTGCCATTCGATCCCCCGCCCCCCGCCACAAGTCGTGTGGTCGCCACAGGACCTGCTGTCGTGGCCGGACTCCCATCCATTCCGCCGGATACGACCAGCATGGACAAAGTGGGGACAGCCGTATTGTAGCTGACCAGTGCCTGGTCGCTTGAAGTCATGTGTATCCGGCCAAATTTTGATCTATTCGTCCAGGCTCCGTGACAGGCACGGTTGTCACGGAAAGTACAATTACGTTTGGGGTTCCAATTAATATGAAATTCACCCTGGTGACAAGTGACCTCCTGCTGGTTCCAGCAGCTCAGGCGCTGACTGATGTCAACCGTATGTCAGGTCTCCCGCGGACATCACAGCCCCGGTGCGGCGATGTCCAGACACTTTGCGGTACCTCGGCAGCAGAGGGACGGCCGCTAAGCTACCTCCCTCGACGCTGCCCGTCCGGCGGTCCTCTTGAAGTGCAGGTCACCAGACACACCACACCGCTTGCACGGCTCTCCATCGGGTCTTGTATCCAACCCTCCTCCCCCGCCCGCCCGCCGTCCGCCACCGCCCGCCGTCTAGCCGCCCTCCTCCGCCACAGCTGGCTGCCTAGCGCTGCTCCCCCCCTCGCACCGTCTCGGCCGCCCACCCCCCCCCCCCCCCCGTCTTCCCCAATGGGGACAGCTGCGCCGATGAAGCCTCACCCCCCCTCGGACCCCCACCCCCTGTCATCGGTGCGCGCCTTCTTCGCCACCGCCGCCTCTACCCCCGCCTGGCGTGCGGCGTACGCGGCCAACGCGGCGTTTACGGTGCCCTTCCTCGTCTATGCCGGCCTCCACGGCCACCCCGCGACGACCCACCTGGTCGCGCTGCCCGGCCAGGCCGACGTGGCCGCCGCGCACCGCTTCCTGTTCAGCAGCCACTCGGTCGCGGCGTTTGCCTACGCCCCCGCCGCGCTCGTCCAGTTCCACGCGGGCCTCCGCCGGTCCGCCCGGCGGCTGCACCGCGCCAGCGGCTACGCGTTTGTCGCCGCCGCCGCCGCGCTCGGCGCCGGCGGCGGCACGGGGCTGGCCGCCAACAGCTTCACGCGCTTCCCCGGGGGGGTGCTGGCGGCGGTGGGGGCGGCGCTGAGCGTCGCGTTTCTGGCGGCGGGCGTGGCCGCCGCGCGGGGTGGGCGGCTGGCCGCCCACCGCGACTGGATGGTGCGGCATTACGGGGTGACGTGGGGGCTCGTCGCGGGCAGCCGCCTGCTGCCGGCGGTGTGGATGCCCGTCGCGGTCGCGTGGGGGGTGTCCGAGTGGGAGGCCATGGCGGGCGCGTGGACGGTGTGCATGCTGGGCGGCATGGTCGCCGCCGAGCTGGTCGTTGCAACGTACCGGCAGGGGGAGGGGGGGAGGCGGGCGCACGCCGCTTGCCCCACCTGTGCGCAGAGGGAAGGCCGAGCGGCGACGGCCAAGGCAGCGTGAGGTGGGACGTCGGGGGGGGGGGGGGGTGGCGGGGTGGATCCATCAAGCAAGCAACAATTTGTATGTACAGGTATGCAGACCGGTTGCGTAGGCGCCACGCAATGGCCTTCCTTCTACGCACACATGCTGGCCGTCCTGGTCAACTCCACGTGAGCACCCACGCTTCCACGACCGCCCTGCGTCCCCTCGTCGCCGTGCCCCCCTCTTGCCTCCCCCCCCCCCCCTCCCCCCCTCCCTTCCTCCCCGCGCCCACCGTCCACCTCAGTCCAGCCCCGTGTAAATCAACACGGCGGTGATGGCCATGATGACGCCCGCCCCCCCCACCGCCGCGGCGGCCTTGACCTCCCGGTCCGCTGGGTGCCCCCCAAACTCCTCCATCGTCACCTCAAACGCAATGTACAGGAAGATGCCCGCCGACAGTGCCAGCAGCACCCCCGTCACCGTGTCGCTGACGTCGCCATCAATCGCGGCGCCGACGCCCGCCGCGGCGGGCGTCACCGCCGCCCATGCAACGACGAGCGCGACCGTCTGCGCCCGCCGCAGGCGCTCGCGCTCAAACTTGACCCCGAGCGACGCGGACGTGGCCCACTTGTGGGCCCCAATGGCGAGGAACGTGTTGAGCGCGGTCGACCAGTTGTCGGCGAGGCCCAGCGACAGCGACTCAAACACCGAGTGGATCGCCACCGACCCCGCGGCGAGGAGGGCGCGCCCAAAGTTGGGGGAGAAAAAGCCGACGTTCTCCGCCTCCCGCAGGTACCCATGGGAGGAGCCCGACGTGAGGTACGACTCGCCCGACGCCACTGATAGGGCGCTGGGCGAGCGCCTGAGCGACAGCCCGTCGCCGCCGACGCCGCCGTCGCCGTTGCCGCCACCGTCGCCGTCGCCCGGCGCCGCCGCCGCGCCGTCGCCGCCATTGGCCGACGACACGCCGGCGGCCGGCCCACCCGCCCCCCTCCCCCACATGCACCAAACGCCGTGGCCGCGGCCGTGACCGTGGCCGTGGCCGTCCGTGGCCTTGCCCATCAGCAGGTGCTCGATAAAGAGGATGCCGTAAAAGCCGCCCAACGCCAGCGCGTAGGCGGTAGGGAAGCGGTGGCCGCCGCCGCCCTCCAGCTCCTCCTCCCCCCCCCCCCCCCTCCCCCCCGCCCGCGTGGCCCGCCCCGTGGCCGTCGCCGCCCTCAAGGTGCTCCGCCGCCTCGGGCAGCACGTGCAGCATGCCCGTCGCAAAGAACACGCCCCCACTAAACGCGTTGGCCACGTGCAGCGCCCTCTCGGGGCTGGCCAGCAGCTGCAAGCCGCTCGGCGCGAGCCCCCCCGCGACGCCCTCAACAAAGAGGGCGGTGAGGAAGAGGGCCTTCCACCGGCCGAGGCACGCCGACGAGCCGTCGCAGCGGGCGCGATCGCCCGCCGCGGCCACGTCGGCGGGGGGAGGGGGGGCGGCGGCCGCCGCCGCTGGCCGGGTGGCCCCCGCGCCCGCGTCCGTGGCGGCCGCGGTGGCAGCCCAGACGGGCACCGCCACAGACGGCGGAAAGGGGGAGGGCAAGGCCGCGACCGCCCCGCCGCCGGCCACGCCGGCGGCAGTGGCCGCGCCGGCGGCGGCCGCGTCAGCGACCGCGGCGGCCGGGCGGGCGGCCAGCAGCGCCGCCGGCGTGGCGCCGCCCGCGGACAAGATGAGGGCGGCGACGGCGGCGGCGGCGACCGCCGCGGCGGCGGCGCGGACGCGGCCAAGCGCGCGCGCCGGGCGGGACGGCCCACACGCACCGCGCGCCGCGGCGGCGCGCCAGGGCGCCGCCGCCGCGGCCGGGGCGGCGGCGGCAGCCGACAACGGCGGCGGCGGCGGCGGCGTCCCCGCTCCCGGTGCAGGCGTGGCGCCGTACCACGGTCGCCACCCCGGCGGGCGGGTAGCCGCCGCCGCCACCGCGTCACGGGCGCGTGCCGTCGGCGGGGGTAGTGGCTGCACCGACGAGGCTGGCGGCGACGGCGAGGCGGCCGCCGGCGACGCCGGCCGCGGCGGCGGGGGCGCACACGCCCCGCCGGGGCGCCCACAGTGCAGGGGTGGCGGCGGCGGCCGCCGCGCGCCAGCGGCCACCGCCGGTGGGTCACGCCGGGGGGGGCGGGACGGAGGGGAAGACCCGCCGGCCATTGGCGGCGCGTCCCGCCCCCCACCCCCCCCAGCCCCTCGCGGCGCACCGCAGAGGTGCGCACCGGCCGCGGCAGGCACGGCAGAGGCTGCCGCCGCGGTCGGCACCGCCGCGGGCGGCGGCGGCGGCTGCGACGGCGGGGGTGGCGGCGGCGGCGGTGGCGGCGGCGGCGGCGGCGGCGGCGGCGGTGGCCGCCGCGAGTGGTGGCCACGCATCGGGCAACGAGGGGGGTGGGGGGGGGGGGCACGCCCCCGCCGCGTGCCGTGGCCGCTGCCGCGTCGCCACCGCGGAGGCGCGGCCGTCAGGGCGAGCGCCGTGGGATGTGGGCGGCCGTGGGGATGGGGGGGAGCGGCGGTGAGACGGAGCAATGGACGACAAGGGGTGGTGGGGGGGGGGGTGGGGGGGGGGGGGGGGGGGGGGTAGGAGGCGGCGCGCCGCCGGCCGTTTGCTTGCGATGGGTGCGCCCGTGGCCAACGGGGGGGGGGGGGGGGGGCGGCGGGCGGGACGCGCCGACGCCGCGGCGGGGTGGCCGCGGTCGGGTGGTGCGCCAGCGGCAGCGGGCGGCGCGCGAGCCGCCGCAGTGGTTGACAGGTGGGAGGCCGCAGCAGCCTGACAAAGAAGGGGAGTGTGTAGCGGGTGGGAAGGGGGGCGGGGTGAGGAGGGGGGGGGAATGGAGTGGGGGGGGGGGGGGCGATGAAGTGGGGGGGGGCAAAAAAAAAAGGGGGAGGGATGAAGTGGGGGGGGGAAAAAAAAAAAGGGGGGGGTGGGGAGAGGAATATGGCGGGGGGGGAAGGGGCGGGGGGGGAAGGGGCGGGGGGGGTTGGTCGGCCCGGCAGGCGCCGACACTGGGCTGGGGAGGACCACGCGCCACGCCGGTGAGTCCCCCGCGGGGGACGCCCACCGCCACGCGCCGCGGCCGCCGCGGCTCCGCCCCGCGCGCCATTCCCGCTGATCTGGCGGCGGCGGCTGCCGGCGCGCCGCGGGCGGCCGTGCCGCCGGCGGGCGCCGCGGGACGCGCGGCGAGCCGCCGCGGGCGGCGGGACGGGGCGCGGCCGCCCGCGGCGGCGGGTTTCCCCCCCCCCCCTCCCCCCCGGGGGTGGCCAAACCGCGCGGCGGCGCGCGGCGGGGGCAGGGCGAGGCACGCCCCGTGGCGGGACGCGTCGGCCGGGACGGGCGGGTGGGCGCGCGGACGGGCGCGCCCGCCGCTCCTCCTCCGCGTCCGCTCTCCCCCCCCTCCCCCCCTTTTTTTTTTTTTTTTTTTTTTTGCGCTGCGCGACCGCCGCGGTCCCCCCCCCGCTGGGCGTGGCGCTAGGGAGGACGGCCGAGCGGCACGACGAGCAGCTGGGCGAGGCGGCCGCGGGAGGCGCCGCGGGAGCCACGGCCGCACCCCACGACCGGCGGGGCCCGCCAAGCCGATGCAACGGGCCGTCCGGTGGCGGGCTGTGGCCGTGCGCCGCGGCCGCCACTCGTCGTGGGCGGCGCCCGCCACTGGCGGGAGGGGTGTGGAGGGGCGGGGGGGGGGGGGGGGGGGGGGAGGCGCGAGCTGTGGATGCTAGCGCCCCGCGCGTCGCGGCCCGCCACCCGCTGCCTCGGCACGGAGGGACCCACCGCAGACCGCGGCGGTGGTCAGGCGCCGCGGCCGTCGTTGGTGCTGCGCGTAGGGTTGTTCCGCAACTGCTGCACACACTGGCATGCCACCAAGGATGGGGGGTGCTCCACAGGGGGCTGGTTGGAAGGCCCCTCGCTAGAGGGCGGCGCGATCGCAGTGATATCGCACCGACCGCTGTCGCACCGCTGCCGAGGCAACTGTAGCGCCGGAGGCAGCTTGTCATCGACGGCTGCGGCGACGCCTGTTCAACTACTAGCGGTCTGTTAACGGGCAGAGCGGGTAGCTCGAGAGCCGGCGCGGGCTGCACCCTGCCGCTGTTGTGATGTCCAGTGCAGCGGCGGTACGTGCATCCGGCCAGGGAGCAAGGGCCGATCTGGTCCTCGCCGCTGCGGCTACGACCTCGCATGGGAATGCGGATGCCCTGCCGTGGCATGACCTCTACTGCAGCGGTAGCACAATATCCTTCTGCTCGCACACCACGCATGAAGCGTCCCGCTCACGGCCATGTTCTCATAGCACGTCATAGCATGTCAGGAACCAGAGAAGCGGGGTTGGTCTGCTCGCAACCCCCTCCTGGACCACCCACGGGCGCCCTCCGCGTACAAGGGAGTTTTGCATGCGCACCTAGGAAGTCCACTCGACTGGTCAAGTACCGGTCTTGCAACTCAGACTTGCGAAGGTGGCCGGATCAACACTGGGCTTGAATCGTACTGGAGCTGGCGGGCCCACAGAGTAGAGCCAAATTCGGCCACCCCTGGCTGCACGCTTGAATTCGGCCAAAGGGAGGGGAGACGCCGAGTCACTGCCGTGGGTGGGACGGCGGTGGCGATGACGTCCCGTAGCGCCAGCGCGCCCGCCCGCGTCCCACTGCGCGTGCACATGGTAGCCGGCGGCGCTGCCCGGTCACAGTGGCCGGCCGGGCACGTCGCTGGGTGGGCTCTGCCGCCCGCTCTGGGTGCTGCCTCGGCGATGGAGGCCCCGAGGGGGGCTTCAAGAGCTGGCGCCGCGGCGCTGCCTTCGTTCCCGCTCCCCCATCGGGCTGGTCGTGGGGCGCTGGCGGTGCGGGGGTCGTGGGCGTTATCTTGGTCGCCTTTAGGATTGGGCATCCCTCGTTGACCTGTGCCGCGAGCCCAGCCAGCTCCCGGCGCGGCCGACCCACGGTGCCGGGCTGGTGCGGGGTGTGTGGCGGTACTCTCACCCCTCCCCCCACACGGCGTCTTCCCCCTTCTCCCCTACCTGGTTGCATCATGGCCCGCCAGGCCAATTGGCAGAGGGCGCGGTCTTCCCTCCCACGGCCGCTGTTGCGATGGACGCTGGCACTGACCGCCGGCCTGACGGTGCTGGCTGGTGGCGTCGCCCGCGTGGCCGCCGACGGTGCGCAGCTGAAGACGTTCTTCAAGGTCAACCTGGGGGGTGACGCGTCGGGTGACTTCCTGGCCGAGTCGTCGGTCATTGACATGGAGGACTTTTCCCGCCTGCGCACGGCCACGGCGCCCATTGCCAAGACGGACAACCCTGACGTGTTCCGCACGCAGCGGTTTGGGCGGTCGGAGAACGTCATGTTTCGCATCCCCGTCCCCGATGGCGTCTACTCGGTGACGCTGCTGTTTGCCGAGACGTGGGAGGGCGCCTGCCGCGTGGGCGGCCGCGTCTTTGACGTGCTGCTGGGCACCCCGCAGACGGGGCTCAAGCTGGCCGTCCAGAACTTTGACATCTTTCGCGAGGCGGGCGGCTTCACCGCGTTTGGCAAGCGCTTTGACGCGGTCCCGTCGGCCGATGGCATCCTGGTGGTCCTCGAGCCGGTGGTGCAGAACCCGCAGATTGCGGGATTTATCGTCGAGGGCTTCCCCGTGCCCCGCCCCGACGGCCAGCAGCCGCAGCCGGTGGGCATGGTGGCCGACGCGGGGCCGGCCTACCAGGGCGTGGGCGTCTTGGGTATCAGCGACTCGGGCGGCGGTGGTGACGCCGGTGGGGGCGGCGGCGGCGGCGGCGGCGGCGGCGGCGGCGCGCCCGCTGACGGTGGCGCACCGGGTGGTGGCTTTGGTGGGGGGGACCCCTCGGCGGGCGGTGGCGGCGGTGGTGGAGGGGGCCCACCCCAGGGTGGTGGCGGCGGCGACCCGTCGGGGGGTGGCGGCGGCGGGGGTGGCGGTGACCCATCTGGCGGTGGGGGGTACGGTGGTGGCGGCGGCTATGGCGGCGGCGGTGGCGAGTATGGTGGTGGCGGCTATGGCGGCGGTGGTGGTGGTGACGCTGGCGGCGCCCCCCCGCCCGGTGGAGGTGGTGGCAGCGGCTACCGACGTCTGCTGGAACACCAGGTGCGCGTGTCTGCTGGGGACCTCTCTGCCGACCACGAGGACAACATGATGGTCCCTCGGCCAGTCCACGCTCTCCACAGTCATTATGGCTGAGTGGACGTGACGCCGTGGTCGGGACGAGTGGCGGGGGGGAGGGTCGTGGTGACTGGGGCTGCCTGGGCTCGCGACCCCTGGTGCTGATGTTCTCGGGGTTGGCGTGCATACGGTGTACGTGTGTGTGTGTGGGCGTGTCTGGTGGGCGCCATGGTGCTAGGCCAGCGCCGATGACGGCTGGACTGGTGCCAGGGCCTTGTAAATATGTTGGTGCGCTTGCACGTGTGTTCGTATGATGGCTGTATTGGAATGCATCCGTTTGCATGGGCCGCGCGGTGGGTATCACGAAACCATGCACCCGCTTCCTCTCTTGTTCTTCGCACCGCGTTCCTCAGCGCTCCACGCGGGTGTCACTACCTACGAGCCTATGTACCGCTGGAGGTTGCAAGTTGTTCTGGCAGCGGTGGTCTTGAGACCGCGGCGCCGCGCCATGCAATGTCTGGACCGCTCCTGTCGTTGTGACGTCTCTGTGTACACCATCGATGGGTGAACACGGGGTCATACACCCCGCAGTCGCACGGCAGGAGTCGGGACAAAGTCAACGACAGCCCACGCGGTTCACGTCGGTTGTGATAGCAGCAAATTGAGTACATACAGCTGACTTCTTTCTTTGCTTCTTGTGTTAGCGGTACAGAGGCCTCCATAAAATGGAAGGACAGAACACGCCAATAAAAAGGCACCGCCCCCCTTAGGAGGTCAACAGACGCACGCCCATCGTCAAGCACACCAGCAGCACAATATTCTTAAACGCCGCCGCGTCCAGGCGGCTGCCCAACCACTTGCCCGCCGCAATCCCCACCAGCACCAAGGGCAGGGAGTAGAGCACAAAGTCCAGCACGTAGTAGTCGGCCGCCCGCCCAGAGAAGATGTCCCACCCGACCACCAGCAGCGAGTTGACCGACACCACCGTCAGGATGTTGCGCTTAAAGTCGCCATTTTCGGGCGTCCACTCCGCCGCCTGCGCGTGCACGACGAGCGGCGGGCCCGCAATGTCAAAGGCGCCGCCAAAGGCGCCCGCAACGGCGCCCAGGATGATCGCCCCAGACTTGCTGCCGAGCGCCCGGGGCACCTTGACCCCCGTCAGGGAGTAGACCACAAACCCAAAAATGAGCGCCCCCAGGCCACGCAGCGCCAGAGACGGGTCGATCGACTCGAAGAGGATGGCCCCGACCGGCGTGGCAAGCGTGGACGCAATCAACAGCGGCGTCAGCTCCCGCCACTTGACCTTGTTGATCTCTGGCAGGACCAGCGACCAGGCAACGATGCCGCCCAGCACCGCCGCCACTGGCTGGAGGTCGTTAAAGATGGACGAGTGCGCAATCCACTCCATCTGGGACAGCACCCCTACAGACACGATGGCAAAGCCAAAGCCCGTCAGTGCCTGGATAAACGCAGAGGCGCCCAGCGCCAGCGCCACCGACGCCCGCGGGCCATCAATAAAGTCCTTAAACGCCACCGCCGCGGACGCGCCCGCATCCGACAAGCTGCTGCGGACGGTCGTCTCGGTCAGCGGCACCGCCCCGTCCACGGCCAGCGTCTCAGGGATGGGCATGTGCACGTGGTCCATCACCCCCGCGGGGAGGCCATTGGCGTAAACAAACGCCAGTGCCGACGCAGCCGCCGCCGCCACCACCGCCGTCTGCACATTCTTCACAGGGATGCTGCCAAAGAGGCTGCCCGGGATGGCTTCGGCATGGAGGTCGTCCGACGCGTCTGACGTCGCCAACTCAGACGCAGCCGCCTCTGCGTGGGTGGCGCCGTCAGACGCCACCTCCCCCGCCGGGGCGGTGCCGTTGGACGATGCCTTTGCTTCAGCGACGGCGACAGCGTCGGCCGCCGCCACGTCGGTCGTCGAGTCCCTCCGCTCGTCCCCCGTCGCCGCACACCTGGGCACTACCCCCGCCGCCCGCCGGGTGGGCGCGGGCGCACCACCCCCCGCCGCCACCCGCGGGCGGCGCAGGCACACGCGCCCGCCCGCGGCGGAGCGGCTGGCAAGCCCATGCCGCAGCGTACCGGCCGGCCCGGTCGGTGCAAAGGCCGTCGTCGCCCCTGGTGGCCCCATCGGAGCGTACCGCCTCGCCATAGCACACCTAGCGGCAGCACGCGCTCAACCGGGGAGGAGGTCAGGGGAGTAAGTCAGGTGAGAGAGGGAGTGACAGAGAGGGAGGATGGAAGATGGCAAGGGGCGAACGAGTGAAGTGAGACGAGAATGGGAGGGACGGGGGGGGGGGGGCAGGGGGTTGGGGGGAGGGGGAAGCACGTGAGGGAGGGGCGGAACGGTGGCACACCCAGTCTGCGGCAGAAAGACAGAGGCGGGTGAGAGGGAGACACGGCACGGTTTGGGAAAAAAAAGCGCCTCTCGGCCGCCGCGTGAGCTGGCCGTCGGTCTCCCAGATGCGGTAGGGCGGCGCGGTGTGGGGCCGCGGACGACGGACGGTGCGGCGGGCGCGGCGAGCGCGGCGGGCGCCGCGGGTGGGTGGTGAGAGCGGCACCAGGGCAGTGGGAGCAGCCCCCGAGCGGTGGGAGCAGCACCAGCGTGGCGCGGGGGGGAGACGACGTGCCACCGGCCGACGGTCCCGCTGCGGCGACGGTCCAGCCGCAGCGGCGGATGCTGGGCAGCGGCCGCACGCCGGCTGGCCGCGGCCGGCGCCAACGAGATTGCGCCGCGCCAGCCACGTGCGGCCGAGTTGCAGGCGCGGAAGCGTGCCGCATTTGGGAGGGGTGGGGGGGGGGGGGGTGGCAGGCCCACCAGTGCCTGTGAGGTGAGGGAGGCACCTCAGCGGGGAGCGTAGGGAATGGAGTTGAGCACCCGTGTAGCAGAGATGCGTACTCCTGAAGGATCAGCCCTCCTCGCTCATTGGTCAGACTGACAACCCAAAATAGGCCACAATCACGATTTTTGCGATTTTTTATGTCTCTCGGAAGCCCCTTCCGAAAAGGAATCGCGATCAAAGCAACAGGAGACCCCGAGCCACATCAAGGCACCTCTTTCAAATCCTGCAACGTTGACAAAAGCTGACATCAAATGGACAGCACCGCGAAAAACAAAGCAACGTCGTCCTTCGTTGCTCTGAAGCGCTCGGAAAGCACAGCATGAAGTGCGTGGGCAATTGGCCAGGAGCAACAGAAGCGCCAAAGTGTGAACCGGCACCCAGCGGGCGAACCGGCGTTGGCGAGACAGGCCCCCAAAGGGGTACTGTACAGGCGCTCACCCGAGAGCGACGGCTGCACGTCGGCGTCACCAACGTGGCAATCGGCTGGTGTTTCGCCAACTCGTAGATGAAAATGCAGAGATCGAAGTAATTGGAACAGTTGAAGAGTGCGGGCGCCACGATTCAAGACCGACGACTGCTTGCCGTTACGTCGCTCGCCGCCCCATCGGCAGTCACGTGCTGCATTCCCTGCGGCACGAACACCTTCGTCGAGTCGCTCCGTCTCGTCGCGACGCGCCGCGTCTGGCCTACGGCACCCTTGGCGCGCCGCGTCTGGCCTGCTCCACCCTCGGCGCGGCCTGGAAGCGGTCGTGGCGTCATGGTGGGGCGGGATTTTATCCCACACCCCTCCGCCCCCTGGTGATCCGCGATGCGTGACCGACCATCCCTGCGTCGTCCCGCCCCTCACCACCCCGTGCCGCACTCGCTCCCCACGCCGTCGCTCCCGTTTTGCCCGTGCGTCGCTTGCGCGGGCCGCGCCCCGGCTCGGCCGCCCACGACTCCTGCTGCTGCCGGCCGTGCCCGCCCGCCACACCTCCCCTGTATGCGGCGACCCGTCGGCCTCCGCCTTCGGGCGGCGGGCGCCGCGGCCGTGGCGACCGGCTGGGCCGCCGCGGCCCACCCGGGATGCGGGGTGTTGGGGAGGCGGTGGGGGCTCGCACGGTTGCGTCTGACGCACGCTGCACCTCGCGCTGTGGGGGGCGCGCCCTCGCGCGTCTGCGCGCCTCTGCGAGGCGGCGGCCCCGGTGCGGTGGCTGGTGGGCTTAAGAAGGCGCCCCGCCCTCGGCGCCCTTCCGTCCGTTCAGAGTGCCCCATCCTCAGCAGCAGCAGGTCAGCGCTCTCCAGGCTACGACCCCCCACAGCCGCCCACTCCCCACCCCCTCCCCTTCCCTATTCCTGTTTCCTGTCTCGGCAGCACGCTCACCCCCCCTCCCCGTCAACATGGCTCCTGCCGTCGCCGCCGTCCATGTCCTGGCCGCCCTCGTCGCCGCGGCCGCCCTCCTCCCCTCCCACGCGGGCGCCATCTCCCCCGCCAATCTCGCTGCCCTCCGTGCCGACTCGCAGTTCACCACCGAGGAGAACCTGCGCGCCAACTTTGACGACCCCGCCGACTTTTCCGTCCGCATCGCGGACATCACGCCGACGACGACGCCGCAAGGGACGATCGTGTCGGGCGGGCTGGAGAACCTGGCCGTGTTTGGCCTGAGCAGCGTGGACAGCGCGTTCACGCGGTTCACGCTGCAGCCGGGCGCGCACAACCTGGCGCACACCCACCCGACCGCGTCCGAGACGCTGTTCAGCATCTCGGGGACGATGGACGTGTTTTTTGTCGAGGCCAACGAGACGCCCCGGCTGGTGGAGAGCGTGCTCGAGGCCGAGTCGGTGACGGTGTTCCCGGAGGGGCTCATCCACGGGGAGCGGTGCATCTCGGACGAGCCGTGCGAGTTTATCAGCTTTTTCAACACGGGCGACCCGGGGGTGGTGACGGTGAGCGAGCGGTTCTGTGACCTGAACCCAGAGGCGCGGGCGGCGGGTCTGTTCCTGCCGCAGGACCAGGTGAACGCGATCTGCGACGGGCTCGGCGACAACCCGGCGCCCAACCAGCCCGAGGAAGGCGATGCTGTGACCAACGACAATGCGGTGAACACGGTCAGCGGCAACTAAGGTGCACGCTGGGACAAGATATCGGCATAGGTGAAGGGCAGGCAGCAGCAGCGGGGCGCGGCCCTCTGCTGCAGTCCTAGGGACGCCACCTACTTGAGCGGCTGTTGCTGGCCACGCAGCTTGCCACGAGCATGTCGCCGTCTCCTGCATGGTCTTTGGGTCTATGGCGGCCGACGCAGCTGGGTGTTACCACGACGCGTGTACAGACTCAAGCCCTGTTCAGGGTTGTCGCCGTGGTGACCTGGGCTGCATTGCATTGTTTTTCTTTTTGGTTGGCGACCGTTGGGGTGCTGCGGGCACGACAGGTCTGTTGTACAAATCCGACCGAGGCCTGTTGTAGGTGACAGCATCTCATGGTTCATAGCCACTTCAACGCCACAGTCAAAATGCGTCGAGCCCCGTACTCACTGCTAACCAGATCAAGCCAGTGAGGCACCAGCATGACACAGCCAGGGACAAGCAGAGGAGACTGCAGCGAAACAGCCATTAGAGGTTGTGTGCCGCCATGGTCCGCTCACCCCCGTCTGCTGTGAAGAAATGGACCACCACGACGAAGGGCGGGCGGTGTCGCCGCGCACTTGTTGCTTACGCCTGTCAGACGTGCATCGAGTGGCGGAGGAGGCAAGACAGAGGTGTAATTGTGCAGGACCGATCCCAATGGGCCTTTTTTTTGGTCGCGGTCGTCGTCACAAGTTGCGCGCGCGGTCGGAGGCGCGCCGCGTCTTCCTTTGCCCCCCCCCTTCCTCCCCCCGCCCCCTTCCTCAACCCCCGCGCTGTACGGTTGACGGGGAAAGTCCACGCCATGGCCGCCTCCCGCCCCGTCCGTTCCACCCGTGGGCGCCGCACCACCGCCCGCACGCCCGAGGATGACGAGGCGGACGCCGCGTGGTGGCGCTCCGCGGGCGCCTGGCGGCCGACCGCCCCTGGTGGCGACGAGGACGATGACGATGGTGACGGCGCCGGCGGCGGCGACGCGTCGCTGCCACCGCCGGGAGTGGATGACCCGGACGATGAGGACTATAGCTCCCACCACAGCGGCCGCTCCGACTCGAGCGACTCGGACATTGACCGCTCCGAGGGCGGCGACACCGACTCGGAGGACGCTGGCGGCGGCCGCAGGAAAGGCGGTGGCGGTGGCCGTGGCGGCGGCGGTGGCGGTGGCGGCGGCGGGAGCGGCCGGCGGCGTGGGGGCCTCACCACCCCGCCGCCCTACCCCACGCCGCGCCGCGTGACGCTCCTCGACGCGGCCCGGCCGGCGCTGTCGCCCGCCCAGGCGGCGCAGCAGTCGGCCGAGCGGGCGGTGCGGCGGCACTCGTCGCGCAGCCGCAAGCGGCGGCTGCCGGGCGGCAGCCCACCCCCCGGCGGGTCTGCCAAGCGCGGCCGCCCGCCTGGCGGCGGCGGCGGCGGCGGCGGCGGCGGCGGCGGCGGCGGCGGCGGCGCGGCGCCCACGGCGGCGGCGGCGGCGGCGGGGCGGGGCGGCTCGGCCGACCGCGCCGCCCTGCGGCGGTCCACCCAGGCTGCCTCTGCCGCCGCCGCCGCCGCCGCCGCCGCCCGCGAGGCGGCGTCG
Organism: Pyropia haitanensis; assembly: GCA_008729055.1. Lineage (NCBI taxonomy): Eukaryota > Rhodophyta > Bangiophyceae > Bangiales > Bangiaceae > Pyropia > Pyropia haitanensis. The sequence continues at coordinate 4,642,926 of SDUX01000007.1, forward strand.
GCCAAACGCCGCGCCGCGGCGGCGGCGGCCGCCGCCGCGCGCCCCCCCCCGACCGTGTGGGACCAGCCGGCGCGGCTGGCGGCGGCGGCCGAGACGGCGGCGGCCAACGGGGTGGACCTGCGGCGGCTGCTCGCGTTTGCCGCGGAGCGGCAGGCCGAGTCGGGCGCCCGCCGGCGGGGGGGGGAGGCCGCCGCCGCGGCGGCGGCGTGGGTCGCGGGGGGGGGGTGCTCGCGCGGTGCGTGTCGCGCGCGGGGGGGGGGGGGGGGTCGTGGGGCTGCGCTGGGCGGGCGAGGGGGGGGGGGGGGGGGGGGGGAGGAGCAGGAGGAGGGAGGGGGGGGTGTGGCGCCGCCGCCGCCGGGGGGGGGGTCGACGCCGGCGCGGAGGGGGGGGGGGCGCGGCGGCCGCGGCGGCAGCCGGCCCACGACCGCCGCCGCCGCCGCCGCCGCCGCCGCCGCCGCGGCCGCCCCCACCCCACCACCCGCCACCCCCGCCGCGGGCGGATCGGCAGCGGCGCCCCCTCTGGCGGCGCCCGCGGCGGCGCGCCCCCCCCCCACCCACATGGGCGCCGTCGCGCTGCGGCCGCCGACCCGCGGGCGGCGCCCCCCCCGGCGCCCGCGCTGCGTCATGACCGGCGCGCCCGCGCGGTACCGGGACCCCGCCACGGGCGCCGCGTATGCCGACGCGGCGGCGTTTGCCGCGCTGCGCGCGTACGCAGAGACGCACGGGGGGGAGGCGCCGCCGCCGCCGCCGCTGTCGCCGTCGCCGCCACCGTCGCCGCCGCCGACGGTGGTCGCGTCGCCGCCGCGGCCGCGGCTGCCGCCGCCGCCGCCGCCGCCGCCGCCGCCGCCGCCGTCGCGGGTGTCGCCGCTGGGGGGCGTGGCCAGCGGGGGCGGGGGGGGGTCACCGGCGGCCATGGTCGTGGACGCGGTTGCTGCTGCAGACGCTGCTGCTGCCGCGCCTGCCGTTGCGGCGACATCCGCGGCTGCTCGGCCTGTGCCAGGGGCCAAGGCCACCAAGGTGGCCGGCGTGTCTCCCCCGTCGGCCGGCCTGCCCGCCCCGTCGGCCGCCCCGCCTCTGTCGACCGCCGCGCCGCCGTCGGCCGCCCCCTCCCCGTCGGCGGCCCTACCCCCAAAGGCCGCTGCGCCCCTGCCGGCCGCCTCGTCCCGGCCGACTGTGCCACCGCCGTCGACGCCGCCGCCACTGCCGACTGCGTCACCGCGGCCGGGGGTACCGCCGTCGGCGCCACAGCCGCGGCGGCCGACCGCCCCGCCACCGTCGGGGCCACCGCCGTCGGCTGCGCTGCCGCCGGCGGCGGTCCCACCCCGCCCACCGGCTGCGCCGCCGCCGTCGGCTGCCGTCCCGCCGTCGGCAGCGCTGCCGCCGTCGGGCAGCAGCGCGTCGCCGTCGCGGGGCCGGCCACCGACGGCGGCGGTGCCGGCGGCGGCGGCGGCGGCGCCACCGCCGCCGGCCACGCGGCGGCCGTCGTCCCCATCGCCGCCGCCGGCCGCCGCCACGCCTGCGCGCGTGGCGGCCGCGGGCTCCGCCGTGGCAGGCAGGGGCGCGGCGCCTCCCCCCGGCGGGGTACCCCCCAGCACGCGACCCCCTGTGAGCGCGCCCCCGCCGGCCGGCGGCCGCGCCTCGCCCACGGGCGCGGCGCCCGCCGCCGCCGCCGCCGCGGTGCGCCCGCCACCGCCGGGGGCCCCGCCGCTGGCATCCGCGGCGCCGCCGCCGGCGCCGCGGCCGGCGCCGCGGCCCGTGGCGGGGGCCAGCCACGTTCCCCCACCGCCGCCGTCGGCGGCGGCGGCGGCAACGGCGGCGCCGCCGCGCGCGGCGTCGCCAGCGGGGACGCCGTCAGCGGCGGCGGCGGCTACCGGCCGGTCGCCGGCCGCCACCGTCCCGCCGCCGCGGCCGCGGGCGTCTCCGCCACGGGCGGCCGTGCGTGGCGGGAGCCCCGCGGCGGGCGTGCCCGCCGCGTCGGCGGGAGCGGCGGCGGCGCCACCGCCACCGCGGGTAGGGGCGGCCGCCGCCGCGACGGCGGCGGCGCCGCCGGCGTCCACGCCGGCAGCGCCGGCGGTGCGGGTGCCGGCGGGGGCACCCCCGCCGGCAGCGGCGGCGGCCGCGGCGGCGGCGGCCGCGGCGAGTGGGGCGGGCGCCGCCGGCGCGCCGTCGCCGCGGCGGCGGTCGCCGTCGCCGGCAGCCGCCGCGGCGGCGGCAGCCCCTCCCGCCGGGGCGGCGGCCAAGCCCGCGGCGGCAGACCGGCGGCCGCCGCCCCCGCCGGCAGCGTCGGCCGCCGCTGCGCCTACCGCGTCGGTGGCCGCGCCGTCTGCGGCGGCGGGCACGCCGGCGGCACCGGTGGCTGGTGCGGGGGGCGGGGGGGGGGGGAAGCCAGCTGGCGGCGGTGGCGGCGGCGGCGCGCCTGGGCAGTGAGGGCACGGGAGGGAGTTGGCGGGGGGGTGGGTAGGGACGCAGGCGATGCGGCGGGGGCGGTTTGGACCGCGCGGGGTGCGCCGCCTACCCCACGCCGCCGCCGCCGCGGGTGGCCCTTATCATCAAGGACGCCTCGTTGCAGTGACCTCCGCTATTTGTTTTCTTTCTTGGTTTGTGGGTGCGCACGTCGGCCGTCCGCACGCCCCCGCCGCACCCGCCGGGAGCCCCCACCCTCACAGCCCCCGCCGCGGGCGCTTCCCCCCCCCCGCCCCCCCCAGCTTAAACGCTACGGGCGCGTCCGCCTCGCGCTTGACCCCCCCCCCCACCTCCCCCGGCGGCGCCACCTCGACCGCGGCGGCCAGGTCGTCATCCGCCCACACCCCCCCTCCCCCCCCCCCCAGCACCCCCCCCCGGCGGGTGCCCCCCCCCCCGGCCCGCCCCGCGCGTCGGCCGCCGCCGCCCGCGCGCGGACGCCCGCGGCGGCGGCGGCGCGCGCCAGCCGGCCGTGCCGCTTGTTCCCGCCCGGCCGGACGCCGTGGAAGGCGTGGCACAGCCGCCGCCACGCCTCCTTGGTCGTCAGCAGCCGGCCCGCCTCGTCCGTGTGGTCCACGTTCACGTCTAGGTGCCACGCGTCGCCGCCGCCGCCGCCGCCGCCCGCACCGCCGCCGCCGCCGCCGCTGGCGGTGGCGGGGGCGACGCCGGCCATCGCGGCCGCCTCCACCGCCGCGTCCCGCGCGCGGCCGAGGCGGGGGGGGGGCGCGGAGAGGGCGCCGCGGGAGCGAAAGTGCGCGAGTGCGGCCGCGACGGACGCGGGGGCGGCGTCCGCGTCGGCCAGGGGGGGGGCACGCGCCGCGGGGGGGGGTTCCGCCTTGACCGTGGGGGGGGGGGGGGTGTGGCAGGGGAGGGGGCGGCGCGGGTGGTCACGGGAGACACGGATGCCTTGGCCGCCGCCGCCGCCGCCGGCTGCTGCTGCTGTGCAGACGGGGGTGGTGGTGACGACGGGGGCGGCGGCGGTGGCGGCAGCGGCGGCTTTGACGCAGCTGCGGCGGTGGCGGCACCGCTCGGCGGCGGTGGCGCGGCGGCGGCGGTGGGTGGCGGCGGCGCCGCGGCGGCCTCGGCCTTGGCAACGACGGTGCGGAGAAAGTCGGCGACCTCGCCCAAGCTCCCCCCCCCTCCAGCGCGGCGGGCGTCGCACCGCCCGCCGCGGCAGCGGACGCCACCGCCCCCACCGGCGGCAGCGCCGTCAGCGTCGACACCACCGCCGCGCCGCCGTCCGCGTCGCCCTCCCCACCGCGCCGCCGCCAGGGCGCCGCCGCCGCCGCCGCCGCCGCCGCCGCCTCCGCCTCCGCGTCGGCTCCGCCCACGTCACCGACCGCCGCCGCGTCGGCCGCCCCGACGGCAGCCACCGCCGCCCCCTCCCCCCCGGCGGGGTGGTCCTCGGCCTCGGCGTCCGCCACGCGCTCCCGCCGCGCCTTGCGCGCCGCCTTGCGCTTGCGCTTGGCAATCTTGGCGCCCGCCCGCGCCGCCCGCCGCGCCGCCGCCGCCTCCGCCGCGTACGCGGCGCCCTCCTCGGCGGCGGTCAAAAAGTCGCCGCCCCCACCGGCGGTGGCCCCACCCCCGCCGCCACCGCCAAGGTCAATGCGGTCCGCTTCCGCACCGTCGCCGCCAACACCACTCCCCCCCCCAGACGTCAAGTCCACCCCCCCGACCGCCGGCGCGGCGGCGCCAACCGCAGTCGCCACACCGCCGGCAAGGCGCAGGGCGGCGGCGGCCGCGCGCGGCCGCGACCGCCGCCCCCCCCCCCCAGGTCCCCCTCCTCCCCACTCTCCCCATCATACTTGTCGAGCACCCCCCCCTCCCCCCCCCCGCCGCCTCACCATCCAGCCCCGCCGCCGCCCCACGCGCGCGCCGCGCGCGGCGCGCGGCGGCGGCGGCGGCGGCCAGGTCGGCGTTTTCGAGCTCGGGCTCCTCCTCGTCGCCGTCCCCGTCGGCGCCCGCGTCGGCGGCGCCGTCGGTCAGGTCCAGCGGCACGTCGGCGAGGCGCAGCTCGACGCGCTCCCCCGGCCGCAGCGACCCGACGCCGTGCCGCGCCCAGCCGCGGGCGGTGGGCTCCGCGGTGGGGGCGCGGGGGGGGACGCCGCCACCGCCGGCCGCGTCCGCCGCCGCCCCGCCGGCCGCGGCGGCGGCGCCGCTGGGGGGCGGCGCCCGCGCGGCGGCGGCGACGCGGGCGAGCCAGCCGCGCCCGCCGCCACCCCCGCCGCCGGCCGCCGCCTCATCCTCCGACGCGTCCGAGTCGGGGTCACCCAGGCCCGCCGGCGCCAGCACCGCCGCCGACGCGCGGCGGGCGGCGGCCGCCGCGGCGGCCGACCGCGCGGCGGCGGCGGCGGCGGCGGCGGCGGCCAGGTCGGCCGCGTCGAGGGGCGCGTCCGACGTGCGGCCGTCCGCGGCGGCGGCGGCGGCGGCGGCGGCGGTCGGGTCATCTGCGGCAGAGGGTGGCGCACGACTGCCGGGGGCTGCCGGGGGACCCCCGCCGGTGCCACCGCCGCCGCTGCGGGACGGGGCGGCGGCGGGCGTGACGTCGAGGGGCCGGAGGCCGAGCGACGCGCGGAGCGCGTTGGTCTGCGCGATGCTCAGGGAGAGGGAGCCATCGGCTTGCGTTGTGGGCACGGGTGGACCCATGGTGTGGTCATTCAGGAGGGGGAAGGGGGAAGGGGGAGGCTGGCGGCGGGGTGTGACGTGGGGGGACGGGACGGATGGTCAGTCACGAACCCGCCAGCGACACGACCGCGACCAAGACCGCAACCGCGGCGGCGGATGGGCGCGCCTGCCACGTGTATCACAGCAACGAAAAAAAACAACTTCTTCTAAAGTGCGTCCAATGGGACAGGACTCCTTGACAGAAAAAATTGGTTGTGACCATCTCTGTGGCAAGTCTCCGATCCACAAACGGGGCGTCCCCGCGGTGACGCAACGGGCTTTGGCCCGTGTGGGTGCCGCGTGACCCCCCCAACCGCCGCGGCGGCGGCACACCGCCCCCGGCGCACCGCCCCACGGGGGCGGGTGCCCGATCCGGTGGTGGCGGAACCTTCTTCCACTGGGCTCGAATTTGGCGTGTTGGTGGCCCGCCGCCGCGGCGGCGCCCGCCCCTTCCACAATGACGCGGCCCCGCGCTGGGGTGGGTGTCGCGGCGGGGTGTGGCCGATGCGGGCGGTGGCGCTGGGGCGGCGGCGGTGTCGCACCGCTGGGGACGCGGCCGTGGCGGGGGAGGGCGGCGGAGGGCGGCGGACGGGGTCGACGCGGCCGCCGCGGCGGCGGCCAGCGCGCCCACCGTCCTTGACGTCCCTGACAGCGGCCGGCATCGCGGGCGGCTGGGCGTGGCACGCCGCGGGCGGCGGGCCGCCGCCGCCGCCGCCCATCCGGGCTTATCCCAGCCGCGGCGCGGCCGCCACCACAGCGCCTCTGCTTCTGCCGTCCCCCCCCCCCACCCCCCTCCCTCCCCCTCCACCCTCGTTCCGCTCGCTGTCCGCCTCCGCCCGTCCGTGCGCTTGTCCCACTGGGCGCCCGCGACACGGTGGCCGCCAACCGCCACTCGTTCCGCCTGTGCGGTGCTCGCCCGCCGCGGCGGCCTGGCGGGACAGGGTGTCCCGCGGCCGGTGGGTTGCTGGGTGGGTGCTCGTTGGGCGGGCGGGCGGGGGGGGGGTTGTGGGACGAGCCGCCACCCGCCACCACCTGCGACACCGCCGGCGGTGGGGGGGGGGGGGTGGGGACGCCCGCGGCGCCTGGAGTTCCCGCTGCACGCCGCCGCTTGCGCCGTGCCGACCTCCACCGCCGCCCGTAAGGCCGACACGACGGCCGCCACCGCCGCTGCCGCCGCTGCCGCCGCCGCCGCCGCCGCCTCCACTACCGCTGCCGTCTCTACGACCGCCGCCGCCACCGCCGCGACGCCGCTGCCGCCGCCGCCGTCGCTGCCGCCGCCGCGGTCACTGCTGCTGCCGCCGCTGGCACTGGCGGTCGTCGTCTCGTCCCCCTTCATTTCCCCCTCCCTCTCTCCCCCTGGTCCTTGACCCGACGGCTGCTTTGTCGCAGCCGCCCCGGTCACGGACCAGTGGCGCGACGCGGGTGGGCGAGCCCGCCAGCCGCCGTCGCTACCAGACTGCTGCGGCCACGACCCCCCCCGGGCCGTCCCCTCGCTGGGTGTGCCCTCACCTCGACGCCATGACGCGTCACCACGTAGACGACATTGGCGCGACGGGCGTCCCCGCCGTGGCGGGGGAGCGGTGGCCACCCACCGCCGCCGCCGCCACCCCCCCCCCCCCCCGGGTGCGCTTCTCCTGGGCGCGGTTTGCCAAGTTTGTTGGCCCCGGCTTTCTCGTGTCGGTGGCGTTTATTGACCCTGGCAACATTGAGTGTGACCTGCAGGTACGCCCCGTTACCTTCTCTCTTCTCTTTTTTTTTTTTCTTTGTCTTGTCCCCCTGCCCTTGCCTTCCGCGCCGCACTCTCTCGCCAGGATTGCTTTTCCCGTGCGTCCGGTCCGTCTGGGCTTTGTCCGCAAGCCCTGTTCGAATCCGCGGTGCTTTCTTTCTCGACCGTGTACTCATGCTTTGTCGTCACGAACCCCTCTTTGGTTGGTCAGCTGCTGAGTTTGTTGCTCTCGTCAGGCGGGCGCCCGCTACGGCTACGCCCTCCTCTGGGTGCTCCTCTCCACCACCGCCGCGGGCTTTGTCATGCAAACGCTCGCCGCGCATGTGGGCATTGTGTCGGGGCGCCACCTGGCGGCGCTCGCCGGCGAAGAGTACCCCCCGACCTTGCGGGCGGTGCTGTTTGTGGCGGCGCAGGCGTCCATCCTGGCCTTTGATGTGGCCGAGGTGGTGGGCACGGCGGTGGCCCTGCGGATGCTGACGGGCCTCCCGCTGGTGGGGGGCATGGTCGTGTCGGCGGTGGACACGGCGGCTATTCTCTACCTCCAGCGTTACGGCCTGCACGTGGTGGAGTGGGCGATGGAGGCCCTGCTGGCGCTCATCCTGGTGTGCGTCGTTGGTGATGCTGCCGCGGCGGGGCCCGACTGGGCGGCCGCCGCGTGGGGCACGGTCGTCCCGACGCTGCCCGCCGCGGACGGGGTGGTGGGGGGGGTCGGGGGGGTGGGCGGCAGCGCCTTTCTTGCGGTCAGCCTGCTCGGCGCGGTCGTGATGCCGCACAATGCGTTTCTCCACTCGGGGCTGGTGTTGGGCCACCGGGAGGAGGCGCTGGCGGATGTGGCGGCGGAGATTCTGGCCACCCAGGAGGGGGCGGAGGGGGGGGCGGGGGAGGGGAGGCGGCGAACGGGGCTGGCCACTTTGTGGGGCCGGCCGACCAGGGGGACACGCGCGGTGGTGACGCGCGTCCCACGTACGCGCCCATCCCCGACGGCGACGCGGACCGCCGCGGTGACGCGGACGCACCGGCAGCGGCCGTGGCGGCGGCGCGCGCGGCGGCCGTCCCCGCCGTCTGCGCGCTGGCGACGCTGGAGAATGGGCTGGCGCTGACCGGCTCGCTCGTGGCCAACGCCGCCGTCCTGTCGGTGGCGGCGTCGCAGTTTTTCCCCCACCGCGCCCTCCCCGCGTACGCGGACGTTGGCCTTGCCGACGCGTCGGCGCTGCTGTCGTCGCTGCTGCCGACGGCGCCGCGGACGGCGGCGGCGGCGTGGGGGATTGCGCTCCTCGCGTCGGGCCACTGCGCGACGGTGACGGGCACCATGGCCAGCGCGTACGTGTGTGAGGGCTTTTTGCCCGGCCTCGCGGCGGGGAGTGGCGGCAGCGGCGACGGCGGCAGCGGCGACGACGGCCACGAGGGTGGCCGCGGCGCCGGCGACGGCACCGGCGACAGCGCGGGCGTCGGTGCTCCCGACGGCGGATTTTGGGGGGGCGTCAACATGGCCACCCGCGCCGCCGCCATCCTCCCCGCCGTGGGCGTGGCGGTCGTGGCGGGCGAGCGGGGCGCCGACGCGCTTATCGTCGGCTCGCAGGTAATCATCTCGTTTACGCTCCCGTTTGCCGTCGTGCCGCTGCTGCGCATCGCCGCGGATGTGCTGCCAGGCGGCGGCGGCGGCGGCTGGCTCCGCGCCGGCTGGACCACCGCCGCGATCGCCGTTGCGGGCAACGTGTGGCTGGTCGTGGATGGCCTCCAGACGCTGCCGTGGGGGGACGCCGCCGCCCCCGCCCGCACGGTCTTGGGGGGGGTGTCGGCGGTGGCGCTGCTGGCGTACGTGGCGCTCGTCGCGCACCTGGTCGTGCGCCCCATGAGTGGGGTGTTGCGGAGGGGTGGCCGGGGAGCGGCAGACGTCCGCGGCGCGCGCGGCAAGGACCGCCTCACCGACGGACCGACCGTCTGCTATGGTGCCCGCGCCGAGGCGTAGGCGGGAGGCTGTGTGGGCGGGTCACGACGCAGAGGTCAGTCGTGCCGAGGCGGCGCGTTCCTTTTGTTCTGTCTTTATGCCCAGCGGGTGCCGCGGCGGCCGGCTGTCGCCGCGGCAGCGATGGGCGTGCGGGCTTGAGTGTGGCGCGGGGGCGGCATCCGCCACGAGCTGACCACCGCCACGGCCGGTGCTACCGCCCCACGCTGCCGCCGTTCATTGCAAGCGCCGTTGCTGGGTCGGTGTCGCGGCAGCCATTACTGCCAACGCTGCCTCCCCGGGTTTTCGGTCCCCTCTTCCCCCCCCCTCTACCTCGACGGGCCGGCTGCGGCCGGTCTTTGCGCCGCGCAGACGTGCGGCATTCGTCGCGCACCGGGGGCGGCCGGGACGCCTGCTGGGTAGGCGCGACCACAGGGGGTTGTTCCGGGAGGGTGGCCAGCCGCCGGCTGCTCGGTGGACCTACCCACTCGCCGCGAGTAACCTCTGCCGGGGGCCGCGCGTGCCGGCGGTGGCCGTCGCCGCCTTGACTGCGGGGTTTGCGGCGTTGGGCGGGTGTGGTTGCGTTGGGCGGGGAGCGGAGGTGGTTGGCGATGGGAGGGACTGGGGCGGAAGAGGGGCATGGGCGTGTTGGTGCTCCTCACGACCAAGTCTCCCTCTTTTGGGGGCGGGGGCGGCGAGTGAGTGTGCCGTGGAGCGAGGGGGAGTGAAGGGGTGGCGATGCGAGAGGGTAAAGGAGCCGTGGCGGGACACTCACGCCGGCCACGGTGCGCCTGCACAACCGTTGATGGGGCGGCGCCCGTGGGGCTCTTTGGTGGACCGGGCTCGCCGGCGCTGCCTTGTGCAGCGCCACCGCCACAGCCTCGGCCGTGGCGGCGGTGGACGCAGCCGTCTGTCCACTCGCGTCCCCCCTTTCCCGCCCCCCACCGGACGCCGCCGAACTGCGCCACCAGCTACGGGAGGTGGCGGTGTCAGGCCTGAGGCCGCCGCCCCCCACCGTCGGCCCCTGCCTGCCCGCAGGTGGCGGTGTCAGGCTGATGGAAGCCAAGGGCGCGCCGTCCCATCTTCCCGACCCCCCCCCACGACGCTCCCCCCCCCGGCCGCTCCCCTGTCCCCCAGTTGATGAGCGCGAGCCGAAGGCATGGCCGCGACCGGGCGCACGCTGCCGCTGGGGCGGGGCCGCCGCCAGCCGCCACGGCCGACGCGGCCCGCCGTCGGACGCGCGGGGTGGCGGTGTCATCCCCGTTCAATGGGCCGAGGCACGCGCTCTAAACGCGGCGTCCCGCGGCCAGGACGGAGGCGGGGGGGGAGGGAACTACAGTCGCCGCCTGCGTTGCTACCCCTGCTCTGCCTCGGCCCGTCTGTCCATAGGTATGGGATCTCCGCGCCCGGCGCGAGGCGACCATCCGCTGCCGTCACCGCGGTGCGTCGTGGAGGCTTTGGTACTCCCCCCCGCCCCCCTTTCCCCTTGGCAGCACCTGCGCCCGGATCGAGGACCGCACGGCGGCGGTTGAGCTCCGCGGCACGCGCACCCGCGGGGGGACAGGCCGGCCGCCCGCCAGAGCCCCTCGCACCGGTTGCGCCGCGCACCGCCACAGCGACCCGGGCGGGCGCCCGCTGGGCCATGGGGCTCCCTGTTGCGGGTCGTTCGAAAGCCGCCGGGGGGGGGGGGGTGGGGGACGGGCGGCGGCAGCCCCAGCTGCGAGCGCGGCACCCCCCCCTGGCCTCTGTGTGCCCCCGCCCGCAGATCGATCCGAGCCCCCCGACAGTGAGGTTCCTCGGGGCGGATCGCGCTCCAGATGTGGCCCTGCTGAAGTGGTGGCCGCGGCCATCAACGCGGCCCAACGGGCCCAGCGCGAGGGGGGCGCCGCCGCCAGCGCGTCGGTCGTGGCGCGTGCACGCCGACCTGGCGGGAACCCGACTGGCGGCCGGGATCAAAATCCCGACCACCCACCAGGTGCACCCCTGCAGGGGGGGGGGGTGTGTGTGGCGGCACCCCATTGGCCAACGACCGACACCGCCACAGTTGCCGATTGCCGCCGGCAGGCCGCGCACACCGCTGCCCCGTGCCGCCGGCAGGCCGCGCAGGTGGCCGAATCGTGGGCGCTGGCCGCTTTGCAGGCGTCCGCGCACTCGCCGGCGTGTGGGCGGGTGAGCGGGCGGAGTGGCGACGAGACGGCGGCGAGGGGGGGGGGGGGCGGAGGTGTGGTCGTGCGGCACGCGGGACGGCGGCCGTGCGTCGCGGCGGCGCCACGAAGCCGGCCGCCGCCGTCGGGGGCGCCTCGGGGACGGATGGGCGCCCTTTGAGAGGGGGAGCAGGAGAGGGCGACGGGGGGGGGGGGGAGGAGGGACCCCCGTCTCCCGCGCCGGCCCCCGTCTGTTGCAGTGGTGCCAGGTGATCTGCAGCCCCGCCAGTGTCCTGTTGCAGGGGCGGGAAGGGGGGTGGCTCGCGGAGGGGGGGGGAGGTAAGAGAGACGATGGCCTGGGCCTGACGGCGACGCCGCGCCGACGTCTGGCGCGCCTTCTCGTGGCACCCGCCGATGGCAGCGCCGCGGGCGGGCGGTGGGTCTCTGGCGCTCTCCCCCTATTGTTTGCGGGCTCCCCTCTATCCGTTTTGGCTCCTGGCGCCGCCAGCCGCCGGTGGCACCTACTGCTTGGATTGTGTGTCCAGCGGCGGCGGGCCGTTGGGACCGCGTCGCCACGACTCGAGCGGCTGCCAGCAGCCCCCCCCCCTCCTGCCGTCCCGTGTGCCCACTGGCGGGGGCGAGGCGCCCCCGCTACCTCTCCTCCCCTGGCCCGTGCTTCTGACCACCGCCGTTGGTATCTCGCACACAGTGGAGCGGACCGTGTTGGGTTGGTTGGGGGCGGGGGGAGGGGAGAGAGGCTGCGTTTGCATGCCATTGGGGGGGGGTACGGACGGCCCCCGCGCCTCGTCGGTCGTTGACCGCCGCTCGCGGACGAGGGGCGGAGCGGCATCCGGGTGGGACGGCCGCAGTACAAGACGCGGCCGCCGGGCGGCTTGCTTCCTCCCGACGCCATCATCACCTGCACTCGCGTCGGCATCCGCACCACTCAAACAGCCCCGCATCTGCTCTCACCGCTACCACCGCTGACGCAACCCCCACACCCTCTTCTTTGCCACCCTGTTCCCAGTCTACCACCATTGTGAGCCGCCACCCCGCGCTGTGAGACCCCTACTTCCCGTCGACTCGCCTCCTTTGCGTCAATCTCGGAGCCTTCACGATGGCGACCACCCGTGCCGCCGTCCACGTTGTCGCCGCCCTCGTCGCGGCCGCCTCCCTCCTCCCCTCCCGCGCCGGCGCCATCTCCCCCGCCAACCTCGCCGCCCTCCGTGCCGACTCGCAGTTCACCACCGAGGAGAACCTGCGCGCCAACTTTGACGACCCCGCCGACTTTTCCGTCCGCATCGCGGACATCACGCCGACGACGACGCCGCAAGGGACGATCGTGTCGGGCGGGCTGGAGAACCTGGCCGTGTTTGGCCTGAGCAGCGTGGACAGCGCGTTCACGCGGTTCACGCTGCAGCCGGGCGCGCACAACCTGGCGCACACCCACCCGACCGCGTCCGAGACGCTGTTCAGCATCTCGGGGACGATGGACGTGTTTTTTGTCGAGGCCAACGAGACGCCCCGGCTGGTGGAGAGCGTACTCGAGGCCGAGTCGGTGACGGTGTTCCCGGAGGGGCTCATCCACGGGGAGCGGTGCATCTCGGACGAGCCGTGCGAGTTTATCAGCTTTTTCAACACGGGCGACCCGGGGGTGGTGACGGTGAGCGAGCGGTTCTGTGACCTGAACCCAGAGGCGCGGGCGGCGGGTCTGTTCCTGCCGCAGGACCAGGTGAACGCGATCTGTGATGGGCTCGGCGACAACCCGGCGCCCAACCAGCCGGAGCAGGGCCAGCGGGTGCTCAACGACGGGCCCGCGCAGGCGGCGGCGACGGCGACGCCGACGCCGGAGGAGGCGACGCCGACGCCGACACCAAGCAACAACCGCCGCAACAACCGCCGCCGTGGCAACTCGCGTCGCCGCAGCAACCGCCGCAGCTCGCGCGGCTCCAACTCCCGCCGTGGCCGTCGTGGGAACTAGAGCGCCGCCCCTGCGCTACTTGCGTAGCGACTTGAGGCATCGAGTTCCTCCAGTGAGGCGATCATGGCAACTCTAGGCTGCCGATGCGACTCCCGGTGCCGCCGCCATTGCCGGTTTTCTCGTCTTTTTTTGGCGCCCTGGCGTGTTGCTTTTTTGGGGGTGGAGTGGGACGCTGCTTACCAATGTACAGAAGCAGAATACAACCCTGCTCTCATTTCTCTTGCACCGACTGTCTTTGTTTGTTCGACGGCCGGAAGCTGCTCGTCTTTGGGCACGAACCGATCGTGGGGTTGGAGGCCAGCAGACAGTCATCTCTGTAGGATGAGAACTCATCTTGGCACACTTCGTGTCAACTGAGTGATGGCCTTACCCGCCGGAAAGAGGTCCCGCTGCCCGGCTTCGGTTGAGCACTTGTTCCTCACTGGAAAGATACGGAAGTCGATGGCGTGAGGAAGCCCGTTGGCGTCCACGATCAGATGCGCTGACCTGCTCTCATCGTCCGCCCACCGTCTCACCTGGCGCCCTCAGGTGCTGGCTGCAGTGCCGTCTTCTGCTTGTATGGCCGCGTGAGAGTGTGCACACCGCGGCGAGCTCACCGCTGTTTTTTCTCGCTGCTGTGATGGCACCGTGCGGGGGAATAGCGCTGGGATGGGTTTGGGTGTCTGGATTCATTGCCCTTCCCAGTAGTTGTGTTCTGCAAGGCCGCATCCGCTCCTCCAAGACACCAGAGACAGACCCACCAAAGCCATGTCTGCTGCGCCGGGCGTTGCCGCCCAGTCACTGCCATAAACATGTCGGTATCTCGGGTTGCGGCTCTCAACCGCGCCTATGCTTCAGTCTGTTGCCGGTTTGGACCGCTGGTTCCTCATTGCTTGCGCCAGCGGTGCGTGCGTAGCGATGGATGAGAGCAGAGCGAGCGGCTCTCGAAAGGCGAACGAGAGCAGCGTGCGGTACGGTCACCCGCGACAGACCCCAATCGCATTCTGTACATGAGGTCTACGGCGCTGATGGAACCTCTACCGCACACGACCCCCAAAACAAAATCAACAACAATGCGACGCAACCTCGACTGTCTCTGCAACGCCTTGAAGACGACTGTGCACGCGTTGCAGTGACGCTCGGCTGCAGCAGACCTCGCACACTGTAGAGGGCGTCACGGCTGACTGGCGTACGACGTTGTCAGCTCTATCGCCGCGATCCGGGCTCGCACCAACCGCAGTCCCCACATAGATCGCCGTCCCACTCCGTAGCCTAGCGAGGTCCCACCAGCCTCTTGTCTCAGCGCGCACCTTAGTTGCCGCTGACCGTGTTCACCGCATTGTCGTTGGTCACAGCATCGCCTTCCTCGGGCTGGTTGGGCGCCGGGTTGTCGCCGAGCCCGTCGCAGATCGCGTTCACCTGGTCCTGCGGCAGGAACAGACCCGCCGCCCGCGCCTCTGGGTTCAGGTCACAGAACCGCTCGCTCACCGTCACCACCCCCGGGTCGCCCGTGTTGAAAAAGCTGATAAACTCGCACGGCTCGTCCGAGATGCACCGCTCCCCGTGGATGAGCCCCTCCGGGAACACCGTCACCGACTCGGCCTCGAGTACGCTCTCCACCAGCCGGGGCGTCTCGTTGGCCTCGACAAAAAACACGTCCATCGTCCCCGAGATGCTGAACAGCGTCTCGGACGCGGTCGGGTGGGTGTGCGCCAGGTTGTGCGCGCCCGGCTGCAGCGTGAACCGCGTGAACGCGCTGTCCACGCTGCTCAGGCCAAACACGGCCAGGTTCTCCAGCCCGCCCGACACGATCGTCCCTTGCGGCGTCGTCGTCGGCGTGATGTCCGCGATGCGGACGGAAAAGTCGGCGGGGTCGTCAAAGTTGGCGCGCAGGTTCTCCTCGGTGGTGAACTGCGAGTCGGCACGGAGGGCGGCGAGGTTGGCGGGGGAGATGGCGCCGGCGCGGGAGGGGAGGAGGGAGGCGGCCGCGACGAGGGCGGCGACAACGTGGACGGCGGCACGGGTGGTCACCATCTTGGGGGCGGGGGAGGGTGGCTGCACCGAGGGAGTTGGTGGGGATCGAAAGGGTGTGGAGGGGCTGTTGTCGGTTGGGATGGAGCGTGTGTCTTGGTTTGACCGTGGAGAGGGGTGGCACGCCTCCGCGGCTGGACCCTATAAACACGTCTAGGCCTGGCGGCGGCGCGGTGGCCTCCGTGACGGTGAGGTCGCCCACTGTGGGCGCCCGCACGACTGGGGGAGAGGTGCTGGGCACGGAGCCCGACCAACGGCAAGTGCGTCCGCCTCGGGGAGGATACGAGGACGGCACCGTCGCGTCCCCCCACCCAAGCCACGTGCCAGCCGTGTGCACCCGACCCGCCCAACCATACAGAGTGAGGCGGGGCGATGGCGTCTGCCACGCTCGCCAGAGAGCCGCGTCCGCTCCCCGCCACCTCCCCTCCCCTGCCCCGCCGACGCGCATCGTGGACGGCGGGGCGGGGCGGTGGCCCCAACGGCCCCCTCCTGCAGTGCGGGCCAGCCGGCAGCCCGCACAGGGCGGGGCGGCGGCGGCAGCGGCGACGGCGGCGGCACGGCGTCGTGGCGCCATTGGCGGGTTTGGGGGTGTGCTCGGCGGGAGGACCACGCCCGCGACGGCGCCGGCCTCGGCGGCGCCCCAGCCGCCGGCCGTGGCTTGGGGGCGCCGCTGCCGCGGTGGGGGGGGGCGGAGCGGGGTGGCGGGAAAGGGAACGCGACGCGCGGCACTGAGTCGGCCGCCGCCCCCCCACCCGCGCGGCTGGCAGCCGCCGCCATCGTCGCTCCCCCCCCCCCCCCCCCCTTCTGGCAGCCACGCGCCGTCCAAGACGCACCGCCGCGTTGGCCACAACGACCCCCCCCACAGGGCGGCACCGTCGCCCCGAGCGGCGGCCAACCCCCGCCCGGCCAGAGGAGACCCCCCACCCGACGGGCGGCGGGACGGGGCGGCGGCGGCGGCGGCGGCGACCGCGTCGTGGCGCCGCCGCCGCCGCCGCCGCGGCGCGGACCGGCGGCAGGACCACGCCCGCAGCCGCACGCGCCGCCAGTGGCGCGCCCGAGAGGCAGAGCAAACGGGGAAAAAAAAAAAAAAAAAAAAAAGGGGGGACTGGGGGAGGGGGGTGGCGGGGCGGGCAGCGGGGGGGACTTTGGGGCGGCGGCGTCGGGAAGGGGGAAGGGGGGGGGGAGGAGGCGTGCGGCGCGGCACCAACGCCCATTCCCCCCCCCCCCCCCCCCCAACCGCCCCTGCGCGGCTGCCAGCCGCCGCCAGCCGCCGCGCGCGCGCGCCACGACGCGGTGGGCACGCCGCCGCCCCGCCCGCGCGGCGGCTGCGGGCGGCCACCCGACGCGGCCGCCGCGGCGGGCAGCCCGCGGACCGCAGCCGCCCGTGCGCGGCGAGCCGCCGCCGCCGCCGCCGCCGCCGCCGCCGCCGCCGCCCCCCCGCCGCCGCCACCACCGCGCGTCGCGGCGGCGCCGCCGCCCGCCGTGGACGTGTACGGGGTGGGCGGCGGGCGGCGGTGGCGGCGGCGGCGGCGGTCCGCCTCGTTTCCCGCGGCGCACGCGACACCCCACGGTGCGCGGGGGGAGCGGGGGGGGGGGGGGAGGGGGGGAAGGGCGACGCGCCGCCGACGGGAGCACCGCCGCCCCGGCGTGGCGGCGGCGCCAGACACCCCGCCGCCGCCGCCGCCGCCGCCGCCGCCGCCGCCGCCGCACCGCCGCGGCGGCCGTGGTCGCGGCGTGGCGGCGGGCGGCCGCGGGTGCTGGCGGGGGGGGGGAGGGGGGGGGGGGGGGCGGGTGCCGGCAGCGCGTGGCGGTCCCGCCGGTAGGGGGGGGGGGGGGGGGGGAGGGCGCCGCCGCTCGTGGCTGCCGGGGGGGGGGGGGCGCGTCGGCCGCGGCGTGTGGGGTGGGGGGTGGATGGGGCAGGGTGGGGGGGGGGGGGGGGGGGGGGCGGGCGTGGGATGGAGGGGGACGCGGGGACGGCTCGCCACGACGCGGCTGGTCGGCCACGGGTCGTGGCGGTGGGACGGACCCGCACGTGGGCGATACGCGCGGCGGCCAAGCCAGAGCCGATCGCGCGGCGCGAGGGCGGCACTCGGCGTGTCGACAGTTGGAAGAGAGCGCGGACGAAACGACGGTGCTGGTGATCCACCATGCGTGGCCTCGTCCGGCCGGATACGCAGTCGTATATCTGCCTGTTGAGTGGCTATCACTCAAGAGCCTCTGCCACGCCAGCCAATACCAGATCCAATTGCAAGTGTGCGGCAAGGAGTCGTCGTTTTCTAGCCGGTAGTACCAATGAACGAATACTTTTCAAGAGAACGCGCCACATCTCGACGCAGTTTCGAAGACGTCCGTCACTTGTTGTCGGGTTTGTGGGATCTTCGGCACACGGGAGAGTCAGGGAGACCCTCTCGAGAGGATCACGCCGAGCTCGCCGCCGTCACGACCGGACCCCTCCTACTCCCAATCGCCGCCGCGGCTGCCATCGCCGCTGCCGCTGGCCAGCTCCCCCGCTGCGGCGCCTTCCCTACCACAAAGCCCAGAAAGCAATGCTCGATAATTATGGCGCCCTGACCGTCCGACGGCAGAAGCGTGGCGGCCGTCCGCTCCAGCCCTCCGTGACGAGGTGGCGGAGGGAGGACGGGAGCCCGCGGCGGCGGCGGCAGCCGGCCGCGACGATGGCGGGGGGGAGGGGGCGCCAACCCGCGACGGCGGGAGGAGGGGGAAGGGCGGCACCACGTGCCGCTGTGGGCCGCCCGCCGTGACCGGCGACGGCAGCGGCGGCAGCCGGCGGCAGCGGGCCGCGGCGGCAGCCGCCAACGGCGGCGGCGACAGGCGCCGCGCCGGCCGCCTGTCGCCGCAGGGGGGGGGGCCGCCGCGCGCGACGGCGGCGGCGGCAGCGGGCCACCCCGCCTGGCGGGGGGGGGGGGAGCGGCGGCAGCCGGCAGCAGCAGCCAGCCGCCGCCGACCCACCGCGGCGGCCGGCGGCGGCGGCGGCGGCGGCGGTAGCCGGCCAAGGTGGCGGCAGGGGGGGGGACTCGGGCGGCAGCGCGCGGCCGCGGCGGGCGCCCACCCCGACCAACGGCGGCAGCCGGTCGCTGGGCGTGAGGGGGGGGGAGGGGGGCCGCCCTGGCGCCGCCGCCGTGCGGTCGGCCGCCGCCACGGCCGCCGCGGCGGGGCGCTGAGCCGCGACGGCCGCGACGACGGCGGCGGCAGCGGCGGCTACCGCCACCACCGCCGCCGCGGCGACAGCGTACGGGCCGAGCCGGGTCGGCCGGCGTGGCCACGACAGCGCCGCCGCGACAGCCGCAGCCGCAGCCGCGGCCACAGCCGCAGCCGCGGCCCAAGGCCGCGGTTGTGGCGGCGTGCGCCGCCGCCACGGCGCCAGCCGTGGACGTTGCCCGGGCGGCGGCGGCCGCAGCAGCAGCAAACTGGCGGGGAGTAGGCGCAGCGGCTGGGCAGCCGGGGCTGACCAGTGCGGCGGCCACGGCGGCGGCGGCGGTGGCGGCGGCGGGGGCGGCGGCCGCGTCGGCACCGCGACCAGCCCGCCGCACGTGCCATGACAGCACAGCGGTGCGGCGGGCGCGCCGCCCCATGACCACAGAGGACGCGGTACCGTGAGCCCGGCGGAGGACGGCCGTCGCAACTCTTGGGCGCGCGGGCGGCCGGCGTGCGCGGCGCGCCACACGCGCAGAGGCGCGAGCCCGCCGCCCGCCACGCGCGGGCCGCCGCCGCCGCCAACTGCGGCGGCGCCGGGCACCGCCCGACCGCGGCGGCGCCGGGCACCGCCCGACCGCGGCGGCGCCACCGGCGCGCCCGCCCCGCTCGCCGCGCGCCGCGCGGCGCCCCACCGCGGCGCCGCCAACGGCGTGCCCAACCCCGCTCGTCGCGCGCGTGGCGGCGCGCTACCGCGGGCGGGGCCACGCGGCGGTGGTGCCCCCCCCCCCCCCCCCCCCCCCCCCCCCCGCCCCCCGCACCACCAGCGCGCGGCACAAGCGGGCACGCCGCGTGGCGGCGGAGCCACACGTCCACGCCGCGCGCGTGAAAGCGGTGGCCACACGCGGGGAGGACGCGGCGCACCTCCCCGCGCTGGTACGCGTCGAGGCATACGGCGCACGTGGCGGCGGCGGCGGCGGCGGCGGCGGCGGCGGCGGCGGCGGCGGCGGCGGCGGCGGCCGCCGCGGCGGCGTCGCGGTCCCTGCCGCGGCCGTCGCCGGCGGTGGCGGCGGTCGCCGCGGCGGTGGCGGGCGGCAGCCCCTCTGGGCCATCCCCTCGCGCGCGGGCGTCGCGTCCGCCCTCGCGCCCGCCGCCACCCCCACCCCCACCACCACCCCCACCCCCACCGCCACGCCCGCCACCACCGCCACGCCCGCCGTCGGCACCCCCCCCCCCCCCCCCCCCCAAACACCTCCGCGGGCAGCCCCGCCCACGGCCGCCGCCGACAGGCCACCCGCGGCCGTGGCGGCCCACGCCGCGGGCGGCCGGGAAACCGCGCCACGACCGCCGCGACCGCGTCGGCGGCCGCCCCGACGCGGGCGTCCACGTTGACGAGCACGTCGGGGGGCGGCGGCGGCAGCGACAGCGACAGCGACAGCGACGGCGGCGGCGGGCGGCGGCGGCGACGCCAACCGCCGGTGCGCCGCCGCCCCGCGCGGGCTCCCGCGACCGCCACCCGCGGCGGGCGTCGCGGGCCACGGCGGCGTGCCGCCGCCGCCGCCGCCGCCGCCGCCACGACCGTCGCCACCGCCGCCACCGTCGCGGCCGCCACCGCCGTCGCGGCGGCGGCCGCCACCACCGCCGCCGCGACGGTCACCGCCGCCGCCGCCACCACCGCCGCTGCCACCGCCGCCACCACCACCACCGCGGCCGCCACCACTGTCGCCGGCCCGCCGCCGTGCGCGACGCCCGCGGCCGACGGCGACACGGGCGACGGCGACGGTGGGCGGGGGCGCGGCGGCGGCGGCTGTGGCGGCGGCCGCGGCGGCGGCGGCGGCGGCGGCGGCGGCGGCGGCGGCGGCGGTCGCGGCACCCCGTGTGGAGTGCGACGGGATCGGAAACCACCGGCGGCGGCAGCAGCGGCGGCGGCGGCAGCAGCGGCGGCGGTGGCGGCGGCGGCGGCTGCCCCCCCCCCCCCCCCCCCCACCCCCCCCCCCCCCACAACGGCACCGCCGCCGCCGCCGCCGCCGCCACCGCCAGCACCACCGACAGCCCGCCGCGCGCCGACGCGGCGGCGGTGTTCGAGTGCGAGCGGCGGCGGCAGCCACCCCCCCCCCCCCCACCCTCACCCCCACCCCCACCCCCACCCCCACCCCCACTGGCGCCTCCCCCACCACCACCACCACCACCGCCGCCGCCGCAGCTGCCGACGGCAGCGGCGGTGGCCGCCCGTCGGCGTCGGCGGTGGCGGTGGCCACCGCCGGGGGGGGGGGGAGAGCGCCCGTTGCGGGCGGCCGGTGGTGGTGCCGCCGGTGGTGTGGCAAGGACGGCGTCGTTGGGGGGGGGGGGGGGGGGGGGGGGGGTGGCTCCAGTGGGCGCCGCCGCTGGCGGGGGGGGCGCCGCCGCCCGCGGCGGTAGTGGGGATGGGGGTGAGGGTGGGGGTGGGGGTGGGGGTGGGGGTGGGGGTGGGAGTGGGGGTGGGGGTGGGGGTGGGAGTGGGGGTGGGAGTGCGGGGTGGGGGTGGGGGTGGGGGTGGCGCCCGGGGGGGGGCGGGGGGGGGAGGGGGGGTCATGCTGCCCGCGACTGCGCTGCTGGCGGCGGCGGTCGCCGCGCGCGGGAGCGGGGAGGGGAAAGGGGGGGCGGTGCGGGCGGGACGGCGGCGGCCGCCGCGGCCGCCGCGGCCGACGAGCCGCGGCGGGCCGCCCCGCGGTCGCCGCGCGGCCGTGCGCGGCGGCACCGCCGCGCGCGCGGCGCGCGGCGCGGCGCGGCGGCGCCCCCCCCGGCCCGCCGTCGCCGCGGCGCGATCCGCGGCACGCGCCGGCGCGGGCGCACGTCTCCCCTCCCCCCCCCCCATTTCCTCCAACGCCGATTCCGCCCCTCCCGTGCCAACGTCGTCCCCCTCTGCGCTCCCCCTCTACGCGTTCCGTCTACGCACGCAGCCATGCGCGACGATCCCGCCTCCTCCTCACCGCCGGTCGACGCGCCGCCGCCAGCGCCAGCGGCGGCGGCGGCGGTGGCGGCGGCGGCGGCGGCGGTGGCGGCGGTGGCGGCGGTGGCGGGCACCACCCCCCCCGGGGCGGGTGGGGCGCCCCCCCCCCCCCCCCCCCCCTCCCCCTCCCCCCCCCAGCGGCCGTCGCGCCGCCGCCCGCGGCCATGTCGGCCGCCGCCGCGGCGGTCGCCGGCGCCACCCACTGGGCGCCCGCCGTCGCCGACTATGCCGCGCACCGGCCGGCCTTCCCGGCGGGCCTCTACGCCCGCCTCGACCGCTACTTTGGCGCCCTCACGCCACCCGCCGGTGACGCCGACGCGGGCGGCAACGTCGGTGCCGGTGCCGGCGCCGGTGGGGGTGCCGGTGGGGGTAGTGGTGGGGGTGGTGGTGGTGGTGGTGGTGGTGGTCGGCGGCTGGCGGTGGTGGACATGGGCGCGGGTACGGGCGACGTGGCGCGGGCGCTCGCCGCGCGTGGCGCAGATGTGGTCGCCGTGGATGTGGACGCGGCGGCGCTCGCCGCGTGTGCGACGCTCGACGCGGCGGAGCGGGCGGCGGCGGCGGCGGCGGCGGCGGCGGGCGTGACCGCCGCCACCGCCGCCCGCACAGATGTTGGCGGCGGTGGGGGTGGTGGCGGCGGCGGCGACGACGGCGGCGAGGGCGGCGGCGGTGGGGGGTGGGGCGCCCCGCCCGGCCGCCGCCCCCGCGTGCCCGTCTGCTGTGTGGTCGCCGCCGCCGAGGCGACGGGCCTCCCCGCGGGGGCGGCCGACCTGGTCACCGCCGGCGCCGCGTGGCACTGGTTCCGGCCGGCCGCCGCGGCGGCCGAGGCGGCCCGCCTCCTCCGCCCCACCGGCTGGCTGGTCATTGCCCACTACGACGCGCTGCCGGGGGCGGTCCCGGTGGGCGGCACGCCCACGCCCACCCCCACGCCCACGCCCACGGCCACCCCCCCCGCGGGGGACTCCCCCCCGCGGGAGGACCTGCTCGCCGCCACCAAGCGGCTGATGGTCGCCGCCAACCCGCGGTGGGCACCGCTGGCCGCCGCCGCCGCCGCCGCCGCCGCCGCTGCCTACCCCGCCTGGGCCGCCGCGCTCGCCGCGGCGGGCTGGCGCCGCGTCGAGACCGTCTCGTTTCGCCACACCGACCGCGTGACCGCCGCCGCGTGGCGCGGCCGCGCGCGGGCGTCGTCGGCGATCGCCGCGGGCGGCCTGCCGCCCGCCGCGGTTG
The DNA here is from genome assembly GCA_008729055.1 of Pyropia haitanensis. Taxonomy (NCBI): domain Eukaryota; phylum Rhodophyta; class Bangiophyceae; order Bangiales; family Bangiaceae; genus Pyropia; species Pyropia haitanensis. The sequence goes on from SDUX01000007.1 coordinate 4,665,222, forward strand.
CGGCGTTTGATGCCGCCCTCGGCGGCTGGCTGGCACGGGAGATGGGCGTGGGGGGGGGGGGGGAGCTCGCCGTGCCCTACCGCTGCGTCGTGACGGCCGCGCAGCCGCCACGGCGGCCGCCGCCGCGGCGGGAGGGCAGAGGGGGGGGGGGGGGTTGAGCCGCCCGCCGCGGGTGCGGCGGCCGGCCGGCCGACGCGCCGGCTCGTTCCCCGTCGTCGCCGCGCCGGTGTGGCGTGCGGCACCGCCGCGCGCGGTCGGTCTGCACGACCGCCGGTATCGGGTGGTCTACCCGTGACCCGTGTGGACGCGTGCAACCGGTTTTTTACTCCCGACGACGATGGGCGGGGCGGGGCGGCCGCCCCGCTGGTACATCCGCCTCTTCCCCTTTTCCTTTTACGACATCCTCCTTCCCCACACCTGCGCCGTCGACCCGCCGCCGCTGTCGGCCGCCCGGGTCGCCGCGACGCGCGGCGGCGGCGTCGGGTAGACGACCGGCGCCGCCGCCGCCGCCGCCGCGATCGCCGTCAGCAGCGGCGACCGACCCGGCTGCAGCGGCAGCGACGCGCGGGGAGGCGGCGGCGGCGGCGGCGCCGCCGCCGCCGTGGCCGCACCCCCCGCCGCCGCGACGGGCACGGGGTGCTCGGAGGGGCGCCGCCAGGCGGGTGGCCGCTGGTAGACGCCCGCCGCCAGCGTCGGCGTCGCCGCCGCCACCGCCGCGACGGGCGGCGGCGGCGACACTGTTCCCGCCGTCGCGGTAGCGGCAGCGTCCTTTGGGAGGCACCGCCGCGGCAGGGGGGGGCGGGAGGGGGCGGCTGCCCACGGGTGCGCCGCCGCCGGCGGCCGCGGCGGGCAGACGGTGACGGGGCAGCCCGGCGGCGCCGGCGCCGGCGACACGTACGGCCAGCCAGCGTCGGTGGACCCCGTCGGCGCGTCGTGCGCGCACGGCGCCGCCGCTGTTGTCGCGGCGCTCGCGGCAGAGGTGCCGCCGCAGTCCGCCGAGGCGGCCGCCCACGCCGCCGCCCACGCGGGGGTGTAGGCCGCTGCGGTGGTGGCGGCAGGGAAGCACGGCGGGGGGGGCGGCACCGGCGGTCGCCACCGCACGTCGCCCGCCGCCGCCGCCGCCGCCGCCGCCGCCGCCGCCACGGGCGCCGTCGTCGTCTCGCCGGCCGCCCTTGCCGGCGCGCCCCTGTGCCCCCCCGCCGCTTGGACCGCCCGGTGGTACATCTCCCCCGCGAGCGCCGCGACGCGCGACGCGGTCGGCCGGTCCGCCGGGTCGGCCGACAGCAGCCCGCGGGTGAGGTCGACGGCGCGGGGCAGCTCGGCGACGAGCCGCCGCCGCCGGGCGGTCGCGCCGGTGCAGCCGCCGCCGCCGCCGCGGATGGGCGCGACGAGGCGGGCCTGCGCGGCCGCCGCGTCCGCCTCTGCCGCCGCCACGTCGGCGGGGTGGGCGGCGACGGCGGCGGCGGCGGCGGCGGCGGCGGCGCCCGCGACGGCGCCGAGGCCCCCTTCCACGTGCAGCGCCGTCCACGAGCGGCTGCGGCCGGTCGCGCCGCGCGCCACGCCGGTCAGGAGCTCGTGCAGGACCACCCCGAGAGCGTACATGTCGCGCGACGGCGCCGCGTGGACGGTGGGCAGCGCGGGCGCGCCGCCGCCGCCGCCGCCGCCGCCGCCGCCGCCGCCGCCGCCGCCGCCGCCGCCGCCGCCGCCGCCGCCGCCGCCGCCGCCGCCGCCGCCGCCGCCGCCGCCGCGTCGCTCGCTCGCCTGTTGCGCCGCGCGCCTGCACTCGGGCGCGAGAAAGTGGGGCGTGTGGCCAATATCGGTGGTCTCGTTCAAGTTGTTGGTGTCGAGGCAGACGGCAAAGTCGGCCAGCTTGGCCACCGTCTTTTCCGGGAACTGCAGCTGGCGGCTGCCGTCGGCGTTCTCCACGTACTCCTCCCGGCGCGTCAAGAGGATGTTGTGGGGCTTGATGTCGGCGTGGACGAGGCCGAGGCTGTGGACGTACGCGAGGCCCCCGGCGATGTCGGCGACGACGCTGAGGAAGGCGGGGGCGGTCAGCGAGATGTTCTCGTTGTCCAGCTTGCGGAGCGTCATCTCCAGGTTGCCGCTCAAGCGCTCCAGCACCATCACGTGCACCCCGCGGTGGGGCAGGTGCGCGTAGTGGCGGAACGCGACGACGTTGTCGTGGTGGAGGTAGGGGAGGAAGCGGAGCTCCCGGTTCAGCCACTGCCGCTCCGCGCAGCCACCGTCATTGTTCTCGCCGCCGCCAATGGTGCCGTCCTGGACCACCTTGGCCGCCGCGGGGCGGCCGTGGTAGTAGGCGGGGTAGACGAGCGCGCCGCCGCCAATGCCCAGCGGCTTGACGGTGGTGCCCAGCGGCAGCTCCAGGCACGCCTTGTGCGTGCAGGGGAGGAGGGTGGACAAGCTCGTCAGGTGCTGCCCGTTGGAGAGCGGCACAAACGGGCGCTGCGCGGGGGTCTTCTCGCTCATCGCCGCGGAGCGGGGTGGCCCCCCGGCGGGGGAGGGGGCGGGGGGAACGTCGGCTGGGCGGGCGGGCGGGCGGGCGGGCGTCGCACCGTGGGCGGGCGGCGTGCGCCCGTGCCGCGTCCGTCGTGGCGGCCTGGCTCGCTGGCGCTGCGGAGCGGGTTTCCGCACTGGCGGGGCTGGCCGGCAGCGGGGGGACCTGGCACGGCGGCGGCGGCGGCCGCCGCGGCGCGCAGCAACGGTGGCGCGGCGTCGCGCGGCGGCGGCACAGGCGCGTGGCGACGGTGGCCGGCCGGCACGGCGGGCGGCGGGCGGCGACGGCGGGCGGCGACGGCGGGCGGGCGGCCCGGCGGGTGGCGGTCGGTGACGGCGGCGCGGCCTGGCGTCGGCGGCACGGCAAGGCAAGGGCGGCACAACGAGGCGAGGACGGCACGGCAAGGCAAGGGCGGTACGGGATGGTGAGCGGCGACGGCGGCGTGGCGAGGCGACGGGAGCGCGACTTAAACACGGCCGCGGCGCGGGTGTGGAGCCGAGGCGGCTCGGCGTGGTGACGGCGGCACGGAGCAAGTGCAGCGCAGCCCAGGCAGCGGCTGGTCGGCTCCACAATGGCATGTTGGCATTGTGAGGGCCGCCTGGGCTGCCGACGCCCCTGCGCAGCGCAGGCTAAGGGCACGTCTTGACGGCGGAACTCGGGCGTGTCTCAGACAAAGAACAGAGGCAGAGAGCTTTCCTATTGGTCAGAAGTGGAAACATGCTTCGCGCACTCGATGAGCCGGGCGTCTGGGGCACAAGAACTTACTCAGACATTTTCAAGTATAACGAATTTCCAACATTCTTCGTTTGTGGTCGGAAATGCAGTGTGTTTTTCCGACCACAAAAAAACACGCCGTCGCCGCAAAACAAGATCCGCAAGGGCAGACGAGAGAACCTCTTCGGGGCTCTCCGAGCCTCCAGCCTCCTGCTGTCCACAGACAGATCACGATCTGCGAGGCGCGCTGCAGCCCGTGGTCTCGCCCCTCCAGCCCACTCGAAGTGCGAGAGCGGTCCGGGCTCACAACAGTGTGGCTCCATTTCGAGGGGCCCCCAACCATCCAGGCGTGACCGCCGTCGTCACTCCCAGCTTGACGTCCCAGTCGTCATCGTCCCCCTCCATCCCCTCCTATTGCGCAAGCGACTACACACTGACATGGAAGAAGGCGAATGCGACTGCGGCGGCGGCTGCGTGGATGTGGGTACGCGCATGACAGAGGGGTTCGTTCTCAACGCTGCGCTCTCCGAGTCAACCGAGAGTTTTCATTGGACACCGTCCGACAAACCGGCTGAATCAAACGCGGGAGATTTTTTGTTCTGGACGACAAGACTGCTTGACTTTTGCACCAGTGCAAGAATCGTGCTTTGAGCAGCAAACTCTTGGCAAATTTCTTGCTGCCAACAGGGGTCGAGCACCGTTGCCGTGCAAGCAAGAATCGTGATGATCGGCTCCGACCCCTCTTGCACGTGGTCCCGGTTTAACACCCACTGCGCTGCTGGGCGAGGCTCGGCCGCTGCTGCGTGGGTGGGTGGCCATCTGTCCCGGCTCGCGCGTGCCCAGGCACAGCCTGTGGGGACGCGCGGCCCTCCATGCATGTTTGAGTGTACAGCAAAATCGGGTTGTCCTTGTTGTCCCGGTGGGTCGGTGGCCCCGCGGCCGCGCCCCCGCGCGGGGCTCCCGGCCGCGGCAGCCACAGCCACTGAGCGGCGTCCGTCCCACCGCGGAGAGCTGCGTGCGTCCTCTTCAGCTGTGGCTATGCTGGCGCGTGCGCGCCGCGGCGCGGGGCTCCTCCGTGCCATCCTGACGGCCCGCCGTGGTCACGGTGCGGTCGCCCATCCCGGCGGTGCGTTGTGGAGGGGCGTCCCGATCGACGGGTGCCTGCGGTAGGGAGGGGCGGGTGCCCGGGACCGCCCGCCGTCGTGGCGGTGACCCCCGGGCGCGTCGGCCCGCGCCGCTGCCGGCGCGCCGCCGCTTTCCCCGTCGGCACGCCGCGGCCTGTCCGCACGGCCGTGGGGGGGAGCGTCCGCTTTGTGGGCGCCCCCGTCCTTGTCAGGGCCGCCGTGCCGTCGATGCGCCACCGCGGGGCGGGGTGGGCGCTCGGCGTGTCGAGCGCCCTCGGGGTAACCAGCGCCCCGTTTGTCGGCGCGTACGCAGCGTCCCTGCTTTCAGTGGACCGCTTTGGGGAGTTGCAACTACGCACGCCGAGTATCCGTCTGACACCAGTTTTTCACAAGTGGCACCAGTTTTTCACAACTTCCCATCTGTGGGATTCCCACAGTGTTTACATAGAAAAACTGACAAAAATGCAAAGCAAGATCGTGCCCCAGCCGTCTATCGACTCGTGCCAAAAATACAAGCCGAGGCGTAGGCAAACGGTGAGTCACACGGCTGGACGCGCCAACTCAAGGGCTCTCCAGCGGTGTAAAGAGACCCCAAAAAGGCGGGCTTTCGGGCGCGCGGCGCCGCGCCGCGTAGAAAAAGGTGCGGCTCCCCGAAGGGAATTAGAATTCAAATACCTCGCCTGACGCTGCTTCTGGCTGATTTATGGGCGAGCCCAGCGCTCCTCGGCGCGGCGTACAGCTGGCGCTCGAGAGGCTACGAGGCTTCTTCCCCTCCTGTAGACACTATACCCTCTTCTAGCACACCACCGGGACACAGACGCCTCCTAAACCCATTCGCCAGCCTTTGACCGCTGCAGAAGCGCATGTGCGGTTCCGAGGATGGGCGGCTGTCCCGCCACAAGAAGCCCGCTTGCCCCAGCTTACCCCACTTTCCTCCCCCTTTGCGGCCTGCGGACCGTATCCCCTCCCCCCCCTGACTGTGGACATACCTGGTGAGGGCTCCACATCTCCTCCTCCACCGGCAGCGGCCCTGTCTGGTCGGGGCGCCCCATCCCCCACCCCCTGGCAGCGATCCTGCCGGCTCGGACCCCCCCCCCGCCGCCCGCTCTGACGCCCCCTCCCACCCGCTCGGACGCCCCCCCCCCGGCCCCTCACGTTCATCTGGGTGATCCCCCCACATCCCCCGCTGCGAGTCGACGCGTGCTGCGGACCCCCCGATGGAGCAGCGGTGGCATGGATGACCGCCCGGTGGTGATGGGACGGTCCGCCCACCGTGCGCTGAGATCTGTCAAGAGACTACCCGGGTCCGACTTGTTCGAGGCACGATCTCTGCGTTCTCATTGGTCGATGACTGGGGAACACGAGCCCAGGCTTGTAAATACATTCAAGTTTTTCCAGGGTTTCTTTGCAACATCGCGCTCTGGGGCCTGTCCTGGTACAGATCTCGAGTTGTGAAAAACTAGTGTCACCCCCCAAAGGAGGGTACCTTTTTCAAAAAAGAATCGCTCATTATATTAAGAAACGGACAAGACGCCCGGCCTCGTGAGGAGCTACGGAGTCCGCTCATATTTTTTTCGAGAAAAAAACGTCCTCGCATCCTTCTCTCATACCCGAGTTGTGAAAAACTGGTGTCAGACGGATACGAGGCGCACGGCGTGCACTTTACATTGGTGCGTCGGAGGGGGTTGCCCGCGCGTCGGGTGGGGCGACGGGGGGAGCACCCGTGTGGGCGTTGCCCACCGCGTGCGCCAAGACGTACGGCCCAGCGCGGCGCTGCTGCGCACAAAAGTGGCGCACGTTGACGGGGCGGGCGTCGCCGCGGCGGAGCTGGCCATGGCGGCGCCCGCCGGCGTTGGTGGCCCTGTCCCCTACCAGTCGCAGACAACGCTGGCAAGGGAGCAACCGCCCGCCGCCATCGACGCCTGCGCCCGCACGACCCGGTTTTGTCCAGGGTGGCACACGGGCGCCCCCCCCCCAGCACGCCAGCCGTGGTCCCCTCCGTCCCAGACCCCCCCGCGGGCCACCCCCCCACACCACGCGCGCCGCCCACCCGCCCGCCCGGCGCCCCGTCGGCGCCACACCCGCCGCCGCGCCCAGACGCGGGCGGCCGTGCCCGCCCGCGCCGGCAGGGCGGCCGCGCGCGCTCGGCCGCGGGCACACCGCCATTGGCGGCGCCGGCCGCCGCCGCCGCCGCCGCCGCCGCCGCCGCCGCCGCCGCGGCGCCCCGACCCCGCCGCGACAGTGGCGGCACGCGCCGCGGTCACGGGGCGCGCGCGCCGTGGCGGCGGGGCGGCCGCCCCCCCCCCCCCCCCCCCACCACGGCCGCCGCACACCCCGGCGACGCCGGCACCCACCGACGGAGAGACGGCCATCAAAAAGCAGAAAAAGAAAAAAAAAATGCCGTGGACAAGGCGGCGGCGGCCGCGGTGCACCCCCCCTCACACGTGGAGCCGCGGCTCGACGACCCCCCCGCCCCCCCCCCGCGTCGCCGGTGCCGGCGCGCCCACCCCCCCGCCCGCCCCCCCAGCGGGCGGCCGCAGCGCCCGCCCGCGCGGCGTCACCGCCAGCCGCCGCGGCGGCAGCGCCGACGATGGCGCCGCCGCGGGCGTGGCGGGCGTGGGGGGGGACGCCGCCGCTGCCGCTGCTGCCGCCGCCGCCGCCGCCGCCGCCGCCGCCGCCGACGCTGCCGAGCCAGTGGGGGCCCCCGCCGGCCGGCCGGGAGGGGACGCCCCGCCGCCGCCGTCGGGGCTGCCGCGGCCGCCGCCGCCGCCGCCGCCACGCGTGCCGGCGGCGGCCGGCGGGAGGCCGTGCCCCCCGCCCGCGCCGCCCGGCGGCGTGCCCGCCGCGGCACCCCCCCCGGCGGCGGCGCCCCCCCCCCGGCCAGCCGGCGGGGACAGGCGTGTCGTTGCGGGCACGCCCCCCCCCCCCCCACCCCCCCGCCGCCCCCCACCGCCGCCGACGCCGCGGCAATCGCCGCGGCGGCCGACACGACCGCGTCGCGCTTGGCGGCGAGCAGCGCCGCGGCGCGCGCGGCAAACGCGGCGGCGCCGACGCGGCCCGCGGCCACGTCGGCGAGGAGCGCCGCCTCGGCGGCGGCGCGGTCGCCCAGCGACCGCATGTGCGCGCGGTACGCGCCGACGGTGACGGCCAGCTGCGCGGGCGTGGCGGGGTCGGCGAGGACCCGGTCTAGCGCCGCCGCGTCGACGCCCGTGCCGCCGCCGGTGCCGGTGCCGGTGCCGGTGCCGGTGCCGGTGCCGCCGGCGCTGTCGGCGGGGCCGCCGGGGGGGGAGGCGGGCAGGGGGGTCGCCCGCGCCGCCGCGGCCGACGCGATCCCCGCCGGCGCCGCGCCGCCAGTGGCGGCGGCGGCGGCGGCGGCGGCGGGAGCGGCGGCGGCGGCGGCGGCGGTGGCCGGCTTGGAGCGCCCGCCAATGAGCGACGCGGGCGCCAGCGTCGCGCGGCGCTTGAGCGTCGCCGCCCCCCGCCCCGCCGCGGCGGGCGGCAGGCCGCGCGCCGCCGCACCCGCGGCGCCCCCGCCCCCCCCTCCACCCCCATTCCCAGCCGCACCCCCGCCCGCGGCGGCGGCGGCGGTGGCGGCGGCGGCGGCGGCGGCAGCCGCCGCGTGCGCGCCGCCGCCGGCGCCACCACCCGCCAGAGACGGGCGGCGGAGCCCCCGCGGGGCGGCTGCAGGGGCGGCCGCCGCCGCGGCGGTGGCGGCCGCCGCGGCCGCCGCGCCGCGGCCGCGGCCGGTGCCCATCGACCCGCCGAGGTTGCCGCTGCTCTTGGAGTTGCCGCCGCCGGCGAGCGACCGCCGCGGGTGCGGCCGCGGCGGCACCGCCGCCGCCGCGGCCGGCGGCTGCCCATTGCCGTAGCCATTCGCCACGCCATTCCCCGCGGCCGCGGCGGGGGCGGTCCGCGCCGCCGCCGCGGCGGGCGTCGTCGCCCGCGGCGCCGCAACGGCCGAGACGCTCCGCGGCGTGGCGGTGGTGGCGGCGGCACCCGCGGCGGCACCCGCGGCGGTGGCGGGCGGCGCGCCTGGCGCTCCCGCCCCCCCCCCCGCGGCTCCCCGGGCGGTGGCAAACGGCAGCACCCCCCCCCCATTGAGCGCGCGCACCTCGGTCTTCTCGCCCGCCCCAAACCGCACGCGGTCCGCGTACCGGAGCGTGTTGAGGCACTGCTCCACCCCCCCGTCGCCCGGCCCGACCGCCGCGATCATCACCGTCCGGCAGCACGCCCCCGTAAACGCCTCCTTGAGCACGTGCGTCAGGCGGGAGCCGCGAAAGGGCGTGTGCTCGGCGCCCGTGTCGAGCGCGCGGATGCACTCCTTGAGCGCGAGGAGGCTCTTGTTGATCTCCGCGCCCTCCCGGCGCGTCGCCAGGTCGTTGGCCGCCGTGTCGCTGCCCCGCTCCGACCCAGCCAGGTCAATGAGCGAGAGGCGGCCGACCAGCTCGCCGGCGCCCGCAAACGGGTCGGCCACCGCGCCGGCGCCGGCGGGAGCGCCGGCCGGCGCGTCCCCCCCGCCGCCCCCCCCCCCCCCGCGGCCGCCAACCCGGTCGTGTCCCCGTACGGGTCGTCGGCGACAATCGCGGCGGCGGCGGCGGCGGCGGCCGCCGCCTCGGCCGCCTCGGCCACCTCCTCCGCCGCCTCGGCGGCCTCGTCTTCGGCTTCGAGGTCCGCCCCCGGCGGCGGGCGGCGGAGCTCCAGCTGAAACACCGCGTGCGAGCGGCTGCTGTCGTCGTTGGCACCCGTCACGCGGCGGGAGCGGGCGGCGCCCGCCGCGGCGAGCGCCGCGTGCACCGCCGCCCGGCCGCGGCAGCGGCGGGCCGACAGGCCAACCAGCCGCACCGCGCCCGCCGCGTCCTCCCGGCACGCCAGCCGCTTGCGGTCGGCGAGGAGGTCCTGGATGAGCTGGCCGTACATCTCGGAAAAGGAAATCCACACCTGCCACCCCGCCGTGCGGTCGCCCTTGCCCGGCGCCGCCGCGGCGCCGCCGCCGCCGCCGCCGGCCGCCTCCCGCCGCCGCCGCCGCCGCCGCCGCCGCGCCGCCCGGTCCGCGTCGAGGCGCGCAAACACCGCATCCACCGCCCGCGCGTACAGCCCCGGGTCGTCCTCCCCCCCCTGCAGCGTCCACGTCTTGCCCGCGCCCGTCGCGCCAAACGCAAACAGCGTGCCGTTGCCGCCCGCAAAGACCGCGTCGACGAGCGGCGCCGCCGCCGCGCCGTACACGTCCCCGTTGCGGGCGGCCTCGCCGAGGACGGCGTCGTAGCCAAAGCTGTGGACGGTCACGTACTTGGACAGGTCGAGGCGGGAGCGGAGCTCGTGGACGCGCAGGCCCGCCGGCGGGTCCACCCGCAGGATGTCGCGCTCGCCGCGGGCGGCCTCCCGGTCCGACAGGGGGCGCTTGCGCACCACCACCCGCACGCGCGGGCCGGGCGGGAGGGTGGGGGGGGGGGACTCGGCGTCGTCGCCGTCCGAGTCACTCGCCGACGCGGCGCCGCCATCCCGCCCGTCGGCCGCGTCTACACTACTGTCCGCGACGCGCGGCGCGGCGGCGCCACCTGCGGCAGGGGGGACGGCGACGCCCGTGGGCGGAGCGGCCGCGTCGACCACCACCTCGGGCACTGCCGCCGCCCTGCCGTGGGGAGCCGCCGCCGCCACCGCCGCCGCCGTCGACGGCGGCGGGGGCGGCGGCGGCGGCGGGTCCTCCGCGGCGTCCGCCGACGGGCCGCCGCCGCCGCCAGCGGCCGTGGCCACCGGCGGCTCGCCATTGGCGTCCGCCCCCCCCGCCGCCCCCGCCGCCCCCGCCGCCGCCGCCGCCGCCTCGGCATCCGCCGCCGCAGCGGCGGCTGTTGCCGCGGCCGCCGCCGCCGCCCTGCTGCTGCGCTTCTTGGACGACGTACCCGAGCTGCCGCCCGCCGCCTTTTTCGACCGCCGCTTGCGGCGCTCCCCATCCACGGGCGCGTCGCCGCCGCCGGCCGAGTCTGGCGTCGTCGTCGCCGCCGACGGCGCGTCCGCCGACACTGCAGACGACGACGGCGAACCCGCCGCGCCGGCTGGCGCCCCACCCGCCGCCGCCACCGCCGCCGCCGCCGCCGCCGCCGCCGCCGCCGCCGCCGCCGCCGACGGGGGCGTCCCCGAGCGGGCGCTCTTCCGCCGCCGCGCGGGCGTCGCGGCGGTCCCGTCGGCGCCCCCCCCCCCCCCCCCCTCGGCCGACGCGGCCGATGGCGTCGGCGACGCGCCGTCTGGGGTCCCCCCCCCCGCCGCCGCCGCCCGCCGCTGCGACCGCGTGCGCACACCCCGCGGCGGCGGCGGCGCGGGCGGCGGCAGCGCCGCGGCGGCCGCGTCGGCCACCCCCCCCGGCGGCACCCCCACCGACGGAGCGGGAGGCGCGGCGGCGGTAGGGGAGGTGGTGGTGGTGACGGGCGTCGGCGGCGTCGGCGGCGTCGGCGGCGTCGGCGGCGTCGGCGGCGGCGGCTCGGCCCGCCGCCCCCGGGGGGAGATGGTGCGCGCGATGGTGGCGAGGACGCCCCGCGCGCGGGAGGGCGTGGCGGCCGCCGCCGCGAGCGCCGTGTCGGGAGCGGGGGGGGTGGGGGGGGGGGGGGGGGCGTCGCCGCCGCCACGGTCGCCGCCGCCGCCGCCACCGCCGCCGGGGGGCGGCGGCGACGGGCCAGCGGGGGCCATGGCGCGCGGCAGTGGCGGGGGGGGGGGGGGGGGGTGGGGAGAGCGGGTGAGGGGGGGGGGGGGAAAACTTGGGCCGCTGTCGATAGAGGTCAGGGGGGGGGGATGGCTACGCCACGACCCCGGATGGCGACGACGCAAGTCAACGAGCGGGGGAGCGAGGCGCCGGGACCGACGCGGCGGGGGGGGGGGGGGGGGGAGGCGGGGGGGGGGGGGGATGCGCAGAGGCGGGACAGAGCTGGGTTGGCGGAGGGGGGTCACCCAAATGGGGGCGACGGAAGGGGGGGGGGAGGTGCAGCCGCGGCCGGCGAGCGGGGACGTCGGCCGACCGGGGGGCGGGGGGGGGGGGGGGACCCCGACGATGACGACCGCCGCGCGGCCGACCGCGCGCGGCGGGCGGGGCGGCACGCTCGCACGCGGCGGCGGCGGCGGCGGCGGCGGCGGCGGCGGGGGCGGCGGCGGTGGCGGCGGCGGCGGCGGCGGTGGCGGCGGCGGCGGCGGCGGCGGCGGCGCCTCGACGGGCGCGACGCCGCGCCGCGCGGCGCGCGCGTGGGGTGCGTGGGGTTGGCGGCGGGGCGAGGGGGGGGGGGGGGGGGGGGCGGGGGGAGCCGGGGGGGGGGGCGCCCGCACCCCACCGCCGCGCGCACGCCGCGCCGCCGCGCGCGCGCCGCCACGCGCGGCGCCGCGACCGCACGGCCCGGGCGGTGCCGGGGGGGGGGGTGGGAGTCGGCGGGACCTGTTTGTGAGGGGGTGGGCGGGGGGGGGGGGGGGGGCTGCGCGGGGGGCGACCCACACCCCCCACGGCGGGCGGTCGAGGGGGGAAGGGGGCGGGAGGGGGGGGGGTGTCGGCCGCGCGTGGCGGGGGTGGGGGGGGGGGGGGGGGGACCGCCGGGACCCCCCACCGCCTGCGCGCGGGGGTACCCCCCCCGGCGGCGGCGACCCGCGGCGGCGGCCGCCGCTGCGCCCCGCGCCGCCGTGGGTGGGGGCGGGGGGGGGGGGGGGCGGCGGCGGCGGCGGCGGCGGCGGGAGCGCGTCTTTGAAAATTCAAAATTGGGGGGGGGGGGGGCGCGGAGGCGGCACGCGGCGGCCGGCCGGCGCGTGGTGGGGGGGGGTGGCGGCGGCGGTGGTGGTGGGGGGGGGGGGGGGGGGGGCGGCCGCGTGCACACCCCAAACCCACCGCCGCCGCGCAGTGCTCCTTATTCCGGGATCCACTTCAAGCGGCTTCAAGGCTTGAAGCGCTTGAAGAAACCTTGAATTGTAGCCCCCGTGACCCCCCCCTCAGGCGCTGGAAACGCCGATCTCTTAGTACACAGCTTGAATATGCTTGATGCTTTTGCCCCTGCATCGTTTTTGCGGTCGTACGACACATGGTACGCACCGCAACAGGGAGAGCTACACGATGGTGTGTAGAAAAAGTGCAAAAATCGTGCAGGGGTACGTTTTTTCAAGGAAATTCAAGCGTTTTTCAAGGTCGTGCATTAGCGATTCGCGACCGGCCCTGACCTTGAAGTGCGCTTGAATGGCCTCGTTAAGGGAAGTACGGCGTTTCAAAGAGGTCGATCTGACGTCAAAGTCCCTCCCGCAGGGCTTGAAAGACGCCAGTTATAACGATGCATGGACTTTTCCCGTTGGGTCCAAGACGCCTCTGGGACGGTGCCGGTGCGTCTTTGCACAGTTATTCGCAAATTAGCTTACACAATACAAACCGCCAGACCTGGCGGAGCACAGCGGCTGTGATGGCAAGTGGCTCCGTCCCGCCATGAGAACCTTTTCCTAGTGCGCGACGCGCTGTCTCGACCATGTACCCTCTCCAACTGTTCCCACAGTTGACTGGTCCCGGCGTACGAGAGCGCATCCACATAAAGCTGAGAGCAAAGTCCAGACTGGCGGCAGTGAACAGGAACGGCAGTAGGCATGCAGCAGCAACAGCCGCACTTGGTGTCCAGGCTCTGCATGCCTCGCGTGTTCCCTGCCATCCATCCCCCTACCCCTTCCTCCCCGAACCCACAGACGCAATCCCGCACTCACGCGACAGCGGCCTCGACGACAAGCCTCTAGTCACACGACGCGCATGACGGCTGCAGGAGACCGAGACGTAATAGCGAGCAGCTTCGCGCGCACACTCTCAGCCGCTTCCCGAACAGCCAGCGCCTGCGTGGAGTTGTTGTCACACCACGTCGCGAAGTCGGACGTACGCGTCCGCTTGATGAACATGTCCAACATGGTCAGCTCTGCACGTACCTCCGCAACCATCTCGGAAGTAAACGCAACCCTAGCGTCCATGTCTTGTAGCACCAGCTGTCTAACTCTCGCAGAAGGAACATAAGACGAAACGATGCTGGGGGAGGGGTCGGAATCGCAGAGAAAGTCCGCCTCCGTGGTTACCACAGGAACGTCTTCTGCCACCGTGTCGGACTCTCCTTCTGCCACTACTTCTGCGGCCTCGTCTTCAGGCACAGCCGCAGCAGCAGGGGTCATGGCAGGCAGTTTCTCAGTGGCCAGGTGGCTTACCTCGCAACCTAGGACACCACAGAAGCACACAGTGACAGTCCTTTGCGTCTGTAGAAGGGCCAGTGCAATCCGGCGCTCCATTCCGAGTGACTCGATGTCGCCCGCGTCCGTAGCGGCCGCCTTCGACAAAATCGACTGGTGCGTCTCCCGCCCCGCCGTTGGTAGACGAAACGTGAGCAAGTAGCCGCCGTCGTCACGCGTCGTCCGCGACACGGACAGTGCATCGTCCGCTTCGGCAAGAGCCACAGCTGTTGCCAGGTCGCCCGCCAGTGGCGGTGCCAAGGAAGCGTAACAGGAGCAAACACGTATGGTCGACGTGTACAGACAGGACTCGGCGACAAAACGGAGGCGCTGGGGCGCCGACACGTACGACGACACGGAGTGCATGTCTGTCAGAGCCTCCACTCGGGAGACATTGGATGTACGGGACTTGAAGTAGCTGTTCAGGTGACGGATGACGCCCTCGATGTCGTCATCTGACACCAACGGCACCGCTGGTGCATTACGACCGACACGGGCACGCGAGTGAGCTGCAGCAGTGTGTAGGTACAAGTTTTGCGCTCCTCTACTCTTCGTTTCTGGGTCCAACGGCTTCAAAGTGGCGAAGAGGGGAGCCAACAGCTTGGCCGCCAGCTCCAATACAGCTGCTGCCCGTTCGCGTTCCGCCTGCGTCCCGCGTCCGACCGACACACGCCAACTGGCGCACAGCACCTGTGCCAATGCAAACATTTGCAGCAAAGCTGAGTCGATGGGGACACCAAGCACGGCAGGACGAGCAAGAATCTTGGCCACGAGGGACCGGAACTCCCTCCCGTACAGCGAGGCCATGTTCGTCTTTCCCTCCAGTTCGTGGATCGCGAGGCGCGTCTTGTCCGCTTCCGATCGCGAAAGCAGCGCGAGGTGCAGGTACACAAGCTTCTTGACAACGTCGGATGTACAATGCAGGACTGGATCTTGGGCGACGACGGGAACGTTGGGTACCGCGGGTGGGCCGCGGACACCGCCAAATATGCGGCGAGCGGCACGGAGAGCATCCCCCATGACCGTCTTGGGCAGCACGGGAAGCGCCAGGGTCTGCGGCTGCCCTTCGCGCGGGCACCCCTCCTGACGACACGACATGAACGGGACATCCGACGTCTCGTACGGCATGACGCACTTGCATCCTCGACAGGTCGAGCCGACCACACCGTTGACCACATCCCAACCGCGTGGAGACAAGGCGCACCAGCGGCTCAGGCTCCAGATGGCCTGCTCCCAGTGTAGCTCGACCATGTTGATCGTCCGTTCCTGAACCGTCTTCCAGCTGGGATGTGACGGGTTCATAAAGTTCTTGCACGGCCATCCCGACGGGCAGCGTAGTTTGTCAGAACCTCCGGTGAGGCCCAGAAGATGGTGGAGCATGCAGAAGTCCCCCACAAGCCGAAGGATGGGTGACGGCCGGACAAGAAGGACTTCCCGTGCTGGCACCGCAGATTGGTCGCCCCCTGACGACGTGCATGCTTCCCGGTTCCACGTAACAGTGTACTGCGACTGGAGGACACTACGGATGACAATACGCATGTGGCGACCGACACCCGAGTGCAACGCGCCTTCACCCGACAAAATGAAGACCATCGGCATCAGTGGGGATTGTCGTTCCACGAGGTATTCGGCAGACAAAGTCAATGTGACGACGGTGAGAGTGCGACGACAAACCGGGCCACCATCCGCCGCTACTGTGATGACATTGCTCGCAGAACGAGGGTCTACCACGTACGTTGGGTCAAGGCCGTCATCGATGGCCCGCTGTACCAGGGACTTGCCGTCGAACTCAAGTGCCACCACCTTGATTCTGTGAGCGTTGTCCTCAGCGGAAACGAGAAAAGAGGTAGATGCGCCGCGCATGTCAGCCAGCAGGTCCACGTCGTCTCCAACCGTCACTTGTGCACATGCCTCGCCCGTGGTTGTCTCATGTGGTGACTTCGAATATCCGTGGAGGGCCCGTTTAGTACCACTGGATGAAAGACGCCACTGACGACAGTCAGCACCTTGGTACATACGCTGACCGGTTGTGGCGGATCCGCGTACGTAATGAAAGGTGCGCACCTCCCCGGTTGCCGCCAGCGTCCACAGGCGATGCGGAATGCTGCCGTCGCTGTCGACAGAGTGGCGCTTCAGCGCGGTGTACGCATCTCTGGCAGGGAGAATACGAGGCATGCTTTGTCCATGGGACACTTGCACGCGCCGCGCTCTCGTAGTCGCAGATGGCTTGTACAGCTCCAAAGCGTGGCGCAGTCTTGAGCACGCCCCGGCGCCGATGGCGCTCACGACGCGGGCGTCTTGACGGATAATCTGCGTCACGCGACGACGATAGAACCGGACCGCGTGACGAGCCACGCGACGGTCTCGCGCACGCAGCGCATGCAGCCGCCAGGGGTGATGCCTGGCCCACTGCACGTCATGTATCGTCACGCTACCGTCAGTTGCGTTCCGGCCTGCAGTGCGCATATGGCGTACAGCCCTCGTAACCACCTTGTGCGCGTCCATCATGCTCATCCGCAATGGGTCCACTCCACACCAGCTGGGTTCATCGCCGCCTCCCTCCTCGTCCGCACCGACGTTGATATTCCGAGCGGCGACGCGTACAGAGTGGTAGGTAGCAGCCAACGAAGCGTACATGCCGCACTCTACGAGGCGTGTACAAGCTCTTGCATACACCTCGCGACAGGACATGTCGCGCGGAGCTCGCACGGACACCACATGCGTGAAGGCGGTCGCGTCAACTGGGCCTTCTCCGACGGGGCCAATGATGTCCAGCGTGCTAACCCCGTTCTCTGACGCGCGTCTGGTACAAAGAGCGTAGCCACCCGGAAATGTACTCGGTACGTCAGCCTCGTCCGCGCCCTCGTAGTCCTCAGAAAAGCTCCCAGATGAGACGTCACTGCCACGGTTATCGTCTTCGGCCGTGCCACTTGTGCTCGTTTCACTGGAACCAGACGCTGTTCCGGGGTCTCTGTTGGCGTCAAAAGAGCTGCTGCTGGTCGGTGCCACCTCGGTGGACGCCGACGTGCCTCCAACGGACTGAACCATACATCAGCTCAGAGGGAAGCGGGAAACAGTTGCCCGACCTCCGGGAGATGATGAGCTTTGGGGAATGCGACACTAGACGGGCAGGGAGGTAGGGCAGAAGATATGGGCACTCAACGGGAGGTCACCCTGGTGCGAACCCAAGGAGAGAGCAGTCGATCACGGGTTTACGATACAAAAGGCAGGCACTCGAACGCGTCGTCATGGGGAACGCGGCGCGGGTGAATGACAGGCACAAGAGGCACGGGGCGCCGCTGTCTTATTACAGACGCTGCGGCGGCGACAGAGAGAAAAGGCATCCAAACCGGCACATGCCCGCCCATGCCAGTATCGAACACAAGCCACGCCCCCCACCTCTCACCAGCGGTGACAAATTCAACTGCGGGGCGACAGATGCACAGCCACTCAAGAACCACAGCAGCAAGCTGCTCGCACTCATACGTGCGCAATAAGTGCCACAGGCTCAGCCAACTGGTGCCAACAGTCGTAGCCCGTCTGCCAAGCACACAACAGGATAAATCGAGCCGGCCCACACACGAACCGTACCTGGCCGTCGAATCGCCTGCGGCAGCCAAGACAGCATATGTTAAAGGCACTCCCGCCATACGCCATAGGCACAGATGGGCAGCCTGTAGCTGAAGCAGCCCGCCCAGCTGCAGTTGGGGGCGGCCCTATGTGTTGCAATGTGGTGCGACAGCTGCGCAGGGCCAGACGGTCACGTTGAGCCAGCACGAGCATTGGCAAAGCAAGCGTCAGCATCGGGGGCTGCTGCAGCTGCGCAACGACCTCGCGCTGAAAAATTGTAACTGCAGCGGTGGCAGACCCGGCCTCAGATGTCGTCCTCGGCTGGCAATAGGGGTACAGCGCTGCAGCTGCCGAGTGGTCGACAATTTTCCGCTTGAATTCGAACAAAGTACGACGATACCAGAAAACACGCAGTCGACTCGAGGCCAGCAACTGCTGCGCGAACACACCAATTCCCGTCGCTGGCCACACAGTACGCCCAGACAGCCGGGTTTGCACACACATCCGCATGTTTCAAGACTGCACATTCGTGCTTCAGGGGAGGCTACTGCTGCCCGACCTTGCACACTTGGGAGGGTTTTGAATGGAAGATGCGACTCTGGTCAGTTTTCGTTCGCCACGCGACGACCACAATGACTGAAACGTGCAAAAACGCTGCAGCTGACCACGTACAGCCGCTGATGACGGCCTTGGTCCCAGAGGTGCGCCTGGCCCTGAACACCCACGCGAGGAGACTGTGACGCACAGTAGACGCCGCCATGGCAAGGCTCGGGCACTTGATACCCATGAAAGCTCGCGCGCACAAGAAAGAAATGACACCGGCGGTCATGTACAATGATGGCACATGACGACCTGCCCTTCTGACAGCCGCCTCTTGACCCCTGGCAAAAAGAAACAAAGTACTCTTTCCATAGAGATGTCTCACAATGGATGACCATCTCTCCCTCACGTGAGCCTGAGGGTTACTCAACGACGTCACACAATTGCCGTTGATCGCAGGCACTTTGTCCAATCGCCATGTCATCTTGGTCTACAGCGTCGCAGTCCGCGCTGCAGCCTCCATAGCCATGGCTCGGAGAAACCCCGACCACAAATGGCGCGGCAATGGGCGGGAGGAAGGTGGCTTCTCCACCGCGGCACGGAACCTCCGACACTCGCACCCGGCCATGCACACGGACATTCGCCGCCGGCGCATCGTTCCGGTTTTTTGAATGGCGCCCGTCAGTCGGGCACGCTGCAGCGCATGTGTCGCCCCGTCACGAGAAGATCCTCCTAGGCGTATCCGCATCATTTCGATGACCAAAAAACGAAAGGTGTCCCCCGGTATGACGACGGGCAACACCACAGCATCGCGGCCCGACCAGTTCAACAGACGAATCCAGCAAGGGTCTGCTGTCCTCGTGAGCCACAGCAACTCCGGCCACCGCACCAGTAGCGTTTGCTGTGACAGAGGAAGGAAGTACCTTCTCGGGTGAGGCACAATGGACCAATACCACCTATTGGCAGCAGTGCAAACGAGGAGCACGATCCCGCCGCCTACGTCCAAAAATCCTGTTCGACCGGGTCGCACCAAACACGTTATGATCTGCACCTCGAGCGTCTCTTGGCGCACGTGTCCGAGGAGGGCATCGAGGAAAAGCAACGCCACCTGAACTGCGAGATCTCGGGTGGTGCGATGCTGGGCGGTCGCCTCGTCCGCCGGGAGCACCATCTCGTACATGAGCTGCTCAGTCAGCCACAGGGCCATACTCACAACTCGGTGGCCATTTGCAGGCCGGGCAACCGACCCGAGACGTCCGACGATGAAGTCATCTTGCATTGGCCTGGGGGCACTAACAACGTCGCGTGGCCTGCGTCCGCCGCCGCCGTCACACCGCACTGAAGCGCCGCAGCCCTGCACTTCGACACGAACGAAGCTGCGAGCACGACGGCTCGGCATGTTGTGAACCATTGCGTGAGGGGTCATTGTACCGCAGTCCCCTCGCCGAGTCAGTACATCCAACAAGCACACCATCTGGAGGTGCAGCACAATGTGCACAATCAATCAAACAGCCTAGCTACAGCACGCTGTACAAGACGTAGAGCACACTCGTGCCCGTCACCAGTAAGCGTGAGCCATGCCGTGGCAACTCAACACGGGGAGCCCCAGCCGCCGACATAAGGCCACAACAGTAGTCGTCAGCAGCAGGCGCCATGGGCACCAACCTTTCCTACGTGGCCATATCCGCCGCAGGGGAGCCGGCCGGCCGCCTGGTACCCGTGCTGTAGCCAAACTGTTACGGCTGGTGATGGTGCCATCACCAGCGCCACAGCAGACAAGCATGGGACGCGTGGGGGCAGTATGGCCTAATGACAGACAGGCGTCAGGCAGTGACCACCGGTGAAAATCTTGCGCGAGTACAACTTCAGTAAGTGGACAACATTACTTTCACTGGCATGTCACTCTTGGCAGCAGATCCCTGTCGCCGTTGCACCAGCTCCAGCTAAGCCGTCACAACACGGGCAGCTTGATTGCGGGAAGCCGCTTCTCGGCTTCTCGGTGGTCTCAGTCCACTCACTTCTCACGGTACACACTAGAAACTACTCACTTTCTATAGGTGGGCTCGTCCAGATTGGTGATTGCTAAGCAGGCGCCGCTGTCGACACTTGGCTCTAGTCGCGGTCCGTACGGACCGGTCAGAGGCCACCGCCACGGACGGATGCACGATGTATGCCATTCGAGCAAATAAGGATCGCTCACCTGAGCCTACAACAAAAATGGACGTCAACGACCACCTGCGGCCTCTGTACAACGAGTACCACTGCTTCTGCCCGACGGCTGCTACGCACACGCTGACGAGAACACAGCTCTTAACGAATGTGTGGCCACCCACTGCTCTAGAGGAGCACAGCACGCGACACACCCGTATTACTTTGAATTCGACCATTGTGGCCAGCTCGCCGCGAGCTTGGACCGTGCTACCGACAACCTTGCCCGACATCCGTGCGAGACGTGCTCGCAAATTGAGTGTGGACGATGGTCGTGCTGCCTTCAACCGCCAGCTGCTCCGTCAACAAGTACGTGGCGTCTGTTTGTTCGTGACCCACCTCGCCGCGGTACGAGTGACGGCTTCGTCTACTCGAATTTGTCACGTGATCAGGAGAGTCGTGGCGCCTGTCGGTTGCAGCTCTCCCGACGACAAAAGGCGAGCCGCTGTTCAAGAGGGTCGCAGATCTCCGTGAACGCCCGCATCCGCTGGTGCTTTAGTGTTCTGTGTCGTCCGGAGGCGCCACTCTGAGTTGTTGCCCATCAGACTGCCTGTCGCTGCCTGAGGCTACTGTGTCCTCGAGGCCCATGGCGTCCTCGTCGTCGCTGCCGGGACCGTCGTCGCATCGAACCCTGGAAGAGTCGTCGTTGTCCGAGCCGCCAGCTCCTGCTGTTTTGACAGGCGGTCCTGGCGTACCTCAGCTCGTCACCCTTTCCGCCTCCAGCCGTTCGTTGTCGCCGGCCAGATTACCAGGCGCCGCCGACAGTACACGTTCCATCCGGTGCAACGAGAACGCGGGGCCGAGCAACGAGCCGTTGTACAGTCAAGACGATGATGTGAGTCCGCTCCCGCCGACTTATCATGTATCTACAACGGGTGCTGTGGACGGTGTGGACTTCTCACGCGGTTCGGCGATGCCCACGTTGAGCGTCAGGGCTCCGCATCATAACATGCTTCCTGTCGGCAATGTCGTCACTGGTGACTGGATGCCCGCCACACCCACGGAAGACGCTTCACGGGGGCGTACCCCAGTGGACTTGGTTGACACGCCCGATGCGTGGACGGCACCCGCGGGTGCACCCGCGGCGGTCGCAGCCACCTGTGCGGCTACCGTAGGCGCACATCCTCGTAGTGTCCCTGTGGAGCTCGACCGGGCGGTGACACCCGCGGCGTGGACTGTGCCCGCTGTTGTGCCCACAACAACCGCTCCCGCGGACGACCCTGTCGTCGGCACGCTCCCTCTGGCCGCTCCCGCAGCTGTTGATCGGGCAGCTGCACCTGGCGCGTGGACTGTACCCGCGAGCGCGCCCGCTGCGGCCGTGGACATGAACTTGGCGGTCGCGGACACGCCAAGTTTCGGAGTCCCCGTGACAGACGGCCCGTCGAGCGTACCGGTCGCGTGGGCGGCGCCCACCCGAGCGTCTGCGGCTCCCATCGACACATTCGCGACCATTGCTCGAGGACCATCGCCGCCTGTGCCCGAAACAGTCGTCGGTGGGGACGGGGCCGCTTTTCGTACAACCATTCAAGATGTATCCGCGACGAACGCGGGCGCGGTGACGAACGCCGCGGAAGCGCCGGAGCCGGCACCGCGCGCACATGCGAGCGAAAACCTTACAAACTCGTCGACGGCCATGGAGTGTGTGGCCTTTTTGATGAGGGCGACATTCTGCGTCCGGAACGAGCGGGACCAGTCCATCTTCCCATTGCTGGGAGTTGCGTACGTCGTCGCCAAGTTCGGTTGCTTGGCTGGGATACTCGATCCAGCGCGCCAGCGCGTCTTGTATGCCACCATCGTCGAGCTTTTCAGCTCGCCTGTCAACGCTTTGGCCTTCATGGAGAATACCTTCGAGGTGGGTCGCGGCGGGCTCAATCTTGGCGGTCGTCTCACTCGTAGTCGTCATGTCAGCGGGCAGCCCCCTGCTTTTCGGTCGAGTGACTTCAACGTGTTTCTCAACCCTGACGCACGGTCGACACAGTGGCTGTCACGGAGCCTGTGTGTGCGAGACGGCGTTAGCTTCGGAGGCAGCGACAAGACTGACGCTGGCGGTCTTTCAAGGGCAGAACTGGTTGCATTATCGATTCGACTGCAGTCGCATGCTGTTGTGAGCGCGGCTTCGGAGATTGGCTGCCGTGTTCATTACTGTCGCGAGACCAGTGGCGCTCTTGCGGCTTCCGAGATCGTCTACACATGGGCCTTTCCGTTCGATGCGGACGCGCAGATCCAGCATGTACTACAGTCACTTCGCCCGACGCTGCTGCGCTCACCACCCCAGTGGATGACGCAGAAGTCCTGCACCCGTCGGCGTCCACGATCAAATGGGGAGCGCGCTACTATCCCTCGTAGCGGGCAGACGATGACTCCCTCTGCAAGTGTCGAGGGCTCGCGGTCGAAGCCAACCTCTGTTCGTACGCCGGCACGAGCCTCTGTGATGACCACAGACTGTGCCGCTCTGGCAAGTGCGGTAGCATCTCCGCCTGTCGCGACAGCACCACGAGATCTTGGTTCTGAGGCCGTCGCCTCAATCTCAGAACCTACTGATGCGACGACACGCGTTGAGCGTGCTCCAGTACCTTTCACGAGCTCCGTGCCCTCTTTGGCACTCGCTACGTTGTCAGCGGCATCAACAGACCCTTCTGCGGCGGCAAGAGGCGCGATGAAGCGGACGTTTGTAGAGAAAAGCAACTCTCACGCACGCGCCAAGGCACTCAAGTCTTCAGGGAGCAGTACGAAGGGCAAGAAGCCAGCGTTTGCAGGCGGATCGGGCACGAGCAAGACGGTACTCGCGGGATCGCGTGCTGCGCTTCACGTGACGCAAATGCGCACTTGTGACTGTGCCTCGGCTGGTTCACTGAGCGGAGGTGGATCTTGGATGGTCTGCGAGGTCCGCCGCAGTAACAACTCCGCCTTTCTGGGCATGGCTGTTGGTGTCCAGCTGCCATGGGCGACAGACGTCATGAACGGCGGGCGGCTTGACATTGGGTACACTCTGCGGTCGGTTGTGCCGTTCGGCAAAGGCACGTCCCTCCAGTACGTGCTCAACATCGACGAGACGCCAGAGCGGTCGGCCGCGCCTTCTGACACCCGCACGACAGTGTCCCAATTGCCCTCGGTACACGCCAACTACGCGTCTCTGGACTTGGCTGCCGTTGTAGAACGTCTATGTGCCCGCACGTATGGCAAGCTGCCACCACCTCCGCCACTTCCGTCGACAACCGCCAGAGGTGGGGCTGATCGCAGTGCGGGTAACGGGGCACCCGCGTCGTCTGGTGCCAGTTCCTTTCCGAATCCCGCACATGTACGGGCGGGCAGTCCTGACGTCAGCGGACCGTTCGGCGCGGGCGAAGCTGTTCCAGACCCTGCTTCTACTACCCGTGAGACTCCAGATGATCTCCGCATGGTCGTCGTTGACGCACCAGCAGACGTATCACCCCTGGCGGTGGCCATCACGCTGCGATCCCCCATGGCGTTGAGCCATGAGCACGCCGTTTCGTCTCGCGTACCCGGCCGTCTCGTTTTGTTCTTCCCTGTACAGGTTGGACCTCCTGCCTACGCTGGTCGCTGTTGAGTGTGCGTGACTTTCCGAGTGAGTTCCGCGAAGTAGGTCCCGGTTGGCGAGTGACCACGTGCCTCTCTTTCTCTTCAACTGTGGCCTGGTAGTGCGCTATTACGAGTGCGTTTTCGCTTGGCGTGTCAACTGTTCGTGTGGCGCACACAGTCGTCCCCGTCGCAGAGGCGCATATGGACGCGACTGCCTGGTATCTTCGATGAAGATGAAATGTACGTCAGTATGAGGCCTGTGACCCACGCCGCGGGCACAATGCGCTCCACAGGCGCCATAAACGTCATAACAGGTCGCCAAGTCGTCCGATGAGTTGCATGTTCTTGCTCGTCCGACCTGCTATGACTGTCCACGTGACCAAAACCCGGCAGCGTCGCGTGATGTGTACCATATTTCAGGAAATTGGGTGCACCAGCCTAGACGTTTGGACGACTTCTCACTTTGTGGGACCTGAAAAGAACAGGTACAATGGGGGGGCTACTTGGTAGTTTGTCGCATAACTGCCCACCATTTTTGTCCTCATCATTCTCTGAGTGCGAGGCACGTACTCTGAGTAATCATTAAGTTATCCGTAGAAATTCTCTCTGGGGGAACATTCTCGCCTGTGTCGGCAACGCTGCACGACGTCAGAAGAGCACGTAAAAGTGGTGGACTCAGACCAGCCCCGACACCTGTCGAACAGACCCAGTTCTCCGCAACGGGTGGTGTGTTCACTCACATGCCTGGGACGGCAACAACCGTCATGCGTGTTTTGTCATTTTTACCACCCACAGACGTTTACGTTTGTACGGCCCGCCGTGTCGCGCACGTTCCGAAAGCCAAAGGCCCGCCGCAACTTCACGCCAACAGAGCGACGCCGCTGATGTTGATTCAGTCGCGTTACCTCCTCCCGTACCCCCCCCCCCCCCCCCCCCGCCTCCCCCCACCCCCGTTTGGCAGCTTCCCAGGCAGACGCGACGCAGGCGCACAACTTTACGGCTTCGGTAGTCATTTCACGTCACTGAGAGCCCCGTCACACTATCTGCCGAGAGACCGTCCGCACCGGCATTGAATTGTCATAGGCGCTTACCCCTGTCCCATCCAGCACATCAGCGCGCGCAACTCGCACGAAGTAAACGCGGTGCAGTCCATAACCGACCGCAACCGCCGCGGTGGTGTGCACGTGGAGACCTGTACTCTGCGTACGTCACCACGTCCGTGGGGCAGACGGTACGCTACGCGACTACAAGGCTGACGGCTTCGCCCGCAACTGGCCACCTGAGGCACGCCGCCATGCGCGAGGGGGCAGAACTCCGGACAGGTGCAACGTGAACGGGGCCGAGAGCTGACCACTGCAGCCGCCACCCACGCGCGGACCAGGTACCGCCAGGGTCAACACCACGGCTATGTGACAGGCGAGGGTGGTGCCACTATGTTGCACTGTCGGAGTGGACGCGGCGAAATCAATGGCGGGGCGGCAAAGCACTCGCAGCAGCTGGTCGGCAGACCCAACAACCCGCGTCGCCACGTTATTCCAACGCCTCGTCACGCATCCGTTGCCGGTTTGCACATGCACCGTGAATTCCTGTGCGTGAACCAACCCGAGCGTCGTACCCGGTCTAGTCCGCCCACCATGAGAGTGTCAACAGCGCCACGTGGTACACCGCAGTCACGGGCACATGCGCGAAAGCTACCTCTTGTACGATGTATGTACCGGGCACCACGACAGAAAGGCTGACGGCTGCTGCAGACGCAGTGGCCTCCACTCGTCTCCAGTCATAATCATCACCGTGCGGGAGGTCGCTGCCCCGACAGCACCAAGCGCACCACCGCAAAAGGTCATCAAAGTGTTCGTGCCGCAACCGCACGCCACCGTCTGGGTGTCCGCCACTGTTACGACGTGAACGAGTTCATGCAACCGGAGTGGTGACGGCGTCGGCCCGCGTACGCATTGCTTGACCCGAGAAGGTCTGGTGCCGCTCCCACCGCCGGTATGGAAGGAAGGCGGCAGAGCGACCGGCGAAGTTGCGGCAGCCGCCGCCGCCGTCGGCCCCAGTGCACGACGTCTGCGCCGGGTGGGTAGGGTGCCCCACTCACGACTGGTGAGGGGGGAAGGGGGCAGGACGGCGGAGAGGTGCGCCGGCGTGGTAGGCCCGTTGAAGAGGATACTTCGGGTGTGGCCGTTTCCTTTAACAGGACCGGACCTCGGCCCGGGCTGCTGCCCGTTGCTTGAGAGACTTTTCGTGCGCGGCCGGGCGCTGCCGGTGGACTGCCCGGGAGACTTCACTCGACTTGCAAAGGACTGGGCTGCTTCGCTTAGGCATCGGCACACCCTCTTAACCATGTACTGTGCGGTAGTTGTTACTCGATTAAGTGCTCTAAACGCTCGATTCAAGGTCTGATTCGCAGCCGTTTAGGCGGGTCGGCGGACCTTGAAGCGCGAGCGCTTCAAGAGAATTCAAGGTTTCTTCAAGCGCTTCAAGCCTTGAAGCCGCTTGAAGTGGATCCCGGAATAAGGAGCACTGCGCCGCCGCCGCGTGGGTGGCGCGGGGGGGAGCCGCGGGTGGGTGGGGGGGGGGTGGGGGGGGGGGGGGGGGGCGTTGCGCGCGGCGGTGGCCGCGAGTCGCCCCGCGCGCGGCGGTAGCGCGGCGGCCGCGGCGTGGCCGGCCACGGCCGCGGTCGGCTACACGGCCGCCGCGGCCGCCGCGGCCGCCGCCGCCGCCGCCGCGGCGGCCAGCCGCGGCGGCCAGCCGCGGCGGCCGCCGCGGTCGCGGCGGCGGCGGCGGCGGACGCGGTAGCCGACGGGGCTGGCGGCGGCGGCGGCGGCGGCGGCACGCCGCAGCCCCCCCCCCCCGCCGTCACCGCCACTGGCCGGCACCCGCCGCCGCGGCCGGCGCGTCGGTCCCGCCGCGACGGGCGGCCGCCCCCCCCCCCCCCCCCACCCCACCGCCGGCATAGCCGCCGCCACCACCACCACCACCACCGCCGCCCGTGGTGGGTGCGGCGCCGCCGCGTGGGCCACCGCCGCCCCCCCCCCCCCCCCACCCCGCACCCCCACCACCCCCCCCCCAGTCGCCGCCGCCGCGGTCCGTCGTTGCCGCGGCGGTCGTGTCCCACCCCCCCCCCCCCCCCCCCTTCCCCCGCCCCCCCCCCCCCCACCCCTCCCGCGCCGCGATTGCCAACGACAGGCGCCCCTTTTTGCCGCGTCGCCGCCGGCGGGGGTTTCCGCTCCAACCGCCCGCCGTGGTGGCGGCGGTCACGGCGAGTGGGTTGGCTACGACGGTAGCGTTGGCGGCTGTGGGGGGGTGGGGGGGGGGGGGGGGGGCGGGGGGGGGGGGGCGGTGGGCGGTGGTGGTGGTGGCGGTGGTGGTGGCGGTGGCGGTGGGGGTGGGGGTGGTGGTGGTGGTGGTGGGGGGGGGGGGGGAGGTGGGGGGGGGAGTGTGCTCGTTGGAGTGGTGGGGGGGGCGGGGGGGTGGTGGTGGCGCCCTGTGACGGTGGCGGCGGTGGCGGTGGCTGGTGGCGCCCCGTGACGGTGGCGGCGGTGGCGGTGGCGGTGGCGGTGGGGGTGGCGGTGGTGGTGGCGGTGGCGGTGGCGGCGGCGGGCGGCGGCGACGCGCCGCCCGCGCGGCACCCACCCCCCGTCGCCGCTCCTAGTGCGACGCGGGAAGGACGGGCGCCTGCCGCGTGCCCCCCCCCCCCCCTCCCTCGTGCACCCCCCTTGCACCTCCGCCCCCCCCCCCCCGCCCTCGCCGCCATAGTCGCCCACAAGCAGGCCCCGTGGATACGCCGCCGCCGCCGCCGCCGCCGCCGCCGCCGCCGCCGCCGCCGCCGCCGCTGCCGGCGGCACCCCCGGCCGTCCGCCCCCCCCCCCCCCGGCCACGCCCCCCCCTACAGCAGCGCCCAGCCGAGGACCCCCCCCACCAGCGGCACGGTCAGGTTGTCATCGACGCCGCCAACGACGCCCACCGCCTCCACCGCCGCGCACACGACGCCAATCGCCGCGACGGTGGCGCCGCCGCCCGGGCCGTGGCGCAGCCACGCCCGGCCGCCCATCGTTGCCGCCCAGCCGCCCACCACAAACGCGGCGCTGCCAAGGACGGTCTTGCCGCCACCGCCACCGCCGCCGCCGCCGCCGCCGCCGCCGTCGCCGTTGCCGTTGCCGCCGTTGCCGCCGTCGCCGTTGCCGTTGCCGTTGCCGCCGTTGCCGCCGACGGCCGGCCGCCTCCTCCCCGCGTGGCCGCGGTGGCGGCCGCGGCCGCAGGCGGCCGCGACGGCCCGGCCGAGGCGCCACCACTCGGTGCCTCCCCCCCAGGCGCGGCCGACCACCTCGGCAACGCCGTCTCCCCCCCCCAGCATGCCGAGCGCAACTACGCCCCCCCGTCCCGCCCGCCAGCTCACCACCGTCACCACCCCCAACACGGCCGTATACACCAGCGGGCCACCCGCCGCCTCTGCCGCCGACCCGCTCCGGCTGACCGCCGCCGCCAGCCGCCGCACAGCACGCCCGCCGCCGCCGCCGCCGCCGCCGCCGCCACCACCGCCGTCGCCGCCGCCACCGCCGCCGCCGCCACCACCGCCGTCGCCGCCGCCGCCGCTGCTGCTGCGGGCGGCGCTGCTGCTGCTGCTGCTGCTGCTGCGGGCGGCGGCGGCCAGCGCCGCCGCGACGGCGGCGGGGGTGGCGGCGGCGGCGAGCCGCGCGCCCGCCGCGCCGCTGTACGCGGGCCAGGTGGCGAGGAAGGCGGGCGCGGCGGCGAGGTGCACCGCCTTGCGGGCGGCGGTGCGGGGGAGGCGGCCGGTGCGGGCGGCGGCGGCCAAGAGGGTGAGGCCGCCGCCGACGGCGGCGATGCTCGCCGCGGCGATGGCCACGTCCCGCGGCGAGGGCGCCAACGCTGCCAGGGCGGGGAGGGCGGGGTGGGGGAAGGAAGCCATGCGGGTGTGGCGGGGGGGTGGCAGCGGCAAACGGGGCGAGTGGCGAATGAAAGAAAGGGGGGGGGGGGGGGGGCAGGGGGGGGGAGGGGGAACAGAACGCGGCGACGTGGACAGAGAAGGTAGCTACGCGGAACAGGCGGAGGGGCAGTACACAGGGGGTGGCGGCCGTGAAAAACAAAGAGGAAGGTGCACCACCCGGAGCGATTGACGGATCACCACGGGCCCGACGGCAGCGCCGCCTCGGTCTCTTGGCAAGCTGGTCCGAGATTGATCAAGGTGCCCTCTCGTCGGGCGTGCACACAGGAGATCCGCTCTCGGGCCCCGCTGCTGATGGCTCACCTCAATATCATGACACGCCAATCCAAGTACGAGCCGGTAGCTGAACCATTTATAGACCATGTGATACAACCTAACCTACGCCCAGGTGATTTAACAGATTCATGCCTCACACCGTTTTTTGTTTCACAGAATCAATTTTATTGCGTAGTTATGTGCGTGGGATGGGCGGGGTGTCAGCGAGGCTCGAGCCGTGTCTACACCGGGTCCCTCCCACAGCGTTCCGACCCCGCCCTGTGACCCTCCCCCCCCCTTCTCCCCGGCCTTCCCCCCTGCGTGGCCACTGGCCAGGCCTCCGCCGCGTGCTGCCGCATGGGTGCCGCCGAGAGCGTCGACCGCGGCAGCGGCAGCGGCGATGACGCCGCCGTCGACGCCGACGGCGCGCCCGACGGCGGCGCGCGGCTCGTCGCGACCGCCTCCCTCCACGGCTTCCGCGTCATGAAGGTGTTTCCGGGCTCGCCCGCGTCGCGCGCCGGCCTCGCCCCGTTTGAAGACTTTATCCTTGCCGTCGACGGGGTGCTGGCCGTGCCGGCGCCGCCGCTGGGTGGCGCCAGTGGGGGGGGCGGAGGCGGCACCTCCCCGGCCGGCGGCGGCGGCGGCGGCGGCGGCGGCGGCGGCAGCGGCGGTGGTGGCGGCGGCAGTGGCGGCGGCGGCGGCGGCGGTGGCGGCGGCGGCGGCGGTGGTGGTCCGTCGCTGGGCGCCCTCTTGGCGGCCGCCCGTGGGCGCCCCGTCACCCTCCTCGTCTGGTCGTGCATCGACGCGGCGGAGCGGGAGGTGGCGCTGACGCCCGCCCCCTACGCGGGCCCCGGCCTCCTCGGCGCCGCCGTCCGGCACGAGCCACTGGCGGGCGCCACCGACGGCGCGTGGCACGTGCTCGACGTGCTGCCGGGCTCCCCCGCCGACGACGCGGGCCTCTGCCCCGCCGACGACTGGGTCGTCGGCACCGCCGCGGCGGTCTTCCGCACCGAGGCGGAGCTGGGGGCGGTCCTCCGTGACGCCGCCGCCGTCGGCGGCGTCGCGAGCCTCATGGTCTACTCGGGCGTGACGGGGCGCGTGCGGGGGGTGGAGGTCGCGACGGGGGGGGGTGGGGGGGGGGGGGGTCCTCGGCGCCGAGACCGCCAATGGGCTGCTGCACGCCATCCCACGGCGGGGGGCGGGGGGGGGGGGGGGAGGGCGGAGGAGACGTAGCTGCGTGCCCGCCACCTGGGCGAGGGGCCGGGTGGGCGCGGGCGTGCGCGTGTGTGGGTGGGCGCGTGTGTACAGGTGGGGGACGGATAGCTCGGGGGCTGTTGCGGAGCTGTTGGGAGCGATTGTGGCGGCGCGCTGCCGCCCACGGCGTGGGTACCAGCGGGAGGGATCTCCGTCGTTTTGCGTGAGGTTGGGGGGGGGGGGGGGGAGAGGGAGACGCACTACGCGCATGCCAGCAGCGGCCGTTTTGCAGCAGAAGTGTCTGCCGCGACCCCGTTCCGCTGCCCCCTGGCCGTTGGGTGGCGGTGGCGGGCGGGTCGGCCGTCGCCTGGCGTGCGTGGTCGCCACCACGCCCCCGCGCGCCGTGTTGCCAGCCGCCGTTACCTGATGGGTCGCGTCGCGCTTTGGCGGGCCGCGGTCTGGGCTAGGCGGCGCCGCCCCGCCCTTGTCTGCCTTGCCCCCGCGCCGCCATGGACGTGCGCAGGGCGCGCGCCGGGCGTGTATCGCCTTTCCCCCGCTGCACGCTCTTCTTGTGGCGTGATCGCCGACCGTAGCGGTCGCCGCGGACGGCGACGGCGTCGGCGTCGCGCTGAGCGCTTGTGAGAACGAGGCCGCAAGCGGACAGGAGTGGACCCGCTGGTGATGGCTCGCCTGTGCCACGTCGGTCACCCCCTGCGCGCCGCCCACCCACGGGGAAGGCGGACACCCGCCTCTCGCAGGCCCGCCGGCAGCCGACCCCCTGCGCACAGCGCCTCCGGTAAGCCAGCACCGCCAGGACAACCGGTGGTGCTATCGGCGCGGAACCGGCGGTCGTTGGTGGGAGCATCCCCCGCCTCGTGGCCAGCGTCCAGCCCACCCACCCCCCCCCCACTCCGCAGCAACCGACCGCGGGGATCTCCCCGCGAGGACTTGACGCCGCGCCTTGTGGCGCCCCGTCCCCCACCGCTTCCACCGGTGGGTCGAGCGACCACGCAGCGGCCGCGTGGGCGAATCGGCCATGGCCGTCGCCCGTGGCGCCGCCGTCGCGCGCGCCGCACTCGACGCGCGCGTGCCGCTGCCGCCGCGGTGCACGCAACCGCACCGGCCGGCCGCGCCGCGTGCACCGCCGCGACGCAGTGCGTCCGGGGCAGCTGCGGGCAGCGCATCGGGCAGCCGCGGCGTGACGGCGGCGGGCCACCTCGCATGGCGTACGAGGCAGCCTATTCGCGGGCGCCCGTGCAACCCGCTTGGGAGCGCGGTGGCCGTGTGCTCGCCGCGGGTGGACCGGAGCTACCGCACGGGCGGGGAGGAGGTTGCGCGCGCCGCCGGTGGTCGGCCGGTCGCCGAGGGTGGCACCGGCGGTCGCGCTGGTTGCGGCGAGAGAGCGGCGAGAGACGGGTCCACACCGCGGCTCTTGGGCGGCGTTCCCCCGCCGCTGCTTGTGGTAGCCGACGCCCTCCTCTCCAAAGATCCGCGGCGCGGGTAACGACGGATGGTCATTGTCTCTGGGTGAGAGAACCTCAACAAGCGCGAGGTCTTCCCCCGAAGGGTCGGTCGCCCCGCAGAGGCGTGCGGACTAATTGTTCTGTAATGGCTGTGAACGCGGGAGTGGCGGAGATTTGCCGCTACTAAGGACGAAATAGAGGTACGTACAAGGAGCACGTACACCTGTACAGTACAGAAATCCATCAATCCTATCTCCCCGATCCGACGCGGAACGGCGATGGTAGGAGTGGCCCCCGTCTCGGCGGCCACTCCTTGGGCCCATCGTGGCTGTCGTGCGCTGGATGCAAAGTGGACCACTGGGGTACTCACCCCCCAGCAACGCGCCGATGGCGGGATGGGGCTTGTCAGCGCAGTCTGCGCGCGGCGTTGCGCGCCTCAGGCCCGCCCGCCCCCACGGGGAGCGTCGGTTGCATAGGGAATTGGGTTTGCCTTCCACCGCCCTGTTCGATTGGCACGGCTGGGGTGGTCGTGGCACCAGTCGCCGGCGTGGTGAGAGGCCCACCGGTTCGGATCTTTTCCTCGCGGTCACGAGCGTCTCCGCGCCGCCGCCGCACCCACTACACTCCCCCCCCCGTACCCCCCCCTACCCGGACGACACGATAGACGGTATCGGATCTTTCCCCGACCGGCCATTCCCCCCCCCCCTGCACCATACAATCTCGTCGTTCCCCCACGCTACCCGCTTGACGCATCGACGTGCCGCTCGTCCCACCCCCCCCCCGTCACGATGAGCGCCTTTGTGGTTGGCACCGGCGCCGTCGCCCTGCGCGGCGCGCCCGCCCGCTCGTCTGTGGCTATCCGGCCACGCCTGTTGCGCGCTGCGGCGCCGTCGCGCGGCGCGGTGCAGACGTGCATGGTCAAACCGGTGTCGGGCACCGCCGGCGGGGACGACTACCTCAACAAGCTCGAGGACGCGGACCCGGTGACGACCACCGGCACGGGCAACCTGTACTCTACGCCTGTGTCGCCGGTGGTGTCCGCCCCGGTGGGAACGGGCGTGGTGAACAAGGTGTCGGGCACGCCCGGCGGGGATGACTACCTCAACAAGCTCGAGGACGCGAACCCCGTGACGGCCACCGACACGAGTAACCTGTACACTGCGCCTGAGCCGCCGGTGGTGGCCGCGTCGGTGGGGACGGGCGTGGGTGGCGGCGGCGCGCCGCCGTCGGTCGGTGGCGGTGGTGGCGGCGGCGGCAGCGATGAGCCCGACGTGCCCTCGTTTGATGCGGAAGCCTCGCGGGTGGAGATGAAGGGGAAGCTTTTGGAGGTGGCTGCGGCCACGGACCGCGGGCAGCTGGCTACGTCGGCGCAGAAGGAGGCGGTGGAAGACCTGGTGTCGATGCTCGAGGCGGCCAACCCGACCGACTCGCCGGTGGACACGGCCCTCATTGACGGCACGTGGCTGCTGGTGTACGCGTCCAAGCCGCTGTTCAAGACCACTCCGCTGCTGCTGGCGGCCGCGACGCCGCTGCTGGTTGTGGGCCAGGTCAAGCAGACCCTGCGGGTGGACTCGGGGGAGCTGGTCAATGATGTGGACGTGACGGCCTTCCCCCTCATCTCGGCGACTGTGTCGACGACGGCGCGGGTGACACCCGTGACGGGTGAGCGCCTGGAGCTGGTAGTGGAGAAGACGGGGGTGAAGGGCAAGAACATTGCGGGCAAGCTCGACCTGGGGGGTATTGGCGGCTCCCTTCCGGTGGAGCAGCTGTATGGGAAGCTGAAGAATGGAGCGGTACCAGAAACTTTCCTCGACACCTTTTACCTGGACGAGAAGATGAGGATCAGCCGCGGCAAGGGCGGCGCCATCTACGTCTTCTCCAAGATGTAGTGTGCAACCCACAGGGAGAGCCGGGGATGGCGCGCCGCCGTGGATCAATGTCGTGCGTGTCTCGTCGTCGTGGGTGTCGAATGGGTGTTGAGGGTGCCTCTGGATGGGCCTGATTATCGGTGTTTATTTTTTCTTCAGTCTGGCCGTGTCAGCCTGCCGCGACTGAGGCGGTCACGGCATGCAGCACCTATATTAATATTTTGGTTGTGCCGTGCTGCACTGGCCGGGGAGGTCGTTCCAACCCAGTCCCTGATAGAGGTGCCATCTGTTCCTGTCGCGAGTGGCCATGGTGGGGGCGATGCAGCTGGCGCTTCCCTCGAAGGGCATTGATGCACCTGGAGCGCCACACGCCGAGCTCCACAGTCACACGGTCAGAAGCGGCCGCCGCGCTGGACGTCAGGCAGCTGGCGTCAGTGCTGGCGGACAGACAATCTGCGGCGCACTACCGAGGGCGTCATTTTGGCTACGTGTGGAGAGAAGGCGACCGCTCGTCGTTTCCATCTTGTTCGTCGATCGCCTACGCCAATGTGCCGCCGCGCTCAACTGACGAGCCCTCGCAAGTCCACTCGGCCAAGAGACGACGGCGGCCTCGAAGACGGCCACAGGAACGAGGCGGCGGCTGCCGACGCCAGTAGGTAGACGACCAGCGCGTACACACGTACGTTCCTCCATTGTCTTGCGCTGCCAAATGCCATTGCCACCGCGCATCATCAGTCCACGAGAGGGGAGAGAGGGGGTGGGGTGGCGCAGAGGGTACGAGGGGCGGGGTTCACTATCTCCGCGGTTGAGCATCTTGGCGAGAGCGAGGGTTTTTACCGGAGCGTCGGTCCCCTGGCGGAGGAAAGCCCCAGTGCCACATTTTCAAAAAAAAATGCTGTAAACGATTGCGCGCGAAAGTCAAAACTGTCGCAAGCCGGTGTACACGAGTGCAAGCTGCTAACCGCAATCCTCCCAGCGAAGCACTGCAGTGGGTGCGGCCTCATCGAGACTCGGCCGACAGACTCGTGCCATCTCGAGTGCGATGGTGTCCATGGGTGTTGAGTACCTCGACAGGGGCCACAAACATGCCAGAGGTGCCCATGCAGAGCCCTCGCGCAAGAAGAAGGGTCGGTTACGGCTCAATCGTGGTGCTCAGCACCGCACGCTGCGGCATCCAAGCATCGTTGCCACCGTGCAAGCGCGCGACAGGTGGGTGGCTTCCAAGCAAAGCGCCACCCATCTATTAATACTTCCCGGAACCAAGGGCCCTTGCGAGGACAGTCTTTGGAAGTCTGAAGGGCATGCCTGTGGAGACCAAAGGATCAAACTTGCTGCAACGTGCACGGTATCCATTGGCCATATTTCATCTTGAGGAACGCACAATCGTTGAATGTTCGTCCCGGGTGACGAAAAAGGCAGGGCCAGGGGCAATAGGTACGGGGGAGCTTTCACTCGAGCGCAGCTTTTCCTCGCGTTCTTGTCAACATCACATTGACAGGAGAGCGAGGGCCTTGTTTTGAGTTTTTGAAAAGGCACTTGGCGCACGTGAGAGTCGAGCCAGACCGACCCCCAGGGGACGAGAAGTGCTTGCTCTGCCAGGACCCTCTCGACCATATTGCAGTGCAGGCATCTCAGAGCTGTTTCGGCACCTTGGAGCACATGCAAGCGGGAGCTGGCAACACCGCAACGCAGTCCACCCAACAAGTCTGACGGAACAAGAGACGAGCACCGGCCGGCGGTGCACGCCCGGACTCCTTTGCCATATGCCATTCCAGGATTCGTCCTGATTGTATGTTTCACTTGTGTCCTATCCCAAAACAGGCTTTCATTCTCCGAGTTGGAAGACAGGCCTGTTGTCCACCAATACACCCCCACTGACGGTCCATTTGACGGTCGAGCAGTCCAGCACTGACTGTCGCTCTCTGGTTGTTGGTGCCGTCGTTCCTGCTCCCCAGCCCCGTCCGTCTGGTACGAGGTGACCGTCCACCTGCCTGGCCCACCGCCCACGCCAGCGCGCGTTGACACCCAGGACCCCATACGGCGGGCGGACCGTGTCCCTCGCGACAGCGCGCCACACGGCACCGTGCCGGCGTACGGTCTGGCAGCGGCCCCCCCCCCCACCCCCCCCACCCCGAACCGGGCCCACCAGTGGCCCGCCTCCTCCCTGTCCGCCCCTACCCCCGCGACCCCGACGCCGGTCGAGCCGCGCCCAACAACAACAACCCTGGCGTGGTTGCCAAAGGGGGGGGGGGGGGCCACCGCCGCGGCCCGTGCGCGTCGGTGCCCGCGTGGCAACCGGGGTGCGCCCGACCCCAATCTTCGGGGCCCTTCCGCTTTCCCGCGCACCCCGGCGTCCGCTGTGGACCCCTCGCCAGCCTACCCAACCAGTGGGTACGCCACGGGAAATGAGCGGACGGGCGTAGCCCGCCGTGGCCCGGGTGTTGGTTTGGTGGACGACCACCGGTGGAGGAGTCTGGCGGGAGAAGCGTGGCGGCGGCTCGAAAATAGACTCACGTGTGAGGGGGGGTGGGGCAGTCTGCCAGTGCCAACCCCCCCTCATCCCACCCATTCGCTCAGACGACGGCCCTGGGAAGTGGGAAGGGCGTCAACTTGGCAGTGGCCCCCGCTCCCCACAGACAAACAACCACTGGCGAGGAGCACGGGGCGCCGGTCAGTGCCGCGACGCCGGCGCCCCCCCATCGTCTTCACCCACCTGCCTGGAGAAGCGTCAAAGATGCTTGTGCAAGCGGAATCCGATGAGCACTTTTTTTTTTCTTGTGGAAATGACCACTGGTGCCCTCCACAGGGCGGGCACAGCGCCTGCAGCGGGGGCTTTCTGCCGCGCAGCCACCCACAGAAACGCGCGATGTTGATGGGCAGCCCATGGAATCGCAGCACGATCTATGGGAAAACGTGTCGCGCACACCGCCGGTCATTCGGGGACCGTTCGCCCCCCGTTGGCTGCCACCCCCAGTCGGCAGATCGTCCACGCTCACAAACGGCGGCGGTGGCGCGGCGCGGCGAGCCGGGATCGTGCGGGGAGCCAGCGGCGGCGGCCCCCCCTTTGCCGGCGTGTCGCGCACGATCCCCGCCTTCAGCAGTCACAGGCGGGGGTGCCAGCTGGCCGCCCTCCCCCCCCCCGAACTACCAAGCCCAGTGGCCTTCCCC
The DNA here is from genome assembly GCA_008729055.1 of Pyropia haitanensis. Classification (NCBI taxonomy): domain Eukaryota; phylum Rhodophyta; class Bangiophyceae; order Bangiales; family Bangiaceae; genus Pyropia; species Pyropia haitanensis. The sequence goes on from SDUX01000007.1 coordinate 4,701,554, forward strand.
CTACCCCCCAAACCGCGTGGCAGCTCCTTGACGCCCCCCCCTGCGAAGGGGTAGTCGTGTTGTGGTCGTCCGGCCTCCTCACCTCACCCCCCTTTCCCCCCCCCCCCCAGACCTCGTTTTGCTAGGGGTCGTTCGGGAGGAGATGGGGAATGCAATGCGCGACGCCGCCGCGCGACGCGCTCCGTGGCCCCCAGTGTGTGCGACGGGGGCAGAGCAGGCGGGCGGTCCCCCAACCGGCCGCCCGCGGTCGGGCCGGCCAGGCGTGGCGGCGCGGCCCGCCCTCAACCCCCCCCCCACAGGCGGCTGGGAGGAGGCCCCAGCGGCCGGCCGCGCGCCCGCCAGACGCCGACGCCCCCACGGCGTCCCCGGCCGTGTCGCGAGTGCACTTGCCGGCCCCCCCCCCCCCCCCCCCCCCCCCACAAGCCCCGTCGGAGGCCCGGTAGCCGCGTGCCTGGCCACGGCCGTCGCTCCCGCGGCCGCCGCCGCCGCCGCCACCGCTGGCCGCGGCCGCCATTCGCCCGCGCGGCGCGGCGGTGCCGGCGTGCGTGCGCCGTTGGGGGGGTGGCGCGGGCGGTGCCCAGACCCACGGTGGGGGGTCCCTGGCACCGTTGTGAGAGGGGGGGGGGGGGGGGGGGGGGGGGGGGGGCGTGGTGGCGGACGAGGCGGGGGTGGTTGGGTGCGGCAGGTCGGGTGTGCGACAGTCCCCCCCCCCCCCCCCCCCCCCCCCCCCCGCCCTCGTGGGGGGGGCGGGGTGTTTTAAGGACCCACCCCCCGCGCTAGCCTGTTGCGGCGGTCGGGGGCACCGGTCGCTCCCAAAACAGCCATCCCACCCCGCCCCGCCGCGTACGTGGTCGCGCCGCGGGTGTCCCACCGCCGCTGCCGTCGCCGCCCCCACACGCCACCCCGCCTCTTCCCCTCCACCCCCACCCGCCCTCGCCGCTCGACGCCGACCGACGTGTTTGTCGACACCCCGTGCTGCCGCGTCGCGCCACCCGCCGCCGCCTACCGGTGCCGCCGCTGCTGCCAACCTGCCCGGGTGATTCGTCGTCATCTTGCCCCCCCCCCCCCCCCCCCACCCCCCCCCCCGCCCATCCCGCTCTTCTCCCATCCATCCTGATCGCGACACGACCACGTGGGCGGCGTTCCCTCCTCCACTTCCTATCCGTCCCCCCCTCCCCCCCCCCGGCGTCCTTCCCCATGGCGGCCGTCGCGGTGCGCGTGCCCCGCGGGGTGCCGGCACTGCTGCAGGCCGTCGTCGAAGAGGACGAGCTCTCTTCCCTGTTGCTACTGCAGCTGCGGCGGCGCGGCGCGACCGCCCGCCGTGCCGCCTCCACCGACGGCACGGAGGGGGTGTCGGACGCTGCCGCCACCGCCGGCGCCTCCCCCACCACCGCCGCTGCCGACGACGACGCGCGCAGCTACGACGGCCCGTGCACCCACCCCAGCCGCACCCCCTCCTCCCGCTCCCGCCCCGGCCGGCCTTGCCCCTTTGCCGCCGCCGCGTGCGCGCCCGCGGTGGACGCGGCCACGCCCGCGGCCGCGGCGGGCGGCAAATCCCCCGTCGCGGCGACCAGCCCGTACGGCTCCTCCCCCGCGTCGTCGGAAGACGACCACGACGGCGAGGACGAGGAAGACGATGACGATGACGAGGCGGTCGCCGCGGCGCTGCGCGGGGACCCCGGCGTCGCGATGGACGCGACCGGCTACCTGACGCCGCGGCAGCTGACGCGGCTCGTCAAGCTGTCCTCTGCGCGGCAGGCCAACCGGGACCGGACGGTGCAGGCGGCCGCGTCGGCCGACGCGCGCCACCGGGTGCGGCGGCACTTTGCGCGGCGGCGGCTGGCGGCGGGCACGGCCTATGGCGCGCCGGCGGGTGCGCCGACGCACATGTACCGGACGATGCTCGAGGCCAACCACCGGCGGCAACAGCAGTACCTGGAGCGCCGGACGGGGGGGGGGGGGCCGACGGGAGTGACACGAGCAGCGGCAGCGGGGGGGACGCGCCAGGCGCGGGCGGCGCGGCGGCAACGGCCGCCGCCGCGGCGGGGGCCACCTCCCCCGCCGCCGCGGCGGCGCCCGCGCGACCGGGCCGGCCCGCCGCACCCCGGCGGCAGGGCGCCGCCGCGACGGAGCGGCTGGCCAAGCGGCTCCTCCCGCTGGTGCGGCGGACCAACCGGGCCTGAGGCCCGCCGCGGCCGGCCGCCGCTCCCGCCGCTTGTGCTTTTTTTCTTCCCCGTCTTGCTTTTTTATTATTTTTTTTATTGCCCCTCTGCCTCGTCTGCTCTTTGCCTCGTCTGGTTGTTTGCCCGCGCCTTGCGCTTGGACTTGTTTATAGACGCCCCGTTTGGGCCTGCCCATCAAAAAGATGATCCACTTTGCAACCGCTTTTGCATCCGCCGTCACAAAGAGTCCCGCGCCGCCAGGCATCGCCCCACGAAAAAAAAAAACGGTCCCCCGGCGGCGCCTGCTCACGGCACGCCCACAAGCGCCCAACGGGACGTGCCGAGCGGCCCGGCGTGCCGCAAGGCGAGCGGGAAGGGGGCGGCGGCGGCGCGGTCCCCGCAGTGGCGCGGGCGCAACCTGGACGCACATGATGGGCGCAGCCGCTTGGGAGCCACGCGGGAGGGGTCCCTGCCGCCCACCGCCGCGCCGACACCCCCCCCCCCCCCCCGCCCCCTCCACTCGTCAAACTACCGTGCCCGGCGGCACCGCGGGAACGGCCGCCGGCTTCGCGCCCGCCGCGGGCAGCTCCGCTGCTGCCGCCGCCTCGGCCCTCCCCGCCGCCGCCGCCGCCGCCGCCGCCGCCGCCGCCGCCGCCGCCGCGGCGACGCCCGCGTCGATCTCGTCCGCCGTCACCACCTCGTCCAGCCGCACAGGCGCGCCGCCGCGGCGGACGCTCTCCTGCGCGGCGACGCCCATGGCGACGGCGAGGAGCCCCTCGGCGAGACCAACCACCCCCCCCAGCGCGCCCGCGGCCGGCACCCCCCCGCCGCGGATGGTGGCGAGCAGCTCCACGTGCTGCCGGTACGAGCTGCCATAGTGGTAGCCGTCAAACTTGATGCCCGCGTCGGTGACGGTCGCCTCCGCCACCGCGCCGACCGCGTGGACGCCCCGCCGGCCGGCGCGGACGGTGTTTTGGGGGAGGAGGGCCTCGAGCTTGCCCGCCGCCCCGACAACAGACAGCTCCTCCTGGTGGGCGCTCGCCTCGGCAAACATGCACAGGTCGAGCGACGCGCGCGCCGAGCCGCTGTAGTTCACAATGACGAGCGCGTTGTCTAGGATGTCGGGCGTGGCGGTGGCGGCGGCGCTGGCGCCGCCGCCGCCGCCGGGGGGGCTGGGTGCACCTCGTCCAGGTGGTTGACCGCCTGGGAGGCGCTGGCCATGATCGACGTTGGCCGCGCGGGCGCGTGGAGCAGGTTGAGCAGGTTGAAAAAGTGGCAGCACTTCTGCGGTGCGGGCAGGGGGGCCGCGAAACGAAACGGGCGCACCGCACCAGATGCCGCTCAGCGGTGGACCGCGGGCTGTCAGTGTCGCGGCGGGGAAAGGCGGGGGGAGCGGCACAAACAGCAGCGGCAGCGCGCTGCCGCCACCCCGCCACGCCATCGCCCATGCCACGTCGCCACGGAGGCACGCGCGCGTGCGCCACTCCATCCCAGTCACCCCACACACTCTCGACAGCAAGTCACACCACGCCGCGCCGGGCGCACCCCAGCGCCGGGCGCACCCCCCCCCCAGGGGGCAGCTACCCCCACCCCCAGCCGCAGCACCCGCCGCCGCCCCCCCCCCCCACCCCCCCAGCCCGCCGCCAAACCTACCTCCACGAGCGTGCCCCCACTCCAGCAGTTGAACCGGTTCCAGCCGCCGACCTTTTCCAAAAACGGGAACCGGTGCTCCCGCAGGGCGGCCATGACGACCCGGCCGACCCCCCCCGCCCACGTGCGGCGGACCACCTCCGCAACGGCGGGCATGTAGCGGTACTCGAGGGCGTTCCACAGCACGCCCCGCCAGGCGCGGGCGGCCGCGTCCGCAACGACCGCCCGGCAGTCGGCGACGGTCGTGCACAGGGGCTTCTCGACGAGCAGGTGGGTGGTGGGGGGTAGGGCGGCCATGGCGGCCGCCACCACCGCCGCGTGGGTGTGGTTGGGCGTCGCCACGACGAGGACGTCAAAGAGGGCGGCGGCGCGGCCGGCCGCGAAGAGCGCCGCGGCAGACGGGAAGGTGGCGGGCGGCGCAGGGGGCGGCGGCGGCGGCGGCCGCGCCGCCGCCGCCGCCGCCGCCGATGGGGGAGCGCTTCCTACAGGGGCGGCCGCGCTGGCCGCTGCCGCCGCCGCCGCCGCCGCCGCCGCCGCCGCCGCCGCCGCCGCCGCCGCCGCGTAGTGGTCTGCCCACGCCGCCACCGCGGCGGCGAGCGACGCCGCGTGCGGGTCGGCGAGCGCGGTCACCGCGACGCGCGCGCCATCGTCGGCGAGCGCCATCAGGTTGCGCAGGTGCTCGACGCCCATCAGGCCCGTGCCGAGGATGGCGTACCGCACGACGGCGGTGGCGGGCGTGCCGACCATGGTCGCGTGCGGGCGGGGGGCGGGCGCGGCGCGGGGGGCGGGCGCCGCGTCAGCGGCACGGCGGCGAGACAGAGCAGTCACCTCGGGGTCACCTTGAGAGGCACGAGAGACGAGTGTTCCCGCCAGAGGTGCAAGTACGCACAGAAAGCGCCTTGTGGAAAGTATCGTGGGCTGTCCTCCATCAATCAAAGCGTCCAGAACACGGAAATGTTCAAATTTGCACACGAATGTGCACACGAGATCCGAGAATGGACCAAGAAGCGTATATAGCAGGTCATCCGCTCTGCTGCCTCGTCGTGTGGTGCTGCCGCGTCGGCACCCATTGCCGCCAGGGCCACCGCCAGCTGCTGCTGCTGCTCTGGCCGTTGGGCGCAGCGGTGTTGGCAGCGTCGCGGGCGGCGGCGGACTGGGTGGCCTCCCTCGTGGCGCCTTCCCCCCTCCAAGCTACGAGGCGGTGGGATGGTCATGGCACGTCGAGCCGTCGAGGCCTGCGGGACGGCAGCGCACTCTCGCCGCGGGGGGGCGCGCCAAGCGGGCGGCGAACGCCACCGCGCGTCCAGGCGGCCCGTCCGACAGCGTTGGACGCGTCGGTGGCGGATGCTGCGCAGGGCGGCGTGGCCACCACCGACGACGAGGTCACGGCCGTCTCCCCCGCCGACCCCATCTCCCCGCGTCTGTGGGACGTTGAAGCCGACGTGGACGTGGCGGCTGCGGGCGCCCAGCGCGTGGGGCTGGCCGACGGGCGGCCGCCCGGGCGGTCCCGCGCCCACGCTGCTGGGCACGCCGCGGCCACGCCAGCCGGCGTCACCGTCGTGCCCCGACGGCACACCCCGCGGCGGGCGCCCGCGGCTGCGGTGTGGTGCGGCTTGTGCCCGACCGGGCGGGTGGGGCCGCGTGCCATTGGCAGCGGCGGTGCGGTGCGGCGGCACGCCAGCGGCAACGTGCGGTGCGGCGGCACGCCGGCGGCAACGCAAGGGAGCCACTGCTGGCGGTCGCGGCGGCGGTGGTGCGCCGCGTCGGCCGCCGCTGGGCGGTACGGGACGCCGTCCGCGATGGCAGGGCGGCCGCGGAGGTGTGCATTGAATACCCGGGGGGGGGGGGGGGGCCGGTGGCACTGCTGGTGCTCGTCGCGCCGCTGGGCGGTGCCGGCCGCGGCGGGCGGCGGCGGTGCCGCTCAACGATGGGGAGCGGCGGGTTTGGCGCCCAACGACGGGGTGCGGCTGCTGTGCCGCCGCTGGCACTGCCCGTGTTGGAGCCGCGCTGCCTGCCGCGGGTCCCCGGGGCGCTCCACGCGTTGACGTTGCCGATGGCCGCGCCGGCGGCGGGCCAAGGGGGGTGTGCGTGGACACCATGCAGTCACCCGTGTGGGGGAAGTGGGGGGCGCGGCTCGGCGTCGGCGTTGGTATATGGGCCTCTTTATGATATTTCATGCTTCATGCTACGCAGCCGATGCACTGTTGCTACCCCTAGCTAGACGTCCAGGGTTTCCTCTCCTCCACCGTCTGGCCTTGTGATAAGCGGCAGCCGACCACCCCGTCGCCTACCTTGGGGACACTAACCGTCCACACACGTAGCACCGTTGCGAGCATCACCCCACCCGTCACGCACAGCCACCGACGCCCACACGGGATGCAGTCCTCAGATACGGCACCCGCACGGCCACTGCCACCGCCATTCGGCGACACGCTGCCGCCGTCACCCAGAGTGGCAGCCTCCCTCACCCAGTGAGAGCGTCTGGCCCACCCTCCCCACTCCCCCCCCCTTTCTCCCCCCTGTGCGGGCGTCGGCGGCGGTGACGGCAGCGGCGGAGACAATGACGCGAGTGCCGCGACCTCGGCGAGCACCGCCTCCCCACCGCCGCCGCCGCAGCCACAACGCCCGCTACGGCCGCCCGCCCTGCCGCCCGGCCAAGCCGCCGCGCCGCGGCGGCAAAACGCGGCGGCTAGCCGCCGTGCCACCGTCCCGCCCAGTCCGCCCCGCCGCGGCGGGCGCGCCGTGCATTCCGCCCACCCCGCCGCCCGCCCCGTCGACCGACCGCCACGTCCGCGGCGGCGCGGCGCGACAAGCCGCGGCGGGGTCGCCGCCCCCCAGCGCCCGTCGTCGGCTACGCCCCGGCGTGGCGCGCAGGCGCTCGGCCACCGCCGCGGCGGTGGCGACCCAAACGGGCGCGGCAGGGCGGCGACACGGGGGAAGGAATCGGGGCGGGGCGACCACGGCGCTGCCAGCCACCGCCGCGCAGCAGAGGAGAGGGGGGAGACGCGGCGTGCCGGCGGACAGCCGCTGCGGCACGCCATCGACGCCAGCCGCGGCGTCGTGGCCGTCGCCCCACCGCCAGGTCGCCGCGGCGCGGGAGCGGACGCGTGGGCGGCGCGGCGGCCGCGCCGCCCGCAGCAACGGCGGCGGCCGCCACTCGTCCGCAGCGCCAGCTGGAGACGGCCGGCGCGTCGCGCGGCGGCGGCCATCGCCGTCGTGGCTTCATCCCCCCCCCCTCCCCGCGCCGGCCCACGTGTCGCGGCGCCCACCCCGCGCGCGGCGGCTGCCGTCGTCGGCGGGAGCCCAGTTCTTCATTGCAGCAACGTGGCAAGCGGCAGGCTGGTGGCGCGCGCGGGGAAGGGGGGGGGGAAGAGGGGGGGGAGGGGGTAGCGGGGCGGGGATGCACGGGTTGCCGCCGTCGCGCGCGGTACGCCCACGCGTCCCCCCCTGCTTGGTACCGCCGAGGCCCCCTCGGGACCAGCACCTCCAAGGCGGCGCACACCGCAGACGCCAGCCACCTCCCCCGCCGACCAGCAGCGGTACCGTTGCGGAGCGCCACGCCGTGCAGGGGCGGCAATGGGCGGCCGCCTTGGCACACCCACCCTCACAAAACAGAAGTGGGCACCACCGGGGGGGGGGAGGGGAGGGAACGGGATGCCGCCATGGATGGGGCCGCGGCAGACCGCAGGGTCACAACCGCCGCAACGGGGGACTTGTCACCAAGGTGACGGCCACCCCACCGACACGCCTTGCGTCCAACGGTCCAGGGACGGCGCCACGCAGGGCCACAGTTACTGGGCAGCCGCCTCCTCCGCTGGCCAAGTTTCGAAGTCGTAAAAGTTGACAAAGGCCTCAAAGTAGCGTCTCAGCGAGTGGTTGCGCGCTACCTGCATCGGAGACAAACAGACCCGACCGGACGACTGTGCAGCAGCGCCCGCGACCACCACCTTATCGATCGGGGCGCGGAGTAGAAGCCAATGATGATCAGCAAGAGCTGGGGCGTAAGCCTGGCGGACAGCGTCACCCCCCAAAAAACGTCCCGCCGTCGGAAAACGGCGCCGTAAGAATGGTCCGGGGGGTAACTGCGGTACCACGTCCCCTTCGGAAACCATACTGGTGTGGGTAGTCAGCGCCTTGAACATCGCCTGCGTGGCCGCGTCACCTACGCGGGGTGTCCCCATGGTGACCAACACCGAGCGATCTTCCACGGGGGCGCGGATCGTGTCGGTCGAGTCGTCGCCTCTGGCGATGTGAGCGGCCGCCTTCACCGCGATGGCCCTCGCCTCATGCGAAGCTCGACAGGCAAACGCCGCAGCCAGTAGCGTCGCGATGGCACCACCGACGCTGTGGCCCGTCCACACCACCCGTAGTGGCTTGCCCTCAAGACGGTGCCTGTCAACCTTATCAAAAATCGCACCACCTTCCACGAGGTCGGCGGCGATCCGGGCCCAGCCCGAGTGGATGAGCGCTGTCTCCGGCAGCCCCAAAGCCGGGGGCGGCGGCGCGAGCATCACCTGCATGTTAAGCAGCCAGTCCCGTAGTGTCGTTGTCGCCTCAACCGCCACCACGAGTGTCACCGCGTCAGCATCGTCATCAATACAACGTAACATAACGGTCGGCGCACTGCTCGCATCCACAACGCCGTACTCTTCATGGATGAAGAAGAGCCCGGACCCTGCGAGGCGCAAGACGTCACGCACGCTACGCCACTTGTCACCCTTGTAGTGCTCGCACCTTTTCCGCCATATTGCCGCAATCCCCATGAACGCGTCGTGCACATCACCGCCCAGAGGCGGATGCACAATCGCTGGGTCGAATCGTTGGCTGTGGAAGGGGTGGTGCCAATACAAAGCCTCCACCACAAATCCTGCCTCCTCATCCACCGCCTCATGCACCCCCGGCCCGTCTTTAACGGCGCGCTGCTCGGCAGAAATAGAAAGGCCAACGTTATAAGCCATCAGCTCGTGCTCTGCGTCAGCGTCGGTCAGCTCGCCCTCGTTGCAACGCTGCTCTAACTCCTTGACAAAGGCAGTCTCGAGGGCGTTGGCCGCTTCCTCTTTAACGTTCTCGGTCGCGGCCGCAACCTCAGCATCCTTGTGTACCTCACCCGGCTTCTGCTTCACCGACTCCTCCTCCACCTGGCGCTTGGCTGCTGAAAACTCCGCCACGTGCGAGAGCAAACGAAGCGCAAGGTCTCGCTGGGCACGATGAACGAGGTCGTCAAACACCTTTTCTCGGAGGCGACCCGCATCATCAGCCACATCCATAGCGGCGCCGTCCACGGTGCGACCGCCGCCAAGGCCCCGCCGCCGTGTTGCCAAGAGCTCCGCACGTGCCACCCACCACACGTCCGAGGGGGAGAACGTTGCTGAATCAGGGAGAGCCAAGTGCTCGAGCGCCAGGGGGGGGGGCGGGGGTGATCAGCGAGGGCGGGCGCTCCTCCCGCCAAAGGCTGCGTGACAGCGGCCGGCGGCGTTGACGGCGTCGGAAGGTGTGGGGACGGGCCCAGACTCGGGCGGCTGCGGCTGGGTGTCCAGCCCGCAGCCCGCCGTCCAGCTGGAGACGCGCGCGCAACAAGGCTCGGCGCCAGCGCACCAAAGCAGTGGCGAAACGTCAAAGGAAGATTGACCAATAAGATGCCTTCAATGGTCGGTTCTCATGGTGTTGTTCCGAGAGCATGCCTTCAAAGGTGTGTTCTGAGGCGGTTGTTCGGCCAGGAGAGGACCTGGTGCGGGCCCGGAGGTGTGCATTGTTGCTCAACGGCTGCTATCGTGCGCTGTCCAACTAGAGCACGACGACAGGCGGTGGCTGTCCAACCCCCGCTGCCCACCGAGACTTCCTCGCCCGCCGGCAGGTGACACGGCGACGGCGCCGCCGGCGGCGGGGCGGGGATGAGCGTCAAGAGGGCGGACAGCGGCCAGCGCGGCGGCCGCAGCGGCGGTCGTAGCGCCACCCGCCGCGGCCTCTAGAGGCGACCGTTCCGTCGGTGGGGCCGGCAATAGCGGCGGCGGCGGCCACGTCAGGTGCGCGCCGCTGCCGTGGCGGCGGCCAGCGCGTGCCGCAGCGCGCTGACGCGGGTGGTGGCGGCGGGGCAAAAGCGCGCGGGGCCGCCCGCGACGGCGACCGCCGCGGCCGGCGGCGGCGTGACAGCACCGTCCGCGATCAGCACTGGAGGCAGCAGGAGGGCAGCCACAACCACGGTGGCCTCCGCCCAACCCCGCCCCGCCACCCCAACGGCCACTCCCACCGTGGCCGCGGGCGCCACCGCCGGCTGCGCCCCTCACCGCGGCGAGCCGCAGCCCACCCCCCGCCCCATGCCGGCGCCCCCACCGTCGCCAGGCGGAGGGTCATCTCCGTGACGGCACGACGCCGCGTCCACGTCGAGAGCCACCCGCCCGCCCGCCGTCGCGCCCGTGACAATGTCGATGCGAGCCGGCCGCGGCAAGCCATCGCCACTCCACAGCAACCGCACCAGCCCGGGGGAGCGCGGCCTACCGCCGCCGCCGTCACCCACTGCGTGGCCACATCGAGCAGCGGCGCGTCGCCGCTGCCGCCAGCCGCCGTCGCCACCGCCGCACGGGCGGCCGCGCCCCAAACCGCGCGCACCGCCGCGGACCGGGCGCCGTCGGCGACGGCCGCGGGCGCCCCCCCCCTCTGGCCCTGCCAGCGACGCCGCCGACGTTGCCGCCCGCACCGCCACCAGGTGCGCCTCGACTCGCCACGCCCGCACCGCCACAACGTCGTGGACCGACCCGTCGCCGCGGTCGGCGGCGGCAGCCACCACCGTCGTCGCCGCGCCCGCCCCTCTCGCCACACCCGTCGCCGCGGCGGCGGCGGCGGCGGCGTTACCGCCACCGGCAGCGACGGCGCGTCGACGACCGCGCGGGCACCCCCGACGGTGGCCGCGTCCGACAGGTCGGCGGCGGGGGGCGGCGGCACCGCGGCGGCGGCAGCGGCCGAGGCGGCCGCGTCGGCCGGCGCGCCGCCCGCGGCGGCAGCGTCCACCGCCAGCTGCGCGAGCGCGCTGACACGCGCCGAGGCCGCGATGGCGCGGCCGCCGGCCGCCGCCGCCGGCCGCCGCCGCCGCCGCCGGCCGCCGCACCGCCACCACCGCCGCGGCAGCGGCCGGCCCGCCCGGCGTCTCGGTCGCGTCAAGAGTGGCGGCGACCTGCGGGACGCCCAGCTCGCGGCGGCCCACCGGCGTGCCGGGGCCGCCGACAAGCGCGGCGGCGAGCGCCAAGGACGCCACCACCGCCGCCGCCCGGTCAGCAGAGATGGCGCCGCTGCCACCACCATCACCGCCACCGCCGCCGCCCCCGCCGCCCCCGCCGCCACCCCCGCCGCCGCCGCCGCCGCCGCCGCCGCCGCCGCCGCCGCCGTTGCCACCGCCGCCGCCGCCATGGGCCGCCTCCGCGTCAGCGACGGCGGCGGCGCAGACGGCGGGCCGCCACGCGGCGCGCAGCCAACGGCGGCGCGTCGACGCGGGCACGCCTCCCTCCCTTGCCGACGCGCGACCGCCCACCCCCCCCCCCCCCCCCCCCCCCCCCCCCACCCACCGCGACGTGCGGGTGACCGCCGCCGCCGCCGCCGCCACGGCGGCCGGCCCGGACGCGGCCGTGACCGCCGCCGCCCGCGCGCGGGTCGACCGCCCGCCCCGCGACGCGGCGGGCGACCGCAGCGCGCCGAGCGCCGCCGCCGCCGCCGGCGGCGGGCGCACGGCGGCGGCGCAGCCGCGCAGCCGCGGTGCGTGGTCGCCTCGCGGCAGCGACGCGGCGGCGGGGATGCGGCGGCCAGCGCCGGGACAGAGAGCGCCCGTGCGCGCACCGCCGCCGCCGCCGTCGGCGTGACGCTCGCCCGCGGGGTGCGCGCCGCGGCGCGCGCCGCCAGCACCGCCGCGGTGGCGGTGCGGAGCTCGGCCGGTGGGGGCGCCTCGGCGGCGGCGGCGGCGGGGGGCACCTTGTCCGGTCCCTGCCCTACCCCCCAGTCCGCATCCGCTGAAGCCGATCGCCGCGCGCCAAACCAAGGAAATGCCGTGTCGGTACATAGCAAGCGCATAGCACATGTCGAGGATGACCGGGCGGTCACTTGCATCGTCCGCAGACCTCGTATGAGACCTGCTTCCTTACGAAGCACAGCTGCCAGTCCCACTTTTTTTAAGTACATCGATTTGTGTGGGGGATCAAGTCGATGGTCGGCTTTTCACCTGTTGACGCCGCGGCGGCGACGACCGTAGCCTACGTCTGCACCCTGCCTCTCATCATCGTTCCTTCACGACGCCTCGTTCCGGTGCGAGCCGGACTGTGTGTCGGTCGCCCTCGACCGCTGTGCCGGTCGCTCTGTGCACTCCGTACGTCTGACGCACTGACCTGGCTGTGCATTGGCTTTGGCATACGAGTACGTGTTGCTGCTCTGGATCTCGTTGTATCTGTTGGTGTGTGCTGGCGCTGATGATCCACGGTCTGCGACCGTGAAGTTACACCCGTACGCCCCTCGGGGAGGATGATGTTTGTAACGCCTCCTTCGCTTACTGAGCCTTTTCCGCACGCCCTGTTGGTTGTATTCTCGTGCGCTGAGTGTATCCACAGCATGGGTTTCTGACGGCTGCTGCGCGGTTGTGGCGGTCAACAACTTGCTGGGGCTCTCGTTTCTGGCTGACTGTTCCCCCTTTTGCAAACGACTGCAAACGTGGCTGTACACCCGCTCCTCCGGACACGTCCTCTCTGTACAGCTGAGCGCCATGGGTATGACCTTTGTACGGAACTACGAGTGTGTACGCATAACAGAAATGTCGAGTTTGCAACGATCTTGACATCTTCGCATCTGCGGAAGAGGAAGCCCAGACACCAGTCACAGTGGCGAGTGGTGAGGGCAGGTGGTATGCTCATGCTGCCCTCATTCATGCCGGCGCGCCTCGGGACGTCCATTCAACAACTCGTTTCGCCCACTTGGGTATGTTCAACAGATCGCTCCTTCTCTCCCCAACCCCGCCTCCGCTCCCGCCCCACTTGACACCATCAACCAGTGCATGGCACAACACAAGCCTCACCGCTGCCGGTCAAGCGCTCAAAGCGACACGCCATCGGCCGGCACGAGCCCCCCCCATCCGAGCGCAACCGACCGCCCCGTGGACGTTGCCCACGCGGTGGCACGCCACACGCCGCGCGCCACGGCGGCAGCCCCCCCCAGCAGGTCCCCCCGCACGCCCGCCGCCGCCGCGGCACGCGCAGCCGCCACCGCAGCCCGCGCCAGCGGCAGCGGCAGCGCGTCGGTCCACTCTGTGACGGCGACGCCGCCGACGACCAGCTCCCCAGCGGACACGTGGGGGTGGTAGAGGCCCACGCCGGGCATGCCCGCTGTCACGCGCGTCACCGTTACGGCGGTGGCTGCCGACCCAGCAGACGCGCCGGTCAGGCGGTCGCCCGCGGTCAGGGACCGCGCTGGCACCAGTCGGCCCGTGGCGCCCACCCGCACCAGGTGGCCCGCCGAGAGCAGTAGCGGCGAGCCGGCGCCGCTGTGATAAACCCCCACAAAAGGGTGAACGCCAACGGCGGAGCGGTGGCTCCACCCCGTCACCGTGGCGGCGGCGGTGGCGCCATCGGGCAGCACCACCGTCACGGCATCACCGGTGGAGAGGGTCGCCAGCGACACCACGCCGCCGGGCGTGAGCACCGACGCCGACGCAGGGAAGCAGGCCGGCTCATCCGACGTTGCCGGCGTCTCTGACGGGGACGCCGCCGCTGGAGTCGGCGCGGACGGACCCGCCACAGCCGGCGGGGGCGTCACCGTCACTGTCGGCGTGGCCGCGGGCGTCGCGGCGACAGGGGACGCCGCCGGTGACGGCGGAACCGCAGGGGAGGTGCTGTTGCCGGGCACGACCGACCCGCCACCCGGCCCCTTCGCGGCAGCACAGCCCCCTGGAACGTCGGGGCCAAGCGAAAGGACTTCGGTGCTATCGCGGGCGTTGCCCGCCCCAATCTTGCCAGACCCGGCCGTCACGTACACGGCGCCGCCGCACGAGGCGGCGCCGACGCCATGGCGGGCCTCGGCCAGGTCTGGGTACTTGACCCACCGGCCGGTGGCCACGTTGAGCAGATCCGTTGTCGCAAACGCCTTGCCGTGCCCTTCGCCGCCGGCCAGCACCAGTGCCGTACCGACAATGGCGGTAGCCGAAGCCGCCCGTGGGGTGGGCAGGTCCGGCACCATGTGCTCAGCAGCAGACAGCCACGTCATGTTCTTAAGATCCAGCACCTGTAAACAGAAGAGAGGGGGACAGAAAAGGGCAGGGTGCGCAGCAAGCCGGTTCAAAACAGTGAAAGAAGGGCAGACGGTCGCAAACACGTGCTGTTGCGTGAGACACAGACACACACACTCGCGTACGGAAACGAGACAAAAGCATCCCCCTGGGCACCAGTGTCGACCTTCTGACAAGCACCTCCACCTCCACACACGGGCCTTTGCATTATCCTCCACGCTCTGCCACTCCCCCCCCGTCCGCCACCACAAGAGCCCATCCGTGCCCCCCCAAAAACGTACGTCCACCTGTTTGATGGTGAGGTTCAAAAAGGAAGGGTAAGGCGCCCCCGAGTCGCGCCCCCCCGCGGCAACGAGTCGCCCGAGCACGACGCCGACGCCAAAGTGGTCGCGCGGGTTGGGGATATCCGCCAGCTCCGCCCACTTCTTCGTCACCGGGTCGTACGAGTCGACCCACGGGACGACCTTGGAGTTCTCCGCGTGGCCGCCCACATTGCCGCTGACCAGGAAGAGCTTGCCGCCAGCCCACGCGGCGCCGCCCCCCCCCCGCGGGCGCGGGATGAGGGGCCCCTTTGTCCACTTGTCCGTCGCCGCACAGTAAATGTAAATGTTGGGCACCTCCGACTCGGTCGGGTACGGCCCCGTGAACGCGCCCGCCGCCCACAGGCACCCGTCGGGCCCCGTCGTGGCCTGGAAGTGGTGCAGCGGCAGCGGCGGCGCCGCGCCCGCCACCCACGCCTTGGTCTCTAGGTCCAGCACGCCCACGGGCGTCAGCGCGCGGCCGCCAACGAGACAAAACTTGCCCTCCCCGCACCGCGCAAACGCTGTCTCCTGACGCGGCGGCAGCGTCCCGGTCGTCGGCACCGTCTTCCACGTCAGCGTCGAGGGCGCGCCGGGCTGCGCGCCCGCGGGCGACAGCACCGCCGCCGCGGCAGCCGTCAGGGTGGCGGCCGCCGCCGCCGTCAGCATGCGGCGCGGCATGGTGGCAATGGGATGCGGCGAGGAAACAGGGGGGGGGTGGCCCGGCGGGCGGGGGAGGGGATGGCCCGCACTGGAAGAAGCGCACACCCAACGCAAGCGCTCAAGCGCGTCCCCGTTGCGGGATGGTCGGCGGCGCAGCCCCGCCGGCGGCACTGCCGGCGCTGCTTGCACACAGCTCACCCGACTTGAACAGACTGTGTGCAGTCCCACCCTCCCGCACCGCCTGGCTCAGGGTTCGCACGACCGCCAGCGCGCCGGCTGCATAGCGCGTCGCCCCGCCCGCGCCTCGCTGGCGGGCAATCCCAGCGGCACTGGCGCAAGGGCGTGATAACCCCCACCCGCGCCGCCTGCCGGCCAGTTACGTCCGCAACCTCCCCCGCCCCACCCGCACGCTCCCCAGCCACGTCAATG
The DNA here is from genome assembly GCA_008729055.1 of Pyropia haitanensis. Taxonomy (NCBI): domain Eukaryota; phylum Rhodophyta; class Bangiophyceae; order Bangiales; family Bangiaceae; genus Pyropia; species Pyropia haitanensis. The sequence goes on from SDUX01000007.1 coordinate 4,717,009, forward strand.
CAAAGCAAAGGTTGTCTGACAGGGTCGTGCACGTCCCGCAAACGCCGCGCGCCCTCCCGCCGGGCGGCGCGGCTGTCAACACGCGGCGGCAGCCGGGGCGGAGGTCGGCGCGGGCGCCACCCAACCCCCCCCTGCCGCCGTCTGGGCGCCGGGGGTGCGCACGCCAGCACCGCGTCACACCGTCAGGCAGCGAGCGGCCTCCCCCCGCGTCAGGCCCGCACCCCCCACGCCACCACCCCCCCGCAGTGGCATCGGTCATCATTGTCAACGGCATCAACGGGACAGGCGCCGCCGCCGCACGTCGCGATGCGCATTCACCCGGCCGACAGGATGACAAGACGGGTGACCCCGTGTCTCAGAGTGGCGGCGGCGCGCGCGCGTGACCCAAACGGGAGGGACTGCGCCCAAGCGGCCGTCGACGACGCTGGCGGCGGGGGTGTCAGGCTCGCGGCGCCAGAGCACAGCGGCGGCGGGTACGTGACGGCACTTCAGAGTGACTCCCGCCTCGGCGCCCGCTTGAGCCTGGCCACGGTGCTGCGCTGACCTCGTACTCTCTCCAAAGTAGGGACGAGACCTTACATCGCGGAAGTATGAAGATGGCTTTGGTCATTTTGTGGCAACCCGTGCGTCATTCAGGGTTGGAAGATTCCATGTTAATGGCTTCTGGGCGCTTAAGTTCACTTTTCACTGAAGACTGTTGAGCGTTAAGTGCTTGATTCATTCATCAATTGAACTTACAACAAAGGCTGGCCAATGTTCTGTAATCTCCCGCCATGTCCTCCCATACGCTGATGGCCCCACCACTTGCCCCGCCAAGAGCGAGGTGCTGTCTACTGCTTGAAGGTTAGCCACCAGTGTCGTGCCACATGAGACCCCGTACGGCTCGGCAGGTTCGCGCGCAGCCCGTTATCGGCGCAGACCCCACCTCCACCACACGCTGAGTGAGGTGCTTCACTGCGTCGTTGGTCCTCTGCCATCTGTCCCAGTCACATTGCCCGACCCGGTTCGGGACTGCGGTCAGTATCGACCACCACCATCGCCCTCTCGTGGACGGCGACCGTGAAGGGCACAGCCCAGCGCCGCACGGAAAGGCTTCGACGACAGTAGCGGTCGTGGGGGGGGGGACCGAAGAGACACGTCGATGACCGGGCACGCCCGAAGCTAAGCCTCGACCAGATCTGGGCAGGAAGTCCGCCACGTTGTGCCACGTTTACGTTAAGTTCAACTTTACTGTTTCCTCCTTCATGAAATTTGGTACATATTCAACGTTTATTCAGTTTTACTGAATATCAAGGTGCCAACCCTGACTCCGTGGGCATGCATGGCGCACGAAACAGGCATACAGTACCGTGCGACAATCGTGCGGATATTAGACGATTTGGCCGATTTTGCAGCCTCTTGCACGCATCTGTTTCGCCTCGTAAATACTGGTTGCAGCCAAATAACAGATCTCTAAAGTGTACTCGGTGGTGGCCCCACTGCGCCGCGGGCGTTTGCCCCCCGCTGCCGCCGCTCCCATGCTGCGCTCTCTGCCGTGCCCCCCCCCTGCCACTGCCGCGACCTCCGCCGCCGTCTGGCCGCTGCCTCGTCCCCCACGCGCTCCCTCCCGTCCCTGCCGCCGCGCCCTCCTCCGCGCCCGTCACCTCTGGCTGGCCGCTTTCGCCGCGGCCGCTGCCGTCCTCACGCTCCGCCCCGCCCCCGAGGGCGTGGCGACCGAGGGGTGCCCGCGGGGGTGGTGCCGGCGGGGGTGTCGGCGACCGGCGGCGGTCCGACGTGGCGGCGGACGGTGGTGGCGGTCGTGGCTGCGGCAGGCCGGTCGGGGGACCGGCTGGGGGCGAGCCCGCCAGGCCCGCACCGTTCCCGCTGCCACCTCCCGTTTGGCGGCCGGTGCTCTTCCCCGCCGCCACCGCCGCCGCCGCCGTCCCGCCCCCTCCCCGTCGCCCCTCCCCCCCCGTCCATGCCGACACTGCCGCCACCACCGCCGCCGCCGCCACGGCGGCGGTGGAGGCCACCCCCGCCGCTGCCCGCCTGCGGGTGTCCGGCACGCTCGCGGACGTGGCCGGCAGCGCCGTTGGCGACGTTGCCGCCGAGGCGGGCAACAAGTTTGTGTGCGCTGTTATCCACACCGCCGCCGCTGCGGCGCTGGGGCTGCTGGACGGGCCCGTGGCGCGGCCGACGGGGGCCCGCATCGAGTCGCTGACGCGGCGGCGACGGCGGCGGCGGCGGCGGCGGCGGTGGCTGCGGCGGCGGCGGCGGCGGCGGTGGCGGCGGTGGCGGCGGTGGCGGCGGTGGCGGCGGTGGCGGCGGCGCCGACGGTCTGGTCGTGTGCGTTTTCCGCACCTTGACGACGGTGGACGTGGCGGCGGCGGTAGTCGACCCGCGGTCCGTGATGGGGACGACTACGTCCGGCGGCGCGGTGGCGTTGTGGGCGGACGCCCCGCGCCGCACCGCAACGGTTCGGCAGGTGCGAGGCGACGCCCGTCGGCCACGGCGATTTGGGGGGGTGCCCGTGCGAGGCAAAGCCGAGGCGGCGGCTGCACGTGACGGGCGTGCCGCCCCTGCCGCCACGCGCGCCAAAGGTGCGGTTTTTCAACTGGGCGTGGTCGCCGTCGGGTGCCCTGTCGGGTCGGCCGCGGTGGCCACGGCGGCCGACGGGGACGCGGCGGTCGTCTCGGCGCACACGACGCGGCGGCCGCCCCCCTGCCTGGGGCCGTGCCCGCACCGCCCGTGCGCCGGTCGTGGCACGCACGCCGCCCACCGGCTGGCAGACGGGCGTCTGCGGCGGTGTGCGGACGCCGGTGCGCGGGCGGTGGTGTGGCGCGGCTCGCCGGCGTCCGCCCCGCCACGAGGGGGGGGCGACGGCGACCCCGCGGTCGGCCGCGGCGGGGCACGCAGCCGCCGCGGGCGGCGGGCCGCGCTCGCCACGCGCGGCGGCCATTGCGGTCGGCGCCGTGGCCGCGGCGCTCGGCGTGCACGTGTTGCCACTGCCGCTGCCGCCGCCGCCCGAGAAGGAGGACCTCCGGACCGTCGCTGTGCTTGTCGCCACCGCCGCCGCCGCGGGTGGCGGCTGCAACGCTACTACCTCGTCAGCGGCAGCGGCCGCGGAAGTGGCCGTCGCCACTACTGCGACTGCCACCGCGGCCGCCTCCACGGCCGCCACCGCCGCGGCTACCACGGCGGACGCTTCGCTCGTCTACTGGCTCCTCGTCGCACTGGGAGTCCAACCGCGGCCGCGGCGACCGGTTGGGGGTGCCGAGATGTGGCGGCCCGCGAGCGCGCTCGCCGAGCCGGTCACGGCCCGTTGCGCTGCCCTGTCGCAGTACGCAGCTGCTGGCTAGCCGCGCGTGCGAGGTAGCGCGGAGCGCCGGCTGCGGTCAAGGACACCCTCACAGCTGTGGCGGTGGGGCTGTCGACCTTCCCGCGCACCTCTGGCGGGGCGGCGCGGGGCAGGCACGGCAACGGCAACGGCAACGGCGACGGCGACGGTGACGGCGACGGCGACGGCGACAGCGACGGGGTGGGCGTGGGGTGCGGGCGGCGGCGAGCCCCTCGCCCCAGCCGGGCGCGTCACCACCATAGACTCGGTAATGGGGGGGTGGTGCTGGTCGGGGTCGTGCAAGTCCACGCGGTGAACCCGGCGGCGGCGGCACGGGCGGAAAACCTGGGCGGCGCACGCGTTTTTGAACCATGGCGAGGCTCGAGGCGGCGCTCCACGCCGTCAGCGCGCACGAGCCGCGGTGCGAGCCACCACTACCGGCGGCCGACTGCTGGCAGTGTAGCCGCACCCGTCTCCGCAGCCGCCGGCAGTGCGCCCGCCACTGTGGTGGCTGGCGGCCGGCCAGGAGGAGGGACGACGACGAGGCCGTCGCGGCCGCCGCGGCCGCGCACGGGTGAGCGGCCCGCCGCCGCCGACGGCGCACACTCCCGCACGCCCCCGTCATGGACGCCGAGCCGCAGGTCGTGGCCGTGCCTGTCGGCCGGCGCGACGAGGCGTCCGCCGCGGCTGCCGCGGCTGCTGCCGCCGCCGCGGCCTGGTGGCGGTGGTGGGCTCACCACCCCCCTGCTGGGCACGGCGGCGGTGCTGCTCGTGGCGGGCGTTGCCGCGGCGGCGGCGCCCGCGACGAGCGCGTCGAGTCCGCCACGGGCGGAAGCGGCCGGGCACCGACACGCGGGGCGGGGCGCGCTGCTGTTTTCACACGTGAATCATCAGTCAAGAGCTGCAAAGGTCAAGAGCTCTCGCTGCCATTGGTTCACCGGGATTTGGGTGCTCGACCAATGGCAAATTGATCAACGCTCGATCTGCCAGCACCGAATTGACGATGCGTCAGCGTAACTACTCAGTGCTTGCCTGGCCTACAGATTCCGAACCGAGGCTCCAAGACTCCCGGGTGTCTGACGGAGCAACAAGCACAACACAGAGGGCAGCCGCCAGCATGATTCGTAGAGCGCCTCAGAGCACCACCGCGGGGACTTTCCTACTGTACGCGCGCTCATGGACGGCTGCATCTGTCCCGTCCCATGTCCAGTGTCGGCCAGAGTCAGCTGGTCGACGCCGCTAGTCGTGCGCCTTGCCACTTTGCGGGCATTGCTGGACACGATGCCGTCTTCCGGCTGCCCAAGCTGTGGCTGTCACCCGTGTCTGCCACCTGATCTTGGCCTGTGACAAGGGCTTTCCAACAAGGATGCCCCGCTTCGGCTGCCGCCCAACCCACCCGTGCATCGGAACACGCAGATCGATCCCCAGCGGGTCGAGCCGGCCGTGCAACCACAGGGGTGGCCTTTCGCCGCTCATCCCGAGCGTCGGGTCGGGACCTTCGAGGATCGCCACCGAGCCAGAGCGATCAGGCTCTTCTTGGGGGAGCCGGGTGCCGGGAGTGTGGTGGAGATGCGGCCGCTTGTGCCGTCAGGCGACGCCTGTAGCAGCTGTGCAGCACAGCCGTCGTCTACTGGTCGGATGCCGACGAGTCTGAGCGAGGCCTCCGTGAGTGGCTGGCTCAAACGCGGGGGGACAAAGTAACAGGGCAAGTATCCATCCGCCGAGCAGGATCCCACGGCACGGGGCACGCGAGCGGGTGGGTCAAGGACCGTCCAAAAGCCGCCCGCCCCCACGCGCTCGCGCAGGTGGGAGAGTGGCCAGCGCGGCGGCTCTTTTTATGCACCTCTAAATTTGGGGCGTGCGACGGGTCCGGTGGCCCGGCAACCGTGTCCGTCCTCACCGCGCTGGGTCGCCACCGGCAAGCTGAATTCTGGTGGCGTCTGGCTGGTCCGGACGTCCGTGCGGTCCGAGCGCAGCGCATCCAATGGGGTTGGCAGCCGCTTCGGCGCGGCGCATCCAATGGGTGGCTGCAACGTGCCCATTCTCGCGATTGGCTGCCAGCCTGTGGCGAGCACCCCCCCGTGCCGGCACACCAGCCGAGGGGCCTGTCAACCGCCTGCGCGGCCGGTGCAAAAAGCAGGCCCCGCAAACGTACCTGGCAAAGCAAAGGGGCTGTTCTTGGGCGGACGACACAGGCGACACGCGCGTTGGCTTGCCGCCGTCGGCGGCGGCGGGCGTGGCCAGCTATGTCGCGCGGCTCTCAGCACGCGCCAGCGCACCTCTAACGTAGTCGTGTGATGCGCGGTCGTACAGGGGGATGTACCGACGTTGTTTCGCCTTGACAGCAACCACCACAAGCCCTGTTCCGCGTGCCCTTGACCTGCGCCAGTCCTGTGAGACGTTGTTGTCGGCCGCGGCGAAGGGGCACCCCAGCATTGTCCTGACACGGCCGCGGTGGCGGGCGCTCGTGCCAGCCCCCCAGAATGCTGGATCAGATGGGTAGAGCGGGCGTCCCGCAAGAAACCACCCGCGGCGCCCGCACGCTGTGCTGGATCCTCCGCCCGTCCATGGGGCGTGCCGCTGTGCCGGAATACACCTGGCTGACGAGCTTATGTCCAAACAATGTATCCACGTTGTGGCGCATGCAGACAGCGCTGGCCGCATGTAGATGCTCTGGCATGGTATGCTCCCAGAGCGTTCTCGACGCGAGCAGACTGTTTCCCTCGAGGAGAGAGCGCGGTTGCGCATGCCCCAGGGACCCGGCGGTGGCGCCATCGGTCCTATAAGAGTCTGCCTGCCGGTCCGCTCGCATGCCTTTTGTCCCCCAACGGCCGCCATCGACCAACCATCCACCTACGCAAGCTTCGCGACCACCCCTCCCTTGAATCACACTCCCCAACCCCCTCTCGTCCACATACGCCAGCCCCGCTCATATCCCCCGCCCCTCCCGCCGTCCACAATGAAGTCCTTCATGGCTCTGCTTCTTCTGGCCGCCCTGGTCGTCGTCGCTGCCACGCCCTCTACTGTCTCGGCGGCGCCCATGGGCGTCGACACGGCGCCGCCCGCCCTGGGCCTCGACGCCGAGCACGCGGCGGGCGCGATCAACGAGTGGACCGCCCGCGACGAGGACTCGGACAGCGACGACGACGATGACGACCGCAAGCCGCGCCCGTCGCCCGCGTACTAGCTGAGTTGAAGCCAACCACGGCCGGTCGGTGGCGTGTGCGGTCGGTCCGAAACGAACGGGTCCATCGTACTGTGTCTGGGGCTGCCAACGATAGCCCGCCACTTTCGGTGCGGTTCGTGATGTTGGCCGATGCTTCTCGAGTGTCCGGCCAAGACTCACTGGCATTGACGGGGCCATGTTGCTACGTGCGCGGCTCGACTGGCACACCAGAAGGACGCGCGTCATGGTGACGTCTGTATTTGTAGCGGTTTGTCCATTGTCAGTGATTGTTGGCCATTTGACTAAATAATGGTAACGTGGCAAGGATTCCCTGCTTCGTGTACTCCGGTTGTCTACGACTCTCGGGCGGGAGAGGGTCTGCATGTTCGCACACATAAAAAGCGGTCCACCACGGACTCAAGGTGGAGAAAAACTCCTTCCCTTGCTCTTCTTGTTCCTCCATGTACGTCCCGTGCCGTACGCACACGGCGAGCAGTGCCCCATGAGCTTGTATCGTCCCGCAAGGCTGCGAGGCATGTGTCCCTGTCGTGTGCCCCAAGACTGCTTGAGCTTTCGACGCTCATAGCGTTCCCTGCAGTGCCGTCCTCTTCGCGACGTGTTGAAGAACAGAGGTAGGCGGCGGCGCGGGGTCTCGCTGGTCTTTTCTGCCTGAATCGCTTCCTCTTGGCGCACGCACTCTCGCGCCGCGTACCTACCCATCAGCGGACCATGGCGCGTCGCCACGCTGGCCGCCCACAGGGACGGCCGCCGCCCGTAGCCCGCCCCTCCCGCATCTTGCCCGGCCATCACTCGGGCTTGACCACCCCGGCCACGCGCAGCCCCCTCGCGAGCGTGTCCAGCGCGCGCCGGTCCTTGGGCGGCAGCACCGGCGAGCCGTAGCTGACCGCCTCGGCGGGCACCGCGCCACCCGCCCCCGCCGTGGCACCCGCCGCCCCCTCCGTCTTCTCTCCGCCCCCGAGGAACGCAAACGCGTCGCGGAACTCGGCGGGCCCCGCCGGCACGGGGCCGTCAAAGTGGGCGGGCAGGACGGACGTAAAGTCCCACTCGCACACCGCGTCGACCCACCGCTGCACGCTGCGGCGGATGGAAGGGAAGACCAGGATGCGCACGACGGGCGCAACGACCAGCCGCCCCGCCGTCGCGGCAAACGCCGGGCCCGGGTCGATGAGGTCAAACGGCACAAAGTAGAGGACGAGGAGGACGATGCGCTGCCAGCCGCGCGCGGCACGCGCCGCCGCGTCGGCCACGTCGGTGCCCGCCGCGGGCAGCGCCGCGGCGGCGGCGACGCCGCGGCCGCCCCGCCGCAGGCGCACCAGCACGTTGTTGCGCGCGTACGTCTCGACGGCGGCGGCGGCGAGGACGGGCGGCGGCGACGGCGGGATCCACACGACCGCGTCGGTGACGAGGAGCGTCTTGGACGCGGCGTGGAAGAAGGCCACCTCGGTAAACGGGAAGGGGCCGAGGCCGGCGGGGCCGAGCACCCGGAAGGGGAGCTCCGCCGCCCACGCCGGCGGCGCCGCCTCGTCGAGCACCTCTGCGCCAAAGATGCCGAGCAGCGGCAGCGGCAGCGGCAGCGGCCACGTCCACTGCGACGGCGCGACGTGCACGCGCGCCGACGGGAAGCGGCGGCTCATCGGGCCGAGGTAAATCTTGTGCTCGTACGCAAACGTCGGGAGCACCAGGTGTTCCACGTCGCCGCCGAGGCCACGGAGCAGGCCAACACACTCGGCGGTCGGCGCGACGGGCGCGTGCACCCACAGGCCGCCGGTCGACAGGCGCACGACGGTCATGCGGATGTTGGTGGCGACGTTGGTGAAGCCGAGGCCGTGCTCCTGTTCAAAGCACCAGACCGTGTCGGGCACCACCTCCGTGACGGTCGTCCGACGCACCAGCTGCGGCCGCAGGGGGAAGGGGAAAAAGGTAAAGTTGAGGTACCCGCGGCCGAGCAGCGACGCCCGCGGGCGGAGCGCCCCGGACCGCCGCCGTGGGGTAACGGCGGGGGGCGCACCGCCCGGGGGGGGGGGGGGGGGGAGGGCGCCGCCCGCAACGGCGGCCGACGGCGGTCGAGCGCGTGCCGCCGCGGGCCGGCGGCGGCGCGCGCGGGGCGCGCCGTCACAAACGCCGGCGGCGGCGGTGGCGGCGGCGGCGGCGGCGTCGCCATGGCCGCCCGGTTCCGCCAGCGGCCGACGGGACGGCACCAGGGGGCGCAGGCCACAAGGAAATGGCGGCCAACGCAGGACCCAGCACGGCCGCCGTCAGCCCAGAGCGCGACGGAACGGGGGCGGTGCCGGGCGTGGCGGCGCAGGCGGGGGAGGGGTGGCGGCCGCTGACGGGCGAGGCGGGGGGGGGTGGAACCACGGTGGTGATCCATGATCAAGGTCATCCGAGGTGCAGGCGTGCACGCGCATTGCCCGCGGCTGTGTCTCGCGCGGACTTTCACTTTTCGTGACCGTCCCGTCCCCGAAAATCTTTGGGGGGTGGCTGGCGCCCGTCTGCCGCCCGCTTTGCCAGCGACCGAGACGGGATGGGTGTCCCGGGCAGACCCGACCACCGAGGCCCACCGCCACCGCCACGGGACGGTGACGGTGCCCGCGTATCCCCCCCCCACGCCGTCAGTTCCTTTCCCCGTCCCCCTCCCTCTGGCCAGCTTCCCTTCTTCCCCCCCTCGCCCCAACCCTCCGCACCCAGCCGCTGACCTCCTTCTTCCTCGCTCCCCTCCCACCTCGGCATGGCGTCGGCCCCCCCCCCCCTCCCCCTCCTCCCCCTGCCCGTCACCCCCCCCCCCGTCGTCACCCCCCCCCCCCCGCCCCCACCGGCGAGCACCCCCTCCTCTTCCGCGTCATGCGGCTTGTCCGCCCAACGCCGTCCCGCCGGCCAACCATGCCGATGCTGCCCGACTTCCCCCCCCCCCCCCCCCCAGCGGGCATGCCGCCCCGCCGCCGCCGCTGCCGCCGCTGCCCGGCGTGCCGGCCGCCCTCCTCGACGGCCCCCCACCGCCGCCGCCGCCGTCGGTGGAGCACCCGCCGCGGCACGAGGGGGAGGGCGCGCCGGCGGGGCTCGGCACCACCACCGTCCTGCCGTCGGCGTTTGGGAGCATCTACGCGGGGGAGGAGTTCCGGGCGCTCGTGTCGCTGACCGCCCGGTCGGGGGGGGCGGGGGGGGGGTCATCCCGGCGAGCGTGTGCGTGCGGCTCGTGTCGCCAGCGGGGGGGCGGGTGCGGCTGGCGAGGGCGGGGGGGGACGACGAGTGGCGGGCCGTGCGCGTCGGCGACAGCGGCGACGGCGGCGGCGGTGGCGGCGGCGGCGGCAGCAGCGGGGGCGGCGGCGCGATTGAGCGCGTAGGGGCGCCGGTCGTGGACATTGGCGTGCATGTGCTGGTGTGCGAGGCGCGGGTGGCCGCCGCGGGGCCGCCGCTCAAGCAGACCTTCCGCTTCAACGTGCTGCCGCCGCTGCGCGTCGCCGTCCACGTCGAGCCGTACGTGCCGGTCGGGCGGGGGGTCGTGCCGCTGCGGGGGCGGGGGGCGGTGGTGGCGCTGCCGCCGCCGCCGCTGCCGCCGACTGGCGGGGCCCCCGCCGGTGCGGACGGGGGCGGCGGGGGGGGGACCGTGGCCGCCGCGGCGGCCGCGCCGCCCGCCCGGCACCTGGTGCGGGTGTCGGTCACCAACGTCATGCCGCTGCCGCTGTACCTGTCGGCCGCGGCGATTGACGTGGCGGACGCCGCGTCCATGACCGCGACGCTGCTGACGCCGGTCGGCGACGGTGCCGCGGCGGCCGCGGCAGCGGCAGACGGCGGCCGCCGACGCGCGCCGCCCGCGTCGCACCCGTCGTCGCCCGGCTCGCCGGCGGCCGCGGCGGCCACCACCCCCCCCACCTCCCCGGCGGGCCCCGACACGTCGGCCGATGTGCGCAACGGGCGGCTGTCGGCGGCGGCGCTGGAGCGGGCGCTCCCCCCCCGGCGGGGCCTCTCCCCCGCCGACACGACCGCCCTCCTCTTCCTCGTCACCGCCCCCGGCGGCAGGCCGCCACGGCCGGCCGCGGCGCTCGGCACCCTCGGCCTGCGCTGGCGGTCGGGCGCGGGCGAGGACGGCCACCTCCCCGCCGCGGTGGCGGTGGTGGCGCCGCCGCCGCCCCCCTCCGCGCGGCGCGGCCACCCCCCCGGTGAGGAGGCGGGCGTCGCGCTGGACGTGGCGGTCGTGGCGGTGCCGGCCGCGGTGCCGCCGCACACGCCCTTTGCCGCGCGGGTGCGGGTGACCAACGCGGGCGCCGCCGCCGTGCGCCGGGTGTACGTGCAGGTGCGGCGGGACCGGGGCAGCGGGGGGGTGGTGGGCGTCGGCGTCAGCGGCGTGGCGGTGGGGGAGCTCCCAGTGGGGGGGGGGTGGAGGTGGATGTGGTGCTGATGGTGCTGGGCGTGCCGGGGGGGGGGGGGGGGGGCGGGGGGGGGGGGGAGGGGTGGGGGGAGGCCACCCTCGACGGCGTCCGCGCCGTCGAGGGGCGGGGGCGGGGGTGGGACGCGCCGCCGGTCAAGGTGGTGGTGGCAACGTGAGCAACTGGCGGTGGGCGGAGGGGGGAGGGGATGGCGAGCTCCCCGACTGGCAAGTCCCGGCGGCTCTGGCGCACGCCATTGCGGACGGCTCTTTTGGGTCTTCATGCCCAGCCGCAGCGGCTTCATCCACGACTGTGGCTGACCGCCGCGAGGATGACACACCAGCCCGCTGCGAAGCAGGGCGCGTACTACCTCGGGCTCCCCAGAGCCGCGCTCGCATCTACCTGTATCGGCCACCGTTTGGCGGTTGCGCCGGCCTCTCCTCTCCCTCACGGCGGTGCTTCTTCTCTCCCTTCCGGCCTGACTGTGCCGGCCTCTCACGTTGCCGGCGAGGCCACGTCAAGGGGTCATTGCCAAGTCTGATCCAGCGAAAGTGGGAGCTCCCGAAATGTTGCCACGTGAATCACTTTCGCTGCGAAGAAGCCGCTGGGTGCGTGCTCTTCCGATCGTCTGGCCGACCGACGCCCTCTCCCCCTCACGGCCGTCTCCGTCCTCCTCCCTTTGCCGCCCCTCTTTTCCCGCGTCCCCGCCGCCTGTCCACGTCCTGTCTTCTCCAACTCCTTGCCGCTGCTGCATCCACCAGCCGATCGACCCCCACCGGCTGCCAGTGTTCATCCGTCGCGGTCTTTCCCCCGCCCCCTTCTGCCGTCCATGGCGCTCTGCCGTTGCAGCCTCGCCGGCCGACGCCCCCCCCCTGCCGCCCTCGCGTCCCTATCGGTACGCCCCCCCCCCCCGCCCCCCCCCCCCGGACCCAACGACGGTGGCACAACAGCCACGCCCAGGCGGCGCCCTCCTTGGCGCCCCTGGCGGTAGCCCTCTCCCTCGCGCACACCTCCTGGTTTTGCCTCCCCGAGCAGGGCATGCGCACGCCCGAGTACCTCTGCGCGGGCACCGCCTTCCTCACCCCGCTGCCACCACCGCCACCGCCACCACCACCACCGCTGACGCGGGGCGCCCCCCCGGGCGGTGGTGCCACCGCCGCCGCCGCCGCCACGAGCGCGACCGCGGCTGGGCCGGCCGCCGCCCCTTCCCCCCCCCCCGACCCGCCACGGCGGAGACGGTTGCCCCCCCCCGGGTGGTGGCGGTCGCCGCCGCGCACGTCGCGGCGCCCCACCGCTTCCGGCGGTACTACCCCCAGGCGTGGATGGAGCACCTCTCGGACGGTGCCGTCACGCACACGCTCGCGCCCTTCCCCGCGGTCGGGGGGCGGGGGCGGGCCGGGCGGCGGGCGGCGGAGCGGCGGCGGGGTATAGCCGCTCCACGTACGAGGCGGCGGTCGCGGCGGGTGGGGTGCGCGTGGCGGCGGCCGCCGCGTTCCGGCACGTGTCGCTCGACGTGGCGGCGTTTGTGCTCGACGCGGCGCAGGCCGCGGCGCTGAGCCGGTCGGTCGCGGTGCTGCCGCTGGGTGTGGCCGCGGTGGCCGACCGGGTTGTGGCGGTGGGGGGGGCGATGGCCGACGCGGCCGCCGCGGACGCCCCCGCCGCGGGCGGCGGCAGCCCCGACGATGGCAACGGCGGCGGCGGTGGTGACGGCGGCAGCGGCAGCGGCGGTGGGGACGTTGGCACCCCGCCACAGTTGCCGCGGGCGGTGTCTGGGGTGGTTGCCCGCGTCGACCCCGGCCGCTCGCTCGTCCGCACCGCCGCGGGGATGGCGGTGCTGGGCATGTGTGGGGGGCCGGTCGTGGCCGCCGGCGGTGGCGGCGGCGGCGGTGGTCAAGGAGGGGAAGCGGGTGGCGGCGGTGGCGGCGGCGGGGGCGGCTGGCCGCCGCCGTGCGTGGGCCTCCTCGAGGCGCTGGTCCCGCCTGGTGGGGGCACCTGGCAGGGGCACTCGGTGGTGGTGCCGGCGGTGGAGATCGCGGCGTTCCTGGAAGACGTGGCCGCCGAGGTGGCACGGGGGGAGGCGGGCTGAGCAGCGGGGCGCTCGAGCGGGTCGGGCGGCGCGGTAGTGCGCACGGGCGGGCGGTGACGGCGGCGGGCTGGCGGCTGGCGGTCGGCTGCGGCGGTCGGGACGGCGGCGGGTGTGGTGACGCCAACGTTGTGGCGGCGGCGGCGGCGGCGGCGGCGGCGTGTGGCGGCGGTGACGGCCGCCACAGCCGACGGCGGCGACGGTACGACGCCGCCGCGGGCGGGTCGGCACGGCGTTGGGCGCGTTGCTCCTCCGCCCCCGTGATGGCCGCCGCCGTCCTGGCGCCTCCTGGGCTGCCGCCCCCGAGCGGGCGCGTGCGCTGTGGCGTTCACGCCCACGCAACTCGGCGGCCGACCGTTGTCGAGACGTGGTCATAGAGGCGGTGCTGGTCGTTGACGTGCGGGAGTCGCAGGGCGGCGTCACAGCGCAGTGCAGCTTAGAGCTGGATCCACCTCAAAGCCTCTTCAAGGCCTGATCCGGGCGGAAATCGGGCCCGGAGGCTTGAAGACCCCCTCCTGAAAGCACCGTAGGGCACGATTCCTTGAAGTGATCTTGATAAACCTTGATATGAACGTCTTTGCGGACGTGAACGAGGACGTGCGAGGTACCACAAGGTGCGCCAGAGACAGAGCTATACAGAGACGTGAGAAAGAGCCTGCACCGAGAAGAGTTTGGCGTTTTATCAAGGAAATTCAAGCAAAATTCAACCGATCGATTAAGGGGGTCGCGTCCTGCTCTCCGCTTGAAGAGGTCGTGATCGCGCCTCTCTTAACCCAAGTACGTCACTCGGCACGGTTTTCGACCGCTCGTGTGCCGAAGCAGTCCGGGTTTATGCCCTTGATTCTGGGCACTTGCGAAGCTCAACGGAGTTGATCTCGAGTGATACACCCTGTATCTCGCTTGTTTGATGAGTCTCTGTGGACTGCTTCCATCAAATGGACAACGAAGTACGCGACCGTGCAGTCTCTGATGCTCCTTCCCCGACGCTGGATGGGTTCATTGATGCCGCAGCAGTCTGGCTACGGCATGCACTGCTGGCTCGGTCGGCGGAGTCACCTGAACCGGCACCAGCGTGCCGAGGACTGTGTCGCGTGCAGCTTCAGTGCACACTCGCCTACGTCTCTGCCCCCCCCCCCCCCCCTCCCCCCCCCCCCCCCAGCCTTCTCCTCACGGACACCTGAGCATCTGCTCCGTAAATTGTAGGCAACTGCTTCAGCTGCCACGCACTTGCCAGCACCAACGCCTACCCATGGCGCACCTCCTCCCCTGGCGCGACCGCGAATTTTCCGCTTCAACCCCCCCCCCCCCCCCCCTCGTCGTCCCGATGCCTTCCGGCCACGCCTCCTCCTCCATTCCCAGACACCCCCTCCTGGCCGTCACGGACGCCCCTCATCGCTCACCTCCTCCCCTGGCGCGTCCTCCTCTTCCCGCACCCACCCCCCGCCAAACTTCCCGGTCCCCATGCCTGCCTGCGGCGCCCCTTTCTCTCGCCAAATCCCCTCGCCCCCCCAATCTTTCACTCCGCCCGATGCGCGGGGAAGTGGAGGGCGTCAGCGGTGAGGGTGGCTTCCCAAAAACGGAAAGCGGTCGTTTGCCACCGGAATGAACGGGATGAGAAGTGCGGGGGGGGCATACAGGACACTGGTGAATAGGCCGTGCGCGTGTGACGGACATCGTGTCGCTCGCTCTCTTGGCGATGACCGAAGCACGTGGGACAGGCCAGGGTTGTGACCGGGGCCGTGTCGCCTTGCTCGGTTCCGTCAGACGCCTCCAACCCGGGGGTTGGGACCTCTTGTCGGCCGCAATCGGGCAGAGGTTCTCGCGCCGATGGGGACTGACATGGAGAGTTAAGAAGAGTTGGAATGTACTGGGGCCCTCCTTAACGCACGCCTAGCTCGACCTTAGTATCGTACTTCTTTGTATTGGCTACGCCACTAAGTGTGAAGATCGGACCTTAACTTGGCCGTGTCGCGGTGCGCGCGGCGCTTTGAAGAGGTACCTCTTCAAGGAAATTCAAGGCTGCTTCAACGCCTTCCGGCCTGAAGAGGCTCTCAGGTGGATCCCGGTGCAATGTGCACTGCGCAGGGGACGGTGGTCATGTGGCGCGTCTGGCCACGGCCGCCGCCTCGACGCGCTCGTGTTTTCGTTGGATTTTGAGGGTGCGGCGGCGAAAAGATCCACAGAAAAAGTCGAACGTTTTCGGTGCTTTGTTTCGGACCCGTCCTTTTCGGTCGGCGGCGGCCGCCCGCGCCGCTGCCGTCACCTCGCCGCGGCCGCGGCGTCTGCTTGCCCCCGCCGTGGCGGGACCCCCCCCACCTCCCGCCCCCCACTTTGCCTCTGGGCGTTTGGTGTGGGAGCGCCTTCCTCCACCAACCAGCCACCGCGGCTGTCCCCTGTGCGCCCCTGCCCTGGGCGTGCCGGCACCTCGTCGGCTGTCAACCGCCTCCCGCTCCCCGGTGGGTCGCGGACGATGAGCGCCCAGCAGCCGACGCACTACGAGGTGCTCGGCGTGCACCGATCGGCTTCGGCCGCCACCATCCGCCGCGCCTACCTCGCCGCCACCCTCCGTACCCACCCCGACCGGCGCCGGCCGCCGCCGCCGCCGGTGCGGCCGGCGCGGCCGGCCGCCCCCCCCACGGCGGCCGCCGTCGCCGCGTCCTGCTCCCCCCCCCCCCGGACAAGCCCGCTGGTGGTGCCGCCGCCGACGCCACCGACGCCGCCGCCGCGTTTATCGCCGTCACCACCGCCGCGGGGGTGCTCGCCGACCCCGCCGCCCGCGCGGCGTACGACGCGCGGCTGGCCGCGGCGGCGGCGGCGGCGGCGGCGCCCGCCCTCGCCGGCACCCTCTGCGTGGACGACCTCGACGAGCCCGCCGACGGTGACGGTGGCGCCGTCGGTGGCGGTGGTGACTATACCGCCACGTGCCGCTGTGGGGGACGCTTTGTCGTGCCGCCGCGGCTCGTCGACGGCGCGGGGGGGGTGGTGCCGTGTGACACGTGCTCCTTGTCGGTCCGGGTGGTGGGGGAGGGGGGGGGGAGGTGGGGGGGGGTAAGCCGGCACCGACCCTGCCCCCCTTCAGGGGCGGCCCGCGTGTCCTGCGGTGGCCGCCCCTGCCTTGTTTGAGCGGTGGTGGGAAGGGGGGGGGGGGGGGGGGGCAGGCGAGAGTCCCGCTATGGGGGTGACTTGGCCGAGGCGGGAGCCCTCCGGCACCGACGCTGTGCCGGGCTCGGCGGCTTGGACGGCGGGACGGTTGGGGTGCGCGGCGCCCTGGCCGCGGTGACTGCCCGTCGGGATGGCGGACTAGCCTCTCCCCGCCACACGCCCAGCAGCGGGGCCACGTTCATGGCCGATGCGGCTTGGCGTGCGCCAGCCTCGGCTGCCGGCTGCCGTCGGCGGTCGCTCTCCCCTTGCTGCCCCGGAACGCCTCGTCGGCACGGACGGGGGCGGTGACGCTGGTGGCGGTCACGGTCGCCAAAGCGGGTGACAGTGGCCGGCACGAGCGGGCGGCGCCGCCTACACGCGGCGGCCGTGGCCATCCGAACCGGCACGTCGCTGGCGGCCGCGGCGTTTGCACTTGCCGCCGACGCCGCGGCGGTCCGTTTGGGGCTGGCGACGATAGCCGTCGCGACGGGGGGAGGTGTGGGGGAGGATCACTCGCAGGGGGCGGTCCATGCGGTGCCCGCGCCGGTGGGGGGTGTCGCGGGACATGCGTGGAGCGGCGGCGTGGGGAGGTTGGGGGTGGGGTGGTGGCTGCCGTCTTGGACGCCGCCGCCCGCCGCGGCGGTGCCGCCGAGGCTCGCTCTTTGACGCGGCCGGCACCGGCGGTCAACCCGCCAGCTGCCGTCGCACCGGCGGTGGTGGCGGCGGTGGGCGCGGCCGCGGCCGACGCGGACAGCCCCTCTGGAAGAGTGCCTCGCGTGGGCGGTCGAGCACCAGCGGGGAGGGGTGGGCGGAGACTCTGTTGCGAGGGCTGGTCAAGCTGGCGGGTCTGCTCCGTGCCGCCGACCTCATTTAGGTGGTGACACCGGCACCGGCAGAAGGGGCAGGGGGGCACGTAACGGTGGGCAATTCAACGGGGAGGGGGAGGGCGGGTGACGGCGGTGGTAGGTGCGGCGGCGGCGACAGCCGCGGCGACGGCGGCGATAGCGCCGGCGACTGTGGCGGCGGCGGTGGTGTTGAAGGCCCGATGGGCGCTGCCTGTCTGTCAGAGGAAACGGACGTGGCCCGGAGCCCTTGCCGACGCTGCCGCCACTGCAGCCGCCGCCGCCGCCGCTGCGTGTGCGCGCGAGCCGCGTTCCCCTAGGGCGCTGGCGCCGGCGGTGGCACGCCTGCCGTCCGTTGGGCGCCGGTGGCTGCCAGCGGGCGCGCATTCGGGCGACCGTGGCGGCGGCGCCGACGCGTCTGCTACCGCCGGTGCCGTCGG
This sequence comes from Pyropia haitanensis, assembly GCA_008729055.1. NCBI lineage: Eukaryota > Rhodophyta > Bangiophyceae > Bangiales > Bangiaceae > Pyropia > Pyropia haitanensis. Next base: position 4,734,382 of record SDUX01000007.1, read on the forward strand.
GGCGAGCAAGGCGTCGCGGTGGTTCCCTCCGAACGCCACTCCTCCCCCCCCCCCCGCCCCTCCTCGGCTCCGTCGCTGACGCTGCGCGGCCCGCACCGCCGCGCTGCGTCGGCTGTGCTTGGCGTCCTGCCGCGGCTGCTGGGGGGCGGGCCGCCGCTGCGGCGGCGGCGCGCATGGCCCGTCCGCTCGCGGGTGGAACAAGAGTTGTTGCTGTACAACCGAGGGTGGTGGGGAGACGGGGCCGTGGCCGCCCTCCCAGCTGCGCTCGTTGGATCTTGGTCCGACTCAAGACGCAGCGACGCGTCTCTGCATTCTCCCCTTTTCTCCCTTTCTCCCCGCTTCCCCCCCAAGCCAAGCTCCCGCCTTCTCACGCCCCCCTTCTCGCTGGCGATGCTTCCCGATACATCAGATGCAATTGAGGTCAGAGCACAGCGCCGAGGACACCCAGATGGTGTTGCAACAAAAGTAGGAGCACATCTCGGCCGAGTCCAGGCTGGACTGGCACGCAAACTCCTCCGACGGCGCCCCCGCGTCGTGCTCCAGGTACTCATCCTCCCAGCTCTCTGCGCCGTCAGACACATACGAAACACAAACGGAGCGTCGAGGGAAAGTAGCAGAACAGGTGGGGGAGGGTGAGAGTGGAACACGTGACACCAAAAGGGCACCGGTCAGTCAACAGTTCAACCAAAGGAGTGCTCAGCCGCAAAGACAAGAGGTACCGGCCAGAGGCAGCACCACCCACGTCGCGGCGCACGGTCAGGCCATGGACTAGTAGAGAGGTACAGGCCCACGCAGTGAACATCTCCAAAGAACGTACCACCAATTGGCAGAATCACGACCTCCTCCGTCGCACGGACAGACACGGAGGGTACGGCGGCCGCCGCCACGGCGGGCGCACCCCCGCTCGCCGGCGCAGCGACCCTCACCGGCGGCGGCCGGCGGCGGGCGCCGCCGCGCTCGCCGCGCGGCTGGCACGCCCACCCCCGCTTGCCGAGCATGCGCGCGACCAGCGGGTCGTCCTCATTCACGAGCACCGCCCCCGCCTCGTTGCGCGGCCGCAGCGGCCGCGTGTTGGTAATCCGCAGGTAGTGTACGCCGTGGACGGGCGCCGCTCGCGGCGGCTGGATGCCGGCCGTGGCCACCGCCACACACAGCCGGGAGCGGCCGCGGACGGTCTCCGCGCGGGGGGCGCGGCCGGTCAGGGAGCAACACAGCGCCCAGTGGGCGGCGGGCTCGTGGTAGAAGCGGTGGCAGCGGCGGGCCTTTTCCAGGCCCCGCACCAGGAGCCGCGCCTCGACGAGCGTCGCGGCCGCCGCCGCCCGCGCCGCGTGCGGCGCATGCCGGTCGGCCGACGCGGCACGAGCCCGTTGGAGCGCCTCTTCCACACTCGCGCCCCCTGTGGCCGCCAGCGGGCCGGCTTCCAAGTCGAGCAGCTTGGTCAAGCGGCCGCGGAACGCGGCGGGCAAGTCGGGCAGGTCCCCAGAGTTGACCGACGAACCGACTGAGGGGGCGGCGAGGGCGGCGAGCACGCCCAGGGAGGTCAGAAACAGCCAGCGCATCGTGGCCCCCGGCGGGTGCCGACCAACGAGAAGACGAAGAGGCAGAGCGGTCGTTTGGGGGGGGGGGCGGCGGGGATGAGAGCTACCCGTCGAGCAGCTGCGGGGTCGTTTGGTAGGCCTCTCCGTGGTCATCTGTTGATCAGCCGCCACAGACGGTGGCGGTACGCCACCAAAGTGATGCACGCCGCTCCGTTGAGGGGACCGCGACCAATGGACGGGCACCGCCTCTAAACCCGCCGCTGGATGCCCGCGTCGACAGCGCGGTCACAAGGATCGCGGCGCGGGGCGCACACCCGCTGGGCAGCGCCAAGAGCGGCACGACGCGCCCATAGTGACTGCCGCCACGACCAACGCCACAGACAGCGAGCGGTGCAGCCAAATTGGGGGAGGAGGGGGAGGCGGGATCCGTGGAGCCAGCGGGTGTGCGCCGGGCGGGGCACCACAGGGGGGGCATGGCGGCCATGCCGCCAATGGCACCGTCAAAACGATGGGCTGGCTGCCGTCGCGCCTCGGAATCCAACGCTGCCAGCATCAGGACGGGAGTAGAGCGACGACAGCGACGGCATCTTTACGCCGCACACGCCGGGACCGTGACGCGACGGTGACGCGCGAACAGCGGGCGCGCGGTCTCAGTCGTCTCCTCTTCGAATCCAAGAAGTCAGGATCACCACCCAATTCAGCCGTTGATCTTCCGCGCGCGCCCTTTTCCACCCGTCGTTCATCCAAGAAAGCTGATGACGCGTTGTTCTGCTCGTGTCCAGTTCCTGCTGTCCTAGACAAGGCTGGACGCCTGCACTAGCTAGGAGACCCACTGGGGCTCTCTGTTGTCAGCACGCGGACAGGACGAGTACGATTTTCGAACATCAGGATGACCGGCATGAACGCCGAAAGACGAGAGCAGATGCACTCTCAAGGCCATGAGCTGAGGAGATGACACAGCGAGAGCCAAAGGCGCCGGACGCTAACGAGAACGGCAGTCACAGCAGCGAGCCACGCACCACCCGCAACAGGCCGCAACGCCCCATGGGATATGAGAAGTGAAGAAAAAAAAAGCAAAAAACACAACAACATGAGATAAAAGACAGAACAACGGGGGAATACCCAAAAACCACACAACTCCAAAGGCAACCCACAACTCGCACTCACGCGCCCTCCCGCTAGTACCCGTGATTCAACATCTCCCACGCCTGCAGGTCGTGGGCCTGGTCGTCGCTGGCAAACTTGTCCATCACCGCCCGGTGCACGTGCTTCAGGAACTGCACATAGTCCCAGTCGTTGCCCGGCGACCGGTCCTCCACCAGCATGGGGATCAACAGCTGCCCTTCGTCGCCCTCGCCCGGCTTAGGACCACGAACCACCACCCTCACAGACGTGAGGGCAGGGCGCGCCGCAAAGATGCGAGCCATAATCGCGCTTAGTCGCTTGGCCCGCTCCGTTTCGGCAGGCACCCCAGCGTCGGCACGGACTACCAGTCGGCCACCACCCAGGTCGGAAATCACATCCATGGCCAGCTCCCTGCTGGCAGAGTTGCCTAGCCACACCACCAGCCGCTCCGCGTTCTCCACCACCACCACCCCGTCTGACGCCAGCGCCGCTGCCGACAAGGCCGTCGAGGGCGGCATGGCGACCGGCTCGGGCGGAACAGAACCGTCATTCGCGACGCCCGCCGTGTCCAAGCCGGGCAGCGGCAAGCCCGCCGCAGCTGGCAGGTCCTGTAGCACGTACATTCGCGGATAACACCGCGCCGCAATCGATGATGGTGGCAGCCACACAAGCACGGACAACGCGTGCGCCCGAGTATCTACCGACACCGCATCCGTGGCGGCCGTGGAACGAAAGGCCGCACACTTGATCAAGCCTAGCAAGTAGACCGGAAGAATCTTGATGGACTCGGGAAGGATCAGCTGCCCCGAGCTCGCTGCCGTCGTGCAGTACTTGCGGTACGCAAATAGGGTATGCGCGACCTTGTTGATGAGCGCTGCCCGCGCGGCCGACAGGGCGGTACCACCCACTAGCACCGCCGTGGCCGCACGCTTGGCCATCAACGAGAGAATGGCATCCACGTCAGCCTGTTGGAAAACGTCCGTCACGCTGGCCGCGCGCGCCGTAAAGGTGGTGTGCACACGGATCCGCCGCCGCCCCACCACATCTGTATAGAGGACCGCCGTCTGCACGCACACGTCACTGGCATTGGCGGGCGAACCGCCACCACCGCCGCCCCCACCCACACCGAAAGCGCTGCGCATACCGCCGCCTCCGCCGCCGCCGGCCGCACCTTCAGCGCTCGGCAACTTGGACTCCAGCACCAGCTCCAGCGTCAGGCATGCCTGTGAGTCAAACACCGGCGCAGACACGTCGTCGCCACGCTGCGGGCGCGCAAAGTGGCCAAGGAATTCGCCCGCCGCCTCCAGTCCAGACGTAGTCCTAACTCGCAGCAGCGCGTCAAATGCACGCACCGACACGGTGGCTGCCCAGAGGGTACGGAACAGCGAAGGCCCGTCGCGGGCAGCGGTGAAGGACGGAAACATGTGAGAGCGGCCACCGCAAGCACGGGGCAGACGCAACGTCGTGGCCGCGTCCACATAGGCTGTGGATGGGGCAAGTAGCACATCCACCGAAATGCCTGCCTCGGCAAGGGCGAGACCCAGCTTAGTGTAGACCGACGAGCCCTCCTTGAGCAGTGCAGCTTGGCGCTCTTCGCCTCCACCCAGGGCGCCACCTCCCCGACGCTCGAGCGCACCCACCCCCATGGACGGCAGCGACGAAGCAATGATGAAGGCCTTGCCGCCCGTGTCGCCCAATGCTGCTTGCACCGCTGCCACAGCAGCCCCAAACGCACAATCAGATGTCACGCCATCTGCTGCAGTGCTACCAGAAAGGCCATGCGCCGCCAGTGCCGCGTCAATCGCGGCAGCACCCTGCGTCGGCGTCAAAAAGAGAGCATGGCCCCCAACGGGCACAAACGGCTCGTCAATGTCCGGAGCAATGAGCGTGGAAACGGTCGGGTTGCGAGCGTCGAAAAAGTGCAGCACGCTGCTGAACGTGAAGATGGCCACGCGAGCGCCCGTGTACGGCGCTCCCGCAGGCGTCTGGGCCGTGGTGTCCCCGGGAAGCGCGGCAGAGGTAAGGATCGTCTTGATCGAGCGAAGAGCTGCTGACGCTAGGCCGGATCGCACGGCCCCAAGCGAGACGTCAATTGCATATACGTAGCGCGGAGCCGTCGGCTGGCGCGTCCAGTAGTCCGGGTTGTTCACGATGTAGTCAACAGAGCCGCGGTAAAACTCGGGCCGCATAGACGCGTCCGCACGGTAGCCCGTCGCCGGGTCCACCGCCGCGTAGTGCTCCGACGGAGTGTCGCCCGAAAAGCCACACAGGTTGCAGCTGTACTTGGCGCCCGACGACATGAAGCGAAAGCCGGGATTCGCATACGCCCGGCAGCGGTCACAACGGAGCGGACCATTCGGCAGGTCCACCGTCGGGATGGCCGCCTCCCCCATCGCCGCGTCCGCAAACGGCGTCAGCACCACTCCCAATGGCAGAGCGGCCTTGGTCATAATCGCTGGCTCCGCTGGAATGGACCTCGTTGTCACCCGCTGGTAGCGAACGGTGCAGGACCCCTGATCTTCCGCCACGTAATCCGCGTTGGACAGCGGGGGGATGACCGTCGTCGGCGCCACGGAAGGAATCGAGCACGCGATGCGTTCCCGGGGAGCACCACACGTCGCCTCCAATGCACTGGGCCGGGGCATGCCGCCCGGGTCCAGCCGTGCCGGCGGCGCAGCTGGGGCGCCACCTGGCGGGCCCGGCGGACCTCGGACCCCCGGTGCGCCCGGCGGCGGCGGACCAAACTGTCCGGGGGCCATCGCCGCGGACTGGCCAGGCGACATTGCGGCGCCGCCCTGCGATGACTGCTGCTGTTGCAAGTTCATAGCACCAACCTGGCCGGCCAAGGCATTTACGCCGCCACTAGCCCCGGGCCGGGGAGGCATCGCGTACATGGGCGGCGCCGCGGCAGAGGAGGTCGTCACATTGGCTGGTGGCGGTCGCATGGGCGGCGCCACACGCGCCGGCGCCGCCGGCGCCGGGTAGCGTGGCCGCATAACCGAACGGCCTGGTGGACCACCAGCGGCGGAGTACGTCGCCCCATTCGGCGCACCGCTAACAGGTTGCTGCTGTGGCGGCTGCTGCGTCGGCGGCGGCGGCTGCCGCTGCTGCTGCTGCTGCGGATGCTGCTGCTGCTGCTGCTGCTGCTGCTGAGGCAGCGGCGCCGCACGGCCAAATTGCTGGCTCACCGGAGGAGCCGCCGTCGGCGCCCCCCCCGGCCGGGGCGCCTGCGACGGCTGCATCTGCGGAGACGGCTGCCGACCAAAAGACTGCGGCGCACCCCCCGGTAGTGTCGGCCGTCCGTACTGCTGCGGCGCCCCCGTCGGAGGTGGTGCTCGCCCATACTGCTGTCCCGCTGCCGGTGCGCCAACGGCGGGCGGCGCCGCCCGCCTAACCGCTTGCGGACCGCCAACATACCCTTGTGCTATCGGCTGCTGCTGCGGCTGTTGCGGCTGCTGCGACACGGGCGGCACCGCCCCCACACCCGGGTAGGTCACTTGCGATGCGTTTGGCCGCTGTGGCCCTGCGCCCGGCTGCCCCGGCATCCCGGGGCGCGCCTGCGGCGGCGCGTTGGGGTAGCGGCCAGCCTGCATGATGATGGAAGCAGCAGGACGAAAGATCGCGGCCCGCGCCAAGTAGGAAGCGGGCCGTAGCCACCACCGCAGGCGACGGTGTAGTTCAACAGAATAGAAGCGCGACAGCGAAAAACAGACAAGCAATGAGAGTAGGTAGAATGAGGCGCCGCCTCAGCCCCGGTCCCGCTCCACCGTGTCCCTCACCAGGTGATGCGGCACCAACGACACCCCAAAGTGGTCGGGGCAGAGACAGCGGAAAGGCGGCCAGACCCGGTCGCGACACGTTGGCACGATGAAGTGCGACGCCAGTTTACCCCACACGCCCTTTCAGACGAGGGGCCTGCTGACGGTCGTTCCGGCGGCACCCGAGTCCCCGTTGCAAGAATGGTGGTTACTGTAAGTTATAATTTTGAGGAAAGTGTTCTCTTCATGGGATTTGTAAGTCAGGATTCAAACGACTGTTGATTGAATGAAGTAAAATTCATAGAATTTGACTGGAGCTTATGATTAAGCCTGAAGTAATTTGTGGGAAATTGATTTTACCAGCTGGAACGTGCTTGGTTTGCTTCGCGTGTGTCTGTGTGAAGCCCGACGTCACCACCATTTCTCTCGACCGCCCTCGTGGTCAGCCGCCTCTGCGTTTGCGGCTTCTTTGTGGCAAGCTGGACACGCACGCTTCGCCTCCCCTCTGCACCGACGTTCCATCCTTTCAAGGTCTGGCCTCTACTTTGCTGTGTCTGTTTGCCCATCTCGCTCGCATTCTCTCTGTCTCTGCGCTCTCGTATCCACACTACGCTTGCACTCCTCCCCGCTCCCTTCCTTTCCCCCCCCCCGGGCCCCCCCTGGCGGCATGGCTCGCCCCCCCCCTCCCCGCCTACACCGACTGATCACCCGCGCTCTCGCCTCCCGCCCCCCCCGATAGCGTTCCCCCCTCGCCGCCCGTCGGCTGCCACTGTCGCTGCTGACGTGGCGCTCGCCGCCACCGACACCGCACACTGCCGGGCGGACCTGTTGTGGCGACAAACCGCCGCCGACGTCTTCCTCCGCGCCAAGGGGGTGGCAGTGGATGCGCTGCCGCTGACGCGCCATGTGCAGGCGCTGGCGGTGGACGCGCCGCCGACTGACGTGGGGCGGTGGATGTGGACAGAGACGCCGCCTGTGGAAGGCGACAAGCGCGCCAAGGGTGCCAGCAGCGGCGACAAGGGCCCTCAGGCCAGCAGCGGCGGCGGAAAGGGCCCCAAGGGCGGCGGTGGCGGTGAAAAGGGCTCGAAGGGCGGCAGCGCCGGCGGTGAGGAGCTCCCTGGGGGTGGCCCGGACTGGCGCATCTCTCTTGGTGTCACCACCGCCGTCCTTGCGGCGGTCAATCTGCTGCTAGGCCGCCAGGAACGAACCCCCGACATCTCCTTTCAGGCTCTAGTGTGGCAACTGCTTGACCCGGGCCTGGTCGACCGCATCGAGGTGGCCAATGGCACTACCGCGCGGGTTTACCTTCGAGACTCGGCAGTGGTCGGGGAGCGGCAGCCACCCGACGCGACGCTGCTGTCACGCTCTGGGGGAGACCGGGGCATGTCCTTGTCATCAGGCGCCGACGCCAGCGGTGGTGGCTTCGGTGGCCAGGGGGGGCTTGGCGGCGACGGGGAGGCGGGCGGGGACGGGCGGCTCGACCCGGCGGTGGAGGCGGCGGTGGCAGCGGCCAAGGCCGGGGGCGGGCGGGCGGTGCCGTCCTTCCAGCTGCGCATCGCGTCGGTGGACGCGTTTGAGGCCAAGCTGGAGGCCGCCCAGGAGGACCTGGGCATATCCGACGACGACTTTGTGCCTGTCACGTACGTTCAGGAGCGGGACCTGTTTGCTGACTTTCTAGAGTCCTCCCTCCCGACGGTGCTGTTGGTGGGAATTGGCGTCTTGATGGTGGCCCGTGGGGCGGTCAGCCGGATGGGGGGACCCGGTGGGCCAGGCGGCATCTTCCAAGTTGGCAAGGCCAAGCCCGTCGTTGTGCGGGGAAAGGGCGGGCCGGGTGCCGCGGGGGAGAAGTCCACCAAGTTCTCCGATGTCGCCGGTCTGGACGAGGCCAAGGTGGAGGTTATGGAGTTTGTCGACTTCTTGCAGAACGCGTCCAAGTACACCCGTCTCGGCGCCAAGATCCCCAAGGGGGCTCTACTGGTGGGCCCCCCGGGAACGGGCAAGACGCTGCTGGCAAAAGCGACTGCAGGGGAAGCCAACGTGCCCTTTTTCTCCATGTCGGGCTCGGACTTTATCGAGATGTTTGTTGGTGTCGGGCCGTCGCGCGTGCGTGACCTGTTTGCCACTGCCCGCGCGTCAGCACCATGCATCGTCTTCATTGACGAGATTGACGCCATTGGCCGTGCCCGCGGGCGGGGCGGTTTTTCGGGTGGCAGCGACGAGCGGGAGAACACCCTCAATGCGCTGCTGGTGGAGATGGATGGCTTCTCCTCGTCGTCAGGGGTGGTGGTGCTGGCGGGTACCAACCGGGCGGACATTCTGGACAAGGCGCTCCTGCGGCCGGGCCGCTTTGACCGCCAGATTACGATTGACAAGCCAGACATGCGGGGGCGGTTTGAGATATTCAAGGTGCACCTTGCGCCGCTCAAGCTGGCAGACCCGGCGGCGATGGCGGCGGCGGTGGCATCGGCGGCGGCAAAGGCGGCAAAGGCGACCGGCAGCTCTACCGCGGGTGCCACGGAAGAGACGCCGGCGGCCGCGGCGTCTGTGGTAGACGCGACCGCGAATGCGGCCGGGAGCGGACCTGGTGCCGACGCTAGCGTCAACGCCGCAGCCAGTGCCAGCGCCGACGCCGGCGCCGGCACCGGCGCCAGTGACAGCACTGACGCTGCGGGTGCAGCTGCTGCGTCAGACACCAACTCTAGCTCTGGCTCGGATGGCATCAAGGTGGACACCCCGCTGGACGCGATTGCCAAGAAGCTTGCGACGTTGACGCCTGGCTTTGCCGGCGCGGACATTGCCAACGTGTGCAACGAGGCGGCCCTGATTGCCGCGCGCGAAGATCAGACGGCTGTGCGGGTGGTTGACTTTGAGTCGGCTGCCGACCGCGTGATGGGCGGCCTGGAGAAGCGGAACAAGGTGGTATCCAAGAAGGAGCGAGAGATTGTGGCGCACCATGAGGCTGGCCACGCGGTGGCGGGCTGGTTCCTGGAACACGCAGACCCCCTGCTGAAGGTGTCCATCGTGCCGCGGGGCTCGTCCGCCCTCGGCTTTGCACAGTACCTGCCGCCTGACCGGGTGTTGCAGTCGCGGGTGCAGCTGGAGGATTTTATGGTGATGGCCCTGGCTGGCCGCTCGGCAGAGCGCCTCATCTACGGGTCGGTGACGTCGGGGGCGGAGAACGACCTGGAGCGGGTCACCCGTGCGGCCTACGCGCTCATCACCCGGTTTGGGATGAGCGCCACGCTCGGCACCGTCCATTTCCCCGACGCTGCTTCGGCAGCCGCGGCGGGTGGCTCCCAGTTTTACAAGCCATACGCCGAGGAGACGGCCGAGCTGATTGACGACGAGGCCCGCAAGATTGTCGACGCGGCCGAAGCGCGGTGCATGGCGCTGCTGGGGGAGAAGCTGCCGGCCATCAAGGCCCTCGCGGCGCGGCTGCTCGAGCGGGAGGTGCTCAAGCACGAGGACCTGGTGGAGCTCCTCGGCGAGCGGAAGTACGGCAAGCCCGTCGAGTACGACGAGTACGTCGACGCGTTTGAGCGCGACCGCGCAGAGCGCACCGGCGTTGCTGGCGGGGCGCCGCCGCCGTCGGGCGACGAGGACACGGGCGGCGGGGGCCCGCGTGCCCCCACCGGCGGCGCGCCCGTGGGGCTGGTCGACGAGCAGGGGCGGGAGATCCCGTGGCCCACAGGCGGCGAGCCCCCTGATGCGGGTGCCGCCGGCCCGCGGGGCGGCGCGCGCAAGAAGCCACGGCAGGAGAAGGAGGAGGACCTCATCCCAGAGCTGGCGTAGGCGCTCGTGTCGGCGTCGGGGGGGGGCGGGAGGGGTGGCGGCGAGGGCCCGCGGTCTGGTGGCGAGCGTGGCGAGCGGACCCCCCCAGACTGCGATGCCTGTATGGCCGTTTCCGTGGCCGCTGCGGGCGTCAGGTGCGCCCGCGCGTGCCGGTTCCCTCCTGCCGTCGCCCGCGGTGCGCGTAGCGCGCCATTCCAAAAAGGACACAGTCTTGTTGGCCGCACGCAGCCCGTGCGGAGACACGCGTGCCTAATACGTTTGGCTCCCGACCTCCTTTCCGTTTGTGGACTGGTACGTCCGACGTTGCAGGACTGCAGTCATCCTCGAGCGTGCGTACAGGGGGGGGCTACCCCGATTCCACCTGTGCCCCCGACTTGGATTCGTGATCCAACGTCCCATTCCCCCGTCTACCTCTGGCGGAAAGAGGTTTGCCACGGTTCACCCCCTCACCCCTGTGCTGTACAGCGTGTATATGTCACCCGGTCAACTTTGTTGGTGCCAAGCCCCCCCCCCTGGCCGCGGCCGGGTGGTGAGACAGCCGGCGGCGGCCGCCGCGGCGGTGCCGCCGCCGCGGCACCGGCGGCCGCCCAAAATGGACTGAGAGCGCCGCCGGCCAGCGGCCCACCCCCCCCCCCCCCCTCCCCCACCGCCACCCGCCGCCGCTGCCGTTTCCGTGCCGCCGACGCCAGCCGCCGTGCCCAGCCGGCCGCCGCGGCAGCCGGCAGCCCCGGTGGGGGTCCCCCCCCCCACTCCTGCCGCCCGCCCCCCCCCCCCGCGCGGCTGCCAGCGCGTGGGGCGGTCCCACAGGGGCAACCCCCCGTCCCGTCCAGAGCACCGCCGCGCCCGGCCCGTCCACGCCCAGCGCCGCGACGGCGCCGCGCGGCGGCGAGCGCGGCCGTCCCCCCAAAGCCGGGGCGCCCACGGGCCAAGCCCAGCAGGCGTCTGACGGCGGCCAACCCCCCCCCCCCCCCCCCTCTCCTTCCGCCGTCTGCCCCTCCTCCCGCCCCGCCGCCGCCACCACCGCCGCCCCGCACGGGTGGTGCCACCGCCACGCGCGCCCACGACGCGCGCCGACGGCGTGGCGTCGCGTGGCACGCGCGCGGCGTGCGGCAGGGGCGGTCTCCTCTCCCCCCCCCCCCCCCCCACCCCCCCCCACCCCCCCCCCCCCGCCCCCCCCCGCCGAGCCACTCGGTGCGTGAGACGTGCCCACGTCAGCCGGCTGGCGCGGCGGGCCGACGGCGGCGGCGGCGGCGGCACGGCCGCCGCCGCCCTACCCCCGCCGCCGCGTCGCGTGCGGCCGCCGCGGCAGCACGGTGCGGCCGCCGCGGTGCGGTGCGCCCTCCCGGCCGGCCGGCCGCCCCGCGTGGGCGGTCGGCGCGCCGGGGAACGGGGCACCGTCCGGGGCGGCGTCGGCCGGTGGCGCGGCCACGCTGCCCACCCCCGCGCCGCTGCTCGCCGCCGCCGCGGGCCCGGGCGTGGCGGCCGCCACCGCGTCTGGGGAATCGGCGCGCCCCCCCCCCCCCCACCCCTGCCCCCGTGCTGGTCTCCGCCCGTGCTTTCGGACGCCGGTCCGCCCTGGCGGTGTGCTAGTGTCGGCGAACCGCGCCGTTCCCCCCCCCCCCTCCTCCCCCACCTCCCACACGATCCCACGGCGGATGGCACAGCTGGTGGCGGGCGCGCGCGCTGGCGGGGGGGGGGGGGGGGGGGGGGGGCGGCGAGGAGTGGGCCCCCCCCTCCCCCCACGGCAGCCGCCGCCGCCAGCGGCTGCCAATGGCAGGGCACCCACCCGCTCCGCCGCTCCCCCCGCCATCTCGCTTTGTCCCCGCCGACGGGGCGCGGCAGGGGCACGCGGCGCGGCGGGCGGCGCGGCGCCGCGCGCGCGCGCGGCGCGGCGGCCGGCCGCCGGCGGCGGCACCGCGGCCGCCCCCTCCCCACCGCGGTCGGGGGGTGTGGCCGGTCGCCGCGGCCGCCGGCCGACGCCCCGCCGCCGTGGCCGCGGCCGCCGCCGGCGGCGGTGGTGGTCACGGCCGCCGCCAACGGCGGCGGCAGCCACTGGCCACGACGCGCACCCCCGCCGGCCGTGTGGGCGGGCGCGCGGCGGCTCGCCGCGGCGGTGACGCCGTCGGCCGCCCGCCGCGGCCGCCGCGGGGCACGCACGGCTGCCGGCGGCGCGGCCGCCGCGAGGGGCCGCCGCGGCACCCGCCGCGGCGCCCGCCGCCAGACCGCCCCGATACGTGGCCGTGTCACGCGCACGGCGCGGCGGGCGAGCGCCGGCACACGTCTGGCGGCGGGTAGGCAGGGGAGGGAGGGGGGGGGGGGGGGGTGTGTGGGAAGAGATGGGGAGAGCGGGGGGCCGCGGCGGGGACACCGCGGCAGCGCGATGGCGTGCCGACCCGTTGGCGGCTGCCTCCCCGCCTCCACCCCACCCCCCCCCCCCCCCCCCCCCCCCCTGCGCCCAATGGCGGCCTGGTTTGCTACAGCTCCGCCCCCCCCCCGCCCCTTGCTGCCACCGCCGCGGGCCACCTCGTCGCGGGGAATGGCGACGCGGCACGAGCCGCCACCGCACGCGCCCTTGCTGGCCGGCTGACCCGCCACCGCCGCCGCCCTGCCCGTGGGCCCCGCCACCGCCACCGCCACCGCCACCGCCACCGCCACCGCCACCACCACCGCCGCCGCCGCCGCCACCGCCACCGCCGCCGCCGCCGCCACTGCTGCCGCCGCCGCTGCCGCCGCCACCCACCCACCGCGCGCGCGCCGCGGCCAGCCGCGACCGCCGCGTGCCGCGCGGCGACTCCCGCGACGCACCGTCACCGCCGCGGCCGCCGCGGGCGGTGTCCATTTCTTTTCCCGCGCGCGACGCGGCGCCGACGGTGGGGGGTCCGCCCGGCGCGTGGGCAAACGGCGGGGGGGGGGGGGGGGGGGGGAGGGGACGAGCGGCGGGACGAGACGGGGGGGGGGGAAAGATATACCGCGGCGCCGAGGGGGCGCCCGCCGGCCACCGCGCCGGCGGCCCGGCCGCTGCGCCAGTGGCCGGCCGCCGCGTTTTCCGTGCCGCGCGGCACGCCCGCCGCGGCTCGTTGGTTTGCCGACAGCTGTGGCTGGGGGGGGGTGACGGGGGGGGAGGGGGGTAGCAGCGGCGAGATGGGCAAGGCGGCTGGGGGAGGGGGGGAGGACGGGACGGGATGGGACGGCCGCGCGCGCCCGCGGGCGGGGGGGGGAGGGGGGGGGGGCGCTCACCCCTGCCCGGATGAGCTGCCGGAGGTTTCCCCCCCCTCCCCCCCCGCTGCCGCCGCCGCCTGCTCTACCCCCCGCCGCCTCTGCGCGCGCGCCTGCTGGCGACAGCCCGCGGCACACCACACTCACGGAGGGGGGCCTTGCTTGCGGGGGGGGAGGGGGGGGGGGTGGCGACGCTGCTGTCGGGGAGGAGGCGGCCACGGGGGTGAGGCGGCGGCCCGCGGCGGTGCGCCGCGGCGCCACGCGGGCGCGCCGCCGCCGCCGCCGCCACCGGTCGGCGGCCTTGTCCGTGGGCCACCGCCGACGGCCGCGTCGGGGGGTGCGCCCAACGGGGCCCATCTGCCGCCCGCGTGTGCCCGCCGGCCGCCGCCGCCGCCGCCGCCGCCGCCGCCGCTGTTGCCACTGCCGCTGTCGCCGTCGCTGTCACTGCGCGACCGGCCTTTTGACAGCCGACACGCTGGACGGGGAGGGGGGGCGGGCGTTCCGGCAGACGGAGAGAGAGAGGGGGGGGGGGGGGGTAGGGCGGCCGTCGCGGCGCCGCGCGCGCGGCGCGCGGCGGGCGACCGCGGACGCGCCGCGGCGGCGCGCGTCAATACCGCCACGCCCGCGCCGGCGTCGACCGCCCGCCCGCCCGCCCGCCCGCCCGCGGCGCCCACCGCGGTGGCGCAGAGGACGGCGGCGGGCGGTCGGCGGTCACCCCACCGCGGCCGCCCACGCTGCCCCACCCCACCCCACCCCACCCCACCCCGCCGCGCCGCGCCTCGCCTCGCCCTGGCGCCCTCCCCCCCCTCCCAGACGGACGCGACACGCCGCCGCGCCACGCGGCACGCCCACCCCCCTGCCGCCCACCCCCACCCCCACCGCGTCCGGCACATAGGCGCGGGTGCCACCGCGGCGGCGGCACGTGCGCACGACCGGCCGGCCCGCCGTGGACGCGGCGGCGTGGACGACCACGCACGTGTTGGTGGTGCGGCGCCGCCGCGCCGCCCCGTGCCCACCCCCACGCCCACCCTCACGCCCACGCCCACGCCCACCCCCTCCCACTTACTCCCAAACTCCACACCTCCTTCCCCTACAACGTCCCCACCCCCCCCCCCCGTCGACGTGTTCCCCCGCGCCGACGGCGGCGACGGCGGCGGCGGCGGCGGGATGGCGCAGTTTGGGGGCCGCGGCAGCGCGGCGCTGGTGCTCGCGTTCACGTCCACGACGCCCGCCGTGGAGGGCACCGAAGACGGCCCGGCGGCGGCCGGCCGCAGCGGGAGCGACGGTGTCGGTGGCGGCGGCGTCGGGGGTGGGGGCGGCACCGGCAGCGGCGACCGGCCGTGGGTGGTTTCGTCGACGGTGGTTGGGGTGGCGGCGGCCGCGACCGACAGGGCCCCCCCCGCCACCGCCGCCGCGACCATCCCCCTTGGCCAAGGAGCAGCCGCGACGGCACCGGTGCTGCCCGCGGCGGGCCCGCTGCGGCGCCCCCGCGGCGGTCCGGCTGCGCCTGCCGAGGTGCTCGGCCGCCTCGCCACGACCGTCCGCTCGACGGTCGAGCGGGTGTGGCTGTCGGTGCTCTTCCTCGACGAGCCCCACAAGGCCGCGGCAGCCGCGGCGGCCGCCGCGCGCAAGCGACGGGCCGCCGCGGCGGCGGCCGTCGCGGCGGCAGCGGCGGCCGCGAGGGGGGGAGCGGAGGGCGCGAGAGGCGGCGGCGGCGGCGGCGGCGGCGGGGGGGGTGGTGGCGGTGGGGGTGGGGGTGGCGGGGGTGGGGGTAGCGCCGGCAGCGGCGGCAGGCGAGCCACGGGCGGCACGTCGGACAGCCCACGGGGCGGAGGCGGCGGCGGGCGGCGGGGACCCCGCGGCACACCCCCCACTGCCCGGCGGTACGCGTCGCCACGCACGGTGGCGGTGGCGACGCCGCCTCCGGCGGCGGCCGTTGCGGGGGTGGGTCCGCTGTCGCTGGGGCGTGGCGCGCCGCAACGGGGTGGGGTTACCGCCGTGCTCGCGGCGGCGCGGTCGCCGCCACGGCGGCGGCGAGGCGGTGGGGGTGGCAGTGGTGGCGGGGGTGGCGGTGGCGGTGCCCGGCGGAGCGCCACGTCCACACCGTCGCTCGCACTCCCGGTAGTGGACGACGACGAGGCGGCAGCGGCGGCGGTGGCGGCGCCGCCGCTGCCGCCGCGCCCGCCAGTGCCGGCGGGGGAGTGCACGTCGCCCGGTGCGGCGGGCTCCAAGGCCACCCACGTCGGCGGCGGCGGCAGCGGCGGCGGTGGCGATGGGGGCGACGGCGCCGCCGGCGCCACGAGCGCCACCGGCAGTGGCGGCAAGGGCGCCTCCACCTCCTCCCCACGCTCCCTCGCCGGCTGGGCCGAGGAGTTTGTCGCGGGCGCCGCGGGCGCCCCCCCCCCGGCCCCCCGCCCCCCACCGCCCGCGCCCGCCGCGGGCGAGACGCTCGCGTCGGTAGGCGCGTCGCTGGTCGCGGCGCTCGGCCCGACAACAGTGCCCGCCGCCTCCACCGCCGACGATGGCGACAGCGGCGCGCCGCCGCCGATGCCGCCCACCCCCCGCCGGCGGCCCCGCCCGTCGTCCCCGCTGCCCGTGTCGTACGGCTGGGCCGACGGTGGCAACGGCAGCGTCGATGCCGACGCGGCGGGTGACCCCAGCAGCCCCACCCCCGTCGCCCCAGCTGCGACCGCGGCGGCAGGTACCGACGACGACGTTGGCGACGCCGGCGGCACCCCCTCCCCGCCAGACCTGCCGCCGATACGGCTGTCGATGGACCTGCAGCCGCGGCTGCCGCCGCCGCGGGTGGGCGCCGCCGGCGCTGCGGCCGTCGCGGCGGCGGCGGCCGTCGCGGCCGTCGCCGCCGCGTGTGGCCCGCCGTCGCCACACCCGGGCGCACGCACCGGCGGCGCGTACTCTGGCGGCGCCGTGGCGGCCGCGAGCGCCAAGGCCGTCCACGGCCGCGCGGCGGCAGCCGACCGGTCGTCCACCGCCGACCGGTCGTCCACCGCGTCCCCTCCTTGTGCGTCGTCGTTGGTGGCCGCCACAGCAGGAGTCCTCCGCCGGCGCGGCGCGGCGCGCGGCGGCGGCGCGTACGTGGCGCCGCCCGCGCCGACCCCCCCCACGGCCAGCCGCAGTCGGATGGGCATGAGCATCGTCGAGTGCCGCCGCGTCCGCATGCACTACCGCCACGGCTACCGCTGCGTCGCGGCGGCGGTCGCCGCCGAGGCCGCGGCGGTCGCGGCGGCCGCCGAAGTCACCGCCGCATTCGCCGCCGACGCGGCGGCCGCCGCGGTGTCGGCCGCGGCGGCGGCGCGGCCGTCTAGCTGGGGCAGTCGCGGTGACACGGTGGCCCCTCAAGGAGTATCATCCTGCGTGGCGGGCCACCCGCCACACCCGGCGGCGGCGGCGGCGGCGGCGGCGGCAACGGCGACGACGGCGGCGACGGCGGCGGCGGCCCCCCCCCCCCCCCTGCCTCCTCCCAGCCTCGGCGACTGGTCGTCGGTGCGCGGCCGCCGCGCGCGCGACGCGGCGGCGGCGGTCGCGGCGGTCGCAGCCGGCGGCCGCCGCCGCCGCCGCGGCCGCTGCCCGACCATCCACGAAGCGCGGGTGTACGTCGAGCGGGGGGCCCGCGCGCGGTGAGAGAGGCGGAGCCAGGGAGGGGCGGGCGCGGTTGGCGGGGGGGGGGGGCGGCTGGTTGGGCGGGCGCGCGGCGAGGAAAGGGACGGGTGGGGGCGATGCATGGCGGGGGGGGAGGGGGAGGGTGGGGAGTGCAAGACGCCTGCCTGTGGAGGGGAGGGA
Source organism: Pyropia haitanensis (assembly GCA_008729055.1). Classification (NCBI taxonomy): domain Eukaryota; phylum Rhodophyta; class Bangiophyceae; order Bangiales; family Bangiaceae; genus Pyropia; species Pyropia haitanensis. The sequence goes on from SDUX01000007.1 coordinate 4,751,612, forward strand.
AAGTGAGGGGCTGCGGGGGGGTTGGCCGGCGGTCCGGCGCGGCGGCCTTTCGGCCCACACCCTACCCCCGGTGCGCCTATTTATGGACCCCACGGAATAAACGCGGAAGCAAACGCCACGCTACGCGCCGCGGCGGGGGCAAAGCCGAGTGGGGGGATGAACAAGGTGGAAGAGCGGGAAAAGGGGAAAACGGAGAGACATGAGCGGGACGAGGAGGAGGGGCGGAAGAGCGGCAGGCCACCTTTCTGTGACGCCGCCACCAGCACTACCACGCCGCCACCCACCACCACAGCCACCAACAACGCCACCGCCACCGCCACCCCCACCGCCACAGCCACCAACAACGCCACCGCCACCGCCGCCCCCCGCCACCACCGCCGCCGCCGCCGCCGCCGCCACTCTGCCGCAAGAGTGCAGCCCTCCGCGTGAGCAGTGGGACGGACTGTGCGGCTTGGGGCGACCACCGAGTACCTGTGAATCGTGCAGTTTGGATGTTTACGCCTGCAGATTGGACGTTTTGGCCGGATTCGCAGACTCTTGCGGACATCTGTTTTCGATATGTAAACATTATTTTCAGTCAAACCGCAGATCTCTCACGGTTCTCCACTGCTCGGTGCGGATGCATCGTCTGTTTGCCAGTCGCCGTTCGTGTCCGCATTGGCAGTGGAGGTGACCTCTGCCACGTGGCTCGGCAGTTCGGATCTGTCGAGTGCACTTAAATCCTACTTACCGAGATGACCCCCAATGTCCACAGTGAATTTCCGCGACAAGCGCGCACAGAGCTCCGCGAGGGCACCAAGCCGCCTCGCCCCGCCGCCTCGCCCAGCGCCAACCCCGCCCGCCGCTACCCTCTGCCTCGCCCCGCCGCTCCCCTCTGCCTCGCCCCGCCGCTTCCATTCCCGCCCTCCGCGGCAACGCCTCCCCCGCCCCCCGCCCGTGTCTCTCCTCCCTATGCGGCCGCAGCCGCGGTGCCCACAATGAACCTGCCGAGGCGGCCTGATGCCGCCGCCGCCGCGGTCGCGGTCACGGCCACCGCCACCCCCACCGTCGGCCTGCCGACCGCCGCCGCCTGGGCACCGCCGCCGCCGCCGCGGCCGCTGCCGCCGCCGCCCACGCCGGCCACCACCGCCGCGGCGGCCGCGCTGTCCGCCGCGCCGCCGCCGCCAGCCGCGCGCGCGCGCGCCGGCGGCGGCGCCTGGGCGGGCGGCCGCGCCTGGGGCCGGCGCGCCGCCGGCGGCGGTGCCGCCGCGGCGGCCGCGTCGCCCGCCCGTGGGCCCGTTGCGCGGTGGGGCCTGCCGCCGCCGGGCGCGGCGCCACCCCCGACGCCGGCGCTGCCGCCGCCGTCGGCGCCGGCGCTGCCGCCGGCGGGGCCGCTGCCGCCGCTCGTCGCGGCGGGCCTCGCGGTCGCCATGCTCGCGCCGCTGTCCCTCTTGGCGCTCGCGGTCGGCCGCCGTGGCCGCGGCGGGCCGCCGGTGGGTGCGGCGGCGGCGGTGGCCGATGACGGGGTGGCGCCAGCGGCGGTGCCGGCGGACGGTGCGGCGGCGGCGGCGGCGGGCGCCCCCGCCGGCGGCGACGACGTGGCGGCGGCAGCGGCGGCGGCGGCCGCCGCGGCGGCCGCCGCCGCCGCGGATGCGCAGGCGGCGACCGACGCGGCAACGACCGACGCGGCCGCCGCTGATGCGGCGGCGGCGGACGCGGCGGCGGCCGGCGCGGCGGCCGACGGGGCGGCGGCCGACGCGGCGGCGGCGGCGGCGGCGGCGGCGGCGGCGGAGCGGGCCGACGTGCGGCGGCTGCGGGCGGAGCTGCTGGGCGCCCTCGCCGACGCGCGCGCCGCCGAGGCGGCGGCGGTGGCGGAGGAGGCGGAGGCGGCTATCCTCCGCCGGCGGCTGGGCGCGCTCCGCCGCCGCCTGCGGGCGGTCGGCGTCGAGGACAGAGGCCGTGACGGCGGCGGCGGCGGCCGTGCCACCAATGGCGGCGGTGGTGTGGGGGGGGGGGAGGGGGAGGACGCCACCGGGCGGAGCGACTGGTCACCGCGGCGGTCGGCGGCGGCGGGCGCGGCGGGCGTGGCGGGTGCGGCGGGCGTGGCGGGCGTGGCGGCGGCCGCCGCGGGCGGCCGCGACTGGGACGATGAGGCGGACGACTGGGACGATGAGGCGGACGACTGGGACGACGGCGCGGACGACTGGGACGGTGGGCGGGACGAGTGGGATGGTGGGCGGGACGACTGGGAGGACGACCCCAACGGCTGGGACGGCGCCGGCGGCCGGGGGGGGGAGGACGACCCGTGGGACGACGACGGTGGGGGTCCCTACGCCGACAGCGCGTGGGCGCTGGACGACGAGGGGGGGCGGGGGGATGGGGGGAGGAGGTGGCGACGCTGACGCCCGCCTCGCCGTGCCCGTGGAGTGGCACCCGTCGGACGAGTGGCTGGGGGGTGCAGGGGGCCGGGTGAGTGGGGCTGGTCGGACTTGTGTGGCTGGTCTGAGAGCGGGGGCGGGGGGGGGGGGGGGGGGGCGGAGGTCACCCTGACGCACGCCACACTCACGCCTCGGCAGACGGCGGATGGCGAGCGGCAGATGGGGGGCCCGGGAGGGTGGGACGCGGCGGGCGGGTGGCGGCGGCGGGGTGACCCACGCCCGACGTGGGCGCGGGCGCGGGCCGCGGCGCCCGGCCTGGCCCCACTCTCCCTCGAGCCCCCCTCTGGCTACAGCAGAGGGGTACCGGGGGGGGGGGCGATCGGCGGCGGTACTGGCCGGCGAGTGGGGGGCAGGGCGACGGGGGGGGGACGGACCCGCGCGGCGACGCCGCCGCGCCACGCCGGCGGCCGGGCGTATCGGCAGGGGCGTGACGAAAAACCGGGGCGCGCCGGCGGGCGGCGCACCACCACGCAGCGCGCGCGCGGGGGGGCAAAGGGCCGGCGGCGGCCTGCCCCTGCGCTCGCTCCCTCCCCAGGCCCCTACCAGTCTCCCCACCCCCACCCCCACGCCCCCAACCTCCCCCCCATCCTCCGGCTCTCCGCCCTCCCCCCTCCCTTCCCCCACGCGACAATGCCGCGTAGCGTGTCGGTCATACCAGGTTGATGCGCAGCACCGCCGACGCCTGCGGCGGCCCGCCCGGCGCGGGCGGGTCCCCCGCCTCGCCCGCCGCCGCGTCGGGCAGCTCGACCACGTTCACCGACGCGACGCCCGTCACGCGCGGCGGCGCGGCGACGCCCCGCCGGACGCAGACGTGCAGCTCGGTAGCCTCGCCCGGCCGCAGCGTCAGGCCGTCGGCGGGCACGCCGCGGTCCGCCGCGGCAAACAGCGCGGCGGTCGCGGCGCCGCCCGCCTCGGCCACCGCCGCCGCTGCCGCGGCCGCCGCCGCGGCGGCGGCCGACGCGGCTGCCGCGTCGGCCGCGGCGGCGGCGGCCACGGCCGCCGCCGACGCTGCCGCGTCCGTGGCTGGGGGGGGGGGGGGGTCTGCGACCCCAGGGGGGGGCGCGCCGCTGCCGCTGCTGCCGCAGCTGCCGCGGCTGCCGCGGCTGCCGCGGCGGCTACCGTCGCCGTCACTGCTTCCGCCGCCGCGAGGGCGGCCCGCCGCGGCGGCCAGCGCGTCCAGCGGACCGCCCGCCTCCCCGATGCTGCCGCTGCTGCTGTAGCCGCCGCCGACGGGGGTACTCGCCTCTGGCACGGTCGTGCCGGTGGCGGATGCGATGGAGGTGGCGGCGGCGGTGGCGCTGGTGGTGGCGGCGGCGGTGGCGGTGGCGGCGGTGGCAGGGGAGGCCGCCTCTCCATCGGGGGGGGAGGGCGCCTCAGCCACCACCCGCCGCACGCAGGCCTCGACCCCCGGCGGCAGGTTGGCCACCCGCACCGCAAACCGCCGTGACGAGGACGTCCATAGGTTGGTCAAGCGGAGCACCTTGGGCGCCGGCGCCGGCGCCCCCGCCGCCGACGTGGCAAACGATAGCATGGGCGGGGACACCCCCACCGACGCGCCCCTGCACGCCGAGCCGTACACATACACGGCGTCGGCGGGCTCGACAATCCCGTCGACGATGCAGTGGAGCTCCAGCCGCGCAATCGCGCCGTCAATGATAGTGCCCATGCCCATCGCGGGCCCACCACCGCCGCCGCTACCACCACCGCCACCGCCACCACCGCCGCCGCCACCGCCGCCGCCACCACCGCTGCCACCGCCGCCGCCGCCGCCACCGCTGCCACCTCCAGTCGGCAGGGTGCCAGGCAGCAGCACGATCCCTTCTACAAGGGACGCACCAGACGACCGCCGCGAGTGGCCTGGCGGCGTCGGCGGCGGCAAGCCGAGCGGGGTACTACTGCCGCCGCCGCCGCCACCGCCGACTGGCGAGGCGCCGCCCAGCGGCGGCGACGGCGCCTCACTCTGCCGGTCGGGGGCGGCGGCCAAGAGCGCGGCAACGCGGGCCCACGTCTCGGCGCGGCCCGCCGCCTCACTGGGCGTCACCGTCACGCGGACCGCCAGGCTCTCGCCCGGACTCAACGACGCCTCGGTCAGCGGGTCGCCAGATGAGTGCTCCACAACAGAGAGCGTCAGCAGCTCGCCCAGCGCAAACGCCGTGTCCGCGGCGCCCGGTTCGGCCGCCCCGCGAAATGTCACGACCCCGAGGCGCATGGCGAACGACGCCTCAGACACGTTGTTAACACGGAACCAGTGGGAGGTCACCAACTTGCTTGGCACCGCCATCCGCGGCAGGGTTATCGCAAAGCTCCGCAGCATCGACACATGCACCCCGTCGTCAACAGCGGACCAATCGCCCACCGCAGTCAACGGAGCGCCAACGGTAGCAGCGGCAGCGACACCAACCGCGCGGGAGACTTCCCCAGCGGCGCCACCACCCGCCGTCGCCAGGTAACGAGGTCGCGGCGACCGAAGCGGCGGGCCCGCAGACGGCGTCACGTGGTCGTGCTGGTCTAGCCGCTCAAACGCCAGCCGCGGGGCCGTGATGGTGGCCGCCACTGACCACAAAAGCCCACCAGCGGGATTGAACAGGTTGCGAATAGGCACAACAAACGCGACCTCGCCGGCAGACTGGCTACGAAGCTCCGCCACCTCCACCACAACCTGCACCTTGGCGCTCTGCCGCGGCCTCAGGTGGCCCTTGAGGCCAGGCAGCACGTCCACCAGCTCCTCCTCATCCTCCGTATCGTCAGTATCGTCCGCAGCACCATCGCCCGTCGACAGCACCCCGCTTGCCGTAGCGCCGCTGCCAGCTCCCATCGCTGATCGCGACTGTCCGCGCCCAGAGGCGTTGCTCGAGCTAACCGAAAAAGGTGCACCCTGCACGGCACTAAGGCCGCTGGGCAGCGGCCCCATCGCGTAGGAGAGTGGCGCATCGGTGGCATTCGTGATGGTTGTCTCAGCCACCACCTTCCGCCAACCGTTGCGCTGACCCACCACCCCCACGTGCGTCTGCGAGTCGCCCGATGCAAACCGCAGCTGCGACACGCAGTAACCCCCAGAAATCCGCAGCGCCTTTGCGATTGGCGCTTGCACGGCGGCAGTAGATGCAGCCGAGTCACTGGGCACCTCGGCCCCACCACCGCTGGCGTCCCCCCCGGCCTGGGACGCCAGCGCCAAGAGGCCTGCAAAAGGCACGAGCTTGCCCGCCTGCAGTGAACGCTGCATTCCCGGCCCCACCTCGGCAGGCGCCGCGCCGTGGACAACGAGCGACAGCTCTCGCACAGACGGGCCGCCAAAGGTAAACGAGCTGCCCGCTGGGTGGAAAATGCTTTGCGACGGAGGAGGAGGCGGCTTCTCGGGCAGCGGACCATCCCGGGTGGTGGACCGCGACGAAGCGGACCGCACGAGGCGACCAACCGAGTCCGCTTCAGAAGGTGTTCGGGAGCTGACGCTTCCCCCGCCGCCACCACCACCACTACCGCCACCGCCAGAAGTAGCCACGGGTGCAACAGCGGGAATGAGCACAGGCGGGATGGTGGTCACGGCACTGTCAAAGTCATCCAGCGCACTGGACGACCCCTCCAGCCGCACCTTGAGACTCAGCTCTGACAACGGCACAAGCGTATCCGCCGTTGGAAAACGGCCAGTGACAGCCCGCAGGAACAAACACCGGCTCTCTGCAGCACAAACCGACCACGCGACGGGTGGCCGCGCAACAGGCTCATCAGAGGAGCTCGGGCGGCTGCTCTCTGGTCGGGGTGCCGCAGCCGCCGCCACCGCCGCTGCTGTCGCCGCGGGAACGGGTGGCATCAAGTACACCACTGGCAACGCGAGCGTCATGGACGAGTCGACCGGTGACCGCGGCAAATCGGCGATGCGCAAATCCCCACGGTCAGCAAACACGCGTACCCGCACAATCAAAACCTGCGACGGAGCGGAGACGTTGAGCAATGTCACGTGCTGCTCAATGAGTCCAAACTGGGTGCACGCCAGTGTGAAGGACACCTTGCACGACGCGCCGGCCGCGAGGGACACGTCACTGACCGACAACCGCACTGCCTTCGAAGATGGTACGGCGCGGAAGCGACCCGAGAGGCCAGTGGACCGGTTGGTGACGTCAAAGTCGCCACGCAGCACGGCACCGCTGCTACTGATGACGCCCAGGTCCACGAGTGTGGTCGACACGGCTAGCACACAGGCACCCACCACGGCCGAAAAGCGCACGGTGCTCTCACCAACAAACACCTGTGCGGGGGCACCATCGATGGCCGCAGGGGTGCCGGGGCCACCCTTGGCCGTGCCAGCTGGGGCGCCGGGGCCGCCCTTGGCCGCGCTGGCCGGGGCGCCGGGGCCACCCTTGGTCACGCTAGCCGGAGTGCCGGGGCCACCCTTGACAACGCTGGCCGGAAGGACGGCGCCACCTTTCGCCGCCACAGCTGCAGAGACACCTGCGCCACCTTTCCCCGCCGCCACAGTTGGCAGAGCAGGGGCTGCGGGGGGCGGTAGGGCAGCAGAGGAGCCGTCGCCAGATCCACGCGCACCCACTGTTTGCTGCTGCTGCCGGTACACGTTGAGCTGGAGCCCCCCCACAAGCGGACGTGTGGCACCGCTGCGAAGCTCAGCCTCGGGCAGCCGCGGCGCGACGCAGATGGTCAGGCGCACCCGCTGACGAGGGGGCAGCACCACCGCGTCCGCCACAACTGCGGTGGCCGGTGGGTCATGCTCAGCGACCACCCCCTCGAACACGTACACCTGGGACACCAGGTTTGAACGCGCGCGCAGAACGAGCCGCACGTCGGACCGAGACTCCACTTCCACAACTCGCCGGATGGCGAATCGCACGCCGGCGTCGACATAGCCGACACCGAGGTCCAAAGATGCCCCCTCCTTGAGCCCCACCACAGAGACGAGTGGCTGCTCCGACTGGACAGCCTTGACTGCTACCTGCAACGTGGAGGTGGGCGGGAAATCCGATACCTGGCTGGCCAAACGTGAATCGAATGAACCCAGTGAGGGCCGCGAGCCGGCCTTGTTGCCAGCCGACGGGTCGCAGCATACAACAAAACACCGGTGGTGCAGCCCCGGGGCCAGAGCACAAATGGAAAGCTGGATGGTCGTCGAGCTGCGTGGGGCGACGAGTGAGCTCCACGGCGAGACAATAGCCTCGAGTAGCCGCCGGGCCGTCCACGATAACGATACAGCGCGCGACGCCTGACTGCCGCGAGGGCCATCCCCAGACGCCGTCGCCGAATCTCCCGACGAGCGGCTGCTCTGGTGACGCAGGAACGGGCCCTCCTCCTCGGCCGACTGCACCGCCGTCGAGTCATCGACGCCAGACCCGCCGCCTCCAGACCCACCGCTTCCAGCCTGACCGCTTCCACTCAGCACACACGAGCCGTCGGCAGAGATGACCACAAACTTGATCCACCTGTCTGACGTGTTAGACACGACCACCGCCTGTCGCACAAGCGCGCCCACCACCAGTTCGTTAAAACCCACCTCCGAGGGCGAGATGTGCAGGTCGTCGCTGGGCCAGGGCAAAGCGGCGACTAACACGTCTGTGTTGTCACCAGACGGCAATGTACGGGCGGTCTCGGCTGCGTCCCCAAACCCGGACGACACTGCTGCAAACGCTGATGCCAACGCAGCCGCGGTCTTGCGTCCAAGGTCGGCAGCGCGCTCAGCAATGCGACCACTGTCTGGCTTGGAGGACCCGTCCTTCGCCTTGGCAACCGCGCTTACGTCTGCTGGCTCCGCCGCAATAGTTGGGTGCGTATCTGCGGGTGCCGGGGCAACCAGGAAGGAGCACACTACCGTCTTGGTTTCGTCCTGGTTCTTGATCTCATACACTGAAATCGTGAAGAGCCCTCGCAGCAGGTCCGAGCTGCCCTGCATGGACCGGGAGGCATTGCTGCCACGAGCCACGCTCTTACGTACGAGAATAGAGGCGGACACAGTCTGTGTCCGCCCGGGGCGCAGGGAGAGCACAATGCTGTTCTCTGCCACCTTGACCTTGGGCTCCGCCACCGGTGCGGTGGGAGGAAGATCGGCACTTGCCACGGGCGCGCCAGACGAGCTGCTGGGTCCCCCGCTGGCAGCGGCCAAACCACCACCACTACCGCCACCCAGAGCACCACCGCCGTCGGTCGCATCTGGGCCGGTCCCGTCCGCACCAGCAGCAGCATCCAAAGCGCCCGACTGCTTCTCAGAGACCTTTGGCGAGTCCAACACCTTCCGGGTGCTCTGAGAAGCCCGGAGAGCCTTGATGCGCTCCTGCAGCTTGACGGCCTTTGCGTCCTTGCCCTTGCGCTTGTAAATCTTGAGCTTTTGTTCCATGGTGTCCAGGTCGCCCACGAGGTCCAGGTCACCGTCATCTTGCCCGTGAGACTGAGACTGGGACAGCAGGTTGCCATTCCCACCGCCGTGACTGCCCGAGCTGTGGCCAGGCCCTGAGCCGGAGCCGCCACGAGGGCCGGGCCCACCATCACCGCCGCCGCCACCGCCACCGCCGCCGCCGCAGCCTCCTTCCCCCCCTGCGTCACCCACTGCTCGCAACAGCACCACAGCGTCCAGGGTCGCCTTGAGGCCGTCCTCTACAGCCGCGACGGCAGTGAACCGGCGCGCCTTCTCCGAGTCGTTTGAGATGCGCAGCTGGAAACGGCCAGGTGACTCGACGCCCACCGACGCCACTCCCAAATTCGTGGCCGACGGCGTGTAGGCCACGCGGAACTTGGGTCGACGGTGCACAACCGCCTTGATGCTGACCTCCGTGTTGGCCGTTGCGTCCTGCAAGTTCTCAATGCGAATGCGCTCCCGAAAGACGCCCGCAAGCGACGGCGCAAACACAAACGGTATCTCCTTGGAGAGGTACGGTCGCACCACGCCCAGGCGGCCGCCGCCAAAGTCAAGGCGTACGTCCCCCGATGCAACCGAGCCTGACTTGCGGATAGCGTAGACAAGCGGCGCTTCCGACTTGTTGAACAGCACCAGCATCTTGGCTCGGCGCTCGCCCACCCACAGCGGCCCAAAGTTAAGAAACTGTTGGGCCACCTCCATCTCAGATCGACACACGCGGATCGTGAGAGCAACCGCGCGGGGGGGACGGAGAGCTCGGTCTCGTTGGCGTCGGTTGCAGCAACGGGGTCGGGAACAGATTCGCGCTCTTGGTAGGCCGCCAGTTTTCCACGGTCAAACTCGAGGAGCGAAACCAAGAGTCGCGTCTCGCAGGCGCGCACCTTGGACCGCAGCGTCCGCCCGATGCCCGCAGACGTGGGTGCAAAAGCAGCAACGACAAAGCCTTCGGAACCGCCCGGCAAGGCGAGACGGCTCGATTGCACCAGCAGACCGTCGCGAACGGCAACAGCGAGCTCCTGGGCGGGCCGCAGCTGCGCCTCAACGTAAGCCGTCTCGGCGGCAGTATCCAAGAAAAAGGTGGGCATCGCAGCCTCAGGGGGCGTCAGGATCTTTTCCAGCTTGCGCAGCCGCTCGTCAACGTCCGCTTGGCTAGCCTTGGCGGGGAGCTGGCCACCAAGCGGCGGACGCGCGTCGGGCCGTGGGGACGACGCACGGTGACGGTGCATGCCGCCACTGGCCTCGCCCGCCGCTGACGCTTCTTGTTCCCAGTCCATTAACGGACTCGACGCCGTTGGCAGCGACATGGTGCTCGTGGCTGAGGGGTCCTCTGACGGTGCCACACGCGTGGCCGGGTGGGAAGGGATGATCGAGGCCGAGGTCACGGCAGACGACGTCGAAGACGGACGAATGGCGACGTTCTCAAACAACTTGCGTTCCAGCAGCGCTTTGATGGTGAGCGATGTGTCACCGTTGTTCGGCGTGTCGTCAAGCGCTGACTTGCCAGTGTGCATATCTGCACGCAAGTCCGACGACATGCTGGTGCTGGTGCGCATACCACCGCCAAGCCCACCGCCTTCGCGGGTGTTCCGACGCGGCAGCGACGCGTGAGAGCTCATCCGCGCCAATGACAGCGCATCGCCCGGAGGGGTGGATGACCGACCAGAGTGTGCCAAGCTAGCACCGGCCGGCAGAGAGGGCTCGCTGGGGAGCTTGAGAAAAGCATCCTCCGCAACACGAGGAAGGCAGTCAATGCCGCGACGGCCGCGCGAACCGCCTGATCTCCCCGTGCCGGGGACGGCGCCTGCAGTATCAGTGCCAGACACCAGACCTGCAGCGGCGTCAAGGGTCGGCGTCACCGCCGACACGTCAGCAATCGCCTTGGGAACGTAGAACGCCACATCGCACCCCGCATCAAGCAGCAGACGCAGCAAAGAATTGGTGATGTTCTTGATACGAAACACGCGGATGGACGCCTGGTGCTCGACAGTTGTCCCAAAGTCGATCTCGTTGGTTACTTTGGGAGCCAGCACCTTGTAGAAGAGCGCGTGCAGCGTCACGCGATTGCGGTCAATGACGTTTGCCCGGAGGGTGACGATGTTGTCATTTGCTGGGTTGCACAGATTCACCACGGTCACCTGCTTGCGGTACTCGGGGTTGATGTTTCGAGCGGTGAACTCCAACTTGAGGTCAAACGACTCGCGAGGGGGGATGACAAGGTCGTGCGTCGAAGCAACAACGCACTGAGAGGAGTAGCGCACGGCCAGTCGAGCGGGCATGTCTGACCCGTTGAGCAAGTGCACAACCGTTGAGTAGACCGTCGGGATGGAGCAGTCGCCCAGGTGCACGTGAAGGGGCTCCACGAGTACAATAGACTGGCACACGCGCGCCCGGGCAACAACCGCCTTCACGCCATGCGCCTTGGACCGGAAGAGAAGATGGAAGCATGTGGGAAGCAGGGAGCCCTCGCCTACGGACAATGAGCCGTCCGTATCGTCGCGTCCCACCCCCGAGCCACCGTCCGACTTGCCCTCGCTGTCTCCGGCGGCTTCGTCGCCGCTCGGCGCGCTGCTGGCGCTGGCGTCACCCCCCATCATGGTGCTGGCGTCGCCGCCTCCCAAAGGAGCCCCATCCAGTGACGTTCCCCCCCCCCCAGCTGACCCCGCCGGCAAACCCCGCTGCCGGCTGGTCGCTGGCGTAATCCACACGTGCAGAAAGCGACGCTGCCCTGGGTTGAGGGAAACCTCCTCCACGCAGTTCTTCCGCTCCCCGCCGCTCGCGCGAACAATCGGGGCGGTGGCAGCGTCAATGGCAGTGAGGTTGAGATCCCCGGCACCACCAGTCGTGTCAGCCGCGGCATCGCGGAGAGAAGACTGCGGCTTGGGCAGGGACAGCGGGGGGACCGCCAGAGGAGGCTTGAGGCCCGCCGTCGGCGCCGTACGGGGTTCGGCGCCAGGAAGAGGCAACCTCGTTGACGTGCTCTCGGTGGGTGTCTTTGCCCGGCCCGCCGCAGACGACCCCGCTCCCGCACCCAGCTCCGCCGCACGGGCCACCACGTTGGCCACGTTGGCGTGTAGAGTCATCGGGGAAAGCAAAGCGGGGAGCGCAGAGCCCTCGGCTGGAAGCGCGGCAGGCGCCGGGCTGACCCGCCCGGTCGGCGCCATACTGGATAGCCGCAGATGTGATGGTGTCCTCGTCAGGAAGGGGCTGTGGAAGCGGTCATGTGGCGCGTTGGACGCGTCGCCATGCCCTGTTCCCCCATCGCTGTCCGCATCACTGCCCGACGCCGAGTCCCCAGCGTCCGAGCCATGCGAAGCGGCAGTGGGCTCTGCGCTCCAATCAGACACCAGCTCGAATGCCACCTGGCCCGGCTTATCCGAGGACAGCTGCACATCCACCCGCTCCTGTGATAGGTTGCGGACCGAGACACGGCGGCAGACAGCAACAGATGCATAACAGTCCCCAAAGTCCACCTCTGCGCCGCAAGACAACTCAAGGCCTTCAGCAGGCAGCTCAGGTACAACAGGTTCCGAAGCGAGCCTGAATACAAGAACCACACCAGAGTAAACAGAAGAGGGAAAAAGAGCCAGAAAAAAGAAAAAAACAACATCGAGGAGGAGCACAGCACAATCACCACGTCAGTCACACAAAACGTGGTCCATTGCAACCGCGTGGCTCATCAAGCAACCGCCTGAGACGTACCCTTCCAGACGCTCTGTCGGAAGTACCCGTAACGTACCTGCTTCCCGCCATATGCTTCACACCAACACAGACGGCTGCACAGCCGCTTTTTTTCTTGCTGTCCCCGGGCAAACGACGAGAGCCGAAAAAGACTGCTGCACCGCCAAGCACAGCCACCAATGCAACAAGCAGGGCTCCGCCAACAAGGGGGTCACCCAGAGAAGAATGAACACTTGCACAGCCCCACGCCCATCATCAGAACCGGCCTGCCAAACGCACCTTGTCCCTCCCCAGACCTGGACCCGAAATCGCGGTGGCCAGGGCACACCGCCGACGTGTCCCAAAAGGACGCAGCAAGCTGCACCAATCCAGTCCAAAGACAGACAAACGAGCTTTTGCCCAAATGACGACGGCCCTCGTCACGACGTACCTGACCTCGGCGCCGGCGCCAGGGACAGAGGCCGCCGCCACGGCCATGCGTGGCCGAACGGGGGCAAGCGGGGTACGCAGCGTGGCACGTCGCCAGTGTGTTCAAACCTCGGGGACCTGCGGAGGCACCGCGATACCATCCGGAGCAACTACCAATCGTCCACAATTCCAACACTCGGCAATGCACTACTCAATGTACAATTCCGTCGTCGTCCGTCGATGCACACCAATGCACGCACTGACCGGACTTGGCGCGCTCACTCCGGCTCACTCCATCCAGTCGGACGGCGAACGTTGCGTCACTGAACTCTGGGGGTCGTTTGATCACATGTGTTCCGATCCCCCCCCGGAATACTGCGGGGGGTTTGATCACTTCGGGTAACGCACACCCCCACCCCATCCCCGTCCCCCACCCCCCCCCTTCCCTCACATCCCCCCTCCTCCCCCCGGGCCGCCGCCGCCCGCCGCTGCCCGCCCGGCGGACCCGGCACGTTCTTGCGCTGCGCCCATGGGGTCCACGCTGCCTCCTCCCGGTCGTTGTCCTCCCCGTCCGCCCCCGCGCCGACCGACCGGCTGTTCCTGAACGGGGGCCTCCCCGACCTCGTCTCCCTCGGCCAACGTCGACGCCCGCGGCGGCGGCCAGTCGCCGTCGGCCCACGGCCGTCGCTGCGGCGTCGTCTCGCTGCGTCGACACGCATGGTGCCGCGCGGGTGCTTCACACGCGACGCGAGCAGGGTGGCGCCGCCGTCATTGGCGGCGGGCGCCACCGCGCCGCCGACGTGGCGGGGCGCGCCACTGCCAGCACGCGCCGGCCGCCGCGCACGGGGGCACCCTTACGAAGCGGGTCCCGCCGCGCCGCGCGGGTCGCGCCGGTTGCCACCGCCGGCCGCAGCGTTTTGTACCGGTGGGTCCCGGGGACAGACGCGCTCGCCGCTCATCGCGGGGACATAACAAAAGACAACAGGAGAATGGGGTGTGCGAGTGGAGGATGGAAAGGACTGGGGGTAGGTGGCAGCGGCGCCCACGCAGAGCGTCGGCATTGCCTCCCCCCCCGCCCAACGCGCCTGCCCCCCCCCCCGGTGATGTTGCGGACCTCACGCGCCGCCGCCCGTCGCAGCGCGCACCTCGGCAACGCACGCGGCGTGGTCCACCCCCGCGCCCGACACGACGACCCCACCCCCCGCCACGCGGACCCCCCCCCCCTCCCCCCTCGTCAGCCACCGCCCACCCCCCCCCCCCCCCCCACCCCCCCAGCGTCGTCACGCGGCCGCCCACTGCCTCGACCAGCCCCACCCCCGCCGCGTGGTCCCACGCCACGACGGCGCCACCGCCGGCAGCCGCCCCAACGACGCCTGCCGCGACCGCCGCGTACTTGAGGCTCCCGCAGCAGAGGAGGGCGGGGGGGGAAGGGCGCCGCGGGAGCATGACTGGCCAACAACACTCCGAGACGCCGTCCCTCGCCTGCCCCCCCCGCCCTCCATTCAACCTCACTCCACGGTCAGCACATGGTTGCTGTTGTTATCCGAGTCCACCACCACGTCTGACCCCTTGCCGAGCACGTACTCCCCATTGACAATGTACTTCCACGTGTAGGTGCCTGGCAAGAGCGCCACCTCCCCGCCGTCCCCGGTGCAATCCACCTCTTCAGTCCAGCCGTCCCAGCTGCCCTTGACCACCACCGACGAGGAGGTGGGGGATGTCCACCGAAAGCGGACCATTCGCCGCCCATCGGCAGCCACCGCCGACGCCACCGTTGTCGGCTGCGGTGCCGACGCCGCAGCCGCCGGCTGTACCGACGACGCAACCGCCTCGCTGGGCGCCACTGTGACTGGCACGGCCACCGCCGTCGCGACGGGCACGACTGGCTTCTCGGCCACCGCCGCGGGTGCCGCGGTACCAGCGGCGGCACCGTCGCTGCCGTCCACCACCGCCGCGGCGGCGATCGGCTGCGGCACCGCCGCGCCCGCACCGACGGGAGCGGCGGCCTTGCCGCCCGCGGTCACCGCCTGGGCGCCCTCTGGTAGCGGCGGCGGGTGCGCGGCGGGCAGTGTGCCGCCCGGCGGCAGGTGCGCCGGCGCGGGTGGGTTGGTGTGCTCCGCCGCGGGCGCCGGCGGGTGAGGCGCGAGCGACGTCTGGGAGGAGGGAGTGGTGGCGCCAACCTTGTCGGCAATACCGGTGGCGACCGCCGCGATTTTGTCCACGACGCCGACCGTCGCCGAGTGGATGGCCTCCGCCATGGTGGGATGTGGGATGGGGCGGAAAGAGTGGGCAGGGGGGGTGAGCACCGCAGAGAGATGGGCAGAGAGGGGAAGCGGAAATGGCAAAGGGAGGGAGGGGAAGGAGAGCCAGCGGGAAGAGAACGGAACAAGTGTGCGTGGCACAGCGGCTCAGCGGGTCGAGAAGTAAAAGCACGAGTGCCCACGTTGATGTGCGGGCAATACAGCAGCGCCGTTCAAAATGACCAAGGTCAGTGGCCACCCACTGCGCCCCCCATTGCACACATGGCGCGGGTGCGCCGCCCGTCGGGGCAGCCGCGGCTCGCCTCAACCGACACCGTGTGTGGCCAAGACGCGGCGTCTTGTGTGCATCCGCGAACTGCGCGTGGAAGAAGTGGCATGCAAGCACACACAATGATGCATGCCGCGGACTCACTTGCACTCGGAGAGAAAAACAAGAAGCGCGCCGGAATTCACGTTGATCCCCCCCCACGTCGATCCTTTCCGAAAACATTTTCATCCTCGCCTTGTATCGGCGCCGACGCGGCCGGCATGGGACCGCCGCGGAGCAGGCCCGTCCGCCAAGTCAGACCGCGCTGCCGCAGGTCGACGGATAGCATCCACAGGCAGCAGACACTTGAAGCGCAGGGGGCGTCAGGGAGCCTTGTTGCCCTTGCTTTTCGAGCGGCTCGTGTGTATTGTGCGCCTTCTGTGCTCTTGATTCCCGGACGTGGTGAGGCGGCAAAGCGGACCGTGGTACCTCCTGTCGGACCCGTCCCTCAACCACCTTGACCCCGAGCAGAAGCCCGAGGTCTACCATGGACACAAAAACCCTTGCAGCATCTGCTTGCTGGGGAGGACGCCCCGTGATGAAGAGCAGAGCAAACGGCGGGCGGTTCATCGGGTCCCGTCCCCCGGCCGGCCGGCCCCGCCCAGCATGCCCGCCTCGTGCATGTACCGCACCGACGCGCCGATCGAGGCGGCCGCGTCGGTGGGCGCCAGCCGCAGCTCCCGCGCCGCCTTGGCCGACTCGTACCAGTGGTAGCGCGTCGAGACGGCCACCCGCTCGGCCGTGACCGAGGTGCTTCCCACCGCGTCGCCCACCGCGCCCAGCAGCAGTGCCAGAGGGGTAGGGAGCCACAGCCAGGGGGCGCGCCCGCCGCCGCCGCCGCTGCCGCCGCCGCCGCCACCGCCGCGGCCGCTGGCGGTGGCGGCGGCCGCTACCGCACCGTCCCCGGTGCGCGGCGGCGCGCCCATGGCCGCCGCCGCCGCGGCGGCCGGGTCAGCCCCCGCCGTCACGGCGGCGCCCGCCGCCGCAAACGCGCTCAGCAGCTGGTGGATGGTCACGTTGACACCGCCGAGGATGTAGGGCACCGCCTCCCGCCCCCCCGGTGGCAGCGCCACGTCGGCCGCCGCCACCAGCGCGCCCACCACCGCGTCGATCGCCACGACGTTGACCCCCCCCGACGTGTAGAGCGGCCACCGCCCCGCCGCCGCGCGGGCGACCGTCCCCCGCGACGCCTTGGCCGCGTCCCCGTACCCGTACACGGTCGTCGGGCACGCGAGGATGGCGCCGCCGGGGAGCCGCCCGGCGGCCGCCGCCGCCGCCACCACCCCCGCCGCCGCCCGCTTGGTCGCCAGGTACCCGACCGCCCCGTCGGCGGCGGGCCGCCACGCGCCGCCGCCCGCCACGGCGGTCGCTTCGGTGAGAGGGGCGTCCGCGGGGGAGGCGAGGGAGCCCAGCGCTGCCACCGACGACAGGTGCACCAGCCGGGGGGTGGGCGGGAGCGGAGGGGCGTCGCCGGTGCCGCCGTCTGCGGCGGCGGCGGCGGCGGCGACGGCGGCGGCGGCGGCTGCCGCGGCCGACGCGGCGGCGACCGCGTCAACGACCGCGACGGTGCCGCCGACGTTGACGGCCTCCATGGCCGGCCGGCCGGCCGGGTGATACGCCACCACCCCCGCCGCGTGGTACACCACCGCCGGCGCGATGGCGGCGACGAGCGCCGCGACGGCGGCGCCGTCGGTCACGTCTACGGTGTGGACGGTCACCCCCGCGGGGGGCGGGGGAAGGGCGGCGGGGCGGGGGGGGGGTGGCGAGTCGGTGACCCCGCCCGCGGGCCCGCCGTCGACAATGTCGGCGCCGTCGGCACCGCCGGCACCAGTGCCGCCGCGGCCGGCAGCCGCCGCGTGGACGGGCGCCGCCGCCGCCGGCGGCCGCCGGTACGTGGCGTGGACGGCGAGCGCGGGGTCGGCGGCGAGGCGCGCGACAAGCGCGCCGCCGATAAAGCCGCCGGCACCCGTGACGAGCACCGCTCGCCGGGGGGGCGGGGGCGTGACGCCACCGCCACCCGACCCCGCCGCGGCCATGACGGCGCGCCGCGGTGGTGGTCGCGGCGGTGAGGGTAGTGGCCGGCCAGGGCACCCGCCCGGCCAGGTGCCACGGGCGCCGCGTCGGACAGCCGGGGTTGCCACCGGGGTCACCAGGGGAGTGGGGGGGGGAAAGTCCCGCCGGCCCGCCCGCACGCGCCGCCGCCGGGGAGGCGGGAGGGCGGGCAAGGCGAGGGGGCCAACAAAGGCCATGGCAGCGGCCGCGGCGCGGAGACAGGTGGAGGTGGCCAGGCCCCCCGCCACCACCAACGCCGTGATCTCGAGCGATGCCGCCGTCGCCGCGGCCCGGCTGGCATCCCTCCCCCGCCAAAAGTCGATTGCGCTACCGCTATAGCGGCGGCAGCCGGCCGTCGTCCGCGGGGCGGTGGGGCACCCACCACCACGGCGCAGCGGCCGCCGCGCCGCGGTTAGACGCCCGCCCATGATGGCAACGGCACGCATGGCCGGGTCGGCCCGGCCGTGCCCTCCGTCCCCCCCCCCCTCCACCAGCCGCGTCAAACAAACGGCGGCAGCAGCCGCCGGTGCCGCACGCACGCCGCCACCCACCGCTCCGACACGACCGGCAGCGGCGCGGCGGCGGCGGCGGCGGCCCCCCCCCCGTCCCGCCACACCCGCCGCGTGTGGACGAGCGCGTGGGTGACGCGCCGCCCCGGCGGCGGCTCCCCCCCCCCCGGCGGCAGCCACCGCACCTCCCCCCCGTACGCCGCCACCGTCAGCGCGGCGGGCAGGGTGGGCGGCGGGTAGCCCGGCACGCCCGCCCATGCCGCGGGCCCGCCGGCCGCGCCGCCGCCGCCGCCGCCGCCGCCGCCGCCGCCGCCGCCGCCGCCAGGCACAGCGACGACGACGCCGACAAAGACGAGGCCCGCGGCGGACGCAAAGGCCGCCTCTGGCACGCCCGGCGGGTCCGCCGCGAGCGGCGCCAGCAGCGACGGGTCCGCGTCGACCGCCGCGGCGACGGCGGGCAGCGCGGCGGCGAGCGACGCGGCGGTCGTTGGCGCCCGCCACGGGTCGCCGACAATGTCGGCGTACGCGGCGGCGGCGGCGGCCACGTCGGGGGGGGCGTAGAGGAGGTCGGGGGCGGTCAGCGGCAGCCGCCGCCCGGCCGCCACGCACGCGGTGATGTACGTGTCGCGGACGACCGCGCGCGGGCCGCCGGCGGTGGCCAGCGAGCGGGCGGCCGAGCGGCGGCCGCCGCCGCCGCCACCGCGCGGGCGGCTGCCAGGCACGGGGGGGAGCGCCGCTTGGCTGCCCGCGGCGGGGGTGCCCCCGGCGGCCACGCCCGGCAGCGAGCCGCCGCTGTCGCCAGCGGCGGTCCACGGCGGGGCGGGCTGGGAGCCCGCGCTGCCGCCCGCCCCGCCCGCGTCGGCCGCGGCGGCCGCGTCGCCGCCGTCGGCGGCGGCGCACCAGCGGATCCACGCCGCCACCGTCACGTCCGCGGCCGACGTGGCGACCATGTACGTCACGCCCGGGTCCATATTCTGCCGCAGCGCCCCGCCCGCGGCGTGGATGGTGCGCTCCAGCGCGTGCTTGGCAGCCGCCTCGGCGGCGACGCGGAAGGTCATGCCCGCAAAGACCGCACTCGTCACCGCCACGGCGGACACGTCGGCAGAGCGAAAGGCGGGCGCGACGGTGCGGCGGCCGACCTTGGCAGGGTCGACCGCAGCGGGGGCGGCGGCCGCCCCGTCCGACGCCGCCTTGCGCTTTGCCCGCCCCGGCGCCAAGAGCATCATCTTGTCGGGGGGAGGCGGCGCGCCCTTCTCGTTTTTGCACAGCACCAGCTCCGCCCACGTCATTGCCTCGTGCCACGCCTTGTCGTGGCGGATGCGGACGACACGCGGGAAGCGCATGTTCATGCTCTCGTCCGACAGGGAGTAGCACTTGACGGTCAGGACGCACGAGTGTTCCGGTGACACCCACACTTGCGGCAAGTTGGAGCCCCGCATGGACGTGCCGGCCCAGTCGGCAAAGCACGCGGGCGCGCACTGCGGGTCGAACGGCTGCCAGTGGGGGGAGAGCAGCTCCTGTAGCTCCTCCAGCTGCTGGAAGCTGTAGCCGGCACCGACGCGGCCAATGACGCGGTAGCGCGTCGGGTGCGGCGCGGGGTCGTCCACCGCCCAGTCGGCGCCACCGCCCGGCGGCTCCTCCATCGCCACGCCCACGACAAACGTCGACGGCCGGCCGGCGCGGCTGCCGCCCGTGCGGGAGAGGCCCGTCCCAAAGTTGGCGCCCAGGATGAGCACGTCCAGGTCGGGGACGCCGCCCTGGAAAAAGTCCGGCTTGAGCTTGACCGACACCCGCGCGTCGCGGTCGTTGAGCATGTAGCAGGCGACGGGGTTCTTGACGACGGCGCCCTCAAAGCCGGCGTCGACAAACCGCCACATGGCGGCCACCGCTTGCGCGGGCGCCTCGGCTCCGCGCACCTCTTCCCGGGTGACGCGCAGGATGCCGACAGCGCCGTCGGGAGTGATGAGCTTGCTCTTGCCCAGCACCGCAGAGAGGAGCTCCAGCCGCTGCTCCAGGGCCATGGTCAGCACCAGGTCGGGGTCGGGCGGGCGAGGGCGCTTGGGCAGGGGCGCACCGTCGTCCATGGCGTCGCCAAAGCGGGCGTAGGCCGCGCTGGGGGCGGCCGCCACTGCAGCCGCCGACTCGGCACGCGGCTTGTAGTAGAGGATGTCAAACACCATAAACATGAGCTTGTACGGCAGCTGCCCAAGCCGAGCCCGACCGTCGCCGCCGGCGCCGGCGCCGTCGCCGACGTCGACGCCCGTGTCGAGCACCCCTTCTTTCTCGCGGAGGGCGAGGGCGCGCTCCAGCTCCGTCAGCGCCGGGCGGATGTTGCGAAAGTCCAGTGGCGCCCCGTCCGAGGCGCCCCACATCAGCACCTCCCCGTCGAGCACCACCTCCTCGGCGGTCAGGCGGGGCGTCAGGCGCCCCAGCAGGCCCCCAAACACCTCTGTCGCGTCCAACCCCGACCGGTAAAAGCAGCGCACGGTGGACCCCCCCCCCGCCACGTGCACCTGCAGGCGGTAGCCGTCAAACTTGGGCTCCACCAGCGCGTAGCCGGCGGCGTCGGTGAGCGTCGCGAGCACCTCCGTCAGCGGCGCGGCGCCCGTCGGCGGCGCCGCGCGCATCGGCCGCGCCGGCAGCAGCAGCCGCACCCGCTGCCGGTGCACCACAAACGCCGGGTCGGCGCAGTCGCGGACGACCACCCGCAGCGACGAGACGCCCGCAAAGTGCCGCGCCGCCCGCCCGGGGTCGAGAAACTGCAGGACGGTCTGGCTGCTGGCGCCGAGGACGAGCTTGCTCAGCAGGATCTGCACCAGCCACTCGTTCTCGCTCGCCGACGCGCGGCGGAGGAGCTCCCCAAAGACCCGCCCCCGCGCGTCGGCCGCGGCGGCCGCCGCCGACCGCGGCGCCGCGGCGCCCAGCCCCGAGTGGCCGCCCCGGCCGCCCGCGCCGCGACCGCTGCCCGACCCACCCCCGGCCGACCCGCCGCGGTGCGTCCACCGCCCCGCCGCCCGCGCGTTGGCCACCAAGCTCTGCAGCAGCCGCTCCACGTCGCCGAGCGTCAGGCTCCCCACCGCCGGGCAGCGGCCGTCGAGCACCCGCCCGACGGCGGTCGGCAGGTGCCCGCCGCCGCCGCCGCCCCCGTCGAGCGTCTCGGGCTGGTTCCACCGCAGCAGCCGCGCCGCGTCGGGCGCGCCCGCCTGCAGGCCCATCGCGCGCACGTACGCCTCGGCGATGGAGCGCTCCCGCAGGCCGTACGCGCCGCGGTCCGTGTCCAGGTCAGGCACCAGCAGGCGCGCGAGGAGGTACACGTCTTGCCACGCCAGCCGACGGATGGGCGGCAGGTCGTCGTCGGGGGCGCCGCCGCCGCCGCCGGCGCCACCGCCAGAGGTGGCGGCGGCGGCGCCAGCGGCGCCGCCAGTGGCCGCGTCAGCAGGCGCGGGATCCCTTCCCCCCCGCCCCCCCGTCGCGGCGCGGGCGTTGCCTTCCCGAGCGGCGGCGACGATGGAGCCCCACAGCCGCCGCAGCGCGGCCACGGTTGCGTGCACGCCCCGCGCGGCGCGCATGTCGTCCAGGCCGGCGGTGAAGAGCGAAAACGGGACGGCCGCCAGGCCGGGCGTCAGGGGCGGTATCGCCGGCGGCGGCGGCGTCGTCGCCATTGTCGCCGTTGGCGGCGATGGGGCTGGCGGCAGCCCCGTCGCGACCGCCCCCACGGCGGCGGTGCCCCAGTCGGTCGCCGCGGCGAGCGTCGCGTCCATGGCCGCGTCACCGCCGTCTTCGTCGCCCAGCGACGCATCCACCAACGGGTCGCCCGCCACGGCCAGTGCCGCGTCCATGGCGGCCTCGGCGTCATCCCCCAGCGGCACATCCGGCTCCTCCGTGTCGGTCGTGTCCATTGCCGCCGCCGCCGCGCCCGCCGACGCCGCCACAGCCGCCATCATCTTCTACGGCACCACAGCGGCCGTCAGTGGCGTGGCGAGGGGCGGGGGGGGGGGGGGGACGCACAGGGGAGAGGCGGGAGAGGGGGGGGGTGAACACAGGCGGCGGTGGCGGCACGCAGCGTACGCCGATGCGGGCCGGCCTCGCGCCAGCGCCAGCCGTCGACGCGGTGGGGCGGACGAGCCTGGGCGACAGACCGCGTATGCCGACGCGGGCGGCCGCGGCCGTAGGTCCAGAGCGCGGACCGACGCCCGGCGGTGCGCGTCCATAGCCACGGAGGGCGAGCCGTGGACGTTGGGACGGAGCAACCCAAGCGCCGCGCGTTCCGCGCAGCTGCTGCCTACGAACCGGAGCACGAGCACGTCGGATGCACCCGGTACCGACAACCATTACAGTCGATGGAGAAATTACGGGAAAGTGCTCTCACTAGGCTGTTCGCCCAATGGCCTTGTCGTCCCGAAGACGATCCAACGACCGAAATTCTAGATCCTCTCTTGCCCACAAAAACGGAGCTCAGAGGAGTGAAATCGCCTTGATCCTCCGCCTCTGCCTTGGCAATGGGATCGCCTCGAGCCCCGAGCTCCCCCATCACGGTGGCCCGTGAGCGGCCACCCAGTGCTCACTGAACCCTCTTCCCCGTCGCCACCTCCCGCCCTCCCGTCTCCCTCCCGCCGGCCCTGCGCTGGTACCCCCACGCCCCGCCACCATGCACTTTGTGGTCTGCGGCCTGCACATGCGCGGCGGCGCGCTGACGCACCAGCTGGAAGCCGCGGGCGGCGTCTTTGTCCGCGACGCCGTGTCGGTCCCCCACTACACGCTCCACGTGCTGTCGCCGGCGGCGCCCGCGACGGGCGCCGCCAAGCCCGGCATGCTCTACCACCCACCCGGCGCCGCCGTCACCCCCCCCGCCACCGTTGCGGCGATCGCGGTGGAGGTGTGGGACATCCCCGACGCGGCGATCGGGCGCCTCCTCGCGGGCGTGCCGCCGCCGCTGGCGTTTGGGTCGGTGCGCCTCGCGGCGGCGGCGGCGGCCGGTGGCGGCGTGGAGGTGCTCCCCGGGTTTGTGTGCGAGGGGTGGGTGGCGCGCGACGGCGTCGCCGACGGCGTGTCGTGCGCGGATATTACGCACCACGGCGGGTGGCGGGCGTACGTGGCGTCGCTGGACAAGCGGGGTGGCTAGAGGCGCGCCCGCCCGGGGCGAGGTGCTGGTGGCAGGGGGAGGGGGGAGTGGATGTGTGGGGGGGGGGGAGGTAACGACACTAGAGGGGGGGGGTAACGACAAAGCAGGGGGTCGGCAGGTACGAAAACGTGGGGCGAGCCGGGCGCCACGGCAATAAGGGAGCAGGGGGAGGGAGACGACACCAGTCACGGGGAAGGGGAAAGCCAGGGATGAGCGTCGGAGGAGGCCCCCACGCGCACCGTGCGGGGCTTCCGTACAAAGCGATGGCCGGGGCTGACGTGGAGCGCCCGCCGCGGCGGCACCGCTGCCTCACCCGCGGTGCGACGTGGCACCCCGCTGTGCGGGGCGTGAATTTCGACCCCGCCCGCCCGCGGATCCTCTTGGCCGGCCCGGTGGCGGTGCAGGCGTTCCACGCCGGCAGGGAATGGATAGAAGAGATCGATCGCGTCGCTGCCACCGCCGCCGGTACCGCGGGTGGGCGCCTCCTTCCCCCCCCCGGCTGGTCGTCCGTCACCCCCTCCCCCCCTTTCCGCCCCCGGCGGCCGCTCGCCGTGCGCCCCGCCCCGACACCGACGGTGTGGACAACGGGGGCGTGGTGCCCCCTGCCGTTGCGCCCACTGCACCCGTGGCGCGCGGGCGTCTGCGGCGACGGCGCGGCGCTGGTCCCCCCCCCCCCCCCTTCCCGTCTCCTTCCCTGTCCCTTCCCCTTTTCCCCCTGTTTCCCTCTCTGCTGCCCACCTCCTCAACGCTCCCCCTGTCGGTTGTGCCTGGCGCGCGGCCGGGCGCGGCGCCCCTGGTTGGTCGCCGCTGTCGCCGCGCGCAGCATGCGCCGCGCGGCGGTCGCACCGGGCCGCTGGCGCGTCCGCGCGGCGGCGGCGGCGGAAGCGGCGGCGGCAGCCGCGGCGGCGGCCACTGGTGGCCCGCCGCGGCGGCTGCTGCTGCCGCCACCGTCTGTGGTGTCGCCCGCCGCCTGCCGGCCGCGCCCGGTCGAGCCGCCCGCCGCGGCGGCGGCGGCGGCGGCGGCGGCGGCGGCGGCGGCGGCGGCGCGGCGGGTGCTGAGGGGCGTGGCTGGTGCGCCGGGGGGGGGGGGGCACGGCTGCCGGCGCCCCCGACGCGCCTGGTGGGGGGGGGGGGTGGCCCCCACCGCCTCGGCTGGGGGGGGGGGGGGCGGGGGGGGGGGGGCTCGCTGCGGGCCTCGTTGGGGGGGGGGGGTTTGGCCGCGGTTGCTGTTGGGGGGGGGGGAGGCGGCGCGGTGCGCTGCGTGGCGACCTCTAACGCCAGCGGCGGCGGCGGCGGTGGCGGCCGCGGCGGCGGCGGCGGTGGCGGCGGTGGCGGCGGTGGCGGCGGCGAGGATGGCAGGGGCGGCGGCGGTGGCGGCGGCGGCGTCGGCGGGACGGGCGTTGGCGGTGGTGCCGGCGTGCCGCCCCCCCCCCCGCCCACCGGCAGCGACATTGACGTTGGCCCCGACGCGCAGGTGCCGCTGCGGCGGCTCTTCTCCCTCGCCGTCCCCGAGCGCGCGCGCCTGTCGGTGGCGCTCGGCGCGCAGCTGGTGTCGTCGGGCGCGACGATGGCCTTCCCGCTCGCGCTCGGCCGCATCGTCGACGCGGTGCAGCTGCCGGCCGCGACGGGCGCGGCGGAGCTCCACGCGCTGACGCTGGGGATGGGCGCCCTCTTTGGCATTGCCGCCGTCGCGACCGCCGTCCGCACGTCGACGCTGACGATTGTCGGGGAGCGGGTGTCCCGGCGGCTGCGCACCGACACCTTCACCGCGATCCTGCGGCAGGAGACGGCGTTTTTTGACAAGACCCAGTCGGGGGAGCTCGTCAACCGGCTGTCGGCCGACGCGGCGAGCGTCGCGTCGACGCTCACGGACAATGTGGCGCGCGCGCTGCGGGCGGCGGTGACGTCCGTGGCGGGCCTCGGCTGCGTCCTGTACCTGTCGCCGAGCCTGTCGCTCGTCGCGCTCGCCACCTTCCCGCCCATCGCGGGCGGCGCCTACTACTTTGGCCGCGCCGTCCGGGAGCTGTCGCGGCGGCTGCTCGACTCGCTCGCCGCCGCCACGCAGGTGGCGGCCGAGCGCATCGGCGCGGTCCGCGCGGTCCGCGCGGCGGGCGCCGAGGCGGTCGAGGCCGCCCGCTACGCCGCCGCCGTCGGGGACTCGTACGCGCTCGCGCGGCGGGTGGCGCTCGTGTCGGGCGCGTACAATGGGGGCATCTCGTTTGCGGCGCAGGCGAGCCTCCTGGGCGTCCTCGCCGTGGGGGGGGGGCAGGTCCTGTCGGGCGGGATGACCGTCGGCGAGCTGTCTGCGTTTGCCATGTACTCGGTGACGCTGGGGGGGGGGCTGTCCGCGATGGCGTCCTCGTACACCAACTTTACAAAGGCGCAGGGGGCGGGCGCGCGGATCTTTGCGGTCCTCGACCGGGTGCCGCGGGGGGACTCGTCGACGCTGTCGGCGGCGGGGGGGGAGGCGGGCGCGGCAGAGGGCGGCGCCGGCCTGGGCAAGGCGGGCCCCGACGGCGGTGGCGGGGGGGTTGGCGGTGGCCTCCGCGCCGCGTTTGCCGACGTGCTGGCCTTGCGCTCCTCGTGGCGGGATGTGGGGGGCGTGCTGGGCGGCAGCGGCGGCCGCGTCGACGGTGGGGTGGGTGACCCCGCGGGGCGCGCGGCTGACGGTGGCGGCGGCGGGGCGGACCCGTCGGCGCCGCCGCCGCTGTGGGTGCCCCCCCCGGCGGCGGTCGAGGCGGCGCGCCGCCGCGCGCCCGGCGGCGGCGTCATCATCCCCGCCGACACGCCGCTGGACGTGGCGTTTGAGGACGTTTGGTTTTCCTACCCCGCCCGCCCCGAGGTGCCCGTCCTCCGGGGCCTCTCGCTCGAGGTGCCCGCCGGCTCTGTGACCGCCGCCGTCGGCGCGTCGGGCTGCGGCAAGTCCACCCTGTGCCTCCTCCTGTCGCGCCTGTACGAGCCCGACGCGGGCCGCATCACCGTCAATGGGGTGGACCTTGCGCGCGTGCACCTGCCGTCGCTGCGCGACGCGGTGGCGACCGTCGCGCAGTCGCCGCACCTCTTTGACGGCACCGTCCGCGACGCGCTGCTCTACCCGTCGCCGCCCACCGACGCGGTGGCGGCGGCCGCTGCCGCCGGCGACGTGGCCGGCGTGGACGCGGCGCTGGCCGAGGCGCTCGCGGCCAGCGCGGCGGGCCCCATCTACGCTGGCCTCGGCGACGGCGTCCGCCTCGGCACGCGCGTCGGCGAGGGCGGCGCCGCCCTCAGCGGCGGCCAGCGCGCGCGCGTCGCGCTGACGCGCGCCCTCCTCCGCCGCGGCGGCGCGCTCACCACCGACGAGGCGACGGCGGGGCTGGACACGGCGTCCGCGCGCGCCGTCGGCGACGCCCTCCGCGCCGTTGCCGCGGGCGGCGCCGCCGTTGGCGGGCGTCCCCGCGTGGCGGTGCTCGTCGTTGCCCACCGCCTCGACGCGATGCGGCAGGCCGACACGGTGGCGGTGCTGCGGGCGGGGCGGGTGGTGGAGGTGGGGGGGTGGTCCGACCTGATCGCCGCCCGGGGGGTGCTGTACAAGATGGTACGCGAGGGCGGGCCGCGCCGGGGGGGGGTGCCGGCCGACCCGGCCGTGGCGGCCGCCGCCGCGGCGGCGACGGGCGCGGCTGGGGCGGGGGAGGGCGCCCTCGGGGGGGACGCCTGGGCGTCGAGCAGCCCGGAGGGGGGGCTGCGGCAGGGCGTGGAGTGAGCACCCGCGGCGCGCCCACCCAGTGTTGATTGCCGTGCCGCCGCACGCCGGGCGAGTGCTGGCGTGCGTCCCGCACGGGGGCGGCGGGTCTGGCAGCGCGCCGCCGCGCGGCGGCGCGGCGTCGCCGTTGCGGCTGGCGGCTGGCGCGTCCGACGCGCTGGTGGATGGCGGCCGCCCCGCGCGGCGGCCGTCTGGCCAGAGGCCCGCGCGGCGTGGCGTCCCGCGGCGGGCGCCGCCACCCACCACCAGCGGCGGTGGCCACCCGCGCGGTCGCCGCGCCGCGCCGCCGCCGCCGCGTGCCGCCGCGGGCGCGCGCCACCGCCGCGCACGCACGCAGAGGGGCGGTCTGGGGGACGACGCGGTCGCGGCGTTTGGCGCTCCGCGGGCACGGACACGCGCCGAGCCGCGCGTATTTTTTTTTTTTGTTGTTGTTGCTGTTGTGGTTGTTGTCGTTGGGAGTCCGTGCGGGTGACGCCGCCGCCGCGTGCCGCGGCGCGCCCGCCGGGGGGGTGGCGGCTCGGCGCCGCGTCCGCCGCGGCGGCGTGCGAGCGGCGGCGGCGGTGGCGCCGCGGGGGTGTCTGCTGCGCGCTGCGCTCCGCACGGCGGGGCGGTGCGCGGCTCCCCCCCCCCGCGCGCAGCGCGCGGCTGGCGCCCCAGCGAGGCCGCCACGGGGCCACGGGGTGGGACACGGCGGCGCGGCGGCGCGCGGCGCGACCGTCGGCCGTCGGCGCCCCCCACGCGCACCCCCCCCCCCCCCCCCCCGCCCGTGGCGGCTGCGGGGGGCTTCCCCCCCTGCCACCTCTCACGCCAGCACCGGTGCGCTGCGGCGCGCGCACACCGCCTGCCCTTGCGCTCTGGCCGCCGCGGCCGGCCGGCGGCGGCCCCCGGCATGGGCGCCACGCCCTTTAGCGGCCAGGGACCCCCAATGACCGCCGCCCTCCCCCCTCTTCGCCAGCCCGTCTCTCGCCCGCCCGCCCGCCCGCCCGCCCGCCCGCCCGCCCGCCCGCCCGCCGGCTCGCCTGCGGCCTCGCCCGGCGCCCGCCCTGACCCCATCCCACCACCCACAGCACGCGCGGCGGCGGCCGCCACCGCCTGCACCGTCACTGCCGGCGCGCTGGCGTCCGCGGCCCGCACCGCCGGCCGCCGTTGGCGGGACGGCGCCCCATCCCGCATCGTCCCGTCGGTCCGACCGCGACGCCGACAGTGGGCAACGACACAGAGCGGCTCGCCCGCCGCGGCGGGTCGGTCCCGCCGGCCGGCGGCGTGAGCGCCGGCCGGCGTGCACCAGAGCGGACGCGGCGGCGGCCGCCGCGCCGCGCAGCGCGCCGCGCCCACCCGCGCCGCCGTGCCACCGCCCGCGCCGCCGCCGGTGTGGTCTGCGCCACGGCCGCTGCCGCTGCGGCTGCCGCTGCCGCTGCCGCTGCTGCTGCCGCTGCCACCTCCTGCCCCCGCCCGCCGTCCCTGTCCCCGCCGCCGCCGCCACAGACTACCGCCGCCGCCGCTGTTGCCATCCCCTCCCGGCAGTGGCCGCCACTTGCCCCCTCTCTCCCCCCCCCCGCCGTCGCCGCCGTCCGGCGCACGCACTACTGCCGGGAGAGATGGCACTCACGCGCAGGGGCCGCCAGGGGACGGCGTCCCCCTCCACCCCCCCCCCTCCACCCTCCCCCCCCCCCCCCCCCCTCCGCCACCGACGAGGCGGCCGTCAGCCGCGGCACACCCACGCCCACGCCCACCACGCCGCCGCCGACCCCTCCCCCCCCTTCAGCCATGCGGTGTGGGCGGTGCGGGGAGGCGGCCCCCCCCCTGGAGGCTGTCGACTGGGGCCTGTCGGGCGCCCCCGCGCTCGTCGTGTCGTTTGTGCTGAGCTTGTTTGGCGGTGGGGGCGTCTTTGTCGCGACGACGCTCTCGTGCCGGGGGTGTGGGGCGGTCCTCGGCAGGGGGCTGCAGCCGGTGTGAGGGGGTGGGGGGGGGGGGGAGGGGGTGTGCGGGGAGGCGTGGGTGCGGCGCCGCAGGGGCTGACATGGGCGAGAGGGGGGAGGGGGGGCGGTTTGCGACGATGGCAGTCGACACGGTTTCGAGTCTTGAGGGAGTGGGGCGGAGTGGGAGGGGGGGGTGCGGGGGCGGCGGCGCAGAGTGCCGCCACCGCCCACGGCGTGCGCCCACGACGTTGGCGGCGCCGTCGGCGGCAGCGTGGCTCGACAGCCTGCGCTAGGCACGAGGGGGTAATGGCGGGTGGGGGGGGGGAAGGAGCAGCCGCCGCGTGAGTGTCACCCGCGGTGGGACGTGGGAGGCGGCAGGGATAAGGGGGGCGGCGACGACAGCGGTGGTGGCGGGACGCGGGCGCCCGCGTCGGGGATGGGCGTGGCGGTGGCGCCGGCAGAGCCGCTGCCGCCGCCGCCGCCGCCGCCGGGCGGCCCGCCTGCGGAGCTGCCCCGCGCCGCTGGGAGGGGGACGGGCCGCCACCCCGACGCCGCCCCGGTGAGCCAGGCGGCCGGCAGCGCTGGCCGCCGCCGCCGCCGCGGGTGTGGGCGTGCGTGGCCGGCCGCGGCGAAGGTCGCCACCCCCGCTACCGGCAGCGTCGGTACCGCCGCGGCGGCCATTGGCCGCGGCGTCGTCTGCGTTGGCGCTGACGCCAATCGCCGCGGCGTGCGCACCCGTGGCACTTGGGCGGCGCTTCCCCCTGGCCCTGGTTTGGTAGGTCAAGCCTCGATCACAGGCATGGCGGCGGTCCCTCGACGGGGCGTCCCGCGGCGGTCGGCTCGTGAGCGTCGCGGTGTGGCCGTCCGCGGCAACGTCTTCTCCATCTCTACGAGGAGGGGGTTTGCGGTGTACTCTTCTGGACGCAGCACCGTTGTTTCTGCGTCCCATCCCGTCGTAGGGAGCCAGTGCTGCCACACACACGGTCTTGGCCCGTGCGCTGCTCGTTTGGTGTGCGACGAACCGACACAAGACGAACGAAAAGCAGACGATGGTGCCTCGGCCACCCATCCACTCTGTGGCGGGACGGCAGCGGAGGCCGGGATCGCACGGAATCTTGGTCGTTTGAGCACTGTCAGCCCACATCCTTCGCAGGCCTGATCCATCGTCCAACCGACTGGCCAATGGGCGAGTGCACTGTCGGCACGTCGCCAGGACCGCCGTTGCCGCCCCCGCCGTTGCGCCTCCACCCCGTAACGTTCCCAACCAATGGAACCGTTCCGCCTCGGGGATTCCCCACGCGGCGAGCGGCCGCGCGGGTGGGGCGGGGGGATCAAGACAGAAAAAAAAAAAAAAAAAAACACAGCGACGGGCGGCGTGTGGGGGGCGCGCGCCCCTCGCGCACGGCACCCGACGCCGCGGCGGCGCCCACCGGCCGTTCAAACACCCGCGGAGCGCGCGCGCTCTGCCGACCCCCCGCCGCCCCACCCCCCCCCACCCCCCGTCCCCTGCCACAGCCTCGCGCCGCTGCCGGCGAGAGCCCCCCCCCCACCCCATCGGCGCAAAAAACGGACACGAGAAGCGCGCCTTCCGGAGCGGGGGGGGGGGGGGGGGTCCGTGTAACGGCCACGCCGCCGCCACACCCTGGCGTGCCGCCGCGTGCGCGCGGGCCCCCCTCCCACCACACCCCCCACCGGGTGGCCCCTTCCGCTCTCTCTCTCCGCCCGCCCCCCCCCCCCCCCCACGCCGTCCCTAGCACAGAGGGGGAAGGGCCTGCTTCGTCCACATCAGACGCCCCACAAACCCCGCCCCCCCCCCTCCCCCCCCCGCCCCGACGCCCCCCGAAGCGAGGCGCGCCCGATTTCCGCCGCGCCTTGGCGCGCGTGCCGTGACGTTGGCGTGCAGACGCCGTCGCTCCCGCCCCCCCCCCCCCCACCCCCCCCCCCCCCCCAAACCATTCCCCCCCCCCCTCACCGTTCGAATCGCGCAACGCACGGCTCGCCGCGTGCCGTTTCACCGGCCGGTACGGACGCGGCGGCGCGACCGCCGCAGCCCCCCCCCCCCCCCCCCCGCCGCGTCGTCGGGTCGTGTGCCGCCGCCGCCGCCGCCGCCGCCGCCGCCGCCGCCGGTGCTGCTGTCGGTTGCCCCGCGCGTGGCGGTGCAGCTGGGAGGGGAGGGGGGGGGGGGGGCTGACGGTGGGCGAGTGGCCGCGCGTTCCCGCCGCCGCCGTGCCGCCTGCGGCTGGCCGTGTCGGGCTTGTCCACCCGGGGGTCGGCACACCCGCGCGCGCGCGACCGCCGCGGCCCGGTGGTGGTGGTGGTGGTCGGACCGATTCCTCCTTGGCCGCAGCCGCACCCCCTGCTGTACCCCCGACCACACGCACTTGTTGCCCGAAACGGTCCTCTCGCTCTTCCCCCCCCCCCCCCCCGCCCGTTGCCCCTCTTTTTTTTTTTTGTCGCCCTTGGGGTTGCCCCCTCGTCCCTGTTCCCCGTCCCCCTCCTCCCCCTCCGCTGCTTTTGGGCTTCCCTCCCCGCCCGGCACCGCCACGCCACGATGAACACGCGGTCGCGTACGCGGTCGGGTGGCGCCCCCCCCCCCCCCCCATCGCCATCAAGAAGAAGACGTCGGCCGGCGCGGCGTCGCGGTCGGCCAAGGCCAAGGCCGCGGCGGCGGACAAGGCGGCGGCGGCGGCGGACAAGGCGGCGGCCGCCGCCGGCCCGGCCGCCGCGTCGGCGGCGGCGGCGCCAGCGGCGGCGGCGCCAGCGGACAAGGCCAAGGCGGGCGCCGCGGCGGCGGCCGAGCCGCCGCCGCCGCCGGCGGCGGCCAAGGGCGGCGCCGCGGCGGCGGCGGCGGCCGCCTCGCACGCGGCGGCGGCCAAGGGCGGCGCCGCGGCGGCGGCGGCGGCCGCCTCGGACGCGGCGGCGAAAAAAGCCGACGCGGCGGCGGCCAAAAAGGCGGACGCGGCGGCGAAAAAAGCCGACGCGGCGGCGGCCAAAAAGGCGGACGCGGCGGCGAAAAAGGCCGACGCGGCGGCGGCGAAAAAGGCGGAGAAGAAGGCGCCCGCGGCGGCGGCGGCGGCGGCGGCGGCGGCAGCGGAGAATGGGGCGGGCGCGTCGGCGGCGGCGGGGCCGGCCAAGAAGGTGGGCCTCGCCGTCGGCGACGACTTTCCCGCCATGAAGCTCCTCGCCGACGATGGCAAGGAGGTGGACCTGGCCGCGGTGCTCCGTGAGCGGGGCCTCGTGCTGTTTATGTACCCCAAGGCCAACACGCCCGGGTGCACCAAGCAGGCGTGCGGCTTTCGGGAGAGCGCCGCCGACCTCGCCGCCGCCGGCTTTGCCGTCTATGGCCTGTCGGCGGACACGCCCGCCGCGCAAACGTCGTGGAAAGCCAAGCACAGCCTGCCCTACCCGCTGCTGTGCGACCGGGAGCTGGCGCTGGTCAAGGCGGTCGGCGCGTTCAAGCCGCCCAAGAACATCAAGCGGACGCACGTGGTCGTTGGCAAGGGCGGCAAGGTCCTCGACGTGCGCGTGCAGGTCGGGCCGGAGGACAGCTTCAAGGCGGCGCTCAAGTTTGTGCAGGGCCTCGCCAAGGCCAAGGGCGAGTAGGGGCGCCCGCCGCGGCTCGCGCCCCGCATGCTTGGTGGTGTGTGTCTTTTTTTTTTTTTTTTTTTTTTTTCTGGGCGACTGAAGGACCGCCGCCCGCGTCGTGGTGGTGCGCCCACCGTCGTGGGGTGGGGTGCGGCGTGTACCCCCTGCAGCTGGGTGTGGTTGTGCACGGTGTGGTGGCGGCGGCTCCTTGTGCCTCGTCACGGGGGTGTGCCCGCGGCTTGCGCTGCGGCTGGCGCAGGGGGGTGGCCTCGGGGCGGCCAGCCGCCGACGGTGGCTGGGTGTGGGTGGCGGTGGGGTCCGTGGCGAGCGCGTGTGGTCCGCTGGGGGTGGCCGGCGGGCGTGCGGTGCGGGCGCCGCCCGCGCCTGTGTAAATGCGTGGTTGGGGGGGCGGGCGGGGCCAAGCGAAAAAAGTGCATGTTGTCCGCGGAGCGGTGCGCCGCTCTGATGTGCTGTGTGTGGGTGCTCATCGTGGCGGCGCCGTGCCTCCAGGGACGACGACCTGCGCAGTGCTTGTGCGCTGCTGCTGTTTGCGGGACGTGGCTTCCTGTACGGCCGCGGCTGTCGGTTGGGGATCCATTGGGGGCCTCGTACGTCTGTCCCACACGCGACGAGGCGTGCGTTGTTCTCCGCCTCTGACGCTGGCCCTGCGCGGCCACTCTTCCCGGAGCGGCCGCTTGTGGGGCGGCCAAGTAACCGCACTGACGCTGGCGCGTAGCTCCCACCGCCCGTGACTGGGACAGTACCTCTGTCATGGTCATGGCGCGCGCTCTCGTGCCCCAGCCGCCGACGTGTACTGGACGGGCCGGCGCCCCCGCCCAGACCATCATCCCCAAAGACGTCTAGGATAGGACTCCCGTCGGCCGCGGTCGCGGCGGGGACCACCTCTGGGAAGGCCGCGGCGGCCGACGGCGGCCGCCGGCAGGCCGGGCCGTCGTCCCCCCCCCAAACCCGTCCGAAACCCGCCCGCACCCGGCGTGGCCGCCGGCCGTGCACGCCGCGGCGGGGCGGCCGCCGTCATTGGCGCCGCACCCGTCGCGGCGCGCCCGCCCAGACGGCGCCGTGCGCCCCGCACCCGCCCGCGCACGGCGCGGGCGGCCGGGTGTGGCGGTGGTGGCGGGCCGCCGCCGCGGCGGCGGCGGCGGCGGTGGCGGCGGCGGCGGCGGCCGTGCGGTGGTGCGTGGCCGGCGGCCGCGGCACCCGCGTCGGGGCGATGGCGGCAACGCAGCGGCGTCGGACGGGTGGAGG
Organism: Pyropia haitanensis; assembly: GCA_008729055.1. Taxonomy (NCBI): domain Eukaryota; phylum Rhodophyta; class Bangiophyceae; order Bangiales; family Bangiaceae; genus Pyropia; species Pyropia haitanensis. The sequence continues at coordinate 4,785,227 of SDUX01000007.1, forward strand.
GAAACCAAACGGGGGTGGGGGGGGGGGGGGGGCACGGCGGCCTGCCGCTCGCGCTGCCTCCGGTGCCGACTAGGCCCGCCGTGGTGCCGCGGCCGCCGCCCACCGATGGGGTCACGCGCGGCGCGGCGGCGGCGGCAGGCCACCGCGGGAGTGGCGGGCGGTGGCGGCACCGCCCGTGGCGGCGCGGCCGGTGCCGCGGCGGCCGCCCCACCGCGGCCGCCGCCGCCGCCGCCCGCCGCCGTCCCTGGCTGCTGTCTGGCCGCCTGGCCGCCGCCGCCGCCTGGCCGCCGCCACCGCGCGGCGGCGGCCGTCGCCGTCGGCGCCGCGCGTCGGGCCGCCGACGCGTGCGGCTGCCGCCGCGGTGTGGCGGGAGGTGAGGGGGGGGGGGGGGGGGGGGTAAGTACGGCCCGCTGCCGCTGTGGCACGCCGCGGCCACGCGTGGCGTCGGACGCTGAGGTGGCGGCGGTGGCGGTGGCGGCGGCGGTGGTGGTGGTGGCGGTGGTAGTGGTTTTTGGGGGGAGGGCGGAGGGGGGGGGGGAGGATGGCGGCGTCGCGCTGGTCGTTGTGGTGGCCGGCGGGGGGAGGCGCGGCGGGAGCGGCCGAGGGCGCGCGCCAGGTGGGTTGACGGCCGGCGGCCGTCGGGGGATGGTCCCTGGGCGGATGCCGTCGGTGCCGCCGCCGCCGCGAATGCCGGCGGTGGGGGTGGTGGCGGCGGCGGCCGCCGCGGCCGTGCGCGCCCCCGCGGGCGGGAGGGGCGGCCGCGGCCGCCGGCAACGGGCACGTCCCCGACAGGCCACGGCGCGCGCGTGTCGGGCCGACCCGACCCGTCCCGGCTGGATGGTCCGCCGGCCGCCGCCACCGCCGCCGCCGCCGCCGCCGCCGCCGCCGCCGGCCGTCACCGCCGCCGCCACCGTGCGGGGACGTGCAGCGGCGGCCCGCCGCCCGCCCCCCGTCACCCCCCCCCCCCCCTCCACGCGTCTGGCAGGCCACCCCTCGGAACGTGGCCGCACCCCACCGCCGCGCCCGCGCCGTCGGGCGGCGGGCACGCGCGCGGGCCGCCGCGGGCGGCGGCAGCCGCCGGCGGTGGGCTCGCCGCGCCGCGCCGCGACGCCGCGAGGCGGCGGCGGACGCGCGGCGGCCAGACAAACGCCACGGGTGGGGGGACGGGGGGGGGGGGGGGGGGGGGCCGGCGGCGGCGCCGCGGGTGTGGGGGGTACCGCCGCGTGGGGGGGCGGGCGGTGGGGGGCGGCGGCGGCGCGGCGGCCGGCGGGGCCCGACGCGTGGCGGTGGCGGCGGCGGCGGCGGCGGTGGCGGCGGTGGCGGCGGTGGCGGCGGGTGGTGGCGACAACTGCCGGACGTTGACGCAGCTGCGGCGATGCCGTGGCGGCGGCGTGGCTGTACGTGCCCGCACCGCGCATCCGTGTCCTTGGCGGACCGCATCGGCGCGGGTGGGGAGCCGACGCGGCGGGCGGGAGCGCGCCGCGGGCAGCCGCGACGCGACGCGGTCCGCGAACGGGTCGGGCCGACCGCCACCTGGTCATCCGCCCGGGGGGGGGGGGGGGGTGGACCGCCAGGGTCCAGCCGAATTGGGGACCGGCTGCGCTCGGCCGACGACCGACGCGGTCCCCGCCGGTCGGGTGGGTGGGTGTACAGTACACTGTACGCGCGCAACGACCGGTGCGGTCGGCCCGCTGGGTGGGGGGGCGCGGGCCACGGCCGCCGCGGTGGCGGTGCGGTGCCCGCCCGGCGGGCGCACCGGCGGTTGGGCAGCCCCGCGCGGCGCAGCGCGCGGCCACCGACGGGGGGCCGCCCCCCCCTGCGGTGCCCCTTTCCCCACCCCGGTCGTCCCGCACGCCAACTGCGGCTGCTGGGGGCGGCAGGGGGTGGGGGGGGGGGGGGGGGGGTATCACCGTGTGCCGGCGGGGCGATGCGGAGACGGGGAGCGACGACGGCAGGTCACTCTCCCCCCCCTCCCCACCACAGCCCTCTCCTCGTGCGGTGCCGGTGGAGCATTCGCCCCCGCCATTGCCCACGCCTGACGCCACCACCCCCACCACCCGCGAGGGGCGGAGCGCAGCCATCTCTCATTGACGGACGGTAGCGGGCGGTCGCGGCCATGTCGCTCCTGCTGCTACCGGATGAGCTCCTCGGTGAGCTGTTTGTCGTCCTTGCCAACGACGACCCCCGCGACGCGGTCGCCCTGGCCTTTACCTGCCGCCAGCTGTTTGCCGTCGCGCGCACGGACGTGTCCCGCTTCTCGGTGGGCCCCCTCTTCCCCGTCGCGCCCTTCCACCCCGACCAGCTCCCCGGCGTGCGCCGCCACGTCGCGACGACGGTGCGGCTGCTGGCCGCCGCGACGCGCGTGCGCCACGTCGCGCTGACGATGCGGCAGCCGGCGCTCGCGGCGGTCGCCGAGCCGCCCGCCGCCCGCGACCGGCGGCGCGACGAGGCGGAGCGCCTCTTCCGGCGGCTCCTCGACGCTGTCCGCGGCTTGCCCGTCGCGTCCGTCGCGCTCGACGAGGCGGTGGTGCGGCTGCTGCGGCCGGCCACGCGGCTGTCCACGCCCGCCACCGCGGTGCGGGCGCTCGCCATCCACGACACGGTCGACCGGCAGGGCGTCGACGCCGCCGCGCAGGCGCTGCTCGACGCGTGCGGCGCCTCCCTCCGCCGCCTCACCGTCCGGCACCGCGTGGCGGCCGGCGCGGCGGGCGTCTTTGTCGGCTCTGGCGGCATTGACCTGCGCCGCTGGTTTGGCGCCGCCGCCGCGCTGCCGGCACTCGCCGACCTCACCGTCCACGCGATGCTGTACAGCTCCGTCGCGGCGCGCCTGCCGCGCACGTGCCCGGCGCTGCAGCGGTTCACGCTGTGGGGGCGCGTCGGGACGGCCGCGCTCCTGCCGCTGGCGCTGCCGGCGTGGCCCCGCCTGGCGGCCGTCGCCATCCGCTACGCGCGCTGGCAGCCCGACAGCCGGACGGGGATCGTCCACTTTCTCCGGGGGCGGTCCCTGCCGGGCGGCCTGCGCGTCGACACGACCGGCTGGGAGCAGCCGGCGGGGTCGGGGCCCGTCGACGGCATCGGCGCCAAGGAGGTGAGGACCGCGGTGGCGGGCATGCGCGAGCGCCCGTCGCCGCTGGTGGTGGACTTGCCCAACGGCCTCCGCTACGACGTTGCATAGGGCCCTTGTCTACCAATGGCAGCGCCGCGTCCACCTCGTGCAGACAGATAGATATATCCGCAGGACGTCAGGTGGGGTCTGGACGGCCTGCATGGGCCGTCCCTTCCCACGGCTGCGCAGTGATGCGCGACTTCCACACTCGCATAGGACTCTCCTGGCTGCTCCCGGCCGTCCCCGAATCTCTGTTCCGTGTCGGCCACCAGACCGTCTCGGTATCGAGACGGTCTCCTGCGCAGTGCCCCTTGACACGGGGTGGCCTGTGCGCACACGCCGACGGCGGCACCGACGGCGTCCCATCCCGCCGCGGGCAGCGTCGCCGCCGCCCGCCCTCAGCCACAACCCCATGTATGTGGCGTGGATGGTGACCTCGGCGCCACCCGCCCCGCGCTTGCTCTCTCCAAGCATGACGCCGCCAGCGGCTGCCACCCCGCGCCGCCACTCTATGCGCTCAGCGGCGAGGGCTGTCCCCCGCCAGCGCCGGCCACCGCCGGCAGCGCGAGGCCGTGCGGCAGCGGCGGCCGCGGCCCGCCCTCCCCCCCCACCCCCCTCCTCCTTTTGCACTCCCGCCGCGGTCCCCGTCCAAAAGCTCGCCACCCTCTCCGTCCGCCGCGACTAAATTTAAGTGGGGGGGGGGGGGGGGGGGGTAGTGCGGCAGATGGGCGAGGCTGCGGCGGGTGTCGTGGCGGCCCCACCAGGCGGCGGCGCGGGCGTGCCCCTTTTGATGGTGCCGTTCCGCGCCGCCCGCACTGCCGCGTCGGCCGATGCGGGCGGGCCGGCAGGCAGACGCCGCGCGGTGGCCGCCACTGTCTGACGGGGCTAGCCGCCGCGCCAGCCGCCACCGCCGGCGGGCTGCGCCCAAAACGGCAGCCAGTCTGGGCGGCCAGCCAGCCGGCCGGCCGGCCGGCCGCCGGCCCGCCGCCACGCCAGCGGCGCGCCACGCGTCAGCGAGCCGCCTCAGCGGGTGTGCCGGCCAACCTGCCGCGCCCAAACCTCGTGTCGACCTGCCAATCTGCCGGCCGGCCGGCCGGCCGGCCGGCCACCGGCCCGCACGCGCGGCCGCCGGCCCACACGCGCGCACAGTGAGGGTGGCGGAGCGTCCCTGCCGGCAGCGCTTCCACAGCGCCGTCCGCCACGTTGCCGACGCTCTGTCCCCCCCCCCCCCCGGCTACGCCAAGCAGGGTGCGAAAGAAAGGAGAGGGAGGGGATGGAAGGTGGCGGGGAGGATGGCGGCTCGCCTCCCCGCCTGACGCTGAGCGGGTCCCCCACCCGGCGTGGGGATGATCTCCGCAGAAAGAAGGGATCCCGACGGTGGCGATCGCCGCGGGGTGGCCCGTGGGTGCTACCCCGGAATGGCGGCGGTGGCGTCGGCCGGCCGCAGCCGGCTGCTAGCCGCGGCCGGCGGCGGGGGCCCGGCGGCGCGCCCGGCGCGCCGATCCAGCCCGCACGTCCCGGAGTGCCATCCCGCGGATTGACAGTCGTGCGTCGGCCGCCACTGCGGGCGATGCAAGCCGACCAAAAGGATCATCCCGGCGGGCCGCTGCCGTTTGTGGCGGCCCCCACCCCATCGATGGCCCGCCGACGACCCGACGCGCGGCGCGGCGGACCTGTGCGGGCGCCCAATCCGACGCCGCCGCCGCGCGCGCACCCCGCCCGTGCAAGGGCCGCCGCGGCCCGCCGCCGGCTGCGGGGAGGGCGCAGCCTGCCGCCCGGCCGCCCCACCCGCCCGCGTGCCGTCGCGGGTCGCCCACGCCTGCCGCGGCGGCGACGCCGGCCGAGCGCGGGGGCCGACGGCGGGCGCGGCAGCAGCGGCGGTTTCAAATGGGCGGCCGTGGGGGGCCTTGCATGGCCGCCGCCGGCGCGCTGCCGCAAGGACAAGGCGGATTTGGCCATCCGCTGCCCCCCCCCCCCCCCCCGCAATGGTTTCGCACGCCGGCCGCAGCGGCGGCGGCGGCTTGGGGGCGTGGGCGCGTAACGTCAAGGCGATGCGGTGCCTGGACGGCGCAACGGCGGGTTAGCTCCCGCCAACCCTTGGCGCCTGCAACCACCGCGCCCGTGACCGCCGCGTCTGGCGATGGGTGAGCCACCGCACCGGCAGATGCGGTCGATGCCTCGAACGGGTGACCGCTGGAGGGAAGCGCACCCCCTACCCCTCTACTACGGCCGCCCTCCTCCCACCGCCTTCATCTCTCACCATGTCCCTACTGTTCCTGCCGGATGAGCTACTCGGGGACCTCCTGGTTGTCCTCGCGGACGATGACCTAAACGATGCGTTGGCGCTTGGCGTCACGTGCCGCCGCCTCCTCGCGTTGGCGCAGACGGACTTGTCCCGCTTTTATCTGCGCCGCGTCTTCCCCGTCGCGCCCTTCCATCCGTCCCAGCTCCGCGCCGCCCGCCGCCGCGTGGCGACCACCGCGCGGGTGCTCGCCGGCGCAACGCGCGTGCACCACGTGGAACTGGCACTCGCGTACCCGCCGCTGTACGTTCTTGCCTCGCCTCTTCTGGACAGGGACCGACGCGACGCGCAGGCGGCGCTGCTCTTCCAGCGCTTCCTCGGCGTGCTGGGCACTCGCCCCGTCCGATCCCTGACCATAGACGGCGCGGCGGTGCGGCTGATGCTACCGGGCGTGTCCGTGTCGACGCCCGCCGACACGGTGCGCGAGCTGGTCATGAACGACCTCGCCGCCGAACCGAGCCCTCACTGTGACGATGCGGGCGTAGATGTGCGCCTCGTCGAGGGCGCTGAGGTGCTGCTACGCCAGTGTGGACGCTCTGTCCGCAGCTTGACGGTGGCGGAGCGCCCACGGCGTGACGCGGACACCCTCGGCCGGCCCCTCGCAGGGTGCAGCATGCACCTCTGGTTTGGCGGCGCCGTGTTGCTGCCCGCCCTGCTGGAGCTCACCGTTCAAGCCGTGTTTCACGTGTCGGCTGCGAGCGCGCTGGCCATCGCGTGTCCGTCGCTGCAGCGCTTTACGGTGTGGGGATTTGTGGAACGGGGCTCTCTTGGCCCGCTGCGGCTGCCGGCGTGGCCGCACCTGGCGATCGTCACAATCCGTTATATCGTTCAGCTACCCGCGCACCCGACGGGCCTCATCGAGTTTCTTCGTGACCGGGCACTGCCTGGCGGTCTGTTCGTGGAGGCGGTCGACTTTGTCTCCGAGGCAGACCCCGCCGATGGCGTTGGCTCTGAGGAGGTGTCCTTTGCGCTGGCGGGCATGCGCGAGCGCCCGTCGCCGCTGGTGGTGGACATCCCGCTTGGAGACCTTCTAGGGCTAGACCCATAGCGGTGGCGTCGCGTTGAGACTGTCCTAATCAACTTATTTTGTTTCCCTTAATCAAAAAATGTCAACAGTTTCATTGGTAGCCAGTGGTGAGCGCAGAACCAAGATTATCAAGCCAATGACGCTGTTACACAACATCGTTTTGTTGTCGTGAGACACAATGGTGAAAACTGACGGCACGTGGCATCATGGTGTGTTGTGCTCGTACCCGCCAAAGCCCGCCGCAGAAGCCTGCCGTCATCCTGCCCGCCCCACGAGCATGACGCCAGCGCTGCTGGAAGCACCAGTGGGGACAGCGGAGCCGGTCGTCGTTGGCCGCTCCGCGAGGGGAGAGGCAGAGGAAGTGCGGAGGGGAAGGCGCGCGCTGATGCGCTGCGCTCCCTGTCGCCCTCCCCCCCGAGCCGCGCTCGGTATGTGCGTCGTTGGCGGCCAACAATCCAGTCTCCCTGAACCTCCTCCTAGGATCCGAGGGTCCGTGCGGCGCAGGCCCATCATTGATGTGGCGGTGGAGCGAGGCGGCAGTGCGAGGACGGAGGGCGCCGAGGGACAGTCCTTTGTTTTCCAGCCTTGGTGTCTCTGATGAGCCAGGCGCTTGGGCCATGGATGGGTCGCACGGGTGCGGTCACACTTGGGCAGGGAACAGGGGGCGTCCACAGGCGCTGGCCAGCATGTGGACCGTCTTGACGTGCTCTCATCAGACAGGGCTCCATATCTTGACGCACAGGTAGCCAAGAGATAGAAGCAAAGAATGGTACAGGGTCGAGCACACCGCTCGCCGCAGAAAGGTAGAAAACAAGGAGGTTCTACAGGCAAGGACGGGGCTGACACCGTCGCAAGACACACATGCTGCACTCGAGGCACAGGATGAAGCACACAGGTGTTGACAAACATACACACGCCCACACACCCGATGACAAGCACCCTAGCCTGAACATACATTTGTCGGCACCCCCTCACCCCGCCCCCAGTCCCTCATCCACACCATGCCCCAGCTCAAAGGTTCTCAATCATATGCGGACCGCCCGAGATGTTGGTGTACACCGGGCCGTCCTCAAGGAAGGCCTTCTTCACCACCCCATCGTCCACAAACATGGACCAGCGGCTGGAGCGAATGCCACCAAACGCGCCCAGGTCCGCCTCGAGGCCCATCGACTTGACCCACGCGGCGTTGCCGTCGCCCAACAGCTTGATCTCGGGCGTGTTCATCACCTTGGCAAACGCGTCGCACACAAACGGGTCGTTAACCGCGACGCACACAATCTCGTCAACGCCCTTGGCCTTGAGCGCCGCCGCGTTGTCGCCGGCAAACGAGGGGAAGTGCGAGTTTTGGCAGGTGCTCGTGAAGCACCCGGGGATGGCAAAGACGACCGTCTTCTTGCCCTTAAAGTAGGGCGCAATGTCCACGGGCGACGGGCCGTCGTCGCCGAGCGTCATGAGCTTGACGCCATCGATGGGGAGGGTGTCCCCTTCCTTGATCGTCATCGTAGGGGGGGGGGCGCCGGCGGCGGCGGCGAGCGCGCGGCGGGGGAGGGTGGATCGGCGAGCCGCGGGGGCAACAAACGCAGACGAGCGGGCGCAGAGGGCGGGGGCACGACGGGCGGCGGTGAGGGTCGCGACGGCGCTCACAAAGGCCATGATGCGGGGCGGCGAGGCGGGGGTGGAGGGGGGCGCGGGGGGGGGGTGCGTGGAAGTGGGTGTTGCGTGCAGGGAATTGGCGTGCAGGAGGGGGGTCGGTGCAGGGGGGGTCAGAAAAGCGCACTTGATGGGACACTGGGCAGAGGCAGGGCTTAAGCACCCCCCCCCCCGGGGCTGCCACCCCCGCGATGCATTCCGTGCAGCTCTCGATGCAGGCCGCCCGCGAGGAGGCTGCATCGCCGCCGTCGAGCGCAGCCAGACAGCCACCGGGATCGGGATCTGTGTGCTGGCGGGAGCGAGGATCTGGTGGAGGCCGCCCCCTCGCGATTCAACCCCCGCGCGGTGGTCACCTCACGCGGCGACTCGGCGCACGGCGATTGGTCAGTGGGGATGGATCTGGCAGCATCTCTGTGGCACGGCCGTTGAGCGTTGCCGACGATGCGCCCAACTCGGCGGGACGCGCCCGCATGCGGCTGGTCCTGCGGCCGTCGGCGGCCGTATGGCTCGCGGCGCTCCAATGTCCTAGCAGCGTGCGGCACACTGATGTATCACGCCAGCGTGCCCATGATGGGAAAGAACAGGAAGCATGACCAGGCAGACGTACGCCACGTGCAGCTAGCTGGGCTTCGGCTCTTCGTTCTCCCAGCAGACCCCACCGTCCGTACGTTGCTGCAGCCGCTCCCACAAGAAAGGGTGCACCTGTGTCGAGAGAGCGACCGTACGTACGCAAGGGATTTAGGAGTGTATAGACGGGAGGGACAAGCACGGGCGCCGCGATGGGCCCGACCCGGACGGGTGCCGGCGCACCGCGACCGTCACCCCCCCCCCCCCAGCGGCGCGTCTGCGCCGCCCAGCACCGCCGCCGCGGCGTCCAGCCCCGCCGCGTCGTTGACCGCCTGCGCGGCGGCGAGCAGCGAGCGGAGGGCGGCCCCCCCCAGGTGGCGGACCCCCCCCCCCCCCCGGCCCAGGCCATCCCCCCACCCCCCCACCCCCCCCCCCCAGCGTCGTCCCCCCTCCCCCCCCCCCCAGCCGGCGCGTCGCGCGGTACGCGACCGCCGCGTCCGCGTCGGCCACCCCCGCCGCCGCCGCGGCGGGCGCGTCGAGGCGGGCGGCGAGCTCGGCGAGCGCCTGCCGCGCGAGCGACACGCGCCCGCCGGGCGTGGCGGCGGTGCGGCCGCGGCCGAGGAGCGCGGCGAGGGTGGCGAGCGCCCGCGGCCCCGCGGGCGCGCTAAAGAGGAGCGCCCACGGCACGACGCGGCGGCCGGCGAGGAAGGCGGGCACGTCCGCCTCCTCGTCGGGGGGGGGGTATCGGCCGCAGCGTCTGCCGCGGCGGCAGCGGCCGCGGTGGCCGCGGCCGACGCCGACGCTGCCGCCGCCGCCGCCGCCGCGACCGCCCCTTCGGTCGATGCGGCCGCGGCAGCGGGCGGCGAGGGCGACCGCCCCGCCGCCGGCGGTGGCGGCGGCGGCGGCAGCGCCCGCGGCGGCGGCAGCGGCGGCGCCCCCCCCACCGCGTCGCCGTCGGCGGCAGCCGGCGGCACCGCAAAGAGGAGCGAAAACAGCGCGCGGCAGACGACCAGCGCCGCGTCGGCGAGCTCATCGTCGGTGGGCGACGCCGGCGGCGGCGGCCGCGGCGCCGCGTCGGCCGCGGCGGCGGCGGCGGCCAGCGCCGCCGCCGCGCCCTCCAGCGGCGCCCACAGCGCGTCGGGCGGCACGGCGCGGCGGGCGCGGCGACGGGTGACGGCCGCCTCGGCGGCGGCCGCCACCGCCGCCGGCCGCGGCGGTGGCGGCTCGCCCGCGAGTGGCGGCGGCGGTGGCGGCGCCTGCGCCGCCGCCGCCGCCGCCGCCGCCGTGTGGTCGGCGGCCAGGCGGGCGAGCCCGACCAGCAGCCGCAGCAGCGTGCCCCGGTCCACCGCCCGCGCCGCGGCGGCGCGCGCGGCCACGCCCGCCGCGTCGGCGACGGCCGCGGCGGGCCGCGGCGACGGCGGCGGCGGCGGCGGCGGCCGCCGCTGCCGCCGCCGCCCCGCCGCGGCCGCCGACGCCGCGGCGGTGGCGGCGGCGGCGGCGGCAATGGCCGCGTCGGCGTCGGCGGCGGCCGCCGCCGCCGCCGCCGCGTCGGCCCGCCGCGCGTCGGCGGCGAGCGGCCGCCACACGACGGCGCGGAGCGTCTCGGCGACGGCCGCGGCGGCGGGCGGCGCGCGGAACCAGTGGACGAGCGCGCCCGCCGCGCCGTGTGCGAGGAGGACGCCCTCGGCGCCGCGGTGGGCGTCGGCGGCGGCCGCCGCCGCCGCCGCCGTGTCGCCGTCGCTGCCGCCGCCGCTGCGGTCGTCTGCGGGCACACCGGCAGGTGACGGCGGTGGTGACGGCGGCGGCGGGAGGGTGGGGCGGGGGGGTGGCCCGCGGCCGTCGGCCCGCCCCGCGTCGCCCGCCGCCGCCGCCGCCGCCGCCGCGGGGTCGCCGCCCACCCCCGCCGCGGCGCGCAGCAGCAGTCGGAACAGCACCCGCTGCGCGCGTGGCTCCTCTGCCCGCGCGTACGCGGCGGTGAGGACCGACACGCCCCCAATGGCGGCGAGCTCCCGCGCCCGCAGCGGCGCCACCGCCGCGTCGGCGGCGGCGTCCCCCCCCCCCCCCCCCCGCCGCCGCCGCCGCCGCTGCCGCTGCCGCCGCCGCCGCCGCCGCGGCGCCGCAGCAGCGGCGCCAGCACGTGGACCGCAAACGCCGCCTCCACCCCCCCCCCGCCTGCCCCCCCGCCCGCGCCGCGAGCGCGCGCACCGCCGCGGGCGCGGCGGCGAGGACGGCCAGCCGGCCCGCCGCGGCGGCGGGCTTGGCGCCCCGCACCAGCGCCAGCACCAGCGCCAGGTGGGCGTCCCAGACGGCGGGGGCGGCCTCGGCCGCCGCGGCGGCGGCGGCGGCCGCCGCGACGGCCAGCCGAAACACCGACGCCTCGACGGCGTCGACAAAGCCGCCGGCACCCCAGTCGCCGTCGGCCGGGGGGGGGGCGCCGGGGGGACGGGGGGGGGGGGGGGGGCCGCCCCGCCGGCGGCGGCGGCGCCCCCAGACGACGCGGCCGCGGCGGCGGCGGCCAGCGGCGCGGGGCGGCCGCCCGGCGACACGGGCGCCGCCGCCGCCGCCGCCGCCGCCGCGGCGGCCGCCGCGGCAGCGTCGCCCCCCCCCCCCGGCGACGCGGGCACCCCCCCCCCCCCCCCGGGGGGCTCCCCCCCCCCACGGGCGCCGCCGCGCTCGCCGCCGCCGCCTTGCGCGGCGAGTGCGCCAGCGACGCGTGCGCGGCCACATTGAGCAGCAGCGCCGCGGCGCCCGCGCGGACGCCCGCGTCGGCCGCCGCCGCCAGCCGCGCGGTGGCGTCGCGGAGGAGCGCCTCGGCGGCCGCCGGCCGGCCGCCGAGGTACGCGTCCATGGCGGCCTTGATGAGGAGGCCCGCCGCGGCGTGGCGGCGGGCGCCGCCGCCGACGGGCGAGGCCACCGCGGTGAGGAGGGCGGCGCGGAGGGGGGGGGGAGCGGCAGCGCCGCCTGCTCCGCGTAGGGGCGGAACTCGATGCGCACGCGGGGGGGGGGGGCGGCGGGGGGGACGCGCGGCGGGACGCGGCGCCACCGCCGCCGCCGCTGCCGCCGCCGCCGCCGCCGCCGCCGCCGCCGCCGCCGCCGCCGCCGCCGCCGTCCCGCCACCGCCGCTGCCGCCACGGCGGTGCGGCCGCGTCGCGCCTGGCGGCGACGGCGGCGGCAATGGCCGCCGGCGCCGCCTCGGCTGGCGGCACCGCCGCGACGCCGAGGCCCGGAAACACCTCGGCCGCCGCCGTCCGCGGCCCGCCCGGGCGGTACAGGTGTGCCCAGAGGAGCTCGCCCGAGCCCAGCCGGCCGGCCAGCGGCGGCGGGGGCACCGGCAGCGCCACGCGCGCCGGGGGGGGCGGCGGCGGCGGGGGGGACGCCGCCGCCGCCACCGCCGCCGCCGCCGCCGCCGCCGCGGCGGCGCCGTCGTCTGCCGACGGCGCCACCCCGCCGTCGCCGCCGCCGCCGGCCGCCGCCGCCGCCGCGCGGCGGCGGTCGGCCGCGGGGGGCACCGGCGGCAGCGGGCGGGCCGCGCCGCCCGCCGGCGCGGCGCCCCACGCGGCGCCCCCGCGGCGGGGCGGCGGCGTCGGCGGCAGCGGCCGGTGGGGCGTGCGGGGTGGCAGCGGCGGCGGCGGCCGCCGCCGGCCGGCCGCCGCTGGCAGCGGTGGGAGCGGGTGCGCGGGCACCCGCACCGGCGGCAGCGCCGACCACGAGGGGGACGAGCCGTCGGCCGAGGCGCCCGCGCCGCCGTCGGCGGCCCCGCCGCCGCCGCCGCCGCCGCCGCCGCCGCCGCCGCTGCCGCCGCCGCCGCCGCCGCCGCGGCCGAGGAACACCCCGGCGGCCACGCCGTCGCCGCCGCCGCCGTCACCATCGTCATCGTCATCATCCCACCAGTCGGAAAAGTCCGACACGGTCGCCGCGTCGGCCGGCGGTAGCCGCGCGCCCCCCCCCCGGCGGCGCCCGCCCCGGCGGGCCCGCCCCCGACCGGCCCGTGCTCGCCGCCGCCCGACGACGCGGACGGGGACGTGGGCGGCGCCGCGGCGGCCGCGGCGGCCACCGCCAGGGACACGGGCTTGGGCGGCAGCGGCGGCGCGGCCGCGCGCCCAGACGCGGCGCGGGGCGCGGCGGCGGCCGGCGGCGGCGGCGGCGGCGGCGGCGGCGGCGGCGGCGCCGTCAGCGGCGGCGGCGGCGGCGGCGGCGGCGGCGGCGGGCGGGCGGGCCGCCGCGGCAGGCCTGGCGGCGCCGTTGGTGACCGGGCCGCCGCTGCGGGCGGGGTGCCCGCCGGCGGCGGCGGCGACCGCGGCGGCGGCGGCGGCGGCGGCGGCGGGGGTGGCGGCGGCGGCGGCGGGCGTGCCGGCACGGCCGCCCCGGCGAGCAGCGGCCGCAGGCGGTCCGCCGGGGGCGTCCACCCAGACGACGCATCCGAGGCGGTCGACGCGGCGGCGGGGCTGCCGCTGCCGCTGCCGCTGCTGCCGCTGCTGCCGCTGCTGCTGGGGCCGCCGCTGCTGCTGCTGGTAGGACGTGGGGGGGGCGGCGGGGGTGCGCCGCCGCCGGGGGGGGGGGGGCGCGGGGGGAGGGGGGGGGGAGGGGGGCGCTGGGGGGGTACCGGCAATGGCATGGCGCCGCGGGGAGGAGAGGGGAGGGGGGGAAGGGGGCGTCAGCACGGGGGCGGGAGCCGTAGGCGCCCAGGCAGGGAGTGTGGGTGGGGGACGCTGCGGGGCGGCGGCCGTCGCGCGGCGTCGCGGACGCACGGCAGCACGTTGGCAGCGTGAGGGGTGCACGGCCACGTGGCCTGGGTCCGTGTCCGTGGAATGGTCCGCAGACGGGCAGAACTACGTCAAAGGGTCCTACTTAGTGCACGGGGCGTGCGGGCTTGTGACGTCAAGACCGGACGTGCCGGCCGCTGTTGCTCGGCTGGCGCTGCCGCCACGCTCGACGCACTCGCCCGTGCGAGCGGCCACGAGCGGCAGCGGGTCGGCGCGGCGGCGGCGGCGCGAACAAAGGAGGGAGGGGGCGGCGATGCTGTGCGGTGTGGTGGAAGGTGGCGCTTTTGCTTCTTTGTTCTTCTTTATTCTTAGTTGCGCCTCACGGACTGGATCCCCCCCACCCACACACCGTCGTCCCGCCAACAGGTATGACGACGCCGCCTGAAAGAGCATGCGCGAGCAGCCTCCCCGGCAGGCGGGAGAAGGCCCACGCATGTTGGGGGGCGCGGCGCGAGGGAGGGGAGCACCAAGCGCGGCCGACCCTGGCCACCGACGACAGCGGAGGGGGGGCAGCCGCAGACCGGCAAGGAGGCCGACGGCGACGAGTGGGCTGCGCGGGCGGCGATAAAGCAAAAAAAAAAAAAAGGGCGGGAAACCCCGCGAATGCGTGTGCGTCGGGGGCGGCGGCGCCCGCGGCGGCAGCACAGCGGGGCGGCCGTCGAGACGGCAGCAGCGCCAGTGGTGGTGACAGCGGCAGCAGCGGCGGCGGGAGCGTAGCGAGCGTGGAGGTGGTGCTGTGGCGGCGGCGGTGGCGGCGGCGACGGCGGCGGCGGCGGCGGCGGCGGCGGTGGCAAGTGCCGGGCGGCGAGCCGGCCCCCGCCCGGCGCACGGCGCGGGCGGCGGTCAGTCGGGGGGCGCGCCCCCCTCCTCCCCCCCCCCCCCCCTCATGGGGCGGGCGGCCAGCCCCGACCGGAGCACCCGCAGCACGTCCGCCTCAAACGCCACCTGCGCGGCGGCGCCGCGCAGGCCGTGGCGCTCGCCCGGGAAGAGGAGCAGCTGCGCGCCGCGGAGCCGCGCGGCGGCGAGCGCGTCGAGGAGCGCGCCCGTGTGCGCGGGCGCCACGTTGCCGTCGCCGAGGCAGTGGACGAGCAGCAGCGACCGGGGGCGGGGGGGGGGTGTCGACGGTGGGGGGGGGTGTGGAGGGGGGCTTGGTGGGGGGGACGGGTCCCCATCTCCCGCCGCCGTGTCGCCCGTGGCAGCGGCGGTGGCGGCGGCCGCCGCCGCCGCCGCCGCGGTGGCCGCGGCGGCCGCGTCGGCCGCCGCGGCGGCGGCAGCGGCCTGCCGGGCGCCGTGCGCGGCGACCACGCCCAGCACCGACGAGCGGTCGTAGCGGCCGCCGTCCACCGCCGGGTCCCCCAGGTGGCGCTCCGTATACGCGCTGTCGTACAGCCGCCAGTCGACGACCGGCGCGCCCGCCACCGCCACGCACACCCGCCCAGACGGGTGGTAGAGCAGCCGCACGGCGAGGAAGCCGCCGTAGCTCCAGCCCACCACCCCCACCCGCGACACGTCCACCGCCGGGGGGGCGGCGGCGGCGGCGGCGGCGGCGGCGGCGGCGGTGCCCGCGGCGGCGGCGGCCATGGCCGCCGCCGCCGCGTCGACCGCCGCCAGCTGGTCGTCCGCCTCGAGGCCGCCAAAGCCCGACCGCAGCGCCGCGGCCTCCCACGCGCGGCCGCGGCGGCCGCTGCCGCGGCCGTCCACCACCAGCGCGGCAATGCCGAGGGCGGGGAGGACGGCCCGCCCGACGGCGACGGTGAGGTCGTGGGAGGCGGTGACCAGCTGCACCCGCGGACCGCCATACGGCAGCAACACGATGGGAGGTGGGGGGGCGGGGGGCGACCCGGGCGGGGGGGGGGGAGGCAGGTACAGCGCCCCATAGAGGGTGTCGGGCGCGCAACCGGGCACCACCGCGGGGCGGGTAAAGGAAAAGAGGCGTGGCGGGCGGAGCGGCCACGGCGGCAGGGCGCTGGCGTGGACGGTCGGCACCGCCAGGGAGGCCAGGACCGCCGCCCGCGGCGCAGACGCTGACCCCGCCGCCACCGCCGCGGCTGGCCAAACGGCATAGACGACAGTGGTGGGCGGGGAGGTGAGGGAGGAGGCGGTGGCGGCCACCAGCGCGGGCGCCGCCGCCGCCGCCGCCGCCGCCGCCGCCGCCGACACGCCGCCACCGGGCAGAGCCCACACCGCCGTACCGCTCACAAACCCCCCGGGCAGGGTCACCCGCGTCACGGGCCGCGGGCCCGCCGCGGGGCACCCCCCGCCGGCGCCCGCCGGTAACGCCGGCAGCGCCGTCGCGTAGACGTGCCGCTCCAGCACCGAGTCGCGGGTGCCGGTGAAGAGCACCAGCCCCGACGCGGCGTCGACGTGCAGCACCGCCTCCACCGCCCAGTCGCCGGCCGTGACCGCCACGGCGGGCGGGTCGGCCGCGTCGTCGCCGTCGGCGCCGTCGGCCGCGCCGGCGGGCGCGGCCCACCCCACGGACCGCACGTACAGGTGGGCGTAGCCCGACACCTCCGACGTGTAGGCAATCACCACCGCCCCGGCCGACCGGTCGTCGCGGCACAAAAAGCGCACGCCGTCGGTGACGTTGACCCACAGGCCGTCCCAGCCGCGCTCGAGCAGCGTCACCCGCACGCCGTCGTCGGCAGGCCCACAGCCGCTGGCGGGCAGCGGCGCGGTGCGCGACAGTGGCGACAGTACCACGCCATCCATGGGCGCACCCGCCGCGCCCGGCGCAGCCGGCACGACCGCCAGCCCCGGCACGCGCACCAGCACTAGCCACAGCAGCCGCTGCGGGCGGTCCACGATGGTGCACCACCAGCACACCCCCCCGGCCAGGTCAGACGGCACCCACCCGGCACGCACAATGTACTCTGCGGCGGGCACGTAGGCGCTCATGCCCGCCGCCAG
The DNA here is from genome assembly GCA_008729055.1 of Pyropia haitanensis. Lineage (NCBI taxonomy): Eukaryota > Rhodophyta > Bangiophyceae > Bangiales > Bangiaceae > Pyropia > Pyropia haitanensis. Next base: position 4,801,552 of record SDUX01000007.1, read on the forward strand.
AGGCGACGGGTGCCACACGACCGCCTGGGCCGTCCGCGGAGAGGGGGAGGGCGCGGCCGACCGCGGGGGGGATGGTGGCGACTCGGGCGGCGGCGACGACGGCGGCGACCGACCTGGGAACGGCGGCCCGCCGCCGCTGCCGCCGGTCGCGCCCACGTCGCCGCCGCCGGCCGCCGCGGCCCGCCGCGCGGCACCCCGCATGCCCAGCGGGGGCGGCGGCCACGGCGGCGGCGGCGGCAGCGCCGCCGCCCGCCCGTCGAGGCTGGCGGCGTCGCCCGCGGCGGCGGCGGCGCACCCCCCCGACGGGCACCCGCCGGCCGTCCACGCCGCCGCCGCGGCGGGCCCCGCCGGCGGCGGCGGCGGCGGCGGGAACCGCAACACCCGCGGGTGCGTCGCCGCGTTGGCCGCCCCCGCCACCGGGTACCGCACGCCCGGCGGCGTGTCGAGGGTGCCCACCGCCCGGCTGTCGACGAGAAAGTAGAGCAGCAGGTAGTCGCCCCCGTCGGCCGGCACCGCGCCGCCGGCGGGCGCACGCGCGGCGGCGGAACGCGGGGCGGTGGCGCCGACCCCCCCCTCGGCACCCGCCGCGGCGCCCTCTGCCGCCGCCGGCGCGCCCCCCCACACCCGAAACGGGGACAGCCAAAACCCCACTTGCCGCTCAAACTCCTCGGCCATCACGTACTCGGCGACGCCCGCAGTGACGAGGCGCTCTCCCCCGCCACCTCCCCCCCCCAGCCGGGAGCCGAGGCAGTCGCAGCCGGCCGTGCCGCCCCCCCCCGGCAGCCCACACGCGCAGCCGCCGCAGCCGACGCAGCCGCCCGAAAAGGTCAGCTGCCGCTCCCCCGCCGCGGCCGCCACCCACACGTCCGCGCCGCGCACAAATGCGACGAGCCCGCCGTCGGCCGCCACCGACGGGTGCTCATAGTCAGCGGCCGCGCGGGGGGCCCCCGCGTGCCCGCCCGCACCGCCGCCGCCGCCGCCGCCGTGGCCGCCCCCGCCGCTGCCAATGCCGCCGCGGAGACCGCCGCCTCTGCCGCCGCCGCCGCCGCCGCCGCCGCCGCCGCCGCCGCCGCCGCCGCCACCGCCGCCGCCGCCGCCGCCGCCGGCCATGCCCGCCAGGCCCGCCAGGCCGGCGGGGAGACCCGCCGGGAAGCCACCCGGCAAGCCGCCCGGAAAGGCGGTGGGAAAGCCCGCCGGGAAGCCAGGCGGAAACCCGGCCGGCAGCGCCGCGGGAAAGCCGGCGGGAAAGCCGACGGGAAAGCCCGCGGGCCACCCCCCCGGCAGCCCCCCCCGCATCGCCTCGATCGCCGCCGCCATCCCCGCACGCGGGTCGGCACGCCACGCGGGGTCGGCGCGCCACGCGGCGAGGGCGGCGAGCGCCGCCGCCGCCGCCGCGGGGGTGGGGCTCCGCGACGCGGCCGCCGCGGCGGCCGCCGCCGCCGCGGCGGCCGCCAGCGTCGTGGACGTTGGCAGCGACGGCATAGGCGGTAGCTGTGTCGGCAGTTGCGGCATGGGCGGGAAGGGCGGCAGTTGGGGCATGTGGGGGAAGGGCGGCAGTTGGGGCATGTGGGGGAAGGGCGGCAGCTGCGGCATGTGGGGGAAGGGCGGCAGCTGCGGCATGGGGGGGAAGGGCGGCAGCTGCGGCATAGGCGGAAAGGGCGGGAAGGGTGGTCGCATGGCCGTACCACCAGCGTACGAAAAAGGCATGGCAGGGGCAGGCGCAAGCGCCTGGGACGACTGCGGGGGTGGGGTAGGGGAAGCGCGGCGCGACGCACTGTCAAACGGTTCGGCAGTCTCTGCAGCTGCCGCGGCAGCGGCGGCCGCGACGGTGGCGGCAGACGTGGGCGGAGACGACAGGGGTGTCGGGGGCGGGGCGGGCGGGAGTCTGGCGGGAAAGGCCGCCGCCGCCGCCGCTGCCGCCGCGACGCCCGGGGCGGAGAGGGCTGCCAGCGGGGCCACCCCGCCGCCGGGCAGCGGCCGCAGGTCGGCCGTCAGCAGCGTGTCGGTCGTCGGCTGCAGCAGCAACTTTTGGGGCACCCCCGGCGGCGGCGGCGGGTAGAGCGTGTAGACGGTGGCGCGGCCGACGGGGAGGCGGCGCCACGGCAGCACCGGCGGCGGGGGGGCGGCGGCCAAACGCGGCGACGGAGGTGGCGGGATGGTCACGGAGTAGAGGTACGTGGGCGACCGCTGGGGGCTGGAGCAGACAGACTGCACGGGCCAGAGCGTGGCAGGAAGGGGGGGGGGAGAAGGGGGGCGGACAATAGTCGCCAAAAGACAGACAGCGGGAGACGGTGCAAATAAGTAGGGTGTCCCGGTCGCGGCCACACGCCACGCGCCGGTCCGTGGCGTGTGGCAAAAGGAGCATCCCCCCCGCAGCGAGGCCCCACAAGGAACACCCCCGCCACAAACGCAGCCCGAAGGCAAACGCAACCAGCCGCGCGCACCGCCCATGGCCGTCACTCACTTACCGCGAGAAACAGTAGCTGCCGCCCGTCCGCAGTGAAGGCCATGTCATGGGCGACATTCACGCTGGACAGTGCCCGCCGAGACCTGCACAGACCGCAAAACGAAAGAGAGAGCGCGAATAGGGGGGAAGGGGGGAGCCCCAACACGGCAGGGCACTCGCCCAGGCGGTGCGCACGGCCACGCCAACCAGGCGTTAGCGCCAGCACTCGACGAAACCCAGCAGTGGCACACAAGCCCCGCGCTCGTGCGTCGCGCAGCGCTCCGCCCATCAACTGCGCTCGCGGGGTCCCATCCAGGGCGCTCTCCCCCTCCACTCCCCGCCACTCCCCCACGGCCCCCCCCCCCAGCCCAAAAAAGAAAAGAAAAACGTACTGCACCAGGTGCATGGCCACCTCCTCTGGGGAGAGGGAGGACAGCGGCGGCGTCGCAGCGGGGTCGTCCATGTCGACGGCGTCATAGGGCACCGGCCAGCCGCCACCGACGCGGCCGCCGCGAGGGCCACTGGCCGCCCACAATGGGGGGGGACAAGGGGCGGGGGGGGGAGACAGGTGGCGGAGGTGGGGAGTGACGTCGCGCCGCCGAGAAGGGGACGCTGCCAGACGCAGGGGCAGCGGCGGCGGTATCGACGCGGCGGCCGCACCGGCCGCGCCGGCAGCGGCAAGCGGCGGTGGCGGCAGCGGCGACCGCAACAGCGGCGGCAGCGTCGCCAGCAGCGGCAGCGGAAACGGCGGCGGCAGCGGCGGCGGCAGCGGCGACCAGCCGCGACGGGCGGGTGCGACCACGACCGCCCGTGGCGCCGCCGCCGCCGGCCGTGGCGCCGCCGCCGCCGCCGCCGCCGCCGCCGCCGCCGCCGCCGCCGCGGCGGTGCAGCGCGGTGGTGGCGCCGCGGCGCGGCGACACCGCCAGCAAGGCGGGGGGGGGGGGGGGCGGCCGCTGGGTGGCGCGTCCCGACGCGGCGGCGCGTCCCGGGTGTCGGATGAGCGGAGGGGGGGGGGTGGTGGGCGGGGAGCGGTGACCGCCGCGAGCCGCGTCGCTCGTCGCGCGGGCGCCGTCGGCGGCGGCCGCCAGACCGCCGCGCCAGGCGCGTCGCGTAGCGGTGGCGCGAACCAGACGGATGGATCCCGCCACCCGCGCGCTGCCCTGATGGGCGCCGGCGCGCTGGCCACCGAGTGGCGTCGGCCCTGCTCAATTCCCCAATCCCCACTCCCCGAGCGCGGTGTGTGTGGGAATCGTACACCTGCCGCCGGTGTACTGGTCGAGCGGACTTGACTGTCGTGGTGGTGGCGGCTCATGCGAGCACCCGACGGTAGAGGGGGAGGACGGCGTGAGCAAGACGCGCCTGGCCCGCCGCGGCCGGCATGGCCGCGGCGCTGGCCCGCCGCCGCGGCGGCTCATGCAGGAGCGGAACCGGGGGAGGCTTGGGAACCGGCAGCCGCGGACAGGCAAGGCGGGCGGCTGTCTCTGAGAGCCCTGGCAGCAGGTAGGTGGGCGGTCTTGGGGGGGGGGGGGGGCCGCCCCCCGTCTGCCGTTGCACGCGCGGGAGGCGGGCTGTCGTGGACACGCGCGGGCGGCTGCGCGTCTCTGGCGCCGCGGCGGGCGCGCGTCGCCGCCAGTGTAGGCGCGCGTTCCTCTTCGCGCGCCCCCCCCCGCGCGGCCGCGCCCGAGCGGGCCCCACGCCGGTGGGCGCGGGCGGGCCCCGGGGTGGTGACAGACACGCGGGGGATGGCGGCGGCGCCGCTTGGGGCATCGCCCCATGATGCGGCGGCGGCGACGGTTCCGGCGCGCGCTGGGTCCGTCCCGCTGCCGTTGCCGGCCGTCTGGGTCGGCTGCGCGGCGCTGTGGCGGCCGGGGTGTGTCGACGCCCGGCGGCGGGGTGTGGGCCTGGCGGTGGGGTGTGTGGCCCCGGCGGCGGTGGGGGAGCGGCAGGGGCGTCGTCGCCCTTTGCCACCCCTACGCCCGGCTTCTTCAGTGGCCATTATGGAGGATAAAAGCGAAGCGCCGCGGGGGGCGGCACCCGGCGGTGGACGTCCGCCAGAGGCAGCCATCGGGTGAGTGGGTGCGCCGTTGGCTGGGGGGCCGACTTTGGTCCCGCGGCGTGTCGCCGGCTCCTCTAGTCGTCAACACCCCTCCATCCTCCCCTGCCACCCGAGCGCGGGTCCGCCGCCTGGACTGGTTGGCTCCCCAACCCAACCGACGCCACTACCCACTCGGGTGGTACGATGGTGGGCTCCCGGCAGCTGTTCGCCCGTGCGGCAGCCGCTGGTGTGGCGGCCGCGGTGATGGTGAGCGCGGCGGCTGCTGCGGACGGGGACATTGGCGGCCTGCCCGCGGTGCAGTACCTGCTGACGAGCTTCCATGGCCTCGGCCTGGGCGTCGGCTACTCGAGCGCCATCCGGCCGCTGGACGATGCGGTGTTTTACTGGGGCACCCAGCGGCCGATGGGGTCGGCCGAGACGACCAACAGCGTGTGGCTGGCGCTGGCGGGCGGCGACAAGGTGCAGTGCGGCATCAAGCGAGACACGCTGATGACGCACTGCTGGGGCAGCGACGCGCCGGCGGTGGAGGCGCACCGGGAGATCCCCGCGCTGGCGGTGGTGGTGGGCGGCGAGAAGGCGTGCGCGCTGACGTTTGACATTGGGCTGGTGGACATTGCGGCGCTGTCGCTCAAGGAGGTGACGGCCGCGTCGGTGGAGGCGTTCCTGGCATCGGTGCGGCCAGTGTGCTGGGGGACCAAGGGGGCGGACAGCACCGATGACAATAGCGACCTGCTGCCGGTGGTGCCCGACGGCATGGACGCGGACGACGCGGTGGTGGACGTGCAGGCGGGCACCGGGTACGTGTGCGTGCGGACGTTCAAGGGGCGGGTGTCGTGCTCGGGCCACTTTTCGTCGTCGACGCGGGCGGACGTGGGGGTGCCGGCGGAGGCGTTTGCGACGCTCGCGGGCGGCACGACGCACGTGTGTGGGGTGGTGACGGGTGGGGCGATGCGGTGCTGGGGCGAGTGCTCGACGATGGGCGAGTGCTTTGACCAGACGACCGGCCACGGGCGGTTCACCTACCTGGCGGGCGTGCGGTGGGCCGAGTTCCAGGGCAGCCTGTCGGCGGGCAACGCGTTTACGTGCGGCCTGACGGCGGACCTGGTGCCGCGGTGCTTTGGGCGGAACTTTTGGGGGAACTTCCCCGAGCCGTCGACGACGCAGTTTATCGAGATCGAGTCGGGCGAGAGCCACACGTGCGGGATTGTGCGCAAGGACTCGTCGCTGCACTGCTGGGGGACGTGCTTCTACTCGGAGTGCGAGCCCGACCTGGACGCGGAGGCGCGGCTGTTTGCGACCATCCCGTGCGGGCGGGCGGCGGCGAGCGGCGGGGTGTGCTACAAGATGCTGAGCGGCTCGACGTGCGAGGCGCGCGACTGCAGCAGCGGCTTCCAGTGGCAGCCGCAGTCGCCGTGCTCGTGCTACTACCACCTGGGGGACCTGGCGGTGCCCGACGCGGCGGCGTCGGCGCGGGCGAGGGGGATGCGGTGCACGATGCGGCGCAACACGCCGATGTTTTACCTCAAGCAGACAAACGAGAACCGGGCCAACGAGCAGTGCCGCTAGAGAGCGGCGCGTGTCAGGGGTGGGGCACGCGGTGGTAGCGTGGCGCGGCGTGGCGTCTGCAGGGGATGGGTGGGTGGGTGGGTGGTAGTGTGTCACGAGGAGCCTAGGGGGGAGGGCGAGTCCTGGGGGAGGGCGGGCGGGGGAAGGCCCCGGAGGTGGGGACGGCCAAGGGGGAGGCGCGCGCGCGTGGCGCCCAGCTCCACAGCAGCTGTGGTGCAAGCAATGAAACTGAGCAATCGGTTGGAGACGATGCACAGGTCGTCGGCGTGGACACGGGACAGGTGTGTCCTCTCTTCCGGCAGCGACCGCTGGAATGCGGGGCGGCGACGACCGCCAGAGTGTGGGGGTGGTGACGACCGCCAGAGTGTGGGGGTGGCGACGAAGGCGACAGCGGCGACAGCGGCGGTTGTCCGAGCAGGGCTGGTGTGCGCTTGGGCGTATACGACATCGCCTGTGCTGTGGTGAGCCGTTGATCGAGGCATGTGAAGGGCGTAAGGTGGGTGAAGGGGGGTGTTCCATGCCGGGGGCAGGCAGATGGGAGGTCATCTGGTCTGTCAAAGGACGTGAATACGGGCGGAGGCGAGGAAGGGCTGTACGTCCAGCCGTGAGCTGCCGGGAAAATCGAGGCGGTACCAAACCCGAGGCAGCAGCGGTTTGTATCACACCGGAGATAGGCTCTTCCCCCCCTTCGCTCACGCCGCCTCCCGCTGCTCGAGCGCCGGTCCCCCTCCTCCTCATCCCCGCCGCGTCCCCTCCACGGCCATTCATGTGCGTCACTCTCTCACGCATCACCTCCTCCCCATCCTGCACGTATCCGCCAGGCGTTACCGACCCGCGGAGCCCAACGCCCCGCCGACGAATGGGCACGTGGTCTGGCGAGACGACATCGAGATTCACGCCATCGTCTGCCGTCATTAACTGGACACTAACTACATGTTACCAAAAAAAAGTGAAATATGAGAATGTCAGACAGTCACATGATACCTTGTCGCTGAAAATGACCCGGACAGCAAACCAACACAAAAACGCTGCCGCAAACCTGAGCACATGCAACACGCCCAAGCTCACCTACCCTGCTCGGACAACCGCCGCTGTCGCCGCTGTCGCCTTCGTCGCCACCCCCACACTCTGGCGGTCGTCACCACCCCCACACTCTGGCGGTCGTCGCCGCCTCGCATTCCAGCGGTCGCTGCCGGAAGAGAGGACACACCTGTCCCGTGTCCACGCCGACGACCTGTGCATCGTCTCCAACCGATCGCTCAGTTTCATTGCTTGCACCACAGCTGCTGTGGAGCTGGGCGCCACGCGCGCGCGCCTCCCCCTTGGCCGTCCCCACCTCCGGGGCCTTCCCCCGCCCGCCCTCCCCCAGGACTCGCCCTCCCCCCTAGGCTCCCCGTGACACACTACCACCCACCCACCCACCCACCCACCCATCCCCTGCAGACGCCACGCCGCGCCACGCTACCACCGCGTGCCCCACCCCTGACACGCGCCGCTCTCTAGCGGCACTGCCCGTTGGCCCGGTTCTCGTTTGTCTGCTTGAGGTAAAACATCGGCGTGTTGCGCCGCATCGTGCACCGCATCCCCCCCTCCCGCGCCGACGCCGCCGCGTCGGGCACCGCCAGGTCCCCCAGGTGGTAGTAGCACGAGCACGGCGACTGCGGCTGCCACTGGAAGCCGCTGCTGCAGTCGCGCGCCTCGCACGTCGAGCCGCTCAGCATCTTGTAGCACACCCCGCCGCTCGCCGCCGCCCGCCCGCACGGGATGGTCGCAAACAGCCGCGCCTCCGCGTCCAGGTCGGGCTCGCACTCCGAGTAGAAGCACGTCCCCCAGCAGTGCAGCGACGAGTCCTTGCGCACAATCCCGCACGTGTGGCTCTCGCCCGACTCGATCTCGATAAACTGCGTCGTCGACGGCTCGGGGAAGTTCCCCCAAAAGTTCCGCCCAAAGCACCGCGGCACCAGGTCCGCCGTCAGGCCGCACGTAAACGCGTTGCCCGCCGACAGGCTGCCCTGGAACTCGGCCCACCGCACGCCCGCCAGGTAGGCGAACCGCCCGCGGCCGGTCGTCTGGTCAAAGCACTCGCCCATCGTCGAGCACTCGCCCCAGCACCGCATCGCCCCACCCGTCACCACCCCACACACGTGCGTCGTGCCGCCCGCGAGCGTCGCAAACGCCTCCGCCGGCACCCCCACGTCCGCCCGCGTCGACGACGAAAAGTGGCCCGAGCACGACACCCGCCCCTTGAACGTCCGCACGCACACGTACCCGGTGCCCGCCTGCACGTCCACCACCGCGTCGTCCGCGTCCATGCCGTCGGGCACCACCGGCAGCAGGTCGCTATTGTCATCGGTGCTGTCCGCCCCCTTGGTCCCCCAGCACACTGGCCGCACCGATGCCAGGAACGCCTCCACCGACGCGGCCGTCACCTCCTTGAGCGACAGCGCCGCAATGTCCACCAGCCCAATGTCAAACGTCAGCGCGCACGCCTTCTCACCGCCCACCACCACCGCCAGTGCGGGGATCTCCCGGTGCGCCTCCACCGCCGGCGCGTCGCTGCCCCAGCAGTGCGTCATCAGCGTGTCTCGCTTGATGCCGCACTGCACCTTGTCGCCGCCCGCCAGCGCCAGCCACACGCTGTTGGTCGTCTCGGCCGACCCCATCGGCCGCTGGGTGCCCCAGTAAAACACCGCATCGTCCAGCGGCCGGATGGCGCTCGAATAGCCAACGCCCAGGCCGAGGCCATGGAAGCTCGTCAGCAGGTACTGCACCGCGGGCAGGCCGCCAATGTCCCCGTCCGCAGCAGCCGCCGCGCTCACCATCGCCGCGGCCGCCACACCAGCGGCTGCCGCACGGGCGAACAGCTGCCGGGAGCCCGCCATCGTACCACCCGAGTGGGTAGTGGCGTCGGTTGGGTTGGGGAGCCGGCCAGTCCGGGCGGCGGACCCGCGCTCGGGTGGCAAGGGAGGATGGCGGGGTGTTGACGACTAGAGGAGCCGACGACACCCTACGCGCCCGTAGTAGACCCCCTTGCCAACGACGCACCCCACCCAGCGAACCCAACGGCTGCCTTGGGGCTCACCATCGCCACCCAGTGCCGGCCCCCGCGAGGCTGCCCTTTTACCCTCCCCAATGGCCGCCCCGGGTACGGGCGTAGGGCGAGGGAGGGCGGAGAGGACGCCCCTGCCGCTCCCCCACCGCCGCCAGAGCCACACCCCGCCGCCGGGCCCACACCCCGCAGCCGGGCGTCGACACACCCCGGCCGCCACAGCGCCCCGCAGCCGCCCCCAAAACGGCCGGCAATGACGACAGGACGGAGCCTGCGCGCGCCGGAACCGTCGCCGCATCATGGGACGATGCCGCAAGCGGCGCCGCCACCATCCCCAGCGCCGGCAGCCGTCCAGGACTGCACCGTCGGGTGCGGCCGCGCGTCGCGGCTGCAACGCCATGAAGCCACAGCGCCTGCCCGGGCGCACCGGGCGCCTGCCAGGCTGCAGCGCGCGCCTGCCAGGGCGCACCGCGCGCCTGCCAGGCCTCCCGACAAGGGCAGCCGCCGCGCCCGCCCGCGGCGGCCCGCCTCCCCCACCGGCAGGTGCGCTGGGGGCGCCCGCCCTGCTGGACGAGCAAATCGCAGACCCCCCCGTCCACAGCCCCACCACGCCAGGGTGCACCTGCAGGGGCCAAATCGACCCCACGCCCGCCCCCCCCACCTCACCCACCCCACCCCCCCCCACCCACCCACCCCCACGGCGCGTCACCCCCGCGCCGCGCGGACGCAGCCGCCGCACGCGCGCCCGCCGCGCGGGGCGGCCCACCCCCCACACGCGGCGCACCCCCCCCCCCCCCCCCGGACGCCCATCTTGGCGGCGGTGCGCACCACATTCGCCACGCCCGCGCCGTCGGGGAGGGCGGCGACAAAGCGGGCGACCACCGCCGCCAGCGGCGCGTCCTCCGGCAGCCCCGCAACGCCGCCGCCGCCGACGCCGCCGCCGCCGCCGCCAACGCCGACGCCGCCAACGCGGACGGCAGCACCCCCCCCCCCCCGCTCCCCCCCCCACGCCCGCGGCCGCCGCCCGGCAGCGCGTCGACGCCGCAGCCGTCGAGGAGCCCCTCGGCGGCCACGTACGCCGCCACCGCGCGGCCGCTGAGCGTTGACAGCGGCGCGGCAATGACCAGCGGCGCGCCCGCCCAGCCGGCCACGCCCGACCAGCCGTCGCGCACGCCCGCGCCGCGGCCGGTCACGACGGCGGTCAGCACTTCGGCCGCCGCCCGGCTGGCGGTGACGCCCACCAGCAGCCGCCGCGCGCCAGCCGCGACGGCGGCGGACGCGAGCGTCGGCTTGAGGGCCCCCCCGCCCGCCGTGGCGGGGTGCGGGAGGGGGGGGCGCGCCGCAACGTCGTGGCCGTTGGCCACGGCCACACTGGCCGCCGCCGCCAATGCCGCCGCCGCTGATGCCGCCGACGCCGCCGCCGCCGTCGCCGCCGGTGCCGCCGTCGCTGGCGGCACCACCACCACCAGCGGGAGCCCCACCGCGGCGGCCGCGGCCTCGGCGCCCGCCCGCGCCGCCGGCCCCGAGGCAACGTGCAGCAGCAGGGGCGGCGCAAACGGGCGGCCGGGGGGGTGCTTGCGCCGCGCCGCCGCGGCGGCGGCCAGCCGCACCAGCGCCGTCGACGCGATGCCGCCCGACACGCCAATGGCCGTGTCGGGCGGTGGTGGCGGCGGGGGTGGCGGGGGGGGCGCCCCCGCGGATGCACGCGAAGGAGCGACGGCGCCGCGGGACGGTGGGGGGGGGGGGGGGGGGGGGCGGCCGGCAGCGGCGCCTTGGCCACCCCGACCCGGAACGCCCGCTCCACCGCCGCCGAGTGGCACGCGGTGCAGCGGGGGTGCGTGGGGGGCGCCGCCACCGTTGCCGAGGCGGTGCGACAGGAGATGCATAGGGGGCGAGGCATGGTGGATAGAAAGGGGGGGGGTCCGGGGGGGGGGGGGGGGGAAGGGGGGGATGGGGCGCAGCCGACCTCGATGCGGAAGACGGCAGGCGAGGGGACAGTGTGCGAGGCCGAAGGAAGCATCCCACCACGACAGTTCGCACCGAAAACTCCGTGCCTACGGGCTGGACAAAGGTCTGGACACCCTCATTTTCGCTCATTTTGTGGGCGATGATTGTCGACGCGGCCGCCGCGTCGGCTGCGCCGGCGCGCGCTCGCCCCCACCCGCACCGGCGCACGCCTGGTGCTTACCGCGGCCGTCGCGGCCGGCAGCGACGGCGGCGACGGCGGCGGCAGTGCGCCACGCCTACCACAATGGGTTCTGCGACAAAAAGTGGGGATTCGCCGCCTGTCGGCGGCGTGAGGGCCTCCCCGGCGCTCCACCCACGCCGCCGCGGGGGGCGGCGGCGCGGCCGCGGCCCGCGGACGCGGCGCACGGCGCACGGCGGTGGGGGGGGGGAACACCCGCCGGGGGCGACCACGCCGCCGGGACGGCCGCGTCTCGCCGCCGAGCGCGGCGCGCCGCGCCGCGCCGCCCGCGTCGGGCCCTCGCCGCGCCGCACCGCCGCCCGCCGCCGCGACCGCGCGCCGCGGTCGGCCGTGCGCGGCTGCCGGGGGGTGGGGTGGCGGAGGGCAGCCGCTGCCGTGGCCCGGCCGAGGAGCCACGACCGCCCGTGGGGGTAGGGGCGGGGGAGGCTGCGGTGGCATGGCGTCCTGCCGCTGGCGCTGTCGCGGGGCCGCCGCCGTGCCGCCCGCGGTGTCCCTCGTCACCTCTGCGCCCTGCCATGGCCGTCGCCGCTGTGCACACCGTGGCCCAGTCGCCTGGCGGGACGGCCGCCCCACGTACTGGCAGGAAGCAAACAACACCCACACCTCTGCAGGCGGCGGTGCTCCCTCTACCTGTGAGCACAATACACGTGGGCCAGCCATCGGGGCGGGAGACCTCGCCCCGTCGTGCCGGCCGTCACGCATTCTGCCCGCGCAGCCCAGCACAGTACCCGCCCAGTATGTAAAAAGAACAAGACCTTTTGGCAACAAAGCAAGCCCTCTTGCTCTGGCTACTACTGCACAAGACGCGTGAAGTCGGAAAGTAGAACCACGCATGAAAAAGCACACGCAACCACGCGCACGCCCCCTCTACGCTAGGGCAGTGCTGCTCACTGCCGCTCGTAGGAGCACAGCCCCATGATCACATGTCCATCCCCATCATAAAGTCGCGGGGGTGCGCCGCCTGCCGCACGTTGCGGCCGTCCACCTCGGAGGCCCGCCGCTCGTACGTGTTCACTGCGAAGCGGCTAAAGCCTTGGTGCGGGTTCTTCAGCACCGCCTCGGCCGCCGACACGGCCGCCGAGTAGGCCAGCGCCTCCATGATCTTCTTGTCCGCCTCGTTGCGCGCCTGGTGCGGGTCCACCCCAAAGCTGTTGGCCACCCGCTGCGCCACAGACGACCGGCGGCTGCGGTCAATGGATGACACCTGGGCGTTGCTCTGACGCCGGCCAGCCAACGATTGGCGGTCCTGCACGCCCATCTCCACCGACGACCGGAAGCCGTCGGTGACTGTGGAGCCCCGCCGGCCGCCCGCGTTGGAACCGCGGCGCATGGCGTACTCGGCAAAGCTGGGCCGGCCGAGCGGCTCCCCGGGCCGCGCGCCAGCCACCGACTCCTTGCGGTCGCCCATCTGCTGCGTAATCTGCTGGAAGGCACGCTCGTCCAGGGCCTCCGCGTCGAGCTCGCCCAGGTCGTCCTCGGTAACAAGGCCGGGCAGCCAGCGCACAAACGAGAGGTAGATCCCAGTGCCGTCGTCCTCGACAGCCGCGCCGCCATCGGCGCCACCATCGTCGTCATCGTTCTCGCCGTCACCGCCCTTGCGCTTGACCGACTCGTGCGCGAGCTTCGCCTGCGCCGCGTCCCCAGCGTTGGGACCGGGTGACACGGCGTTGCTCATGCGCGCCGTCGCGCGCTCAAAGATCGTCGCCCGGCGGCCCGTCTGTGCACGAGAGGACGAGGCTGCCACAGCGTAAAAGGCCTCGTACAGCTCGTCGATGCGGTCCGACACGGCCTGGAGAGCCTCCTCGGAACCAGGCATATCTTCGGAAGCCTCGATTGGTGCCCGCAGCGTTGCGTCCTTGAACTGTGTAGCGCCAACAGGGGATACCGCAGTGAAAGCAGACAAAAAGAACGAATCGTCAGCAAGCTGCTCAGGACATCACCGCGCGAAGAGCAGTGCAATGCGGCGACAACCAGCGTGCACGCACTCTAGGTCCTGAACCCGAGCACCTCAACGGAAACCACAAACCCGCGCCAGCGATGCGTCGCAACGTCCGCGACGCTCCACAAAATGTGGGAACAACAGGTATAAAGGCCAAACGTACGTAAAACACATCATCAGCATCCTTGCCGGCAGTGGTGATGCGGACGTCAATAACCTCCAAGTTGCGCGCGGTCGCCTCGTGCAGGATGCCCTGGACCAGGCCCCAGCTGTTCTTGCACCGCAAGTGCATCTGGTAGTAGATGTTGTGCGCCTTGTTCAGCGCACTCGTCGCGTCCTCTGCTTCATCAATGTTGGCCAGGCCCTGGCGGTTCGCAAAGTTGATCGAAGCCGACAGCCCAAACGGTGCGGCAACGGCTGCAAGCAGGACGGGAAGCACCAGCGAGGCATACTGAGCCTCGGTCAACAGTCCCAGCGTCTTGGCCTCCAGCGCAAGAATAAAGGCAAACTCCCCACGAGCGCACTAGTGACGTGGGGACAAACACAAGCGCGTGGAGGCACACGACGCGCGGAGCGAGCAGGCAGAGCACATGTCAGTACCCAATGGACCCCACCAAAAGAATAGCAACAATCGGACCAACCACAACCGCAACACACTTGGTATACTCAGAAGGTGGCAACAGGGACAAGATGAACAAATCGAACGTACCATAGCAATACCAACAATCAGGAAGTTCGGTAGAACCAGCGGGGTTGCGTACAGACCGACGGGCAGCTTGGCAATGACGCAGAGAGAGAAGACGGCTGCCTTGCCAAGGATAGGGCCAGTCCAAAAGGCCTTGATGGGGATCTCAAAGCCGATGGTCGAAGCAAAGAACACCTTGAGCAGCCACTTGAGGATGCGCTTGACCTGCCCCTCCCACACATGATGAACCGAGTGAACCGTGCTGAAGCTGAGGCCTGCCATCAATGCACCCAGCAGATAGGATGACCGGACCGCGTCAGCAATAGACATGAGCCCAATGGCCAGCAGGAAGATGATCATCAGCAGAACGTTCTCCGTGTGCTGCGGGGGAAGCCGGGGAAGAATTACCTTGCCCAGCAGCGGGGGAACGACCGCAATCGCAAAGAAGCCGACGATGACCAGCAGCAGCACCGCCGATACAACTGGGATGAGCAGGTCGAGGACCTTGAGATCTTCGAGCGCCCGCAGCTCGGAGAGCAGCACGACTGCAATGACGTCGTCAATCGCAGCGGCAGCGACAATAACCTGCCCCGACGGCGTGTTGAGACACCCACCGCTCTTGAGCACACCGAGCACAATGGCTAGCGACGTTGGCTGCAGCACGCAACCAGCAGCGAGCGCAGCGCGCCACGAGAAGCCAAACGCCATGCCAAAGCCAAAGCCCAGGCCGAGGGGTAAAGCCGTACCCGTCATGGCAACTGCTAGACCTCGAGGTCCCACCTGCGAAAGCAACGACACGTCAATGTCGAGGCCAGCTTCAACCATCAGCAACGCCAGAGCCATGTCACCCACCAGCGCAATTCCCCGATGCTCGGGCGCGTAGTTGGCAAGCTGCGGGCCAAGCAGGCACCCAGCAATGATCTCGCCGACCAGCGCGGGGCCACCAGTCGCCTTCACCAGCCGCCCAGCCGTCCACACTGCCAGCAAGAAGAGGAACAGCGGTAGAAGGTCCCCAAAGTAGGTGATCGGCTCCATTTCATGCTCCTCTCCGCCTTCATGCTGGTTTTGGCCGCCTCCATGCTCGCCTGGCGGTGGTTCGACTTCGGGTTCCTGCCGCACAACCGTCTGGAGTGCGGCATCCCCCATCTCCTCGCGCACAATGTCCCATGCCGTCGCGAGGAAGCTCATGGTGGCGACACCGCCGGGACACCGCCCTCAACCGATGGACAAGGTACGGCGTGGGGAGCGTGACCACCGCCGGGAGGGACGGCAGCACCGATCGATGCTCGGCGGGGACGACCGCCGGCGGGAACGGCGTGAGCGGGCGGCGCCTATAAACTAGGCGGCCGCCGCGTCGGGGCGAGGAAAGAAGGGGTACGGAGAAAGTACGCGAGCGGACGGGGTGCACCGCAAGCGGTACCGCCGTCACGGAAAACCGGCCCGGTAGGCCGGTACGTGCCGACAAAGAGGCGCACGACGGAGCGCGCGTGAGGGTGCTCTACGTTGCGCTACCCCTTTATGCGCCGCCGCCGCCGCGACGGAGAAAGAGGACGAGCCTCTGCAAGCGAGCGGGCGCACGCCCGCGGCGTCCTTGGGAGGCTGCACCCCTCCGCTTGTCTGGCTGGCGGGAGGCGTGGTCGGGGCGGCGCCGGCGGTCGGCCACCCCCCACCCAGCACAGGGGCACGCGCGCACCCCCACACGCCCGCTCGAGGCGCCGCCCGTCGCCAACGGCGGCAACGACAGCACCTACGTTGCGCCAGCCCTGCGGTGATGCTGCATGCGGGGGGCGCCTACCAGATCGGCGAGTGCCGTTGTCCACGTTCTCGCGAGGAAGGGGCCGGCTTCCGACAGCCCCACACAGGCCCCTCCCGCCCGCATCACTCTGGATTCGACTGGGAAGGGACGACGGGAGGGGCGCGTTGCTAGCTACGCCGCGCGGAAAGTGGGTCCGCGGCCCGCCCGCCCGCAGCGCGACCACCCGCAGTCCGCGTCCGGAGCCCAGCGACCGTGGCAGTCCAGGGCGCCGACGTGGGCGCGGGACGCGAGCGACGCGGGCGGCAGCCCCCCCCCACACGCCCCCCCGGGCCCCAAAGCACGCCCTGTCACCGCCGTTGTCGCCGCCCCTCCCGCGCGGGGCGCCGCCTTTCGGCCACAGCCGCCAGCCGACGGCGCGCGTGGCCGCATTGGCTGTCGCGGACCCGTGCACGACGGGTACGTTGCACGCCTCCTGAGCACCTTGGTGCCACCCGCGCAAGGCTTTTTGTGTACGTAGGCCCGCCGGCTGGGCGGCGGCCGACTCGGCACGCCCCACGAGACTGCTGAGCTGGGGACCGCGCAAGCGGCGGCGCTGCATCAGCAGTTTGGGGTCAGTGACAGCGCGCCCAAGCTCGACAGCATGACCGAGCCGCGGAAGCCACGACCAGGGAGGGAGCGGAACGGCGGCGGCGGGCGACCCAGACGAGCCGGCGGCGGTGGGTTGCCACTTGGGAAAATCGTGACACGTGCGGGTCGCCGCCAGCCACGACTCCCCACCGCCGTCCGCCGTGGAACCCCTCAGCGGCCAATCGCGAGCCGCTCAGGAACGTCGGGCTGAGCCGCCCTCCGTGTGTTCTCGCGCCTCAGGGCAGGCCCCCCCATTCCTTGGCACGAATAGGTGGGTGGACGGGGATGAGCCCCGGGCGGGGGGGTGACAAGCAAACACGGGTACGACACGGTGGCATTCAGGGAGTACGTTTGAGCGGCTCACCCAAACGCTTTTGTCGTGCGCCCTGCAAGGCTGCATCCCAGACCCAACCCTCGGGCCATTGATCTGCAACTAATTCATATCGTTGAATACTTACATATTTCTGCGCTCTACAAGAAATTGGACGCATCGGTGGCGTGCCCCGTTCCTGCGACTCTTGTGTCCGCTCTTGGTACAAACGGAAGCGCTACGAGCAGGACCGTCTGGGAACGTAAGCGCCACGAGCAGGACCGTCTGGGAACGTACAAGCGCGCTGGCGCCAGACCACATCGTCTGTATCTCCGCATTGTACAAAAAAGAGCCCTCACTTGACGCCACGAAGCGGTCCCGGGTACGGCTCGTGTGGATGTTCCGACCCCTGACCGCGCCCTTCTCCCCCTACACAGCCCCTACCCCCCCCCCCCCCGACCAGCAGGCGAGGCACCGCCCACGCCGCCACCGCGACCGCCGTCGCGACGCCCACCCCCCCCACCACCCCATTCACCGCCGCCTCCTGCGCCAGCCACCGCCGCAACACCACCGCGTACGGCACGGCCGGGTCGTTCACGTCGAGCAGCGCCGGCCCGGGCGTCGACAGCAGCCGCGACGCGGCCGCCACGGCGGCTAGCCGGCCGACCGTGGCGCGCGTCATGACCCGCGCGTTGCCGCCAAAGCCCCGCGCGCTCACCACCCCGGCCGCGTCCGCGTTGGGCTTCCACGCGGCGGTGTGGGCGGCCAGGCGGGCGGCGACAACGTCGGGGGGGGGAGGCAACGGGGGGGGTGGGGGGGGAGCGGCCGCCCCGTCGGCGGCAGGGGCGGTGCTGGCCGCGGCGTCGGCGGCGGCAGCAGCCGCGGCAGCGGGCGGCCCGCCGGCGGGGGGCGGCGGAAAGAGGGTGGCGCCCAGCGCCGCGACGCCCGCGAGCGCCAGGTTGCACCCCTGCCCCAGCGACGGCCAGCAGCTCGCCGCGCAGTCGCCGACCAGCACCGCCGACCCGCCGGCCAGGTCGTAGCGGCTGCACACGCCCGTCACGCCGCCGATCGACACGGGCTGCGCGAGGAGGTCCGCCACCACCGCCGGCGGCGGCGGTACGCCCGGCCCCCACACCTCGGGGAAGCGGTCCATGAACAGCGCCTCGATGGCGGCGGGCGTGACCAGCCGCCGCGACCAGCCGCCGGGGGTCACCCCAACCACCGCCCGCACCGACGGCTCGCCGGCGGCGTCCACCCAGGGGGGGGCGAGCAGGAACGCGGCGGGCTGGTGCGCGAAAAAGGTGTACCACGTGCCCGAGTAGCGGGGGCGGGGGTAGACGGGCGCGGCGGCCGTGGCGGTTGCGACGGTGGGGGCGGTGGGGGGGGGCGGCGGCGGCGGCGGCGTATGCCACCGGGCGGGGTTGCCCAGCGCGGCGATCTTGTACTCCATCGGGTCGGGGGTGGCGGCGTAGGTGAGGAGCCCCGCCGCGACCGCCGCGTCGCGGACCGACGAGTAGACGCCCTCCGCCACGACGAGCAGGTCGTACGGGTAGGTCACGGCCGCGGCGGCGGCGCCGCTGCCGCCGCCGCCGCCATCCGCCGCCTCGGCGGTGACGACCCGCGCCGCCCAGTCCACCCCCACCACCCGCCGCCGCCACACCCAGTCAATCCCGCCGGGCCGCCCCGGCGGCGCCGTCGCCGCCGCGTACCGGTGCAGCGCGCCGACGAGCGCGGCGCGGTCGACCGACACGGTCGGGCCCCCCCCCGGCGGGGGACCCCCGCCGCGGGGCCCCCGCGGGCCGTACCGGCAGCTGCGGGCCACCGCCACGCCGACCGCCGCGACGGCGGCGGGGAGGCCCGGGAAGTCGGCGAGCGCGGCCAGGCCGCGGCCGTTGAGGACGATGCTGTACGAGCGGCGGGTGCGGGGGGGGGGGGGGGGGAGGCGTCCCCACCGGCGCCAGCCGCGCCGCCCGTGGCGGCCGCACCGGCAGCCGCCGCCGCCGCCGCCGCCGCCGCCGCCGCCGCCGCCGCCGCCGCCGCCGCCGTCGCCGCGCCGCCGCCGCGGTCGTCGACGGGGGGGGGCGGGGGGGGGGAGAGCGCGCCTCCACCACCGTCACGGGCGCGTAGCCGCCGCGGGCGAGGTGCAGCGCCGCCAGCGCGCCGGCGGGGCCGGCGCCAATGACCACCGCCGCCGGCCGCCGGGCGGGCGCCGCCGCCGCGGCGCCGCCGCCGCCCGCCGCCGCCGCGGCCGTCATGCCGATCCGCGGCGCCGCCGCGGCGGCGCCCGCCACCGTCCGCGGCCGGCGCGGGGCGGCGGCCCGGCCGCCGCGCAAGGGGGCGGCCGCCACGCCACGCCGCCGCCGCGCCCACTGGGGCGCCCGCCGCGGGGGGGCGGCCGGCGGCGGCGGCGGCGGCGCAACGGGGGTGCCCAGGGGGGAGTGCCAGCCAGTCGGCGGCGGGAGCACCCACAGGGGCGTCGGGGTGGCGGCCCGTGGGGCAGCGCGCCGCCGCCCGCCGGCCATGGCCGCCGCGGGCGGCACGCCCGGGGCCTCGACGCCGCCGCCACAGGGCGCCTCGGGGATGTGGGGCAGGCGGCTGGACAGCTGCGCGGGGCGTCACCGCAGCGGCGCGCCGTCGCCGCGACGGCCTCGTGCGCGGATCCGCTGGCGATACCGGTGGTGTCTCGAGGTCCGCGCACAAAAACTGTCCAGCGGAGAGCAGAACAGGAAAGCTACCACAACTCTTGAGCGAATGTTGATCACACATTCGTCCCATGGGACGATGAGGAAAGTCAAGACCGGGCTCGGGTCAACTTTTTATTGGTCGATGGACACTCTAGGAGGCAGGTTGAATGGCTGAGAGCTCGTCTCCCAGTAGTGATCTTGATCTTGACTGTGACCAACCACACCAGGAAAATATCGGAAAATCGCACATCTAGACTGACCGTTCCACGGCGCCAATGTCCACCCGCCCGCCCGCCGCGCGGCCGTCATTGATGCCCGGCAGCCGCACGCCCGCGTCAATAACCACCGACCCCGCCGGCGGCGTGTAGCCCGCCTCGAGGAGGAGCCGCGACGGCGCGGCGACGCCGTGCGCCTCTTGGCCCGTCGCGGCGGTCAGGTCGGCGAGCGTCGCGTGCCGGACGGCGCGCCACTTGAACCAGGGCGCCCCCGCGGCGCCGTCGCCAACGCGGCACGACCACGCGTTGTAGTCCCACACGGCGCCGTCGCCGAGCAGGCGGCCCGCCCAGCTCATCTCGATGCAGTAGCCGTCCGAGAGGAAGAGGTTGTTGACCGCGACGAGGCCCCCAAACGGGACCGACGGCGTAAAGGCCTGCGCGGGGGTCTGCGCTGACGCGCCGCCGCCGCCGCGGCGGGCGCCGCCGCCGGGGATGGCGGTCGTGTGGTAGAGGAACACCCGCCCCGTCGGCGCGTTGTTGACCTTGACCGCCGAGACGGCGTAGCCGCCAATGATCGTCCGCACCACGTACACGGGGCCGCGCGTGACGGGCGAGACGGACACGCCGGTGCGGACGTTGGTGAGCGTATTGTCGAGCGCCGCGACGCCGACGCAGGCGCCCTCTGCCTCGAGGCCATCGTCACCGACCTCCCGGATGGTGTTGCCGACAACGTCCGTCTGCCGCGCAATCCCCGCGTTGGTCTGCGCGTCAAACGAGCCCACGTAGACGCCATTGAAGAAGCCGCGGATGGTGTTGCCGCGCACCAGCGTGCGCGCGGCGGTGCCCGTCACGCGGACGCCCGACCGCTCGGCGGGCCCGCCCTTGACCGCCGCCCACGCCCACCCAAACACCCCCGTCTCGGTCAGCGTATTGTCCGCCACCACGTTGGCATCGGCGGTGGCGGCGGCACCCGCAAAGCCGCCCCGCACGACCACCCCATCGCCCGTCGACGCGACCGTGTTGTTGATCACCCACACCCGCGACGCGCGCACCACCTCCACCCCCGCCCGGTTGGCAACCGACACGGCCAGCCCCGACACGACCCAGTCCGACGCCTCCACCCGCAGTGCCACGTCGGCGGTCGCGACGCGCACGCCCGCGCCGGGCGCCCGCCCCGACGGCAGCCGCACGTACAGCCGCCCCGAGTCCGTGTCGTGCCAGCAGCCCGCCGCGGTCGCGACCGCCGCCCGCGACGCGGCGGGGAAGACGCGGCCGCCGCCGTCGCCATCGTCGACGACCATGGTGACCCGCGGCGTGCCGCGCGGCAGCGTCGTGACGTGCACGCCCCCCCCCGCGGGGGTCCACGCCAGCCCCGTGGCGGCGGTGGTGAGGACCGCGCCCGCCTCGGCGGTGAGCCAGACCGGCCGCCCCGGCCGGCCCGACGCGGCGGCCGGCACGGTCACGCCGCCGGCAACGACCGCGCCGCGGCGGAGGAGGATGCGGCCGCCGGGGGTGACCGCCGCCACCGCCGCGGCGAGCGTCGCAAACGGCGACGCGGCGGAGCCGTCGCCGGCAGCCGACGCGGCGGCGCCGCCAACGTGCAGCGTGACGCCGGTGGCGGCGGCGGCGGCGGCGGCGGCGGGCCAACCGGGGGGGCGCCGCGCAGCGTGGCCGCCGTCGCGGCGGCCGTGGCGCCGCCCGCGTGGACGCGCACCTCGTAGCGCGTGGCGGCGGCGAGGCCGACCGCGGTCGCCGCCCACACGCCGTCGGCGACGCGGCTCAGCGGCGGGGTGTCGGCCCAGCCGCCGCCGCCGCCGCCGCCGCCGCCGCCGCCGCCGTTGCCGTTGCCGTCGCGGTCGTCACGGACGGGGCGGAGGCGGGCGGTGACACGGGTGTCCGCGGCCGCGGCGGCGATGGCCGCCTCCACGTACACGCCCGCCCGCGTCGGCACGAGCGTCAGCCCCTGGATGGAGGGGGCCGCCGCCGCCACCGCGGCGGCCGCCGCCGCCGCCGCCGCGGTGGCGGCGGCGGCCAGCAACGCCGCCGCGGCGGCGGCCAGCGGGGCGGCCGTACGGGGCGCCCGGCGCGTCATGGCAGTCGGTATGGCCGTCGGGTGGGGGCGGGGGGGGGGGAGGGGGGGGGGGGGGGTTGGGAGGGGGGGAGGGGGGGGGGGGAGCCACAGCAGAGCGCGTGGGGGACCAGAGGGAAATCGGGGGGGGGGACGGCGGACCGCCCCGGTCGCACGGGACGGGCGGCGGTGCGAGCCGTCGGGGGGGACGCGCCGGCGGTCCGGCGGCCGCGGCGGACCCGACGCCGCCGCGCGTGGCCAGGCGCACGGGCGGCGTGTGGCGGGCGCGGCCGCACGGGGCGTGGGGGGGGGGGGGGAAGGGGGGGGGGCGCCGCCGCCGCCAGCCGCCAGCGCCCCCCCCCTCCGCCCGCGGCGGCCGCCACACGCCCGCCCCGCGGCGGCCGCCGCCGCCGCCGCCGCCGCCCGGCCGCGTGGCGCGCCCGCGGCGGCGGCGGCGGGGCGGGCGGGCGGTGGCGGCGGCCAGAAGGAGGGGGGGGGGCGGGGGGGGCGCCCGCGCGGCGCGGCGCACGCGGCGCGGCGCTCCGCGGCGCCCCCCCCCCCCCAACCCCCCCCCCCCCCCCCCCCTGGTCGACACCCGTACCGAGCGGCCGCCCCTCGGCCCCGAGGTCCCGTCGCTCCCGCGCCCCCGCGCGGCGGGTCGGCGCGGCGGCCGCCCGCGGCGGCACCCGCGCACCGCCCCCCGCCGCGGCGGCCGCCGCGGCCGCCGCCCGCCGCGGCGGCCGTCCCCGCCGGCCGTGGCGGCCGCCGTGCGTCGCCGGCGGCTGGCGGCGCTTTGGCGTGCGCGGGGGGGGGGGGAGACGCTCCCGCCCCCCCCCCCCCTTCCCCCGCCCACCCCCGTC
Source organism: Pyropia haitanensis (assembly GCA_008729055.1). Lineage (NCBI taxonomy): Eukaryota > Rhodophyta > Bangiophyceae > Bangiales > Bangiaceae > Pyropia > Pyropia haitanensis. Next base: position 4,824,019 of record SDUX01000007.1, read on the forward strand.
CCATCGTGCCGACGCGTCGGCTGGCGGGGGCGTGCCCGCCGCCGCCTTATAGCGGCTGCCGCCGCGCGGCCGGCCGCCGCGGCCGTCTACTACTCTGGTGGGCCGCCGCCCCTGCACGCGGGACCCGCGCGCTCGCCCCGCGGCGGCGCCGGATGGGACGGGATGGACGCAAAAAAAGAAAAAAAAAAAAAAAAAAAAAAAAAAAAAAAAAACGCCGCCGGGGGGGGGGGGAGGTAGTAGGTACCGTACCGTACGGGACACACCCGCCGCGCGGCGGTGGCCGCGGCGGGGCGGCCGCACGCGCACGCGGCGGGCACGCGGCGGGCGGCGGGCGGACGGGCGGCACGGCGGCGGCGCGGCGGTGTGTGCGCTCGAGGCTGGGCGGCGACCCGGCGGCGCGGGGCCGGGCGCACGCGGCGCCGCGGGCGGGACGGCACCCCACACCCCACACCAATGGTCCAGAGCACCGCACGCCGGGCGCGGCCACGGAGCCACGCGCTGGACGCGGGCGCCTGCCAGAGAAGCAGACCAGCAGAGACAGAGGTGGGCACGCGTTGCAACGCGGGGCGGATCGAAAAACAGAGAGGACACGAAGCACGACGCTCCCCACACGGCTGGGTGGGGGGGGCGGCTGGCGGCGAGCACGGCCTCGCCACGACGGGTCGCGGGAGTGGTGCGACGCCCCCCTCGGACCGTATCACGCGTCGCCCGCCGGCGCGTCCGCGCCGAGCACCTCCTGGTCCTCCACCAGCCGCGCGTAGACCCCCCCCGCGGCGAGCAACGCGCCGTGCGTGCCCGCCTCGACGACCGCCCCCCGCAGCACCACCGCGATGCAGTCGGCGCGGGCGACCGTCGACAGCCGGTGCGCAATGACCACCGTCGTCCGCCCCGCGGCGGCGGCGTGCACCGCCGCCTGCACCTGCCGCTCGGCGGCGTGGTCCAACGCGGACGTGGCCTCGTCCAGCAGCAGCACCGCCGGCGACCGCACGATCGCCCGCGCAATGCACACCCGCTGCCGCTGGCCGCCGCTGAGGCCGCCGCCCCCGCCGCCGAGGCGCGTGTCGTAGCCACGGGGGAGGGCGGTGATAAAGTCGTGCGCCGCCGCCGCCCGCGCCGCCGCCTCCACCTGCCCGTCCGTCACGACCGCGTCGGCCGGGAAGCCGTACGCAATGTTGTCCCGGACCGAGATGGAAAAGAGGTCCGGCTCTTGGGCCACGAGCGCCTGGTGTGACCGCAACGCCGCGACCGCGTAGTCGCCCACGGGGGTGCCGTCCAGCGTGACCGCCCCCTGGGTGGCGTCGTACAGCCGCTCCAGCAGCGCCAGGACGGTGGACTTGCCGCTGCCGCTCGGGCCGACGAGCGCCAGCGTGCCGCCCGCCCGCATCGCCGCCGACAGGCCACGCAGCACAGGCGCGTCTGGGCGGGTGGCGTAGGTAAAGTGGACGCCGTCCAGCCCAACGTCGCCGTCGACAGAGGGAGGGGCTGCGCCCGCGGGGTTGGCCGCGTCAATCGCCGACGTGCGGTCCAGGACCCGGAATACGACCGCGGCAGCGCTCGTGGCGGCCGCCATATCCGGCGCCTTGGCGCCAGCAATACCAATCTGTGTGGGCAAAAGGGGACAGCCACGGAGCGAGAGAGGGGGAGGACAGAAGCAGCAGCCGACCAAGGCACACCATCACCCGTAGGAAAGGATCGGCCAAGGGACGGCTTGTCGCAGGTCAGCACCGGCTAGCACGTCCCACCAATGAGCTCCGCATAAGACAGCCCGCAAGACAACAACGCACAAGCAGCAAAGTGGCGCCGCGTCAAGCCAGACACACCGCGACGAGGCACGGACGCCGGCGGCCCGCAACCCACACCAACGTACCATTGCCATGGTAAAAAGGACAGACATGAAGCCCCGCATGCTATCGCCGAAGTCACACTCCGTGGCGGCGCCCAGCTTGGCCCCGTACCACGTCCACACGGCCGACACGCCAAAGAGGCACGCCTCGGAAAAGCCAAACCCCACCCCCACCGCCACCGCGGTGCGGCGGCCGCGGCGGACCGGGGCGTCCAGCTCGGCCGAGAACGCGTCGACAAAGTGCTGCTGCGCGCCCAGCGTCGCCACCGTCCGCACGTCCGCGACCGCCTCGGACGCGACCGCCGCGGCGCGGGTAAACCACTCGCGGGAGGCCGTGTTGTTGCCGATGAGCACCCGGTTCTCCAGGTAGTGGCCGAGCGCGACGCCCGGGAAGATGGCCAGCACCACCGCGGAGGAGCGCCAACAAAAGCCAAAGCTGACGGCCAGGCCGACCAGCACCGCACCCATCGCGGAGCCGACGGTGGCAAACACGTCGCCGGTCAGGCCCTTGACGAGGCCCACATCCTTTTCCAGCAGCGACACCAGCGCGCCGACCTTGTGGGCGGGGTCGTCAAAGAAGGCCGCCTCTTGGCGCAGCAGCGACCGAAAGACGGCCACGCGGAGGCGAAACGTCAGGCGCTCGCCCGCCACCCCCAGCGCCGCCACCTGCGTATACGTGGCGACGCAGGACACGAGGCCCAGTGCCAGCACGTAGAGGGTAAACGTGTTGACGCGTTCCGCAGGCCGCCCCGGGTCGCCGAGGACGAGCACCATCTCGGCTACGAGCAGGCCGAGCAACGGAAAGGTGACGCCCACGAAGAACGAGCCCACCACACCCGTGACCACCAGCGCCCACCGGCGGAGCGAGTGGAGGCCCATTGCGCGCGCCATGACGCGCATCGTCGAGGGGCACGACGCGTCGCCGTCGCTGGAGCTGGCGATGGCGCCACCACCCGAACCGTCTGCCCCGTCCGCCACCTTGGCCAGGCGGTGGGGCGCGCCCGCGGCGGGGGCTCGCGCGGCGGCCGGCGAGCCTCCCGCCGTGCCGCCAGCGTCGGCGTCCTCCTCTCCCTCAGAGGCACGCTCCCCCTCCCCCCCACAGGTCAAGTTGGCCGAGTCCCCCCCCTTCCGGAGCGCCTGCGCCTCAACCATCCGGCGGTACACCCCGTCTGGGCGGTTCACCAGCGTCGCGTGGGTCCCCCCCTCCACAACGCGCCCCCCCTCCATGACCAGGATGGCATCCGCGTCGCGCACCGTCGCCAGCCGGTGCGCAATGATCACGATCGTCGTCCCGTCACGCGCCGCCGACCGCAGCGCGGTCGCCACGGCTTGCTCGGACGACGCATCCAGCGCCGCCGTCGCCTCGTCCAGCACCAGCACCGCGGGGCGGCGGACGAGGGCGCGCGCGAGCGCAATGCGCTGCCGCTGGCCACCACTCAGGGACGCCCCCCGGGGGCCCATGACCGTGTCGTAGCCGTCGGGGAGGGCCGTGATAAACTGGTGCGCGTGCGCGGCCGTTGCCGCGGCAATGATGTCCGCGTCGGTGACGGTCGCGGGCGTGAGCGACCGCCCGCCGTCGGCGGTGGAAGAGACAACGACGCCAGCGCCCAGCGCGATGTTGTCGCGGATGGATACGGAAAACAGGATGGGCATCTGGGAGACGAAGCCCAGCTGCGCGCGCAGCCACTGCACGTTGCACTCTCGTATGTCCACGCCGTCGAGGCGAATGGCTCCCTCTTGAGGGTCATAGAGCCGCGCAAGCAGCTGGGCCACCGTCGTCTGTGCGTACACCATACACGCAACAAACAAAAAGCAGAAGGAAAGGGCCAAACGCAGGTAAACGAGGAAGCAGCTCGCCAGAAGCCAAGGTCAGCATACACCGTACCTCGGCACGTCACTGGGGTACAGCCCACCCCTCCCTGCCCATCACCAGACCCCCAACGCTCGACCAGAGCCCCCCACACGTCACGCACCTTGCCGCACCCGCTGGGACCCACAAGCGCCAACGTCTGCCCCCGCCCCACAGACGCGCTAAACCCATCCAGGGCGAGCGCCCCCCCCCCCCGCGCATACGCAAAGCGCACGCCCTCAACCGCAACGTTGCCCGCGGCGCCCTGCTCCAGCACCCGCCCCGTGACCGAGTCGAGCGGGTCCATCGCGCTCGCCCGGTCAATGACAGCAAAGACGCGCGGCGCCGCGCCACGGGCGGCGGCGACCGCTTCCAGCGCGGGCAGCGCGTGGCCGAGGCCCATCGACCCCGTGACGGTCGCGAAAAAGACCGTGTACACGGCGCCCGCGTCAATGGCGCCAGACCGCACGAGGAGGCCGCCCAACCAGAAGGAAAACGCGTAGCTGGCCTTTGTGAGGACGAGCGTCAGGCCGTTGCCCAGGCCCTTCACGTGGCACTGGCGCTCGGCGTCTGTGGCGGCGCCGCGGAGAAGGCCGACATAGCGGGCGGTCTCGGCCTCCTCCCCGCCAAATACGGCGACAGTGCGGAACAGTCGAAACGCCTCGGCCGCGACGCCACCGGCGGCCGTGTAGGACGCCTGGGAGGCTGCCGTGGAGCGGGCCACGGAGCGGGCAACAAAAGCAGAAGAACCAAACAGGACTGGAATGATGGCAAGGACACCAAGCGCCAGCTGCCAGCCCACCACAAACGAGACAATCAGGCCAGAGAGGAAGGTGGACATGTGTTGGACAGCGTACGCCACCTTGGCGCCCATCCCTAAGACCATCACGTCCACATCCGACGCAACGCGGGCGGTGAGCTCCCCCGGGTCATTGGCGTCCATCCACGCCATTTCCTGGCTCAGCAGCGACGCCAGGTAGAGCTTCCTGATACGCGCGCCTTGGGCAGTACCCGTATGAGTAAAGCACGCCACCTGCGCAAAGGAGGCGACAAACGCAACGATAGCGAGGTACACCAGCCGGACGGCCAGCTTGTTGAGCTCAGCTCGCGTATTCGCGTCTAGTTCCCCGCGAGCGCCCCCAGTACCCGACGCGAAGGCGTCGCCCAGCACGACAATGCCAATGGGTGCGAGGGTGCCGTGGACGAGGGCCGCGACCAGACCCAGTGCCATGAGCACCCCCTCCGTAGGGGTGGCAAAGCGGAAAAGCTTGAGGGTGCCCACCGGAGGGAGGGGGGCGTCGACGAGCGTCGGCGGCTTGATGGCACCGCCGCTGGATTCACCGCTGCTCGACGAGTCGCTGCTATGCTTGCTGCTGCCGCTGCCGCCGCTGCCGCCACTGCCGCCACTGCCGCCATCGCCGCTGCCGCGACCGCCTCCGCCACCACCGACTCCACCACAACCACCGCCACCACCACCGCCATCACCGCCGCCGCCACCGTTGCTGCCGAGGTTGTCGGCAGGGAGGGCCCCGAGGGGGGGGACGTCAGCAACTTCGGAGACCAGCGAGAGCCCGCCCGCGCCAGCAACGGTTCCGCCGCGCAAGGCCATCACGGCGTAGTCCACACCCCGCGGCTCGATCCGAGAGCCGCAGCCGTCTTGGCGCACGCGTCCGACACGGAGCAGAGCGTACCAAGACAACAGCGTCCCGACGTCCGCAAGAGCAGGGGTTGATGCGGGCGATCTCCCTCAGAGGAGCACGGGTCGTCGCCGTCGGTCGCCAACACCACCCCTCCCCCCTCATCCTGCGCTCACAGCACCCATATAGACAGTCGCGCAACAGCTGGGCCGCGACGGCCGCCAGCCACGCTGGGCCGTGCCCCCTCGCCAGGCCAGCACGGGGCGGAAGGCCCACAGGCTGGCACAGGGCGATCGGCGCAGGCCCCTGCACCCCCACAAAAAGCACTTGTGCCGATGGGGGTCAGCTGCGGTCGGCGCAGCGGCGCCCGACCGCAACGCAGGCCACCTCGGGCGGGACATGAGACGGCCAAAGGGTAAGTCGCTGGCTATCGTGTCCCGCCCTCCCCCACGCTGGTGGTCCCCTTGAGAGCGAGAGCCGTGACACCATTGGCACGCCCCGCCCTCCGACATGCTGCGGACAGCGCGAGTCAACGACACGGCAGAGGGAGGGGGGACGCGTGGGCAGGCCGGCGGTAAGCAAACAGGTAGAACGGGTACACATTTCCACCCCCTGTCCATCACCGTCTCGCCGCGCGTCTTGCCGCAGCGACCGCCCCGCCTACGCCTCCCCTCCGACAGCCGGCGGCCACATCATCCGTCAAAAACGGCGGTCGGCCGCACCACTGACGGGTCCCACGGCCACCCTGGACAGTCGCCAGCAGGACAGCACGGCAGCCGACAGGCTGCGAGGCGTCCATCATGCGGGCGAGGCCGGTAGAGTCTGCCGCGCCGACCGGTACGGGCGGCTCTGCGGCAACAGCCGCACGGGAGTCACCGCCACGCACGACGGCGAGCAGGCCAGCAGCAGGGGTCGGAGAGGGGGGTCAGCAGCCACGGGTGCGTGCAGAGCCGGCGGCTCCAGCACCCCGGTCGGGGAGCCGCCAACATGACTCAACGGGTAGCTACAGCGCTGTGGTGCCGTCGCGCCGGGTCCGTGCGCAGCGGCCAAGGCCATAGGCCAGGGTGGTACGATGACAGATGGCCCGCCCAGTCTGGGCCACCATGGCGGCGGGTGGCGAGTGGAAACGGACGACCAGCAGCGGCGGACGTCGGACGCGCTCCTGACGAATGACAGAGGCCATCGCCGCGGAGACGCACCGTGCCGCCTCGATGCGCCGAGTCGGAGGACCACCGCCCACGAGGCCCGACGCAGCCATACCACCCAATCCGCGGCCGGTGACAGTTGGCTCGACCGTGGCTCGTCGACGGATCCGTGGCGAATGAAGTATGATGGGGGAGCGGAGCGACCGGTAGCCGGTGCGTCGAACGGCGGGTTGGGTGGGATCGCACAAGATCGCATCGTCTCGGGGTGGCGTCCACCAGCGTCGCGCATGTGTGCTGGATCTTCTCGCAAGTCAATGCCGGAAGTACAACAACCGTTACATTGATATGGAATGTGCCACTAAGTGTGTAATTTGTTTCCCCGACGCCGGGAGGCGGGTCCGTTCCTGCACAGCCCACCCGGTCGATGCGAACAAAGGCGCTACACCGCACGGTGAGGTCGACGGCGTGCGGTTGTTCGTGACAAGGGCACAACGAGACGCATGCTTGGGTCCATCGGGATGGGAGCGCACTGCCCAGTCGTGGCCAAGGTAGACGTGGGGAGCGAGGGCTGGATCACGCCGTACATGATGAGCGCGCCTTCCACTGGCTGCAGCCGCCGAGCGCCAATCCCCCCACGCAGCAGCTGGTGATGCCGTCGCCAAGAGGAGGGGGGGCTGGACGGGGCGGGGGCGGTTAGTCCTGCAGCCGCTCACAGGTCCCCTTGCCGCCAGAGCCCAGAGGCAGGAAACGATAGCTCCCGGAACAGTCGGCGCGGTCAGCCACGGGCGGTCGAGGCGGGCGACGGAAGCGCGCTGCGTCCCGTCGGCGCGGCCCCTACGGGCCACGGCCGCGGCCTCCCACCTGCGCCAGTGCCAGTTCCGCCTCCCCGCCGCCGCCCCGCCCGCTGCCCACACCCGCGCCACAGACGGTGACGTGCCCTCCGCCTCGGTGCCCACGGGGGGCGGGCTCCACCCGACAGTCGTCGGCCGCCACGTCACGCCGGTCTTTTTTTTTTTTTCTTCCTTTTTTTTTTTTTATGTCTACACGCCCCGCTCCACCCCCGCCACCACCGCCCTGGTCACCACCCGCCGCGGGTGCCCCCTGCCCGCCGCCCGTCGGCCCGCTGCGTGTCGGGGCACGCGGCCGCCGCCGCCGCCGCCGCCGCACGATCGGACCGTCAACGGCGACCGCGGGACCGCCGCCACGCACCACCGCGTCGGACGATTCGACGGGATCTTGGGGCGCGCGAGCCCCCGCCACCCCCCACCGCGGCGGCGCGCACCCCGTCGCGACCGTCGTCGGTGGGGGCACCCACGCGCCGCGCCGCGGCGCGTGGCTCGCGGCGGCTGCCACGCGCCGCCATTGTCGCGCCCCCCCCCCCCCCCCCCCCCGCCGCGCCCAGCACCGCGGCGACACCCCCCCGGCCGCCCGCGGCTGTCGCGGCGGCCGTCGGTCCGTCGCGGGGAGCGCGCACGCGCGGCAGCCGGCGCCGCCATCACCCCCCCCCCCTCTCCCCCCCCCACGCCCCCCCCTCCCCCCTTCCCTGCCGCCCCCCCCCCCACAGCCGCGTCCTTCGCCCCCGCCCCCCCCCCGGCGGTCGTCCGCTCTGCCGTGCCGCCCCCCGCCCCCCCCCCCCGCGGCGGTGGCGGTGGCGGTGGCCATGGCCATGGCCACGCCGTCCACGCCGCTGCTGCCCCCCCCGCCCCCCCCCCCCCCGGCACCCGCCGCGCCGCGCACGCGCTCCCGCGCGCCGCCGCCGTCGCGGCGGTGACGCTCGCGGCGCTCCTCGCCGCCGCGGCGGTGGCGGCCCGCAGCGGCGGCGGCGGCGGCGACGGCGGCGGCGGCGGTGGTGGCGGTGGTGTGGGGGCTGCCGCCGCGGGCCTCGCGGCGGCCGTGGCGGGCATCTCGGTCGCGGCGGCGGCGGCGCCGGTGGCGTCGCCGCCGCCCATCCCGCGGTCGCCGCTGCCGCCGCTGCCGCTGCCACTCGCGGCGGCGGCGGCGGTGCCGGCGCCGACGCCACGGTGTGGCATCCCCGGGGGGGTGTGCGCGCTCGACGTGCCGTGCTGTGAGGCGGCCGACACGTGCATGCAGCAGCTGCTGTTTATGCAGTGCGTCCGGCGGGCGGGGGCGGCGGCGGCGGCGGCGGCGGCGGCGACGGCGGTCCGTTTGGGGGGGGGGGGGGGGGGAGGGGGGGCCGCGCCGTCGTGGCCATCCACGGCCGCTGGCACGGCGGCGGCCACGGCGGCGGCGGCGGCCACGGCGGCGGCTGGCACGGCGGCGGCTGGTGGTGGCTGCTGCCGCACCCGCACCACCCGCACGGCGGCCACGGCGACGGGCACAACGGGACGGAGGGGGGGGCGGGGCGGAATGGCACCGCGTCGCGGGTGGCGACGCGCGAGGGGGGGGGGGGGCGCGCCGGGGGGGGGGGCGCCGAGACCGTCGACGTTTTTTGGGGGGGGGGGAGGGCGGCGTCGACACGGCGCTGCCCGTCGCGCGCGTAACGCCCTGGGGCGACGACGCGCCGCGGCGGGCGCGCGCCACGGACGCCGCCGCGGGCGACTGGCTGCCCGCCGGGGTGGCTTTGGCGGCCACCGCCCCCGCGGCGACGGCACCGGCACCGGCGGCGGCGGCGGCGGCGACGGCGGCGGCGGCGGGCACCCCCCGCACCGGTGCCGTTGTGTGGTGGGTGGTGCAGGTTATATGGCCACCCCTGCCAGGCACGGTCCCGCCCTACCCGCTCTTCTCGTCGTCGCCGACGCGGGCGGCGGGTGGGGGCGCCGCCGCCGCCGCCGCCACCGCCGCCGCGTCGGTCGTGTCGGCGGTGGCGCTGCCGTCGGGGGCGGTGGTGCGGCTGGTGCGGTGGGTGCTGCCGCTTGGCGGGGGCGGCGGCATCGCCGCCGAGATGCCGGGGGGGGTCCTCGTTGCTGCCGAGCGGCTGCCGGCCTGAGCCGCGCCCGGGGGGGGGGGGGTGGGGGGGGGGGTTGGCCGGCATGAATAGGGGATAGCGGCCGCCACTCGCGCCGACGGGAGCGGCGGACGGCCGCGGACCCGCCGGCTGGCGTCGAGGGATGTACACGTAGGACCGCCGGCGGTGCCCGTGATGGGGCCACCCCGCCGCGGCGGGCGGCGGACGGCGCGCGCCCGCCCGCGCGTTTCCCAAAACTTTGGATGCGCCTGCGCACCCCGCGACGCGGGGATGGGGCCGTGGGGGGGGGGGGGGGGGGGGAGGTCGCCCGCCGGGGGGTGCGCCGCGCGGGTCTCCCGCCGTGCCACGCCCGCCGCGTCGTGGTGGGCGCGCGTGGCGTGGGCGCGCGTGGCGGGTGGCCGCACGGCCGTGACGGCGGCGGCGGCGGCGGCGGCGGCGACGGGGGGATCCCCGCCGGCAGCCGCGCCGGGGGGGAGGACACCCCCCCCCGCCGCTGCAACACTGGCGCCGCCGCGCGGCGGCCGCGCTTGGCACTGCCACTGCGCAGGCCGACGACAGCCGTCCGTGGTTGGCGCTGCCTGCCTCGTCCAGGGCCGTCGTCGCGCCTGTTTGCTGTCGGCAGGGCGCGCACCACCCCCGTGCTGCGGCGGGTCCACACGCTCAGAGAGATGGCCAGTTTGAGGGGGGGGTCCCATCATGATGACCGCGGGCATGTAGAGGGAGCTTTCTTCGTCAGAGAAGCGGCGGCTGGCGCGTAGGCCGTGCTGTCTGGTCCTCCCCTGCGTGGAAGAACATAGGTAGGTGGTGTTCCCGTGGAGGAGCTGTCTTGGCCCCACCCCCCCCCCCGTCGCGTCGCCCACTCGCCGCCGGTCCACTCCGTTGGCCGTTCCCCTTGACCGCCCCTGGGTCGGCCATGCCGTCCATCGGTGGCGCCACTACGGGTCATCGAGTCCGTGGTCGCCGCTGTCTGGTGTATCGGTGGCCGTCCGTACGCGCCGTTCCGGCCCCGCTCGGCCGCCACGTCACGGCAGTCCGCGTGCGGGGCGAGCTCCCCGACGCCAGCTCTGCCAAACGGGGTCCCCGCGTATGTCCCCCCATTCATTGGCCCTTTGGTGCGGTACTGTAGGCCCCGCTGGTGGTGGCCTCTCGCGGGCAGCGGCCAGTGTCGTCCCGCCTCAAGCCGCGGCCGCCCGCCAGATGGGCGAGCACGGAGCACTACATACGGAGGCGCTCCATCACATAAGCTCCTGGCCGACGCACCGGTGCCCGTGTAGTGACCGCCCGCCCATGTCCCGCGCGACCGTCCTCCAACGCCCCGCTCCATTGCTCGCCGCGACTCCCAGGCGTCTCCCCCCCGCTTGTCCCCCTCCCGCACCCCTGCAAACATCCAACGCGATGGGCGTCCACGACAAGCTCCGCGCCGCCCGCACAACCGCCGCCGACATGGCGGGCGCGCACCTCGACGCGTACCGCTCGTCGGCGGCGGCGGCCGTGGGCAGCACGACCGCCGGTGGGGGCGGACGTCTGGCCACGGCGGAGGCGGCCGCGACCGCGCCGACCGCGACGACGGCGGCGGCGGCCGCCGCGCCCGCGGCGGCGTCACGCCCGGCGGGGGGGAGCGCCGACGCGGCTGCCGGCGGGGGCGGCCGCACGGCCGCCGCGCTGAGCGCGGCGGCGGCGGCGGCGGCCAAGGCAAGAGCGTCATGGGGGAGCCGGCCGGGTGGGGGCCGCGGCAGCGGCGGCGGCACCGACGGTGACGGCGGTGGCGGCGGCGGCGGTGTCCCCGCTGCGGGTGGCAAGGCCACTGGCGGGGACGGGAAGGGCGGTGGCGGCAAGGCCGGCGACGGCAAGGCCGGCGGCCATGGGGATGCGAAGAAGGGGGCGGCCAAGGTCGCTGGCAAGCTCCTCGCCAAGGGGGTGGCCGCCGCCCTGTCAGGGGGGGATGGGGGGATGGGGGGGACGGGGGGGACTGGGGGGACGGGGGGGACGGGGGGGGGCTGGACTTTGGTCAGTAAGCGAAAGAGCTGATAGGGGGGGGGGGGGGGGGGAAAGATGGGGGGAGGGGAGACAACTCTGGCGGGCAGGTCGTCCTCGCGCCAGGTCGCGCGTCTTACGCTGCTTGCCTTTTGTTCCGCTGCGGAGCTGTGCCCACCGTCCAGCGAGGAGCTGTCAACCTCCGCATTCGACGCCGTTGCCCAACCGCCCCAGTCCTCGGCCAAGGCTGGCAAACAGGCGGTGCGGCGACAGGTGCACCACGGATGCCGGCCGTTCTCCCCTCGTCCCTCCCCCCCGAGCAACGACCGCCGCTCAGGACTGCGCCCATGCCCGCCGCCGTCCCCGGCAGGAGGTACTCGTGGGGTACGTGCGGGCACCCCGCGGGGCACCCCCGCCGCCGGCCCGCTGGCGCCAGCGGCGGCGGCTGTCGCAGACGTGGCCAGCGTGCTCCCACCGTCCACTCCCCCTCTTTGCCCAACTCAAACCGAGCGCGGTCACTCGACATGCCGCCGTTGCCAGCGGCGGCAGGTGCACCTCCTCACCGACGCGTACCGCAGGTGGCCACTGGCGGCAACAAACGCCTCGCAATACCCCCCCCCCCCCCCCCCCGCCCCCCCGTTCTCCGCCACCCCACCCTCCAACTATCCATCCCCCTCACAGTAGGCCGTTGCAGCCGCGAGCAGCGCCCGAAAGTCCATCTCCCCCAACGACCCGTACGCCGGGTGGCGCGTCAGCCGCAGGCGCGTCAGCCGGGGCGACGCGATGCCCGCGGCGAATCGCGCCAGCGCGGCCGGGTCGTCGCCAGGGAGACCCGCCGCGGCCGCCGCGGCCGTTACGGCCGCCCAGCGGGTCGCGTCCACGGCCGAGGCAGACGCGGCGGCGCCGGCCGGGCGCGTCCAGGGGGTCATCGCCGCCACCCCACCGCCGACGCACACCGCACAGTGGCCACACCCGCCGGTGGGGCCGGGCGCACCGTCCGTCGACGCCGCCGCCGCTGCTGGGGCTGCCGCCCCCGCCGCCGCGGCCGCCTCGGTGGCGTCGCCAAAGCGGGCGGCGAGGGCGGCGGTCATGCAGTCGGCGCCGCCCGCGAGCGCAATCACCTCCCACAGCCGGCGCACGTCCTGCTCGGCGGCCGCGACGGCGGCGGCGTGCAGCTGGGCCGCGAGCGCGTCCGCGTCGGTCGGGACCGACAGGACGCGGAGGCGGGAGTGCACCTTGGCCGCCTTGACCGACACGTACACGCCCGCCGCGACGAGCGCGTCGACGCGGCGGAGCACCGCGTCGACGGTGGTGTCCGTCGCGGCCGCCGCCGCCGTGACGCTGAGCGTCGTGTTGAGCCGCCCGACGGTGGCGGTCGCGAGCAGCGCCTCATCGGCGGGTGCCAGCGGCGTGTCCGCCGCCGGTCCCGCCTTGAGCGTGACCTGGTCGTAAAAGGGGGTGCGCTCGCGGACGTAGCCGACGGAAAAGTCCAGCGCCGCCAGCAGCTGCTGCGCCACCACGTCGCGCATGTCCAGCTCCGCACACAGGTCGTACACGGAGAGCGACACCGTGTCGCCCGGCGCGACGCCCGGCGGAAAGACGGTGGCGACCAGCCCGCGCACCGCCGCCGCCGACGGCACCGACCCGTACGCAAAGCCCTCTATGACCGGCACGTCGTCGGCACAGAGCAGCAGCTCGGCGGTGGCGGGCAGGCCGTCGCGGCCGGCGCGCCCCACCTCCTGCACGTACCCCTCCAGGCTCTTTGGCACGTTGTAGTGGTACACGTACCGGATGTCGGGCACGTCCACGCCCATCCCAAACGCAATCGTCGCGACAATGACCCGCGCGGCGGCGCCCGCCGCCGCCGGCGCCGCAAACCACGCCTGCGCCGCCGCCCGCTCGTCCGCGCCCATGCCCGCGTGGTAGGGCTGGACCGCCCACGGGGCGTCGTCGCCGCCGAGCGCGGCGGCCAGCGCCGCCGCGAGCGCCGTCACCCCCGCCCGCGTCGTGCCGTACACGACCGTCCGCCCCGGCGGGCGGCCGCGCACGCGCGCCGCCAGCGCCGCCACCCGGTGCGCATCGACGGCCGGCGGGGTGGCGGCGGGCGGCAGCGGCGGCCGGCGGGGCACCTCCGCGACGAGCGTCGTCAGGTTGCGCCGCGTAAACGGCGTCCGCACGACCGCGGCGGCGTCGATGCGGAAGCGGGTGGCAATGTCGGCGGCGACGGCGGGGGAGGCGGTGGCGGTGAGCGCCAGCCGCCGCGCGGCGCGCACCTCGTCCGCCGCGCGCGCGAGGCGGAGGTAGTCGGGGCGGAAGCGGGGCCCCCACTCGGACACGCAGTGCGCCTCGTCAATGGCGAGGAGCGCGACGGGGACGGCGCGGAGGAGGCGGCGGAAGCGGTCGTTTTTGAACCGCTCGGGCGCAACGTACAGCAGCCGCAGCGAGCCGTCGCGGACGCGCGCGTGGACGTCCCGCACCGCGGCGGCGTCGAGCGTCGAGTCGAGGTTGGCGGCGGGGATGCCCCGCGCGGTGAGCGCGTCGACCTGGTCCTTCATCAGCGCCAGCAGCGGCGACACGACGACCGTGAGGCCGTCGAGGAGGAGTGCCGGCAGCTGGTAGCAGAGGGACTTGCCCGCGCTCGTCGGGAAGATGGCCGCCGCCGAACCACCGCCGCCGCCGCCGCCGCCCGTGAGCAGCACGCGGAGGACCGCCTCCTGGCCGGGGCGGAAGTCGGCGTGGCCAAAGTGGGACGCCAAGAGGGAGCGCGCGGCGGCCATAACCGCGTCGCCGTCCGGGGCCAACCCCGTCGGGGGGGGGAGGGGGGGTGCCACCGCCGCCGACGGCGGCGGCGCACCCGCCGCCGCCGCCGCCGCCGCCGCCGCCGCGGCGGCGTCGGCCGCCGCCGCCACCGCCGCCGCCGCGCGTGGCCGAGGCGGGCTGGCGCGGGGCACCGGCTCCGCCCCGCCCCCCCCGGGCGGCGGCCGCGGCGGCACCCGCCACGGCAGGCGGCCACCCCCCCGCGCCACACTGGCGGCGGCGGCGGCGGCGGCGGCGGCGGCGGCAGCGTCATCCCGCGCGGCGGCGGCGGCGGCACCCCGCAGCCGCCGCCGGGTCGCAGGCGGTGGCCGCCACCAGCCGCCGCCGCCACCACCACCACCACCGCCACCACCGCCGCCGCCGAAGCCGCCGCCGCGCCAGCCGGGCGGCCGCGGCGCCGCCGCGGCGGCGGCGGCGGCGGCGGCGGCGGCGGCGGCGGCGGCGCGGCGGGCGAGCGGTGCGGCCGCCAGGGTGACAAACGCGGGTGGCGGCGGGGGGGGGAAGGGCGCCGGCGGCGGCGGGGGGGGGGCCCGCGTGCCATCACGGCGCGGCAGCGGGGGGGGGGGGGGGGGCGCCGCGCGGCGGCCCGCGGCGGCGGCGGCGGCGCGGGCGCGGCGGGGGGGTGGCACCCGCCACGTGCCGATGGATGGGCGGCGCGAGGCCGCCCCGTCGAGGGGGATCCGCGCCCGGTTTTGGGCAGGGAATACACTGGAGCGGGCGAATGGCGCGGCCGCTCGACGGGGCGCCGCCCCGCGCTCGGGCGGGGCCCGCGGCGGCCGCCGCGCGTCCGCCGCGTGTCCGCGAGCGTCGAGTGTGCCGCCGCGGCCGTGGTCATGGCAGCGCTCCGCCCACGACCGCGGTCGCGCCCACCCGCGACGGACGCCACCCCTGTGCAGCAGCTGGCTGGCGGCACCCGAGCCGCCCCCGGCTGGGGTGCCACCCCTGCCCGCCGGGGGAGAACCGGCCGCGCCGCGCGCGGCGGGCGTCGGCACGCGCGCCTCCCCCCCCCGCGGCGGCGGCGGCGGCGGCGGCCGCCGCGGCCGTGCCGCCGTCGGTGGGTTGGTCTCTCGACGCACGCCTCGCACGGCGGGTGGGGGCGTGTGTGGCCCGGGACGCGCGGGGCGGCGGCGCCGCGCGCCGGCCGCCGCGGCGGTCGCGACGCGCCGGGCGCGCGCCCAGAGGGCGGCCGCGGCCGCCGCCGACGCGGCGGCGCGGCGCGGCCGCCGCCGAGGCGGCTACGACCGCGCCGCCGGGATGGGGATGGCGGCGGCGGCGCGGCCGCCGCCCACGTGGGGCCACTGGTGCCCCGGCGGGGCCGCCGCGGCGGTGGCCCCGCGCGGCCGCTGTGCCACGCCGGCGGCGCCACGTGACCCGTCGTCTGCTTGCATGGACGTGCCGCGGCGGCGGCCAGGCGCATCGGCACGAGCTCTCCACACGTACGGCAGGAGCGAGTCCAGCCTCAAAACGAACACGAGCCACAGCCGCTTCTTTTCCGCGCCACCACACCAGCCCGCGGGCGCCGCATCGCCGGCTACTTGTTGACCGCCTCCCCACCCCCCCCCCCCCCGCCGCCACCCAACCCCACTCTCCATTGCTCGCCCCTACCCCCCACACGCTTCACCCCCCCCACAGCCCCCCACCCCCAACATTCCCCCCAGTCTCTGCCGCCCCCCGCCCCTGCCCCCCCCTCCGCTGCGCGCGCCAGACCCCATGGGTGTGCACGAAAAAGCTCCCCGCGGACCCGCAGGCCCGCCGACGACGGGGCGAGCGCGCGCCTCGACGCGTACCCCTCGTCAGCGGCGGCGGCAAGCACGGCGGTGGCCGGCGGGGACGGCGGCAGCACGGCCGTCGCAGGAGCTCCCGTGGGGACGATGGCGCCGGCGGCGCCAGCGCCGGTGCCGTCACCCCCGGCGGGGGGTGGCCCGGCCGCGGCCGCCGGCGGGAGCGGCCGCACACTGGGCGCGGCGGCTGCCGACCAAAGCGGCGGCAGCGGCCGGCCAGAGACGCGGCCGCGCCGGCGGCGTCGCCACCGGCAAAGAGTAGTCCAGACACGGTTGCCGGCAACAGGCGGCCACCGCAGTGGCCAAGGCAGCGGCGTTGTCAAGGCAAAGGCATGTCGTCGGGCGAACCAGCCGGGAGATGGCGGTGGCGGCGGTGCCGGTGGTGGCGGCCACAGCGGCAGCAGCTGTAGCAGCGGTGACGGCAGTCCTGCTGCCGATGGGGGTGAGGCCAGAGTACCGCTCGGCGCCGGCCAGAAGGCAGGGGCGGGCGGCGGCGGTGGGGCCGGCGCGGGCAAGCCCCTCAAGGCCACCGGTGAGGGAGGTGGCAGGGCGACCAAGCCCGCCAAAGCCCAGCCACCACCGCCCTTGGCCAGAGCGGACCACCAGCTTGATAACGCAGGGGACGCACGATGGGTGTCGCCCGTTGCCCCACGGTCCCCGCACCCCCGAGAGATGGCCGCCCCTCACAGGAACTCCACCCCCTCGTACTTGACCGGCCCGATGCGGGTCTCTGGCAGCAGCGCCGCGCCGGCCGCCCCCTCTGCCGTGTCGAGCACGCTGATGTAGCTCTCAACCTCCCCCGCGCCCGCCGCCCCCCCCGCCTCCCCCCCCCCTCCCGCTCCACCGTGCGGACGGCCAGCACGTGGCGGTCGCCCGAGCCCGGCACAAACGCAAACGACGAAAAGCCACGCTCGTCGTCCCCGTCGGCCGCGTGGGGCACCCCGCCGAGGCGGCTGATGCCGACGTGTGCAAAGGCCTCATCGGCGGTGACGGCGCCGTTCCAGCCCGACCGCTCCACCGCGACCGGGTCATACGGCGCGACCGAGTGGCGGCGGGGAAGGAAGAGCCAGCGGCCGCGCACGTCACTCCAGCGGCCCGCCTCGTGGAGAAGGTAGCCCGGGAAGGGCGCGCCCGCCGCGCCGCGCATCGCATTGTACGGCCTCGTCCAGTCCACGTGCGAGACGGTCATGTCCTTGGACAGCACCTTGACCCACAGCGGCCCCGTACTCCGCACCGCCGTGCCGTCTGCCGGCGCGGTGACCTCCCGTCCGTGCGCCCCAATGATCAGCTCCCCGCGCTTGACGGCCATCCACTCGGCCTTGAAGGCGGTGGCGGACTCGCCGTCCCCGTCGGCCAGCACCGTCCGGCGGGTTACGGACGGGGCGCGGCCGGGGGTGGCGCCCCCGTGGGGGTGGGGCAACCCGCCGCGGGGGGAGAGCACCTCAAACAGCACCCCCGTGCGGTCGTCGGGCGCGTATAGGCGGCCGCGGTACATGGCGAGCTCGGACAGCTCCATGCCCCGCCCGTCCTCATTCACGCGCGACCACAGCAGCGACCCGGGGCCCGTGTCAAACCAGGTGATGGCGTAGGCGGGGGGGCGGGAGGGGGGGGGGGGGGGCCCGCCCAGCCCGCCATGTCCGCCCGTGTGGTTGGCGCGCCTGGCAGAGACGGCCGCTCCCGACACCCGCCCAGTTGACCCCGCAGCGCGCGCCGCCGCGGCCGCCGCATGGCTCGCGGCCGCGGCGCCCGAGTCAGCTGCACTAGCAGCGGCAGCAGCGGCCGCGGGGCGAGCCGGCCCCACCTGAGCCGTCAGCCGGCGCCCCCCCTTCCCCCCCCCCACCCTCACAGCCGCGGCGGCGGGCAGCGCCCCCCCCCTCCCCCGCCCCTCCGTCAGCGGCGCGTCCGGTAGGCGCGTCAGGAGCCCCCGCTTCAGAAAGCTCACCCACCGCTTGGACGATGGCGAGCCCGCCGACGCGGGCCGGTCGTACCGCCGCGACTGGCGGTCCATGTCCGCGACGAGTGCAAACACCCACGGGCCCGCCGCGCCCGCGCCGGGCGGCAGCGCCAGCAGCGGGGGCGGGGAGGGGCGGCCGCTCGCGGCCGTGGCGCTGCCGCCCCCGCCGGCAGCGCCGCGGAGGCCGCCGCCGCCGCCGTGGAGGGCGAGGGGCACGTGGGCCAGGCCGCCGGCGACCACCTGCCCATGCGGCAGCCGCCCCCCCCGCCCCCCCCCCCACCCTCGCGACAGGCGCGGGGAGAGGGACAGCGTCAGCGCCGCACGGTGGCCGCCGTCATTGGCGGGAACCACAACCAGCCGCGGGTCGAGCAGCCCCACCACGGCGAGCAGCACCACCGCGCCGGCAGCGGCGGCCAGCCACGGCCGCCGCGCGTCGCGGCCGCCACGGCCCGCCACCGCCCGCCACACGCGGTGCGCCAGCGGCGCCCGCCCGCTGCCGACGACACCATCCGCGCCGCCGCCGCCACCGGCGGCAGCGGCGGCGGCGGCGGTGACTCCCCCGGCGGCACCAACCGCCCCGGCGGCACCCACACCCCCTCCGCTACCGCCGCCACCGCCGCCGCCACCGCCGCCTGTCGCGACACCCACCCCACCGCCGACCCCACCGCCCGCGCCGCCGCCACGGGGTCTTCCGCCAATGCGGCGCCCGCCCCCCCCCCCCACACCCCAGCCCCCCCCCGTTGGCGCGGGCGACCGCTGCCGCGGGCGTGCCCAGTCCCCCCCCCCCCCTTGCCGGTGCCCGCACCGACCAGCGACGTGCTCGACACGCTTCGCCGCGGCCGCCGGCCGGCGCCGCCGCCCGCGTGGCGGGGGGGAGGGCGGGCAGCGGCGGTAGCGCCGCGGTGACGGGGGGGACGGCGGGGGGTACGGGGGGGGGAGGGGGGGGTGGTGCGGCGCCCCGCCCCCGCCACCGGCGAGGGGGGGGTGCGACAGAGGGGGGGGTGGGGGGCGGGGGGGGGGCGGCTGCCCGTCGGGGG
The DNA here is from genome assembly GCA_008729055.1 of Pyropia haitanensis. Classification (NCBI taxonomy): domain Eukaryota; phylum Rhodophyta; class Bangiophyceae; order Bangiales; family Bangiaceae; genus Pyropia; species Pyropia haitanensis. Next base: position 4,842,982 of record SDUX01000007.1, read on the forward strand.
GGACCGCATCGCGGCGTGGGCGGCACCGTGGGCGAGCGGGCAGGGACGGCCGCCGCGGCCGCAGCGGGGCGCGGGTGGGGAGGTGGAGGTTGAGGGCAAGGCGCGGCGGCGGCGGCGCGGCCCGACTCACCGCCGCCGCGGCATGGCCAGCCTGCCGTCGCCGGCGGTGGCGGGGACGGAGGCAGCGGCACCACCAGCGGCCCGCAGGCAACGACGGCGACCGCGACCGTGGCGGCGGCTATGAGAAGGGGCAGGGCGTCACGCGGCAGGCAGTTGCGGGGGGGTAGCGGAGGGAATGGCAGCGAAGGGGAGGGGTGGGGGGGGTGGGGGGGGTGGCATGTGCTGGCAGCAAAGCGGGAAGGAACCACCGTCGAAGCGGAAGGGCACCGCCGTCAAAGCGGCAGGCGTGTCGGTTGGGGGAAGGAGGAGTGCAGACACGCTGCCCACTGCCAGTCGCGAGGCGGATTCTGATCATCCGAGGGCGTGGCGCGGCGGCAACGTGGCCCGCACGCCAGCGCCAATGATTTGTGGCTGTTCTGGTCTTTGCTGTTGTTCCCGCCTTGGGAATTGCGTGCATCTCGGGGGATTGGCGCCGGCGGGAGGCGCCGGCAGAGAAAAGAGCAGAACGGACGTGCAAAGAAGGGGGAGAGAGCTCAGGGTCTAGAACAGAAACGTCAGGCGTCGGCAGGGGTTAAACAACAGCCACACGGCGGCGCGCCCGCCACATTCCTGTGGCGCGACCTCTGGGACGGGGAAATCCTTCTCGCGAAGCGCCTCCACTCGGCTACCGACCATCCCGTCGCCACCCGTTGAGCGCGCCCGCCACCTACCAGTTGAACGTGGAGGGAAGGGAGCAGACTCGGAGGGGCACGGGTACAGCGAGACAACACTCCAGGAAAACAGAAAACCGGTACAGACTGAACCATCAGGGCAACGATAAAGAAGAGGGAGACCGGTGATGGCGCACGAAAAGACTGTACAGAAAAGAAAACACGAATGCGTCCAGAGAGACAAAGGCAGGCAGCAGCAATCCATGCAGTATCCACGGGTGTCCATACCCGCCCCCCCCTCCCCCGGCGTCCCCCCCACCCCCCTCACAATGGCCGTGCGCCCGCGTTTGCCCGCCCCCCTCTCCGCCGCCTCGCATCACAAAGCGGTGTGGCTGCCCTTGCCCTTGGCAAGCCGCCCGTGGCGCGCCTTCAACACCGCCGCCGCCGCCACGCCCGGCGGCCGCGTGCGGCTGCTGCCGCCGCCGCTGTGCTCGGCAAACTCCGCAATGGACAGCGCGATGGCCGCCTCGGTCAGCGCCTCTTCCGTCTCGACCGCGTCGCTCGCGTGGAGCACCGCCGCGGTGACCGCGTCGGCGGTCGCGGCGCCCGCGGCGCCGGCGCCGCCGGCGCCGCCAGACCGCCGGCCGGGCGGCAGCAGCAGCGACGCCGGGGGCGGGGGGGGGAGCTTGCCGGTGCTCGCCGACGGGTCCACCAGCGAATTGTAGTGCTGGCCGCCGTGGTAGGTCAGCCGCAGGGGCGGGCGAACAACGCCGGGGGGGGGGGGCGCCGCGGCGGTGGCCCCCGCCCCGCCGGAGGCCGCCGCAGACCGCGATGGCGACAGCACCGGGAGGGAGGCGGCGGCGGCCGCCTCGGCGGAAGTGTCCCCAGCAGCCGGTGGCGGCCGTGCCTGTGACGACGACGAAGCGCCCGCGTCGTCACCGCTGTGTCTTCCCCCCCCGGCGGCGCTGGCGGCGCCAACGGGCCCGCCATGCTCCTCTGGCTGCGGGTGGTGGTAGATGGTCAGCGGCGTCAGGCTGTACACGTACACCTCAACCGGGCGGGCGTAGAGCTCGGCGGCGGCCTGGATCTCCACGTGGTTCCCGTGGCATCGGTCCTGCCGCTTGCGCGCAACGTACTCGTCAAAGGGCTCGGACACAAAGGCGGAAAAGAAGTCGCGCTGCAGGTCGATGTAGTCCATCACCGCCGCCCGCACCGCCCGGTGCGCCTCCTCCGTGCCGTACACCTGGTCGGCAATCGCGCGGAAGAGGCAGTTGTGGTCCCCGCGGACGGGGCGGATGCGCCAGCCGCGTGCGCGGCGGAGGAGCGCCTCAAACTCCGCCTCGGTCATGGACGGGACGAGCCGCTCGGCGCCGCCGCTGCCGAGGGAGCTGCCGCTCTCCGAGTCCCCGTCGCCGCCACCCCCACCCCCCCGCCACCGCCACCGCCGCCGCCTCCGTCGGGGGGCGTTGAGGACAGCGGGGTCCCCAGCGGAGCGGCGGACGCCAGGCGTGGGCGGACGTCGCCGGGCACGACCCCGGCGGGGGAGGCAGGCCGCAGCGGCGGGGACGATGGCGCGGTGGTGGGGGTCGCCACCGCCGCATCAGCGGCACCGGGCGCAGCGGCAGCGGCAAGCGCGGCGACGAGGGCGGCGACACCGCCGCCGCCGCCGCCGCCGCCGCCGCCGCTGCCAGCCCCTTCCGCATCCAGCGTTGGTGGTAGGAGCAGCAGCGGCGGCGACGCCGCGGGGTCCGCGGGCGGCCGCTCACGGCGTGGCGGCGCGTCGGGGGGAGGAGACGCCGGCCGACCGCTCCCGGCCGCTGCGCCGGCTGCTGGCGCCGCCGCCGCGGCCGTCGGCGGCGGCCGCTCTGGGGCGCCCCCGTCGGCTGGCACCGCCGCGGGCGGCGGCGGCGGCGCCGCCGCCGCCGCCGCCGCCGCATCCGCCGGTCCATCCCCAGCCGCCGCCTCGGCCGCCCCGGCTGCCACCACCGCCGCCGCCGCCGCCGCTGCCGTTGCGGTTGGCGGCGCCGCGCCAGCGTCTGCCGCGGGCGGCTCGTCCCGCCCGCCCGCCGCGGGCGCGGGCGGGGGCGGGTCCCCGACACGCACGCGCATGGCGGGCGACCGCCGGTACCGCCGGCACCGGGTCCCGCACGGCGGGTGGACGCGTCGAGCAACAAGGGGAGGGGTTGAGAGGGGGGGGGGGGGGGTGGGGGACGTGACGAGGACGGCCTCGGCAGGCGCCGCGGCGCCGCTCCCACGCGCGCGGTGCGTGGCGGCCGCGGCCTGGCGTTGCCGACGCGTGCGTGGGACACGACGGGGTGGGGGTGGGGGCGGGGGAGGCGCCGAGTGGGAGGAGGGCGGTGAGGGGGGGTGGGTGGCGGGCGGCGGGCTGGGGCGTGCGGCGTAGCGGGTGGGCGGACAGGCGCGAGGGGGGTGGCCAGCAGGTCGCGCGGCGGGGGTGCTGCGTGCGGGTCGGCCAGAGCCGCAGCGGGGTGTAGCGCGGGCGGCCACCCCACCAGTGACGTGTCGAGGCTCGCCCCGGGCCGCCCCCCCACACGAGTATGGCCGCGGCTGGCACGCCCGCCACCAGCAATTCGGCAGTCCACGTGGGCGGCACGCCCGTCCCAAGTCGCCGCTACTTTGTCTGGATGTCTGGGAAAAATCTTGGAACGGGCCGCCCCCTATGGCCAGCTGGCGCACGCCTGCAGACGGCCGGGGCAACACGCGCGTTCCCGCTGCTCTGCACCCGCGCCGTGCTGGTTGCGGTACGAGACCCCAAACGCCCGCGTGGGTCCCCCCTTCCCCCCCCTTCCCCTCGCCCCCCCTGTCTAGGCCACAGTGGCCGGCGCAGCATCGCCGCGGCGTGGTGTTCCCTCATGCTGCTCCTGCGCCGCTGTGCGGCGGCAGCGGCCGTCGCTGGCCGCGCGGCGCCCCCGCTGGCCGCCGCCTGCCGCGCGGTGCCACCGCCGGCCGCTTCGCGGCCGCGGTGCGGCTGGGGCGGTGCCGGCCGCCGGTGGCAGCAGGCGTCGGGGGCCCCGCGGCCGGCGGTGGGGGAGGCGACCGCGTCTGCCGACGTGGTCATCAGGGGCAGCGGCGGCGGCGGCGGTGGCGGCCGCCACGGGGACACGGACGGCGGCGGGGGGCAGGTGTCGGTGGCGTCGGCCAAGGCGATAGACGCCGCGGAGCTGAGCGCCATAGCGGGTGCGACGGGCAGGGTGCGGGCGGCCGTGGCCGCGGGGGGCGGCGCCTCCCCCCTCGCCGCCCGCTACCGGTCGCTGACGTTGCCCGGCGCCGACGGGTCGCCGCCCACGCTGCGGGCAGACCCCGCCCAGGCGGCGGCGGTGGACGTCCTCGACGCACTCGCCGCGGCGCTGCCGGCGTACCTCCCCCGGCAGCACGCGGCGGCGACCGCGGCGGCGGCGGCGGCGGCAGCGGCGGGCGGCGGCGGCGGCCAGGGCGGCGGCTGGCGGCTGCCGCCGTGGCGGTGGGGCGCGGCGTACCAGGCCGCGGCGGCGGCGGCGGAGCTGGACGCTGTCGCGGCGACGGCGCCGCGCGGGGCGTACCTGTGGGGCGGCGTCGGCGTCGGCAAGACCTTCCTCGCCGACCTGATGGTGGCGGGGGTGGCGTCGCCGGCGGTGCGGCGGGTGCACCTCGCCGGCTTCATGCTCGACTTTCACGCGCGCGTCCACGCGCTGCGTTCCGCGTCCGACGCGGGCGGCGGCGTCGACCGCGACGCGGATGTGGTCGAGGCGGTCGCGTCGCGGCTGGCAGCCGAGGCGGGCCTCCTCTGCGTCGACGAGTTTCAGGTTACTGATGTGGCCGACGCGGTGGTGCTGCGGCGGCTGTTTGGCGCCCTCTTCCGCCGCGGGGTGGTACTCGTCGCCACCTCCAACCGGGAGCCGTCCGAGCTGTACGTCAATGGCCTCGCGCGGGAGCTGTTTGTGCCCCTCATCCCGCTCCTGTACGAGCGCACGGTGGTGCACCGGCTGGACAGCCCGGTGGATTACCGGCTGGCACGCGCCGCCGCGGCGGCTGCGGCGTACAAGGCCAATGATGACGCGGCGGTGGAGCGGCTCTTTGAGCAGCTGTCGGGCATAGCGGCGCCGCCGCCGACCGACGGTGCCACCCTGGACGCCGCCGCCATAGGGGTGGCCGCCACCGCAGATGCCTCCCCCACAGACGCCCCTGCGCCGGGTGCCGTCCCCCCCCCACCGCCGGCGTACCCGCCGTCGCCGCCCCCGCCCGTCTCTCTGTCGGCGGCCGGCTGCTGACCATCCCGCTCGCGGTGGTCGCCCGCCGCACCGCCCTCTTCACCTTTGACCAGCTGTGCGGGCGGCCGCTCGGCACCGCTGACTACCGCGCGCTCGCCGCCCACTTTCGGGTCGTCTGCGTGACGGGCGTGCCGGTGCTGGACCCGGTGCGGTGCCGCAACGAGGCGCGCCGGTGGATCCACCTCGTCGACGCCCTCTACGAGTGCCGCGTCAAGCTGTTTGTGTCGGGCGCCGCGGCGGACGTGGCGGGCGTCTTTGGGGGGCCCGCCGCCGCCACCGGCGCAGGCGTGACGGAGGAGGTGTTCGCGGCGGACCGGACCGTGTCGCGGTTGCTGGAGATGGGCAGCGCCGACTACATGCAGGCGCCGTGGGCGCCCGAGGCGGCCGGGGGGGGGGGGACGGCGGCGGGCGGCTCGACGCGTCCGCTCTGGGCGACGTACTCTCCTCTGGGCTGTAGCGGACGGGCGGGGTGGCTGCGGAACGGAGCGCGGATGCCAGTCCTCCACGCGTGGTGGTCCACGCGCTGGGTGCTGCGGTCTCTACAGCGGCGGTATCCCCTTTTTCCCTTGGCGCCACTTGTTCTCGAGTCAGGTGTTTTTTTTCTTCCTGCGCCGACTCGCTGGCGGGTGACGACTCCTCGTCATGCTCGCGCTATCCACCGTAGCGGCGACGGGCAGGAGGGTGGTGGGCGCTTTTGGATGCCGTGCAGCAAGTGGAATCCGCTATTAACGATGGCAAGGCAGTGCCTCTTGGCAGCGGCGGCGTTCTCGGCTGCCTTCATGGCCATTGTGAAGAGCGTGGTCGCGGCTGTCACTGGCGGCGGGCATTTTGGAGATGCTGCTGAGCCAGACATTTCGGCTACTCAGACGACCTTACTTACCACCGTTGCCAGTGACGTGGGTACGCCCGAGCAAGAGGCGCTTTCGTAGCGGCGGACCAGTCATGGAGGTTCTCTTCATAGTGTGCGAGGCGACCTCCCTGTCCGGGTTCATTTTTTTTGGACGAGGGCGCGCTCCTGGCCGGCGTCACCGCCGACGGGACGGCCTCTGCCGGCACCGACAGCGCGGCCACCGGACGCCACGTGCTCCGCGCCATGTGCTGTTGACCCTGCTGGCATTTTTGTTGGTTGTTTGGCGTCGAGATGGGAGCCTCCCGTCCTGGCCGGTGCTCCTGCACGTTGTCGAAGCAAACCGATACACAGGGTTTTTCTTGGACGATCACAGCCGCCTCATGCATGTGAGCCCCGCGTTGTGAACTGTATGTACGTGGGCGTAACCCGTCAGCACCGGCTACTGCGTGCAGGCACACTGCGTGCTGTGCGTACGTGGACACCAGCCTGACGCAGCTGCTGCACGCGCCAGCATGTGCGGACCACCGCTGAGCCCCTCTCTTCCATCAAGCAAGGCCAACGCGTTGAGTTGCATCCTGGACGCACCTGAAGTGTTGATCGAAATCTCCATATCTCGGAGCCACAGGTACAAATTATACTATACTTCATCCACAGAAGGAAGTCTGACGGCCGCCACTGTTGCCACACTCCCATTGGCTCAGGCTGACCATGCTGATCGTCTCGTGAGCACTCATTGGAGCTCTGGCCCTGGCCGCAGGATTGGATACGATCACCTAGAACGGTCGACGTGCAAAGTTGAGCACCCCCGCTGCCCGCTGGTTCGCGCGGTTCTGGTGTCCCCCGAGGTCATTGATGAATGTCATTCGACCCCACCGAAGCTCCCCTCATCTCCTGGCCAGGGATCTGGACTTGCATTGCTACCCAATGAGGGCTCTGCATCCTCTCGGCGCGAGGGAGGTGCAGGGGCCGCACCCTGCACCGCCCGCCCCAGCCGATGCCCTCTGCGCACGACGGAGGCGCCGGGACCGCACGCTGCGTGCCCCCCCCAGCCGATGCCTCTTGACTGTCTTCTGCCGAGGCTGTCGGTTGCTGCTTCGACCGCCACAAACACATCTTCTCCCACATCCCATCCGCCACCCATCGTTCCCTCCTTCGCCGGCCCCTCACAACCTCGGCAGCCCACATCACGCCCCCTTCCTTCTCGGCCCCATCACGCACGCCAGCTACCCACCTGACCCCTCCCCTCCCCGTATCGCTGCCCCAGCGTACCCGCCCACCTCCACCATGGCTTTCGTCGCCGGCGCCGCCCTGCCCGTCGCGGCCCCCGCTCGCCGGGCGGCCGTCACGGTCATGGCCACCCCCCCCCTGCGGCGGCACCCCTGTCCCGCCGCGCGGCCCTGGCGGCCGGCGTTGCCGCTGCCGCGGCTGCAGCCCTGTCGGGCGTGTCTTCCGCTTCGGCCGCTTCGGGCCCTGTGACCATCCCCAAGCTGGACAAGCTGTCAGACCTCAAGAAGCAGGTGGAGGCGATTGACTACGAGGAGGAGTTTGTGGACGTGGGGCCCGACTCGCAGGAGAAGGAGATGAGCAACCTGAAGAAGAAGGCCAAGGACCCGGCATACCGCGCCAAGCTCAAGGCCGTCATTGATGCGGAGGAGAGCAAGTACGAAGAGATGGTGGCGAAGGAGAAGGCGGAAGAGGCGGTGCTCAAGGCCAAGTTCAGCAAGAAGTAAACGGAGGTTGTGGGGCGTGTGTACCGTACTTGGGGGTCGAGGGTCTTTGCTTCTACAGGATGTTTCAAGGGCGTTTCGAGGGCAGAATGTGATATGGGTGTGAGGGTGTGATGTGTCAGTCCTGTTGCGCACGAGCTGCCCGCTCCTCACCTGTACGCGTTGTAGTCTTTTCTTGCATATGATCTCACTTGACGCACGTCGCTGGCACTCATGGGAAACCGGCAGATGGGTGAGGCTGCGTGGTGGGGGGGGTACGTGCGGGCGAGAGAAGTAGGGGGATGGGTACGGGCAAGAGAGGTGGATTGGTGGGTGCGGGGCAGAGATTCAGGGGGGTGCGTGCGAAGCACGGGGTTGGGGGGGTACGTGCCGTAACGGAGCGGCACACGGCAGCCCGAGTCCCCAGTGGTTCTCGCCAGTGCACGTCCAAGCTCCTTTGATGGAGGCGATAACCGCAACCGCTGACACGCAAGGGCCAGAGGACGGTACCGAGCAGCGAGACGTAAAAGACTATTTTGTTGCCAGGGGCCACACCCAGCGATGACCGCATCTCGGGCAATGGTACAACCGTACCACGCCACGACACGCCGCCGCCGCCGCCACCTTTAGTTACTCCGCTCAATGATAAAGTCTGCTAATCCCAATAGTACCTCCGCCTTGTCTCCATACACGTCAAGGCACGCCTTTGCCTCCGCCACCAGCTCCTCTGCCCGCGACCGGGCGCCGTCCAGCCCCAGCAGCCGCGGGTAGGTCACCTTGTTCACCGCCTCGTCCTTGCCCGACGTTTTGCCCAAGACGGCGCTGCTCGCCGTCACGTCCAGCACGTCGTCGGCAATCTGAAAGGCGAGGCCCACCTTGGTCGCAAAAGACCGCAACCTCGCCACGTCTTCCTCCGACGCCCCCGCCACCGTCGCGCCCGCAACCGCCGACGCCACCAGCAGGGCGGCGGTCTTGTGGGTGTGGATCCACGTCAACGTGTCCATCGTCACCTCGCCGTCGCCCTTGCCCTCACTCTCCAGGTCCATCACTTGGCCGCCCGCCAACCCCCGGGCGCCCACACACGCGCCGAGGACGCCCAGCACCGACACGACCCGCCGCGGATCCACCCCCTCCGTCGCCTTGGCAACGTGCTCAAATGCGAGCGCCAGCAAGGCATCCCCCGCCAAGATGGCCACATCCTCCCCATACACAATGTGGTTGGTGGGGAGCCCCCGCCGGAAGTCGTCATTGTCCATGGCGGGCAGGTCGTCGTGGATGAGCGACATCGTGTGGATCATCTCAACGGCCACCGCCGACGGCATCGCGGCGGCCATGCCCGCCTCGCCACCAAACAAGGATGCCGCGGCGAGCGTCAGCGCCGGCCGCACCCGCTTGCCGCCCGCCCGGAGCGAGTAGCGCATCGCCGACGCGATGGTGGCGGTCTCGGGGCCCGCCGGCGCGATCGACGCGTCCACCGCCGCGTCGAGGGCGGCGTCGACCGCGTCTTTTTCGGGCGGCCAAACACGCCATCAGCGTCTTGGTGCCCGACGACGTCACCGCCACCCCGTTGGTGGCAGCCACGCCATTCGTGGCGACGGGCCCTGCTGCTGTCGTCGCCGTCGCCGTTGCCGCGGCGGCCGCGGCCGCCGCTTCCGCTGCCGCCGCGGGCGGCACGGCGGGCGAGGCGGGCACCTCCGACACGGTCCGGAAGAATCACCGGTGCGGTGTGGGGCGGCCGTTCACCGGCGCCGTGCCGAGAGCGACGGGCCGCGAGCAACCGTCCCGTCGCCCCTCATAGGGCCCATCCCCTAGCGGCGGCATCCCCCCCGGCGGCAGCGGCGGCATCCCCCCCGGCGGCAGCGGCGACATCCCCCCCGATGGCGGATGCATCCCTCCTCCCTCGCCTCAGTCAGGGTCGCCTCAGGTGCGGTGCAGTCCTGGCGTAGCTGTGCAGTGGAGTCAAACCCAAAGACGTTGGGGCATCGTGCAAAGGCCAAATCGAGGCGTCTGGAGCGGGGGGGGTCAAGAGTGCAAGAGCACGTCCACCAACGTCGCATCCGACGACATTAATCCCAAAATTAGGCGAATCGGGGGCCACATAGAGACACGTGGCATGATCTCGCCGTTTCGGGCGTGATCTGGCCATCTGTGCAAAATTTACAAAACGGTTCGACAGCTTTCTATAATCATTGGATGTTGACGGTACGTGAAGGTGTATGAGGGCACATCTTGACGGCGGAACTCGGGCGTGTCTCAGACAAAGAACAGAGGCAGAGAGCTTTCCTATTGGTTAGAAGAGGAAACATGCTTCGCGCACTCGATGAGCCGGGCGTCTGGGGCATAAGAACTTACTCAGACAGTTTCAAGTAAAACGAGTTGCAGACATGCCTCGTTTGTGGTCGGAAATGCAGTGTGTTTTTCCGACCACAAAAAAACACGCCGTCGCTGCAAAACAAGATCCGCAAGGGCAGACGAGAGAACCTCTTCGGGACTCTCCGAGCCTCCAGGCACGCCGTCTCTCCTTGCGCAATCGTGTGGTGTGCAAGAAGGTAGCCCACCCCTCGCCGTCGTATCCCCCAGTCACCAACGACTGCTCGTGCACGTTGTCCAGTCGTCAAGACAGGGCGTGTCTGGCTGCGTGCGCCCACGGAATTACAGCCTGTGTTTTGTGCATTCGCAGACACTTTCCAGATGTCGTCAAGATACGCCCTGAGGGCCGTTTGCAGCTGCACGCTACGTTTGTGACGCCATGACTGTACGCGTCACAAGCTGCGAAATGGCACGTGACACAGAGGACATCGGTACGAAAAAAATATTCTCTAGAGCAAAGTACATTACAGAGCAAGCTGTCAGTACGATGCAAATTGTGTCAGGTCGAGAATGGCCTGCAGCTGGGCGCAAGCGCAAGCGCCCTCCACTCATGTCCGACGGCATCTTCGCACTGCGAAGCACAGAGAGGACTCACCGCAGGCCCAGGGAGTCAGAGAGCGGGTACTGTGCGTGGGGGAAAAGAGCATGAAGGGAGGAGAAACACAGACGCACGATGTGGATGGGAAAGCGACAGGGGTGAGGTTGTCCGCTGCGCAGCGATGGGCTGGTAAAAAGTGAGGTTTCCCCTGTCTGGACACCTCCAGACGGACGATGCTCTGGGAAGAACGGCGGTTGAGCTTCCAGAGCAAGTGCCATCGCTGCGCAGTTCGGGAAAATGTGCGGTGGTCCGTGCTCGTTCTACGACCGCCCACGCGTGTGTGTCCGGTCCACACGGGAGCGATCTGTCGGTGAAATTTTGCTGCGCTGTTACCAATTGTGCGGGTTAAGGCGACGACTAAGTTACATAGTAGCGGTGGTACATCGTCTTAGCCGTTGACCATGCCGATTTCGAGGTCCGTACTGTACCGTTTGTGACAGTGTGACGCGGGCGACCAATGGGATGGCCGTTACCGTCACGGTACGGTACAATATTGCTGGCTGCGAACGGCCCTGAGCCAGCGTTTTGCTGCGATGCAAACGAGACGGACATACTAATCGGCCGCGGTAGATGACGTCACACAATGTACCGCCGTAATCAGGGGCCGTGAGGCGGATTCTGCACCCACCATTCTGGCATATTTACGACGCGTGCGCACAGATCACCGACGAGTCTGGCCTCGCTCAGTCCAGCAGCCTGACGGACACACCGTTCACCAAGATGGAGAAGGCCACGGTCAAGGTGCTCCGGGAGAGCCTTCGGGTTTGTGGGCTGTGGAGGCGACGAGCGGGGGGCACGTGGAGGTGTGCCGGTGATCACCAATCGAACCAGGGCATTGCACTGAGTTCTAAGGAACCCAAAAAATTTAGCGGAGTTGCGTCTACCTGCGGACGGCATCGGAAAAGAGCTTTCGCAGCATGTAACGCGGTACAGTACTGCGTCACACGAACGGTACGTGTCTGCGATACGTGTCTGCGAAAGCCCCTGACATCGCTGTCTCGACGAATGGATCCCACACCTGCACGTCCGCGCAACATCCAGTTTTCCGCGGAAGCACACTACGAGCATCGTTCTACATGTATCGTATGTCCTTTCAGATGGCGCCGTGGCACCGTAGCAGTCGTAGCTCAGTTGGTTAGAGCGCGCGCCTCACAGAAAATGCAAGCACGCGCGAGGTCGTGGGTTCAAGTCCCACCGACTGTAGAAGTCTTTTGCCATTGTCAAACGCACTGGGTGCAACGCTTACATTACATCAGTGGTGTGCCGATGCCAGTTATGGTAGTTCAGCGCGAGCTTCACCCCACCAAACCGCATCGGCGTGGCGGGCGCGTGTGGAGAGCCCACCGAAATGTCCGCGATCAAATTATTCGTGGACTTCCGTAAATATGATCTCACAAGTCACAGTCAATGCACAGTCGCTCTCTGGAGTCTGTTTATTGCCAAATAATTTAATTGGTACTCCATTGTGTAATTAAACAAAATCACCCTGTCTTCGTACCTAATTTTCTGGCCCGTGCTCCCTCCTTTTCGTGCTCGAAAGAGGGAGCCACCAAGCGTGCGAACTCTCCGTACTTTGTTGAATTCTGCTGTGTCCTGTCGTGAGTGTTTTCCGGAGCCTATCACTCTTGTGAGGCTGGCTGTAGCTTGCATCCGCGGACACAGCGCTCCGTCGCGGCCACCATCGCTGAACACTGCTATGCGCCGCGACGCCGCCCCTCCCCATGTTTTTTTTTTGTTATGATAACGGGACGGGCGCACGCTGCCTGTGTCCCGGTCCCCCCTCTGTCCCTCCCTCTCTTTTTGCTTCCCCCCCGCGTTGACGCGGCCGCCATGGACCACGCGGAGGAGCAGGAGCAGGAGCGCGAGGCGCTCGCCGCCATCTTCCTCGACGACTACACGCCGCTGTCGGACGATGGGCGGCGGCTGCAGCTGGCGCTATCCCACCCCGCTGCGGGCGTCGCGGCAAAACTGGTCGTCACCCTCCCGCCGACCTACCCGGAAGCGCCGCCGGCGGTCTCCCTTCACCCAGGCTCGGGGCTGACCGCGCCGCGGCGGGCGGCGCTGCTCGCCGCACTCGACGCGGAAGCCGCGGCGCAGGTGGGGATGCCCATGATTTTTGGCCTCCACTCGTTTGCCATGGACTGGCTGCAGGCCAACGTGGCCGGGGGGGAGGCGGACGAGGAGGAGGACGATTGCGTCGGCGTCGGTACGGGCATTGGCACCGGCCGCGGGCTGGGCGGTGGGTCCACGTTTGAGACGCGCGAGGAGGTGGGCGCCGACGATGTCGGCTGTGGTGGTGGTGGGGGGGTGGTGGCGGCGCCGACGCGCGGGGCGACCGGGTGGCGGCCAAGGCGTACGGCACGCCCGTGACGGTCGAGTCGTTTACGGCATGGTCGGCGGCGTTTGAGGCGGAGATGGCCGCCGCGCGCGCGGCGGCGGCGGCGGCAGCGGCCAAGGCGGCGGGTGCGGGGACGGCGGGGGAGGCGAAGCTGACCGGGCGTCAGCTGTTTGAGCTGAACAAGGCGGTCGGCGTGGAGGACGACAGCGAGAGCTTTTGGGAGGCCGAGGCCGAATCGGAGCTCGCGGCGTCATGAGGGTGGGGGGGGGATTGGCAGGGATGGGGGGGAGGACGTCTGGTTACCGAGCGGGGAGGGCGTCGGGGGGCGTGGGGGGGGCGGTGGGCGGGGGGGAGGAGGGGGCGGGGAGGGTGCGTTGCCTGTACGTCCTCACTTGCCCTTGTTTTTCAAAGGCGGGAGAGTGGTTGGGGAGAGAGCTTGGGTGGATCGGCAGCGGGGGTGGGGGAGCAGACGGGAGGAGCGGACGCTCAAGCGTTTGCAGTCTGTCGGGGGGGGTTGCCGTCGTGCGTGTTGGCGTGTGCCGCGCTCCTTGTCGCCTGGCGCGATGACCGGCGCGCACGCGTCACCCGCCCCTCTGCTCCTTGGCGCGCGGGCCGTGTGCACGCCGTCACTGGGCGACCAGCAGCTGTCCATGGAGAGGAGGGTTGACGGGGGGGGCATGGGCGGGGGGGGACACGCCCCGCCGCGTGGCGACGGGAGCGCACGCGCACGCGGCGGGCCGGCGGTGCGTGCGCTGGCGGCGGGCCTGACGGGCCGTCCGATGGGCCATCACACATGCCGGCTATCGACCTTTCCTCTCCCCCCCCCGTATCGCTGTTCCGCCCTCCTCTCCCACCTCCACCATGGCTTTCGTCGCCGGCGCCGCCCTGCCCGTCGCGGCCCCCGCTCGCCGGGCGGCCGTCACGGTCATGGCCACCCCCTCCCCCGCGGCGGCACCCCTGTCCCGCCGCGCTGCCCTGGCGGCCGGCGTTGCCGCTGCTGCGGCTGCAGCCCTGTCGGGCGTGTCTTCCGCTTCGGCCGCTTCGGGCCCTGTGACCATCCCCAAGCTGGACAAGCCGTCGGACCTCAAGAAGCAGGTGGAGGCGATTGACTACGAGGAGGAGTTTGTGGACGTGGGGCCCGACTCGCAGGAGATGGAGATGAGCAACCTGAAGAAGAAGGCCAAGGACCCGGCATACCGCGCCAAGCTCAAGGCCGTCATTGATGCGGAGGAGAGCAAGTACGAAGAGATGGTGGCGAAGGAGAAGGCGGAAGAGGCGGTGCTCAAGGCCAAGTTCAGCAAGAAGTAAACGGAGGTTGTGGGGCGTGTGTACCGTACTTGGGGGTCGAGGGTCTTTGCTTCTACAGGATGTTTCAAGGGCGTTTCGAGGGCAGAATGTGAGATGGGTGTGAGGGTGTGATGTGTCAGTCCTGTTGCGCACGAGCTGCCCGCTCCTCACCTGTACGCGTTGTAGTCTTTTCTTGCATATGATCTCACTTGACGCACGTCGCTGGCACTCATGGGAAACCGGCAGATGGGTGAGGCAGCGTGGTGGGGGGGGTACGTGCGGGCGAGAGAAGTAGGGGGATGGGTACGGGCAAGAGAGGTGGATTGGTGGGTGCGGGGCAGAGATTCAGGGGGGTGCGTACGAAGCACGGGGTTGGGGGGGTACGTGCCGTAACGAAGCGGCACACGGCAGCCCGAGTCCCCAGTGGTTCTCGCCAGTGCACGTCCAAGCTCCGTTGATGGAGGCGATAACCGCAACCGCTGACACGCAAGGGCCAGAGGACGGTACCGAGCAGCGAGACGTAAAAGACTATTTTGTTGCCAGGGGCCACACCCAGCGATGACCGCATCTCGGGCAATGGTACAACCGTACCACGCCACGACACGCCGCCGCCGCCGCCACCTTTAGTTACTCCGCTCAATGATAAAGTCTGCTAATCCCAATAGTACCTCCGCCTTGTCTCCATACACGTCAAGACACGCCTTTGCCTCCGCCACCAGCTCCTCTGCCCGCGACCGGGCGCCGTCCAGCCCCAGCAGCCGCGGGTAGGTCACCTTGTTCACCGCCTCGTCCTTGCCCGACGTTTTGCCCAAGACGGCGCTGCTCGCCGTCACGTCCAGCACGTCGTCGGCAATCTGAAAGGCGAGGCCCACCTTGGTCGCAAAAGACCGCAACCTCGCCACGTCCTCCTCCGACGCCCCCGCCACCGTCGCGCCCGCAACCGCCGACGCCACCAGCAGGGCGGCGGTCTTGTGGGTGTGGATCCACGTCAGCGTGTCCATCGTCACCTCGCCGTCGCCCTTGCCCTCACTCTCCAGGTCCATCACTTGGCCGCCCGCCAACCCCCGGGCGCCCACACACGCGCCGAGGACGCCCAGCACCGACACGACCCGCCGCGGATCCACCCCCTCCGTCGCCTTGGCAACGTGCTCAAATGCGAGCGCCAGCAAGGCATCCCCCGCCAAGATGGCCACATCCTCCCCATACACAATGTGGTTGGTGGGGAGCCCCCGCCGGAGGTCGTCATTGTCCATGGCGGGCAGGTCGTCGTGGATGAGCGACATCGTGTGGATCATCTCAACGGCCACCGCCGACGGCATCGCGGCGGCCATGCCCGCCTCGCCACCAAACAGGGACGCCGCGGCGAGCGTCAGCGCCGGCCGCACCCGCTTGCCGCCCGCCCGGAGCGAGTAGCGCATCGCCGACGCGATGGTGGCGGTCTCGGGGCCCGCCGGCGCGATCGACGCGTCCACCGCCGCGTCGAGGGCGGCGTCGACCGCGTCTTTTTGGGCGGCCAAAAACGCCATCAGCGTCTTGGTGCCCGACGACGCCACCGCCGCCCCGTTGGTGGCCGCCGCCGTGCCATTCGTGGCGGCGGGCGCCGCGGCTGTCGCCGTTGCTGCCGCCGCTGCCGCCGCTGCAGCCGCCGCTGCTGCCGCCGCCGCCGCTTCCGCTGCCGCCGCGGGCGGCGCGGCGGGCGTGGCGGGCACGCCCGACTCGGTCCGCAGCATCACCGGCGTGGCGCGGGGCGGCCGCTCCGCGGCGCCGTGCCGGGAGCGGCGCGCCGCGGGCAGCCGCCGTGGCGCCGCCCATGGCCGCCCGCCGTCGGTATCGATCGGCGCGTGGCGGCAGCGGGGCGCCCCCGGCGGGGGGCGCGCGCGGAGGGGCAGCGCCGAGAGGAAGGCACAGTCCATGGTGCCGGGATCGACACAGACCGCCGCGGGTTGGAGGGGGCCCGGCGGAGCGGAGAGGGGGGGGCGGGGGGGGGGGGGGGAAACTCAACGGAAGCGGGGTGCCGGTGGAACAAGAAAAAAGCAAAGGGGCGGCACTGGGCAAACAAGAGAATGGGCCGGGGTCGCCGGGAGGCGGGCGGCCACGCGCGGGTGGAAGGGCGGCAGGCACGTGCGGGGCGGCCGAGGCGGGCGCACCACGGGATGGGCGGACCGCGGCGGCGGGCGCGTGGCCGGCACAATGCCCGCGTGCGCGGCGCGGCGGCAGCGTCCCCCCCACCGCACAGCCGCCGCAGCCACACGCGGCGCAGTGGAGGGAGGTGGGCGACCTCGGCGGCCGCCGATCTCGCCGCCGCGGGGGGAGCCGAGAGATTGGGCTCGCCGCCACCGCGCGGCGACCGGTCCCGGTCGGCGACTCCCAATTCATCCCGTCGCGTCACGCACGTGCAAATTGTGCGTGGGCGTCGTCAAGTGCAGCGCGTGCGGCGGGTGTCTTGTTCTGTCGTACGAATAGTGGATCGTCGGCGGTGGCTCAGAGGTGCTCGTTTCGTTCCCCATTGGCCTGTCTTGCGCGCCCAGCGGATCCCCTGGCGACCGCTGCCGTGGCGCTCCGCCCGTCCCGCCCGTCCGAGCAAGCTCTGCGCCGGCGCACCCCGGCGTGGCCCCGCCGCTGGTGCAGCCGCCGGCGTCGGCTCCCCCAGCCATGCCGATCCCCACGGCGACTACCGTCACCGCCGCGGCGGCGGCGGCCGCCGCCGCCGCCGCTGCCCCTGCCGCCGCCCCTGCCGCCGCCACCGCCACCGCCACCGCCACCGCCACCGCCGCCGCCGCCACGGCGGTGGCCTTCCTGCCGCCCGCCCCGCCGCCGCGCGGCGGCGGCCGGCCGGCCGCGGCGGCCGCGGCGCGGCTCGGCCGCGGCCGCCGGCCGCGGCGCCCCGCCGGCGGCGCCGACCGCCGCCGCGTCTGCCACCCCCGCCCGACGGCGCCCGCCATGAGGGGCTTGCCGCCACCCCCTGCCGCCGCCCCGCCGCCGGCGGAGGCGTCGGCGGCGGCGGCGGCGACGGCGGCGGCGGCGGCGACGGCGGCGGCGGCGGCGGCGGCGGCGGGGGCGGGCGCCGAGGCGACCCCCCCCCTGCCGCTCCCCCCCCCCCCCCCCCCCGCGGTACCCCCCCCCCCCCCCCCGTGGCGTACCCCCGCCCCCCCCCCGGCGTGACGTTCCGCGTCGCCACGACCGACGCGGACGTGGCCGCCGCGCGGTCCCTGCGGCTGGCCGTCTTTGTCGATGAGATGGGCATCGCCGCGGACGCGGAGCTGGACGAGCACGACGTGCTCGCCGCCCCAACCACCGTCCACGTCCTCGCCGTGCAGACCGCGACGGCGGCGGCGGCGGCGGCGGCGGCGGCGGCGGCGGCGGCGGCGGCGGCGGATGGAAACGGCGGCGGCGGCAGCGGCGGCGGCGGAGCGGGCGGTGGCGCCAGTGGCGGGGGCGACGGCGGCGGTGCCGCCGCCGGCGAGACGGTCATTGGCGCCTGCCGCGTGCGCGCCGCGGCCGGGACGGTCGTCAAGGTGGAGCGCGTCGTCGTTGCCGCCGCCGCCCGCCGTGGCGGCACCGGCTCGGCCATGGTCGCGTGGGCCGCCCGCCTCGTCGGCGTCGACGCGCGCCTCCCCCCCGCCGCCGCGCTCGTCGTGCACGCGATGGCGCACCTGGCGGGCCTGTACGCGCGGCTCGGCTGGGTGCGCGTGTCGGGCGTGTTTGACGAGGAGGCCATCCCGCACGTGCGGATGGTCCACTGGGGGGGGGACCCCGCCGCGGGGACGCCCAACCTGCTCGCCCCGCCGCCGCCGCCGCCGCCGCCGGGGGGGGGGGGGGTGGCCCCGCCCGCGCCGCCGCGATGGCGCCCGCCTCGCACGTGTGCGTGGCGGTGGCGGACGTGGTCGCGTCGTCGGCCTACTTTGGGCTGTGGGGGTTTGTCGAGGACCGCCGCTTCCTCACGGGCGGCCGCCGCGCCGTCTGGCTCCGCGCCGCGTGGCCCGCCCTGGGCGGGGAGGTGCTGGAGCTGGTCGAGGAGCCCGCCGCCGCCGCCGCCGCCGCCGCCGCCGCGGGCGGCTCCCCCCCCGCCCCCCCAGCCGGGACTGGCCGCCTCGGCGTCCGCCACGTGTGCCTGGACGTCACCCGCCTGTGCGCGGACCTCCCCGAGTACCTTGCCGGCGTCGCGGCGCGCAGCGCCGAGACGTACGGCCGCCGGCTGGACGTGGTGACGCCCCCCGTGCAGGTGCTGATGGGCGACCTCGTCGCGCAGGTGGCGGTCGTGCGCCACGGGGGGGTGGAGGTGGAGCTGCTCCGCCGGCAGGCGGTGCTGCCGCCGCGCACGGCGCCGGCGCCAGACTGGTGACGGCGGCCCCGCGAGTGGGACGGGCACTCGTCGACACGGGGGCGGGGGGGAGAGGAGAGGGGGAGGGGGGGAGAGGAGAGGGGGAGGGGGGAGGGCGTGCCCAAACGGGGTGGCGCGAGAGTGGCGGCGAGAGGCCGCCGATGGTCATGGTCGGCACCGGGTGCCCAGTGAACACCACAGAGACCCAGTGTGTCAAGGGCGCGGCCGCAATGGCCGCCGTCCTCGCGCGGACCCGCGCACGCTCACTCCGCCTTTGTTTTATCTCTCGGGATCTCTCTCCCCACGACACAACGCCGGCGTGGCCTACCCCCCCCCCGCGCCCACCCGCGCGAGCGCCGCCTGCGCGAGCGCCGCCACCGCCGCCGGCCGCCCCGTGACGGTGCGGACACCCGCGGCCGACGCGAACGCGACCGACCCGGCCACCCGCCCCCGCCCGCCCGCCGCGGGCCGCCGCACGTTGGCCGCCACCGTCACGTCCACCGCCACCGCCGTCGCGCCGCGGGCGGCGGAAAAGTAGGCGGCGAGGCCGGCGGCGGTCGGCAGCCAGCCGCCGTCGCCGCCGTCGTCGTCGGCGTCGGCGTCGGCGTCGGCGTCGGCGTCGCCACTGTCGAGTGGGCCACCGCCGTCCACGGGGCGGACGAGCACGTGCGAGCCCGCCACGCCGCGCGCGTGGAGCCACGCGTCGCCCGGCGCGGCGCGGCCAAACGTGAGCGCCTCGTTTTGGCGCCGGTTGCGGCCAACGAGGATCCGCACGCCGCCCACCGTCACGTCCAGCGGCGCGCCCGCGTCGGCGGCGGCGGCGGCGGCGGCGGCGCGGCGGCCGCCCCGCCCGGCGGCGGCCGCCGCCTTGGCGCCCGCCGCGGCTTTTTTGGCCTTGCCGCCGCCCTTGGCTGTGGCCGCCGCCCGTCGGCCGCCGCCGCTCCGCCCCGCCCGCGGCGGCGGCACCTCGGCGGCGGCGGCGGCGGCGGCCGCCGCCGCCGGCGCGGCCGCCGGCGACGCGATGGCGGCGGCCAGGTCGGCAGCCTCCTCGGCTACCCCCACCAGCGTGGGCGTATCCCCCGGCGGCACGTCCGCGGCGGCGGCGGCGACGGCGGCCAGCGCGGCAACGTCCGCCTCGGCGGCGGCGAGGCGCGGCGCGACCGCCGCGGCGGCGCGGTCGAGCTTGGCGGCACGGGCGTAGAGGGCGCCCGCGGCGGCAACGGGCGTCGTGCCGGCCGCCACCGGGATGGCCTCTGCGACCACCGACGGCGGGGCGCCGGCGCGGCCACCCTCCCCCTCCCCCCCCAGCTCCTCCTCAAACACCGCGCCCGGCGGCACCACCACCGCCGCGTCCCCGGGTGACCAGGTGTGGGCGTAGGCGAACAGCCGCGCCGCGGTGCGCCGGGCGGCCGCCGCGCCGCGCGCGTCGGCGGCACGTGCCGACAGGTCCGCGACGCGGGCGGCCGCCTTGGCCGCCGCCCCCGCCAGGTGGCGGGCCACCTCACGCGCCGCGGCGGCGTGGGCGGCCGCCGCCTCGGCGGCGGCGTAGGCCGCCTCGAGCACGTCCGAGGCGGTCGGTGTGGTGGGGGGGGGGGGCGCCACGCTGTCGGCCAGCAGCGCCGTGCCGAGCACCGTCACGGGCGGGCCGGCGGCCGGCCGGTACGGGCGGTCGCCCGACAGGCACGCCGCCCACCGGCCGAGCGCGTCGTCAATGGCCCGCCACTGGGCGGGCGTGACGTCCCGCACGCGCGTCGACGGCCCAAGCGGCGGCGGCGCCGCCGCCGCCGCCGCATCCCCCGCCACGTCCCCCGCCGCGTCGCCCGCCGCGTCGCCCGCCGCGTCGCCCGCCGCGGCCGCCGCCACCGCCGCCGCGGCCGCCTCTACCACGGCGGCCGCCACCGCCGGGCTCACGGCCGCAAACGCGCGGGTGAGCGCCCCGCGCAGCCGGTCGGCGGCCATGGCGGCGAGCGCGTCGGCGGGCGGGGAACCCCCCCCCCCCGCCCCCCGCCCCCCCCCCCCCCCCCCACCGGCCACCCCTCCCACAGTGGCGCCAGGCAGCCAGGGGTGTAGGGCAAGCCCGGCGGCGGCGGCGGCGGCGCGTACACCCCGCCCGACTGGAGCGCCCGCGCCGCACGCCGCGGCGGCACGGACCGCCCCACCGCCTGGATCACCGCGCCCGTTGGCGGCCGCCCCGCGGCGGCGGCCGCGGCGGCCGCCGCCGCCGCCGCCGTGGCGGCCGCGTCGCCACCCCCCCCCGTCGTGTCGAGGAGCAGCACGTTGGAGCGGCCGCCGCCGAGCAGCTCGAGCACCACCACCGCCGCCACCGGCGACGCCCCGTCCGCGCGTGCCGCCCACGACAGCGTCACCAGCCGGTCCGCGGCGGATGGCATCGCGACGCCAACGAGGATGAGCGGGGACAGGACGGCGCGGAGGGTGGCGGCGAGCGAGTAGGGCGTCGACGCGCCCCCCCCCCCCGCCGGCCGCCGCGGCCGCCGCCGCCGCTCCTGGCCGCCGCCGCCATCGGCGCCCCCCCCCCACCCCCCCGCGCCCGCCGGGGCGGCACCGTCAGCGTCAGCCGCCCCATGTCTGGGTGCCAGCACAGGCGCAGCCACAACCGTGGCGCGGCGGCCGACCGCAGGCCGAGCGTCACGGCCGTCGCGTCGTGTTGGGTGACCGCGTCGAGGCGGGCGGGGATGGCGACGGCGCGGATGTCGGCCACAACCGCCGCGAGGGCGGTCACGTCGATCGCGGGGGGGCGCGGGGGGGGGCCGCCGCCGCGGCTAGGGCGGGGGGCGGCGACAAGGCCGCCATGATGGACCGCGCGTGGTCGGCGCGGGACGGGGGGGCGGCGCGTGGTGGGGGGGAGGCGGGGGGGGGGGGGGGGCGGACCCGCCCCGCGCGCCGCCGCCGTCCCCGCCAGGGGCCACACCCTCATGGACCGCCGCGGCCGCCGCGGCCGCCGGCACCCGCGGTGGGGGTGGTGGCCGCCGCCGCCGCGGCGGCGGCGGCGGCGGTGGCGGCGGCGGCCACGCGGCGCGGCGGCCGCCCGCGGCGGCCGCCGTGCGCCGTGCCCGCCGGGGCGGTGGCAGGGGCGTGCCGCCGCTGCCGACGCGGGTGGCGGGCCAGCCGCCGTGGAGGGGGGTGGGCGGCGTAAACGCCGCGGCGGCGGCGGCGGCGGCGGCGGCGGCGGCGGCGGCGGCGGCGGCGGCGGCGGTCGCGGCGGCCGCCGCCCGCGGGGCGGCGCGGTCTGGGGGCGGCATGGCCGCGACGGCGAGCGGGATGGGAGAGGGGGGACGCCTCGCCAAAGGGGATGGAGGGGTGTGGCTGCCGGCTGGTGGTGACGGACGGGCAAGGCCGCCGCGTGGGGGGGGCGCGGCGGGAAGGCGGGGCGGCGGCGACGGCGGCAAGGGAAGCGAGCCCATGCGAGGGGGCGGGCATTCAGGCCGTGGCGTCGGCCGAGGCCAGGAGTGCACGCAGGCGATAGCTGGTCGCCGCGGCGATGCGGTGGAGGGTGCGGTGTAGTGTTGTGCATCTGTCCGCCACGTATGGAAATTTCCTTGACATGTCAAGCACCCCTCCGCATGACCCCGTGAGGCACGATTTCCTGACATTTCCTTTCTTTCCCTTTCTTTCCGACACGTGGCGTTTGGCGCGGAATGACCTTTAAAAGGCGGCGGCAGTACGCGAAGTTCGCCCAGCGCGCTGGTCGGAACGGCGCCGACTTGCCGTGCTGGTCGGACGCACCGCATCCGACCAGCTTCTCGCAGAGGCTGCCCACGCCTGCGAGGAGCCGCCCACGACGGCAAAGCTGACGTCAACGTGACCCCTCATCCTGTACGAGCACCCCGATAGCAGCGACCGGTGTACCGCTTTGTGAAGGTGATCGTTCGAGATGGCCGGAGGACTCTGACCTGCGGTGCTGACGCGTGCGTGTACTCCCTTTATGACAACATCACTCGTATGGAGGGCCACCTACGCCATTGCGAGCATGCATTATCTCAGTTTCCGGACATGCTGGCGGCGATCGGGAGGTCGTGTGCATCTGGCTCGACCGGCGGGCAATCCCTGGAGGGGAGGGTGGGGCGGGGGGTGGGCGGGGGTGGGGTGAAGGGGGTTGCGGGGGTGGCGCAAAGGATACCCGTGGGGGCCGCATGCGACCGCGGGGCGTCGGACGAGGGGGGGGGAGGGGGACGGGTGAGGAGGCAGGCACCGGGCATGTGGGTGAAGTCAGATCACCACCGGGGAGGGACGGGGGGGGGGCGGGGCGCACCGTGGATGGGCGTCGCCATGGAAGGAGGGGGGGCGGACGTCCCCGACTCAGCCACCGCCGTGAGACCCGGCGATCAGACGAAAATACTCCACAAGTTCTCTCGAACGCTGCTGGTAGTTCTTGACAGTGGAGGCCTGACGCCCTCTCCAACCTGCTCTCTTTCCCCTCTGTCTTGGAAAGCGACAGGAATGACAGGAGAAACAATTTCCGTCAGACAGATTGCACAACACTAGTGCGGTGCGCACGACCACCCGCCGCCGGGACGACACCGATCGGGGACTTGGACCAGACCAAATACAGTACGCGGCGGTCACACAAAGTTGCCACACGTACTTTTTGTTCCTCAGATTGGGTTGTGATGGTGGAAGGGCCGCCGCGGCGCTGCCCACCCACCCGATCCGCGCCCAAGATCACGCAGTGTCCGCCTGCACATGGCACCCCACCCCGCGGTCGCCGGTCGCGGCGGTCGCCGGTCGCGGTTGGTGTTGGCTCGCACACCAGACGCGTTCCGTGGCAGCCGCAACAGCGTCCCCCCCGTCTGGCGGCCGCCGCGGCGGCCAGAGTATGGAAGGCCCCGCCGCCGGCCGGCGCCGTCCCCGCGCGGCCGCGGCGGCGGCGTATGGAAGGGAGGCGCGGCGGCGGCGGCGGCGGCGGCGGCGCGTGCGCGTCGGCCCCCGCAGCGCGGGGCGGACCCACCAGACCGGCCGCGCGCCGTGGGCGGGGGGCGGCGGGCAACGCCGCTGCAGCGCCCGGCGGGGCGGCCGGGGGGAGCGCCCGCAGAGCGGAGAAACCCGTCTCGGCCACCCGGCGCGGGGGTAGTAGAGTGGGGGTGGGCGCCCCCGCCCGCCGCGCCCCCCCCCGCCGTGTGCTCCTCCAAGTTTGGGGTCCTCGGCACCCTCATGACGCGCTGGGTGATCGCGCCCAAGATGCGGGGGGCGGTCAAGGGCCTCGCCGACGGCATGCTCGTGCACGGTCGCGACCCGACGGTGCTCGTGTCCAAGGGCGGGCGCACCTATCGAGGCACCGAGGCCAACCCCACCTGGGTGACCGCGTGAGGCGGTGGCGGCGTCGGGGACTCCCCTCCACGTACCACGGGGTAAGGTGCGGCAGGTGGCGCCGGGGCGATGACCCCTGTACCCAGACGAGTACGCGAGGGATAAGGGCGGGTGCGGCGGAGTGGGTGTGTGCATCCCCCGTCTGCCCCCGGCACCTCCGTTTGAGCGCTCATCGGTCCTCACGGGGCCGAGGGCTTTCAGGACGAATACGCACGTCCGGAGAGGCGGTCATGGCCGCTGCGCGTGAGAATGTACAGTCAAAGAGCATCCCGTAAACCTGGACGACGTTGGTGACGTGTTCGTGAAAGACATTGATGTCTGGACCAATGGACGCATTCTTCATGTGTTTTCAATACCACTGTCATTGTTCACTGTTTACAAACTGCATCATAGAATACGAGGAGTGTGGTACACGCACTGCGCAGGAAGGACGCGAAGGCACGCGGGCGGGGGGAGAGAGGCCGAGACCACGAGGCCCCGTACCCAGGAGCGAAGCACGTAGTCAACCAATCGAGTGGGGACGCGTAGACGTGTCGGCGAGTGTAGCGGCCGTGGGCGACGACGGTAGACGAGAAGAGGGCTCGCTGCTGACGACAGTGGCCCCTCCACTGAAAAACCCCTACGTATTGACTTGCTTGATTTGACGGTTACGCCCCCACTAGGGGGGCGCCGCCGTACTTGTATTTTGCGGACGGAAAAACTAAAGACTTATGGCACGGACGGCTGAGAGCCGTCACGGCTCACAGCCGTCCGTTGCCGCCCGGCGATCTGCGATCGTCGGGCGCCGGCGCCGCCCCCGCAATCGCCCGATTGTAGGAGCGGCGCGGGTCGGGCGTTGCCCCGCCGCCACACAGGCGGCGGGCACCGGTCTGCGGCTCTGCCGTCCCCCGCCGCCGCGGTAGCCACACTGCGGCGGCTTTGCACGCCCGCCCCGGCCCGCCGGGCATAAGAGGCGGCGCTGCCGCGCTTCCCCTCCTGCCCGCCGGTCTCGGCACGTCCGCTGTTTTTCCGCTCCCACCCTCCTCCCTCGGTGTTCCGCGGGGCGTGCTCCGCACGTGCCGTCTGTTTTTCGAGGGTCCTCTGCGCGGTGGGTGTGTCCCCCCGCTTTTATTTTCGACTCTGTTTTGTCTCCGGAGCCCGGCTATTAAACAATAGTAGTACTTGGCATACGCGGCCCCCGCCCCATTGTAACTCCCCCAAAGACGCGTGTGCGTCAGTCCTCAACCCCGGTGAGCACCACCCGGCATCCCCAGCGCTCCATATCCTCCTTAACCGCCGCCCCCTGCTTCTCATCATCCACCCACACCCGCAGCGCCGCCCCCTCCACGGCCATCACGCCGACGCGTCGAGGCTCTTTTGCAGCAGCTCCCGCCGCAGCGCCGCGTGCTCAGCGGGCACGCCCGCCAGAGCGGCCTTCCACTCAGCCGCCACCGCCAGGCGCTCGGTGAGGACCGCCTGCGCCAGCCGGCGGGTGTCAACCATGTGGAAGCCGCCGCGCGCGACGGCACCTGCCGGCGCGCCGGCGGCGTCCTCCTCCAACCCACCATCACTGGAAGAGTCCGCGGGCCGCTCCGCCGCCCCGCCTGAGGCGGACGTGGCGGGAGTGGCGGGAGCCGCGTTCGCGGCGGTGGCGGAGGCGGCGGCAGCGCGTGTGGCATCGTCAGCGTCGCCGCCCGGGCCGTCGGGCGGGGAGAGTGCGCCGTCGGCGGCGGCGGCCGTCGGCGGCGCGGTAACAATCACGGGCGGCTGAGCGAGGAGGGCCTTGAGGAAGGTGCGGCCGACGTGGTAGCCCGCGTCCGCCTCAAAGCCCCCGCCGCGAGCGGCGATGAAGGCGCGGAGCCAGGTGGCGTCCAGGCGGGCGCCCTCCCAGTCCAGGCCCGCGCCCCAGACGGTGCCCCCGCCGGGCAGCACCCGCGGAGGCGGAGGGGGGGGGCCCGGCGCATCCGCAGACCCATCTCCTCCGTCGGCCGTCGCCGCCCCCGCCCCCGCCGCCGTCGGTGGAGCGGCCGCGCCGTCGCCCACCACGGTAGCGTCGTCGCTGCCAGGCGGCAGCGGCACGCCGGCACCCGCAACGCCGCCGTCATCATCATCGTCGCTGTCCTCGACGTCGCCAACCTCGTCCTCGTCGTCGGCGGCAACGGGGGCGCCGCGACCAACGGCCGCCCCCCATCCCCCCCGCGCCTCGAGCGCCCCCACAACCCGCCACACCGCCGCAACTGTCACGTACTTGCTGACCAGGTCGGCGGTGCCGCCGCACAGCGCGCTGCGCCCGCTGTGCGACGGGTCGTGCTCGTTGACGGGGAGGGTGCTGCGCTCGACGAGGCCGCCCTCCACCTCCTTCGGCGGCCGCTTCCCGCCCCCTCCCCCACCGTCACTGCCGCTGCTCCCACCACCGCCGCCGCCACGGCTGCCGCTACCACCTCCTTGGGCCGCAGCAAGCCCGCCAGCCGCAGAGCCGCTGCCGCTGCTGCCGCCACTGCTGCTGCCCTGTCCCCCCCCTCCCCCCCCGCCACATCCTCAGGGCGCACCACGCCGACCAGGTAGGCCCCCCACAGGCGCTCATTCTCCGCGCCCACCCGCCCCAGGTCGGCGATGACCTCGGCGGCGACGCCCTCGCGCACCCCACACACCGACGTGACGACGGCAGGCGGGTTGACGGCGACGTCGTACCCAATGTACTTGACCGGCCGGTACGGGTTGTGCGCGCTCCCGCCCTGGCACGCCACCCGCGTCTGCACGTGCACCGTCCGCGGGGGCAGCGCGCCGAGCGAGCGCAGGTACCTGTCGGTGCCGCGAAATACAAAGTCGTGCACCTCCCCGAGCGGGCCCAAGCCCGTCGCGGCCTCCACCCAGTCTGCCGTCACCGAATCACGGAAGGAGCGCCGGTAGAAGAGGTACGTCTGCACCGCCCGCTGCGTGACAAAGTCGAGCACCTCGACGGCGCCGGGGGGCGGACGCGCGGGCGGGCCCGCCGCCCGCCGCGCGTAGGTGTCCGGGTCGGGGGGGGGGACGCCCAGGATGGAAAAGGGGCCATCGTCCACGTCGCCGGTGGCGGCCGTTGACGGCGGCGGTGGCGGCGGCTCGGCCGACGCGCGCGGGGGGGGGGGATGGGGGTGCCCCCCTTGCCGCCACCACTGGTGCCGCTGCCGCTGCCGCCAATGCCGACACCGACGCCGACGCCGCCGCCGCGGCGACCAAGCCACCCCTGCCGCCACCGTAGTGGTACGCCGGGCCGGTGTCGCAGCCCCAGCGGTACGCCCGCCGCCGGCGAGACGCCCACAGCAGCGGCGACCGGTCGCCGGCCGCGGCCGGGTGGTGCCGGTAGCAGGGGAGGCCGTGCAAACGCGGCGCCGCGGGCCCGGTCAGACGGGGACACCGCGCCCATGGCGGGGCCGACCGGAAGGGTGGCGCTAACAGCGGCAGCCATGCCTCGTTCGTTGCGTGCCGCGGCGGCGAACCAGGAGGGGCGGGGATGGTGGTGGCGGCAAGGGCCGCGGAGAGGAGGCCGGCCGAGGGAGCGGCAGCGGGAGGTCGGCAGCAGGGGTCGGCGGGCGGCAGTGGGGCGATGCGGCGACGACTGAGCGCCGAGCCGGCGCGGCCGACGGCGCAAGAGACCGCCGAGGCACACAGCGCCAGCCCCCGCGGCGTGCGCAGCGACTACGTGCCGCCGGTCAGCGGTGCGTAGCCCTTTGTACTTTATATACGCAGCCCAGCTGTCCACTGTCAAGAATATCTATAGCAACCCACCGCAGCTGCAGGTGACTGCGTGGTTCCACGGGCACCGGCTTCCAATTGCGGCCTCAGCGTGGCCGGGAGGAGGGGGACGCCCCCACAGATGCAATCCAGAGGGGTCCCACGCTGAATGCGCAGTGACTAACCACTGGCCGCGATTTTTCGGTCGGGCAAGATCATCTCGAGAGGGAGGTTCCACCGCAGCTGATTGGCCGCCCTGCGTCTCCATTCTGTGGTCGGCACTCGCGTGAGGCTACGCCATCGTGTCCCTGGCCGCGCGCCCACCGTGTTCCTGTCGACTCGCCTGTCTCCACCTTGTTCCAAACCAGTCACCCGGGCACCTACTTTGGCCATCTTAACGAGTGACGCCCAATACCTCGGCTGGACACCATCGCGGCCGTCTCCCCCCCCCCAAGCCACCGGCCGTACGGTCAGCCCAGCCCCGCTGAGCCCGGCGCAAAGCGACGCCCCCCCAGCGGCAGCACCCCCGACCCCGCGCCCGGCATGGGCGTCGCGGCGCCCAGGCTGAGCGCCGCCGCCCCCCCTGGCAGCGGCGGCGGCGCGGCGGCCCCCCCCCCCGCGCGTGCGCCCGACCCCCCCCCCTTGCGCTTGCCCCCCTCCCCCAGCCGCCGGCGCACCGCCTTGGCCAGCGTCTCAGAGCTCCGCACCGCCAGGCGCAGCCGCTTGCCGCCGCCCACCCCCCCCGCGCCCGCGGTGAGGAGGCCCGCGCCGCCGCCGTCGCCGCCGCCGCCGCCGCCCCCATCGTCCACGTCTTCCAGCTCGGCCCGCCCGTACGCGTCGGCGCCGCCCGCGCCGTCGCCGCCAAACGCCAGCCGCCCGGCGGCGCGGCCGATATCCGACACGCCGTACAGCTCCTTGGCCCGCCGCGCCCGCTTGCCGCCCCGACGCCGCGACGGCGCCGCGTCGGGGATGGGCAGCGGCTTGGCCGTCCGCCGTGGCGGCGGCGTCGTCCACTCGGCAAATTTGGCCTCCACCGCCTCGCGGAGCTTGGCGCCGCCGGCGCCCGCGTCGGACGGCGGCGTCGCCGCCCCGGCGGCGGCACCCACCACGGGAGGGCGGCGGTGGAGGTCCAGCCGCGCCGCGAGGCTGACCTTGGCCGCCAGCGTCCGGCCCGCCCGCGCGTGCAGGTGGGGCGGCAGCGCCCGCACCAGAGGGGACGCGTAGACGAGGCCCCGGTGGCGGCGCGCGGCGGCGGCGTCGCCGAGGAGGGCGCCGAGGGAGGCCGCCTCGGCGCCCCCCGCCGCGCCCACCACCTGCACGTTGCACGCGGGCATGGACGCGAGCGCACGGAGGCGGCCGCCGTCGGCCGCTGCGGGCGCCATCCCCCCACCCGCCCCGGCGGCGGCGGCGGAGGCGGCCGCCGCCGCGCCGGCACCGCCCACGTGGGTGGCGGCGAGGAGGGCGGCGGCGAGCCCCTCCCCGACGAGCGCGCACAGGTTGGGCGCCACCACCCCCGCCGCAGATGTGACAAACGCGGTGAGGCGGCGGCGGGCGGCGTCGAGCGCCCCCACCCGCGCCGCGCCCGCCGCGACCGCCGCCGCGTCCGCCGGCGGCAGCGCCACCCCCGCCGTCGACGCGGCCGCCAGGTGCACCGTAATGACCGCCGCGGAGGAGGGGAGGGCGGCCGCCAGGTCCACCCGCGGCGACGGGGCGTTGCCCAGCGCCGCGACGACGGCCGCGTAGGGGGCGGGGGAGGGGAGGAGAGCGTCGAGCTCGGGGAAGCGGGGCGCGTAGGCCGCGCGGAGCGCCGCGTCGGCAGACGCAATCGCCGCGTCCACGGCGGCGGTGGCGGCCACCGCCGCCGACACCAGCGCATAGTCAGCGGGGGGGGGGGGGGGCGGGGGGCGCCGCCGTCGCCGCTGCCGCTTCCGCCGCCGCCGTCGTCACCGGCGGGAGGGTGGGGGGCCACCCGTGCCAGCAGCGCCTGCAGCCGCGCGTCGTCGAGGGTGCCGGCGGGCGTCAGCACGCTGTCGGGGTTGACCGTGGCTGGGGCAACGCGGAAGGGGGTCGGGGGCGCGGCGCCGCCAGCGCCTCCGGCGCCTCCTCCTTCAGCGCCGCCATCATGCACGGCAGGTGACGCGGAAGAGAGGGGGGGGGGCGCGGCGTCGCCCTTTTCAGACAGCGTGCCTGCATGCTCCCCACGGGCGGCACCCGCTGGCGCTGACCCGTTGCCGCCTTCGCCGGGGCGGCCGGCGGCGTCGGCCGTCGCCCCGTCGTCCGAGGCGCTGCCGTCCGAGTCTCCAAAGTCGGCAAGGAACTGATCCGCAAGGGACGCCATGCCGCCGTCGAGGACGAGGACGCTTCACATACGGGGGGAGACAGGTGGTGGGGGTGGGGAGGGCAGACGAGGCTGCGTGTCTGCCGCCGGGGTCGGTCGCGGCAACAACCCATGAAAGAACGGGTCCTCCAGCATCCGAAGTAACGGTGACGAGAATACTTTCGTGATAGATTGCTTGTCATCAATTCAAGCCGCAGTTGCAGTTCTTGCCAAGTCGATCAAAGCCAGCAAGTCGAACAATTGATCACGCGAGCAGGCTACCGAGATTGGCCAGGAGATTGGAACACCACCCATGCGACGGCTTGATCGCCACTGGCCACGTGGCTCGACGGGGGCGCCTTGGTCGCGACTGCCGCCACCAACGACTGGACCGGCGCGTCCCGCCCGGCGATCCTCACTGACGCCTCCCCCGCCCTGCCGCCCGGCTCGCCTGCCCGACCCTCCCTCCTGCCCACCCACACCTGGCTCGCCGACGCCGACCCCTTCTCGTCCCTGGCCTGTTTCTTTTCCGGCAGGCCTCCTGCCAGCGATAGCTTCCCCCTCTCGCCCCATTGCTCTCTGCCGTCACAATGGGACCAGCCTTTGCCATCACCGCCGCCGGGCCGGTTCGATCGGTGGCCCGGCAGGCCACGGCGGTCCCCGCCGCCGCCTGTGCGCGCGTCGGTGGGGGCGCCTTTGTGGCGGCCCCCGCCGCCGCCGCCGCGCGTGTGACTGGCCCGCGACACGGGGCGTGGCCGCGGCCGGCGCTGGCGGCCCCCCGGCGGGGCGCCACGCCCGCCGTCGCGGGCGGCCCCACCGCCCCACCCCCCGGCACGCCCTACCAGCTGGTGGTGATGGCGACGGGTGATCCGGCCGCCACCTACGACTATGACGTGGTGGTGGTGGGCGGCGGCGTCGGCGGCCACGCCGCCGCCCTGCACGCCGTCGCCAAGGGCCAGCGCACCGCCATCTTCACCGCCGACGACCTGGGTGGGACGTGCGTCAACCGCGGGTGCGTGCCGTCCAAGGCGCTGCTCGCCGCGTCGGGGCGGGTGCGGGACCTGCGCAACGCGCACCACCTGGCCGCGCTCGGCCTGTCCGTGTCGGACGTGGCGTACGACCGGCAGACGGTGGCGGGCCACGCGTCGGGCCTCGCGTCGCGGGTGCGGGAGAATATGGGCAAGTCCCTGGCCGCCGCGGGCGTGTCGGTACTGACGGCCAAGGCGTCGCTGGCGGGGCCCAACACGATTACGGGGAGCGACGGGAAGACCGTTACCGCCGGCGCCATCATCCTCGCGCCCGGGTCGGTGCCGTTTGTGCCGCGGGGCATTGAGGTGGATGACAAGACGGTCTTTACGAGCGACGGGGCGCTGCGGCTCGAGACGGTGCCCGAGTGGGTGGCCATCATCGGGTCGGGCTACATTGGCCTCGAGTTCTCCGACGTCTACACCGCGCTCGGCTCCAACGTGACGTTTGTCGAGGCGATGCCCGAGATCATGCCCGGCTTTGACCCAGAAATCGCGCGGGTGGCCAAGCGGCTGCTCGTCACCCCGCGGGCGATTGACTTCCACACCAACGTGTTTGCGACCAAGGTGACGCCTGGCGAGCCTGGCGTCACGCCCGTCCGCATCGAGCTGACCAATGCCAAGACCAAGGAGGTTCAGGACGTGCTCGAGGTGGATGCCGTGCTCGTGGCGACGGGCCGCGTACCCTACACCGACGGCCTCGGCCTGGAGGGCTTGGGCGTGGAGCTGGCGCGCGGCTTTGTTCCCGTCGACGACCGGATGCGGGTGCTGACCAAGGCGGAAGGCGGCTCCCCCATCGGCTCGGTCTACTGTGTCGGTGATGCCAATGGCAAGATGATGCTTGCACACGCAGCGTCGGCGCAGGGGGTTGCGGCGGTGGAGCACGTGCTCAAGGGCGACGCCGCGCACGTGGTCAACCACAACGCCGTGCCGGCTGCGTGCTTCACCCATCCTGAGATTGCGTATGTGGGGCTGAGCGAGCCCGCCGCCAAGGAGGCGGCCGCGGAGGGCGGCTTTGAGCTGGGCAAGTCCCTCGGCCACTTCCGGGCCAACTCCAAGGCGCTCGCCGAGGCCGAGGGCGACGGCATGGCCAAGGTGCTGTTCAACAAGGGCACGGGCGAGATCCTGGGCGTCCACATTATCGGCCTCCACGCGGCGGACCTCATCCAAGAGTGCTCCAACGCGGTCAGCCAGGGGACGACGGTGGAGGAGCTGGCGCTGCGGTGCGTGCACACCCACCCGACATTGTCCGAGGTTATTGACGAGGCGATGAAGGGGGCGGTGGGGATGGCCGCCCATTGACCAGACGCAGAGGATGGCCGCGCTGGGGGCGGACGTTCCCGTGGCGCGAGGGGTGCACGTGGCAGTATGCGAGGGGTGGTGCGGGGGGGTGTGCGTCGGGTCGCGTTGAGTGTTATTCCATGACGTTCTCGTCGTTTTTGTTGGTATGCTTTGCGTGCCCAACGGGCGCATCGGCACGTTTGGAGGCCCACAGCGGTCTGTCCTCCCAGGGCCTGGTGCGGACACGTCCGCCCGGGTGCCTCGGGCCGTCGAAAGCGAGTCAGAGCGGTACCGGCGGCTTGGGCATTGCTCGCCGCGTAGGCAAACCGCGCACACACAGCAACACCTTCTGCTGGACGGTGAAGAGGGGACTTGAGCCCAGCAGAAACGTCGGGGAAACCGTCAACACTATGACCCAAGCGCAGAGGGGGAAGGGTACCACCCCGAGCCAGCGCGCTAGCCGGCGCCCCCCCCCTCGGGTGCCACCCCCCCGGTCGGCACCACCACCACCGACCCATTGGCGGGCGTCAAGACGGCCAGCCCCGCAAAGCGGGCGCGCAGGCGCGCGGCAAAGCCGTCGACGCGCGCGGGCTCCCCGTGCACCACCGCCACCGCGGCCGGGCGGGCGGCGCGGACGGCGCGGACCAGGCCGCGCTCGTCTGCGTGGGACGAGAGGGGCATGTGGAGGACGCGGCAGCGTAGCGCAGGGGCGGGGCGGGGGGGGGGGGGGGGGGGGGGTGGCGTCGGCGCGCCACCGTTGGGGGTGTCGTGCCGGTGCACCGCCGCGGCGGCCGTGACGGGCGTCGCGGCGGCGATCGTGACGGTGGCCGCGCTCGCCGCGACAGGGGCCGCGGTGGGGGCCGCGGCCGCCGCGGCGGCAGCGTCAGCAGGAGCAGCAGCCAGCGACGCCGGTGGAGCGGCGTCGGCAGGCGCGCCCCCCACCCCCACCCCCCCCGCCCCACCGCCACCGCCAATCGCCCTGTCGTCCAGCGACAGCGACGTGAGCGCGTTGGCGAGCGCAAACGCGGGCGCGACGACCAGGTTCCGCGGCTCCCCCGCGAGCGCAACGAGCACCTCCCGCGACAGGCCGCCGGTCATGGAGCCGGGCGCGGCAACGATGACGACCGGCACGCCCGGCGCGGCAATCAGCGGCGCCCAGTGCTCAGCCCGCCGGTAGGCGGTGATGTGGGAAAACGCCCACGGTGACCGCGGCGGCGGCGGTGGCGGGGAGGAGGCCGGGCGCGGTGACGCGGCACCCGCGGTGCCCCCCCCACCCGACGCCGCGTACGGAGAGCCGTACACCCCCGCGTGGCGCCGGTAGATGGTGTTGACGCGCCAGCCCAGCGAGGAGCCACCCAGGATGGGCACCCCCCCCAGGACCCCCCCCCCACGGGCGGCCGCGTCGAGCAGCAGCAGCACCTCCTGGTACCGCCCGACGGCGGGCACCGCGAGCAGCACCTTCCCCCCCCCCCCCACCGCATCGGCAACGGCGGCCACGAGCGCGGCCGCCCGCACCACCCGCGGCGGCCGCGCCCAGGTGCCCGCGGCGGTGGCCTCGAGGACGAGCAGGTCCGCCCGCGGGGCGGTGCGGTCGAGCGAGGCGGGCGGCAGCGGGGAGCGGGGCCCCTCGTCCACAGACAGGTCGCCCGAGTAGACGACGCGCCGCCCGTGGGCGGTGATGGCAAACGTGGTCGCGCCGAGCGCGTGGCCCGCGATGGCCGCCACGACCACCACTCCGGGGGCGGGCGACCAGGGCGTGCCGGGGGGGGGGGTGGCGACGACCTTGGCCACCGCCGCCGCAGCCTGGGTGGCGGTGTAGGGCGGCAGCACGGGCGCGCCGCCGCCGCCGCCGCCGCCGCCGTCGCCGCCGTCGCCACCGCCGCCGGCGAGGAGGTCATCGTACAAGGGCGGCAGCAGGTCGCGCGTGGCGGCCGACGCGTACACGGGCCCCGGGTGGCCGACGACCTCAGTGAGCAGCGGCAGCGCGCCCGCGTGGTCGAGGTGCGCGTGCGACAGGAGCACCACGTCAATGGTGGCGGCCGACGGGATGGACCCAAACGCGGGGTAGCGGTCGGCGTGCCGCCGCCGCGCGGGGTGAAGGCCCGCGTCGAGGAGGATGCGGGTGGCGCCAATGGAGAGGAGGAAGCAGCTGCGGCCAACGTCGCGGCCGGCGCCGAGGGTGTGCAGCGTTAGAGGGGGGGGGGGGGCATGGCGGCGCCAGGTGGGGAGGCGCCGACATGGTGTGGCGCCTCGGTCGATGGCGGGCGTTGGGTGAAAAGGGTGCCGTGATCATCGCGCTCGCGCGTCGCCGCCAAGCAGTGGCGCCACCGCGGTTGATCGACCCATGCGTAGCCATTTTCTGGAATCGTGCCCACAAGTCGGCGGATCGTATTGTGCTTTCGGTTGCATTCAAGAGATCCATTCCGTACTGTAGCGATCGAAGCGCACCCATCCGGTTATCAATTACATTCGCAAACCGTCGGCCCGACGCTGTGTCGTGCGGCTGCACGGCCGAGGCGCTACGAACTCACCCCTGCCCCTCAACGCGAGAGAAGACGCCAGCCCATCGGCCGCTACACGAATACGTGTTACACCCCACACGTCAACCACGTGGGCCTCGCTATTGCTCGTTCGTGTTCTTTTCCCGGCTGCGCACTGGACGTGACTGTATGCCCCCATCCCTGCCGCCTCCGAGCTTGGTGGGGTGAGCAGAATCCCGATCTCTGCCATGCATATTGCATGTGCCGCGAGAGCAAATAGGAATGCATGAGAAGGCACAACAAGACGTCGCGCAGGAGGGGATGCGGGGCAGGAGAAGCGGGCATCGTGGCGCTGGCGCGCTCCTCAGGGTGTCGGATGACTCCCCCGCCGTCTCGTCCTCGATCCTGTACTGCGCACAATGACAGGCCACGCGAGGGGGCATGTGACGAGGAAGCGGCCAGCGCCGTTGGCCGCGCCGCTGTTCCCGCCGCCGCCCCTCCTCCCCCCAATCCTGAATTGACAGAGGGGCGACTGAGGCGGGCCGCGGCGACGCCTCCCCAGCGGCCAGTCGACGCACACGGGGGGAACGAGGCGGACGCGCCCTAGAGCAGGGGGGCCACCGTGGACGCCTGTGTGTGCGAACCCGTGGCACCGCCGCGTCACGGTTCTGATTCACCAGCCGCGCCGCTTCTGCTGGTGCGGCGCTCCCGGGGCGCCCTGCTCAGGTCAATGAGCTGGGAGGGGGAAGACAACAGCAGATGAGCGGCTGGCGACCAGACGCACTGGCCCTGTGGCCGGGCGAGCGCACGTCGTGTGGGGCTGGGCTCGGCCGCCGCCGCCGCCTCCGCGCCGCCCTCTGATCTCCACGGGTCGGCAATCCTGCATTGGGACCCAGCCCGGTTGGCCGGCCGACCCGCGAGTGCTCCTGCCCCGTTGACCTCCCCGAGTCGCCTCTGTCATCACTGCTGAAGCGCTGAAGCGGTGGCGCTGAGTCCCACTCCCGCCGCCGCCGCCGCCGCCGCCTCTGCTGCCCCCGTCGGCGTGGCCGTCGTGCAGCCGCTGCGAGCGGGAGAAGCGAGCAGAGGTGGGGAGTGGGGTGAGTCAAGCGATGTGGGGACCCGCGTGCCGGCGGGTGCCGCCCGCTGCGCCTCCCCTTGCCCCAAGCGGTTGGCGGGAGGGGATGGGCGGCCCCTCCCCGTTGGGGGTGTCTTTACTGTCATCGTTTGTTCCGTTACCTGAAAGTGAAGTGGCGTGCGCGGCCAGGGGCAGTCTCCGCCTGGGTGGCGGGGGTTGGTGGCCGTGGTTTCGCCGCCGCCGCCGCCGCGAGAAGTGGGGGTTCAGAACACGTCCACTCTCTCTGCACCCTCCCCTCTTACAGCACCGCCGTGCACCGCCCCGCGGGGCGTAGGCAGCGACGGCGCGGTCGGGAGAGACCTGCCTCCTCTGTCGCGCTCGGCTGGACGCCCGGCTGGACGCCCGGCTGGCCGCGCTGCTGTCGCCACCCAGCCGCGGGAGGAGGGTGCCTGGGAGTGGGAGGGGCGTGCGCCCGCCCGCGCAATGGCTTCCGCGCGCCTGCGCGGCCGGCGCCTGTGCCTACTGCGATGGAGAGTCTGCTCCCGATGAGCGACACGCTCGGCGCTGAGGCTGGCCACACCCTCGGCAGCCACGAGTGGCGGACAGGCGGCGCCGCCGCCTTTGCAAGTGGGAGTGAGCACCGGGCGCAGTGCGACAGCCTGCGTGGCCCCCCCCCACACCGCCACCTCAGCCCCCCCCGGGATCCCCAGCCCCCCAGTGCGCTCCACCTCTCACCGCATGACCATCCGCGGGAGGTCAGTGGTGGCATGGCGGCGCTGCCTGACCTCCGCCGCGCCGCTCACGCCGGTTACGTCACGATAGGGAGGCAGCGGGGTCCGGGTGGGCGGGCGGACGCGCGGGCGCGAGTGGGAAGTGCGCAGAGGGGTGGCGGGCGTGGGTGCGGGCGAGAGGGATTCAGGGGGGTGGCGCCGTGGCATTTCCGTCCCGCCCACGAAGAGGTACAAGTGCGCTCGCGTTGCCGGCATCCGTGGAATGTCGCATCCGCACATCACCCGCACAGCACATCCAGCAACTCCGACCCGCCTCGTCCCTCCCCTGCCTTCCCTCGCGCTCCTCGTCACCCCACGAGTCGCCTGCCCCCCCCGAATTTCCCCCCCTCCCCCCCTCCCACTCCTCTCTGCTCGTCATGGTGCGCTTTGGTGCCATTGCCGCGGCCCTCGCCCTGACGGCCGCGGTAGCTACCACCGCCGCTGCCGCGGCCGGCAGCGCCGCGACCGCCGCCACCTCCACGGCGGCGTTGGATGCATCGGCCAAGACGTCCTACGTGGTGGGCGGCGGCGTGATCGTCGTCGTGACGACGGCCAAGCCCACGCCTAAGCCGACGCCCTGCGTCGTCGCCGCCAAGTGCGTGACGACCAAGAAGCAGAAGGTGGCGTGTCCTGTCAAGACCACCGTCTCCGTCGCGTGCCCTGGCGTGTACGCCAACACCAAGTGCGTCAAGGAGGTGGTGGTGAGCGGCACGTGCGTCAAAGACGTCAAGGTGACGGTCGACTGCAAGGTGCCGTGCACGAAGCCGAAGCCGACGCCCACCCCGTGCGTCATTCCCGTCACGCTGGTGACGCAGGTGGACTGCTCAACGCCCGGCACCAAGGTGACGTGCCCGGCGGGCGTGCCCGCCGGCTCCACATGCTTCACCGTGGGCGTGAAGAAGACGTGCCCCAAGACTGTGACTGTCAACAAGAAGTGCTGCAAAAAGTCTGTTGACTGCTCGACGACTACCAAGAAGGCCTTCCGCTGCGACGTCAAGAAGCTGGTCGTCGTGCCGTGCCCGGCGTCGGTGGGTGTCTACTCCAACACCATCTGCAAGGCGGAGAAGGTTGTGAGTAAGACCTGCTTCAAGAACGTGGTGACCAAGAAGACCTGCGTCAAGGTCGTGGCGTGCTAGAGGGGGATGCCCCCGCAGACCGCGCACACGGCGACTACTCGGTCAGGCCGCCCTCGTCGCCCCACTCCTCCCCAGCCCCGGCAGCCCCCTTACCGTGACCGTGTCGCCTGGACCGACTACTTTCTTACTCATCGCAGCCCCCGCCCACGCAGGGCGGCGCCGCCCGCCTGTCGCCCCCGTCCCCCTCCCCGCGGCCGAAATAAACACCAGCTCCGTCTATTTTTGATCCCCTGACCACCCTGACGCTGTTCGCGCGCCGGCCACTCTGGGTGCGACGGCGCACCTCTTGGCGACGAGGCCGCCTACCGCCTCTTCACCCTGCACGGCCTCCACCACCGCAGTGACAATCCCCGACCACCGGATCCCCTCCTGGCCGACAGCCCCCCCTCGACCCCTCCTCCCCGCCTCCAACAGGGCGCTCGCTCCAGCTTCCCAGCAGCGACATGCGTGTGAACACTGTCCCCCGTAAGTGTCCCCTCGCCTCCGCGCCGCCACTGCGGTTGCCAACGCGGGTCACCCCCCGTCGGCCGACACGGCACGCACGACCCAGCGGCGCGGCGAGCCGACGAGAGGTCGGGGTGAGCACGCGGGATGCAGACACCCCGCCGCCCGCATGCCACAGTGAAGGGGCGAGCTCCAATCGCGTCCACGCGCCAGCGTGTCGCCCGCCGGCGCAGAGGGTGGCCAGAGAGTGGACAGAGGGTGGGCAGCGGAGGCGTAGGGCGGGTGGGCGCCGACGCGCGTGCAATGGGTGCGCTGTGACAGGACGCGCGACGGTTCAGGCCCGTTCGCAGACATGTATCGTTCCCGTACCAGTACCGGTAACGTGGATGCGATTGGGGCAGCGTTTTGCTGCGATACAAACGAGACGGAAATACTAATCGGCCGCGGTAGGTGTCGTCACAATGTACCGCCGCAATTAGGGGCCGTGAGGCGGATTCTGCACCCACCATTCTGGCATATTTACGACGCGTGCGCACAGATCTGACCGAAGAGTCTGGCCTCGCTCAGTCCAGCTGTCTGACGGACACACCGTTCACCAAGATGGAGAAGGCCACGGTCAAGGTGCTCCGGGAGAGCCTTCGGGTTCGTGGGCTGTCCACTCACGGTCTGAAGGAAGAAGTCCTGCAGCGCTGTAAGGCGCACGGTGTAGCTGTCGGAGATGCGTCTGGAGTCGCCCCCGGCGACCGAGGCAATGGCATTGGCGAGGCCACGGATGACAGCAAGCTAGCAACGGTAGTGACAAAGGACGCCGTCTCCAGCGTAGACGGCCGAAACATGGCACCGCTGGTGCTGCAGGGATAAGGGCAGGCGCTGCTGCAGGGATAATGGCAGGCACTGTCTGGAGGAGGGTAAGTGGAACAGCGCGAGACGGTGGCGACGAGCGGGGGGCACGTGGAGGTGTGCCGGTGATCACCAATCGAACTGCGCATTGCACTTGGTTTAAAGGAACCCAAAAAATTTAGCGGAGTTGCGTCGACCGGCGCACGGCGTCGGCAAAGAGCGTTCACAGTATGTAACGCGGTACAGTACCGCGTCACACGAACGGTACGTGTCTGCGTAAGCCCCTGAGACCCGCGCGCAGGCAGCACACGAAAAAATCCTCCAGCGAGCTCAAAAACGCTGGTCAGCCCACGAGGCTTTTTGAGGGTTCTAGTTAGAGCTAGTGACTGGAGTGTTGACCATCTCTTTTTCCCTCCGCGGGCCCGGAGGAGAAACGAGATAGTTCCCACGAGCTCTATTTTCCTCTGTGACTGACTAAGCTTCAAAGAGATAGTGGCCATGAGCTCATAAGCCCTCACGGCCCGCCGAGGAAAACAGAGATTGTGCCCACTACCTCATGGAGGCCTCGTGGCGGACCGCCGCACGCCATTTGCCTCCGTGGCATCGACTTGGGCACGTCGCCGTCAGTCCCAAGGGCTTCCGCTCTTTGCTTCCCCACGCACCCGCCGGCCCCCGTCGCGCCCGTCGCCCCCGCTTTCTGCCCCCCCTTTGCTGTTCACCTGACTCGGCGTCCGCTCCCCCCCGCTTTGCGTCTCGCACCCGCCCCCGCCCCCGCTCCCCCTCGCTTGTTCGCCCGACCCCGCTCCCGTCCCCCTCCATTAACTGCGTCACCCACCCGTCCTTGCCCCCGCCCCCCTCGCCTGTGCCCGACCGGAGGACTGGTTAGACGCGGAACAAGAAGCTGATACGTGTGGTCACGCGGAGGTCGGGCGCGAGCCCGCAGAGGGGAGGGTGGCGGGGAGGGGTGCTGCCCAGGTTGGTGCTGTCTGTCGTCATGGACGTGTTGTGACGAGGAGGTTCTGACCATCATGAGTGCTTTTTGTTTTGATGCTACTGTTGTGGCGGCGCGTGGGACGGTGCTGTCCTGTTTCTTTACCGTTCGTGATGATGGTGTGTTGTTTTTCTGGCTTGTTGTGCCAGGTGCGTACGTTTGCAGTGAGGGCACATATCGCGGTTTGGTGTGGCAGGGGCGAACGTGTGCAGTGAGGGCACTCAGGGCTTTGGGCGGCGCACATGTGCTGCGTGCCGCCGAGTGCTCTGCTATGATAAACAACGATACATGCTCATGGCGTGTCGCCCGGCGCCCGGCGCGGCGGAAGTAGAAAAAAAGGTTCTCGGACCGTAGTGCGGCTATGTCCACAGAGATAGCTGCACCTATCTCTGCGGAGATAATGGCAGCTATTGTCCATGGAAATAGTTGCAACTATCTCCACAGAGGTAGTGAAAATATATCCGTTAGAGTCATATCCTAAAGACATCGTGGCTGGAGGGTTTGCACCCTCCCAGCCCTGCGGGCACGCGCGCCCCGCGCCCCGCGTGGCACGGCCTATCCGCCGGCCACCCCCCCCCCTTCACGCTTCCCCACCACCCCTTCCGCTTCCCCCCCTCCCCCCCCCCCCATCAGCGCGCGGGGCACAAAAAAGCACGCGTCGCCATAGCTGAGGAACCGGTACCCCCCCCCCAGGGCGGCGGCGTAGGCGGCGGCGAGCGCATTGCGGCCGCCCACAAACGCCGCGACGAGCAGCAGCAGCGTCGAGCGGGGCTGGTGCAGGTTGGTCACCAGCCCGCCCACGACGGCGTAGCGGTAGCCGGGCACAATGAGCAGGCGGGTGGTGCCGACGATGGCGGGCGCCCGCCGGGCGGCCGCCCACGACGACAGCGCGCCGTACGCGGCGGCGACGGACACGCCGCCGGGGGGGGGGGGGCGCCGTCGCCAGCGGCGCCTGCAGCGGCGGGGTTGGTCGCGGCGGCGGACGCGGTCGCGGCTGCTCGTCGCGCGTCCGCCGCGTCAGCCAGCTCGTACGCTTCCCACTGGTCAAACGCCCACTCGTCGTCGGCAGGGCCGGCGCCCCCCCCCTCAATGGTGCCCCCCTCCCGCCCTCCCCCCTCCGCCAGCAGCCGCACGCCGAGCCAGTAGAGCGTCTCGAGCGTCCGCACCGCGGTGGTGCCGACCGCCACCAGTGGCCGCCCCGCCGCGGCCGCGGCCGCGACGGCCGCAACCGTCGCGGCGGGCACCCTAAACCGCTCCCCGTGCATCGCGTGGCCCGCCGCGGCGGCGGCGGTGAGCGGCGCAAACGTGCCGGCGCCGACGTGGAGCGTCAGCCGCGCGAAGGCCACGTCGGGCCGTGCCGCGGCGAGGCTGCTGAGCAGGCGGGGCGTAAAGTGGAGCGACGCGGTCGGCACGGCGACGCTCCCCGCCGTCGCCGCAAAGACGGTCTTGTAGTCGACCGCGTCGGCGGTGGTGGCGGCGCGGCGGATGTAGGGCGGCAGCGGCGTGACGCCGAGGACGGCGAGGACCGCCGAGAGGGAGGGGCGGTTGCCCAGCGCGTCGCCGGGGGGGGGGGGGGGGCGGCAGTCGCGGCGGTGGCGGCCGTGGCGCCCGCGGCGGCGGCGGCGGCGGCGGCGGCGGCCGACCCACCCGCCCGCGGCCGGGCCGCCGCGGCACCCGTCGCCGCCCACCGCGGCGGCGGCGGGTCGGCGAGCCACCGCAGCGACACGACGCTGTCGGCGGCGTCGTCCCCCCGGGCAACGACCCGCGCGAGCAGCCGCCCGCACGGGGAGGTGAGCTCGTCGCCCGCGCGGATGTGCCGGCCGCGGAGCATACACGACCACTCGGCCGGTGCACCCGCTGCCGCCGTCGTCGCCGCCGCCGTCGCCGCCGCTGCCGCCGCTGCCGCCGTCGCCGCCGCTGCCGCCGCTGCTGCCGTCGGCGGTGTCGGCACCCCACCGGCGGCGCCGCCAAACTCGCCCGTCGGCAGCGGCGCGGCGAGCGCGACCGCCGGGTCCCCCCCCTCGCCGGGGCGAGCAAAAACAGCTCCGCGGCGCCGCCCGACGCGCGCTTCACCACCCCCACC
Source organism: Pyropia haitanensis (assembly GCA_008729055.1). Taxonomy (NCBI): domain Eukaryota; phylum Rhodophyta; class Bangiophyceae; order Bangiales; family Bangiaceae; genus Pyropia; species Pyropia haitanensis. The sequence continues at coordinate 4,884,950 of SDUX01000007.1, forward strand.
CGCGCCGCGATCGCCGCCGAGTCATTGACGAGGAGCGTCGCGCGCGGCGGCAGCAGCGAAAGCAGGTCCCCAAACGTCGCGTGGCGGATGTCCACCCCGCCGTCGGGTGGGGGGGGGTGGCACCGCCGCCGCCGCCGCCGCCGCCGCCGCCGCCGCCGCCGCCACTGCCGTCGCGGTCGGCGTCACTCCTCGGCGAAAAGACGCCGACGAGGAGCTTGGACGTGTCCCGCTCCGGCACGGGGCGCACCGTGATCCGGCTGGCGGGCAGGTGGTAGTCATAGTCGGTGGTCGCCACCGCCTGCGCCGCCGTCACGCGCGTACGGGGTGCGGGGGGAGACGGGTTGCTGGGGGGGGAAGCCGCCGCGGGGGGGTCAAACAGCGCGCCCGTGGGGGCGGTGGCGGTGACAGTGGCAGCGCCTATTGAAGGGGTGGGTGGGGGGGACGGCGGTGGGGGAGGGGGCGCGGGGGGGGCATCGCCCTTTGCTGCCCAAGCCAGCGAGGGGGCGGGCGCGCCGCGGGGGAGGGGAGGGGGAGCGTGGGCCGCCGCCGCCGCTGCCGCCGCGGCCGCCGCCGGCCCCAGTGCCGATGGCGGCTCAGGGGGGGCGGCGGCGGCGGCAACGGCCGCAATGGCGCGAGACGACGACGGGGGGATCCCCCCCGCCCTACCGACGGCCGTCAGGCCGCAGCGGCCACCGCCACCGCCACCGACACCAACACCGCAGCCGCCGCTGCCACCGCCACCGCCACCGCCACCGCCACCGCCGGCGGCGCGGCGCCAGCCGAGGCGTACCGCCGCGGCGGCGGCGGTGCGCCCCGCAGCCACCGCGGCGATGGCGTGCATGGCGGGCGCCAACGGCGAGGGTACCAAGTGGCGGTGGGATGTGGGCCACCGGCGGGGAAGGGGGGGTGGGGAGAGTGGGGGAAGAGATGGACACGGGGAGAAGCAGGAAGGGGGGGGGTGGGGGAAGAGGGTGGGGGGGTAGACAGATGACCAGCGGTAGGCTCGGAGCGGGACGATTGAGGGGGCAGCGGCCGGGGTGAGATGACGGCGTGCCTGGTGGGCCAAGAACGTAGGACTGCGGGTTGTGAGCGGGCCTACTAGCGCGGTCGGGCCGTACGGGCTGGGCTCGGGTTGGGACCGCCGGCCGCCACCGTCACCTCAGTCGGCGGCGGCGGGCGGCGGGCGCGCGCCGCGGCGACTGCGCGCCTAAGTGCGCCGCCGGCGCGCAGGGCGGAGCTGGGCGTCACGCCCGGCAAGATTGCCGTCCTCGCGCGTCGCCCAGAGTGTTGTGGTCATTGTCTTCTTTGTGTCCGGACGTCTGCGCGGGGGTGGCTGCCGTCTTCCCCGCGTCTGGATCCGGTTCGGTTTGTGTGTTGGTGTCCTTTCTGACCCGCCCCGTGTCTCACACAGGCGGATCTCAGGTCACTGCCTTTGGCACACCGCCCCCTGCAAAGGGGTTGCCTGCGCTTCCGTCTGTACGGATGCATACCCGCTGGTTCTGGCGTGGCGATCCCGCTGGCCCCCCGGGTGCTCGCGCCGGGGCGCGTGTCGCGGGTCGTGGCCGCGGGGCGGGCGGGTCCGGCTCTGCGGTGCCCCCCTCAGGGGCGCCGCCGCCGGGGGGTTCCCCCCCGCCGTCTCCTGCTGCCCCGGGGCATGCGCTATTGCCGCCGTGTGATCATCGTCAGCCCGTGCCGCCGCCGCCGAGGAAGGGAGTGCCACTCGAAGGAACGGGCCTGGGAGTCCAACACACGCTGGCCCGCCTCTCGTCTGAGGTCAAGGTTTAAGGCCATATAGATCGCGTCCTATGGCGCGTCTGCCAAAAAATATACATCTGGGTGGATGGTTCTCCGTCGCGCATCAAACACTCCCTCCAATCTCGTGTTCGAGCATTGGCCAATCAGTGGCCGACAGAAGTGCCCCGGTACAGTGGACCATGTCGTGATCATGCCCTCGTTCCTGCTCGTGGCGGGATGATGCGCTCGTATGTTGAAAGGGGACGAAGACAAGAGAGGGCCAGTACGCTCAGTGGAAATCCACAGAACTTTGACGTTCCGCAGCCAAGATCTGATTGCCTCTCCGCTGTGTGCAACTGGAGCGACACAGTCTCGATGTATCTGTTCGCGCGCGCAACGTGATCGCCCCTGCTCTCGGAGGACCAGCCGACCGCGGCCGTCGTGGCCGCCACGCTCCACAGTCGTGGCCGCCACATCCCGCCGTGGTGACTGCCGCCCCTCCCGTCGACGCCGCCTGCCGCGCCGCCGAGGTCACCATCCGCCCTCCCCATTGTCGCCGCTCTCCTCCTTTTGGTAGCCGCCGCGGACGTGTTTACCGCCCCAACCCGCATAATCGTCCCCGCCTCTCCCGTCGCCGCCGCCGACCACGGCGCCGCCCCGGCGTCGTTGTCGCCGCTTTCCCTCCCGTCGCGCTCCTAACCGGGGGGGGGGGTGCCGCTGCGGGCCGCGGCGTGGGGGATGAGAGGGGCGAGAGGAACGAGGGGGGGGGGGGGGGTGGGGAGAGGGGAAGTGGGGGGGTTAGGGTGCGCGCGTCAGTGGGGAGGGGGCTGGCGAGTGCGGCGTGGCCGTCTCGGCCGGGGGGCGGTGATGGGGGGGGGTAGGGGTGGGGGGGGGGCTGAGGATGGCGCCGGCTGGGATACGGAGCCGGTGACGGCGGTTGATGAAGGAGTGCGCGTGGCGGCCGGGGAGGGCGTCGCCGCCGGCGTTGCGCTGCCAGTGCCGGCGCATGGGCCGCTACTGCCGCCGGCGCTGTCACTGGCGACGTCCCGGTTGTGGTCACGGTCACGATAAAGAGAGGTGGGCGACGGCGGTCGTGGTAACCGGGGCGGTGAGAGCAGGGGTGTCGACGGCCGGGGTGGTGGCGGCTGCGGTCGTGTGCGGTCCCCGCTTGCCGGGGGGGCCGCGTGGATCGCCGCGCGTGGCAAGGGCGACCGCAGCGACGGCGGCGATGGCGGCGGCGCGGACCATTTGGCTGCCGCTGCCGCCGCGGCTACGCCGGTGGCCCCGCCACCGCCGCCGACGCCACCGACGGTGACGCGGCCGTCGGCCGCAGCGACAGCGGCGACAGGTGCGCTGCTACCGCCGCGGCGGCGGTGGCGGCGGCCGCCGCCGCCGCCGCGGCCGCGGTCGCCACCTCGCCGCCGCGGCCGTGGCGGCCACCGCGCCGCCGCGACCGTGACCGCCACCGCACCGCCGCCCCTCCGTCGCCCTACCCACTATCGAGGGCGGCGGCGTCGGGGAGGTGGGCAAAGATGGATCATGGACGGCGCTCCCCCCCCCCCCCCCCGCCCTCCCATGGTCGATGGTCGCGCCGCCGCCGCCGCGGCCCGCCCCCCGCAGCCCGTCGCCGCGCGTATCGTGGGCGGCGCCGGCGCCGGCGCTGCCGCGCGGTGTCGTCAGCGTCATGTTGGGCAGCGGCAGTCGCTGCGGTGGCCGCGGGACGGGGGACCGGTCGGTGAGGGTTCTCCAGTCGTGCGCCACATATGCTCTGAACCCTGGTGTCCGCCCTTACCTGGGCGTGCGCGTCTATGGGATCCGGTGCAGGCCGCAGTGTCATGACGCGTCACAGCGTCGCCCCGTCCCCCCGAACTAGCTCCCCGCGGCGTGTGCCCAGCTAGCTGCGCACACACCGCGGTGACTGGCTCCGCCCACGTCTCAACGTGTCTCCTGCCGCCCTCGCTGTGGCGGACGAGCCGACCAGGCCGCTCGCGATGGTCATGGAAACCATCCATACGGCTACGGAGGGTTACAAGGCAGGTCATGACTGACGTGGGTGTCGTGAAACAGGGTGGGGTGGCCCACGTGAGCGCGCTGGGCGACCCCTCCTGTGTCTCTGTCGCGCGGTGGTTGTGGCAGGTGCAGACGCCGACACAAGCAAGGGAAGGGGGGAGGCGCGGGGGGTGGCACATCCACGTCAAAATACACAGGGACGCCTACGCCGGCAGCAGCGCCTCGCTTCAATAAAGTAGGTGCAACAATCAAGCAAGAACCCCTCTCCGCCTCGCTCGCCTCCCCGTCGCCCCGCCTCGCCCCCCCTTCCGTCTCCCCCCCTCGCCTTCCCCTCTGTCCTCCCAATTGCCCCCTCACCGCCCGCCCCCCGCATCCCCACCTCGACTCGGAACACAACAGGGACAAGCGCGCCGTACATCTCCCCCCCACTAACCCCCCCGCCCCTCTACACGTGCCCCGTCATCACATCTTGGAGCACCTCATCCGCCTTGGCCGCCGCGCGCCGGTCCGCCTCGGCGGCCGCCGCGGCGCCCTGCCGCCACCGCCGCCACGCGCGGATAGGCGCCCACACCAGCCACGCGACCGCCGTGACCAGCACCGCCACCAGCGCAAGTGGCAGCAGCACCACGATGAGCACCGTCGCGACGCAGCAGCCGCCGCCATTGACGCCGAGGATGCAAACGAGCCACGGCGGCAAGTCCACCGCCGCCGCCTGCGCCGCCTCCCACTCACTGTACGAGGGCGTCGGCCGCCGCAACGGGGTGCCGCCGTCGGCCGCGGTCGTGCCGTCGCCCTCTGGGTTGGCCGCCGCCGCGGCGGCGGCGGTGGCACGGGGTGACTTGCAGCCGACCACGTCCGCCTTCATCACGTCCCGCATGTAGCGGTCGTATAGGGCGCGCTTGACAGGCGAGGAGAGGGTTGTGTACGCCATGGAAACATCCCGCATCGCCTCACCGCCCATGGCCTGCCGGCACTTGTCCGGGTGCAGCACCCGCGCGAGCGCGTAGTAGCGCCGCTTAATGTCCCCCGACGACGCGTTGATCGCCACGCCCAGCACCGCGTAGTAGTTTTGGGCGCTGAGCACGCGCGGGATCTCCTCTGCCGCGGCCAGCGCGCCGGCACGGCTGGCGCCACCGCCGCCACTGCCGCCGCCGTCCCCGCACGTGACCGCCTTGGGCGGCCGCCGCACGCTGGCGGAGCCGTCGGTGGGCGGTGCGGCCGAGGACCCGCTCTCCCCGTCCCGTGACCGCGCGGCCGCGGCGGTGGCGCCGCTGCTTTCCGCGAGCGCCGCGCCTGGGTGTGGCAGCGGCTCTGCGGCGGCGGCGGCCGTGCCGCCACCCGCCGCTGGCGCGGTTACGGCGGCCAGGTGCGCGCGCGCGTCGACCGCGTCGAGAGCGCGGCGACGGGCGGATCGGAGGTTGGGGTCCCGCGGGCCACACGCGGCGAGGGCGGCGTCAAAAGTGGCTACCGCCTCGGCGGGGCGGCCTGCCTCCAGCTGCGCCACGCCGACGCGCCACCACCCTTTGGGCCAGGTGGGGTCGACAGTGACCGCGGCGCGGCCGTCTGCCTCTGCGGCGACAAAGTTGAGCAGTTTGAGATGCGCAGCAGAGCTGTGACGGACGGGAAAACAGACAGAGGGAACACAAGAAGAAGGAACGGGGGGAAACTCGCAAGATACGCAAACACACAGGGGTGTGAGAAGACACACACAAGACTCGCTGCACGTAGCAGCACTGGTCGTGCAACACAGAGCGCACGCACTGCTGCAGATGGACCCATGCACGCCCGCCCGCTCGACGGGTCCGCCCCCACACAAGCCGTGCCCTACCAACACACGCCGCTCACTGTCGCACCCCCGCTCTGCCGACCAGGCGCTCCCACTCGTCACTTACCGGTTGCTCAATAGGTTGACATTTCTTGGCTCTGCGTTCAGCCCGGTGGTGTAGGCCGCCACGGCCTTGGCATACTCGCCCGCCGCAAAGTGGGTGTTGCCCCTGCCCTTGTACACCGCCGCCACCGCCGCGGGGGAGCTGGCCGTCGTCGTCATCGCGCCCGTCGCGCCCTCTGCGCCGCCGTCCGATGACCCACCCACTGGACTGGCGGAGGCCGCTCCAGCCGCCCCTGCCGACCCCGCCGCCACCGCCGCTGTGGCTTCTGATGGGGTTGGCTCTGTGGCGACCGACGGAGCCGCCGTGCCAGGCGTCACCGCACCCCCATCCGCGCTGGCCCGCACGGCCGCACCGTCGGGAGCGGCAGCCGACACAGCACCCCCCTTACCCTCTCCTCCCACTCCTCCCCCCCCTCACCACCCCCCTCACCGCCACCGCCAGCGGTCGGCGGCAGCGGAATGACCCCGCCGGGCAGCGCCGGCGCCGGCGGCACGCTCACAGGTGGCGCAGCGGCGGCAATGGCCGACGTCGCCGCTGCGGCTTGCTGCTGCACGCCCGTCGGGGACGCACCGTCCATCCCTTCCGCGGCGGCCGCCTTGGCCGGTCCCCCGGCCGGCGGCAGCGACAGCGGCGGCGGCGTCTGGGACTTGACGTCAGCCACGCTTTCCCTCGCGCCCGCAGCACGTTCGTCACCGCCGCCGTTGCCGCCTCGGCCGCTACCGCCACCACCGCCGCCGTCTTCGTCGCCGTCCATCGTTGCCGTGGGGCGACACGTCACTGGGAAGCGCGACGCTGGTCGCCGCTGGCAACCTCGCCGTCGGGCGTACCGCGTGCCGCCTGCCGACGCGGGGCGCCAGGATGCGCGCGTCGAGGGAAGCGCGCGGCAGGAATGGGGCGGGCGTGGGGCGCCCGCGTCTCGGCGGCTGCGCCGCGGGTGGCAGCCCGTGAGGAACCCCCACGCCGACGCGCGCGGCTCCCACGACGAGCCGTGCCCGCGCGGCGGACACGGCGGGCCGTGCTGGCCGCCGCCGTGGGCAGGGCAGGGGGGTGCCGGTGGGGCCTACCCGCCAGCCAGCCCCACCCCTAACGCCTGCCGCCTAGTCCCCACCGCCGCCGCCGCCGCCGCTGCTCAAGAGCCCTGGTGGAGCGTGCCGTGGGCGTGCGGCAGCAGCACGCGTCCCGCAACGGGCAGGCCAACTGGCAGGCTGCCGCGAGGGCACAGCGGCGTGGCTCCCCCCACCGGGAAGAGCCGCCCAGGACGGCGGCGCGCCGCCCCCGAAGAACAGCGTCACGCGCCAAGTGGCGCCGCTGCCATCGTGGCGCCCGTGCCCACCTCGTTGACAACAAGGGGAGGAGGGGAAGATGGGGGGGGGGGAGGGGGGGGGCCACGGGGTCGGGGAGGCGGGGGGCGAGGGAGAGGCGGGCGTGAAAGCTCGCGTGGCCACCCGTCTCGGGAGCGGCGGCGTCTACCGCGGCGGCGGGTCTTGAAATTCAAAGGCGGGGGCCCCGGAGCAGGGTGCGTGCCTACTGCAGCGGGGAAGATACTAGGAGATGAGAGCGGCGGGACTGGTTGGGGAAGCGGGCGGCAGGAAGGGTGGGGGGGGGGGGGAGGAGGGAGGGGGGAAGGGGAAAAATAATGCAGCCGCCGGCCGCCGGCACCCTCCCGCCCCGCCCCACTTTGTCACCTCGTTGCGGGCGGGACCACGGGCGGCGCTGATGGTATGCATCCTTGCACGCAGGCGCGTCCTGACAAAGTGCCGCCGCCATCACGACGAAACCGTCAGCCTTGAGGAGGCGGCCGGGGTGGGGGGGTGGATGAGCATGACCGGTTTGCACGACTGACGAGGTGCCCGCGGATCCCTCGTGGGGGGGGGGCGGTGTCTCGTTGGCCGCGGCCCATCGAATTCGAGAGTCCTGTGACTTCCCCAAACAAAACACGTGTCACGAAGTTCTTTTCTCTGTAAGCTCGAAAGACTCCACAAACCAATTTCTACGACCCAGGCACGAGCACTTGCATCGCGCCTGCCACTCGCGCAGCGGGCGCCGGCCGTTGGGGTCCCGTCCGCGGCGCCCAGTCGGAGACGCTCCCGTCTGCTGGCTCGGCGGGCACTCTGCCGTCGCGGTCACCGCCGCCGCCGTCATCGGGGGTGGTGCCGCCGCCGGCATGGGGCGTCGGCGCGGGGCGACCGGTCCGATGCAGCGCGGCGGCCACCATGGACAGCGCACCCAGGCGGGGGGTGCCGGCCGCGGATGTTGCGTGGTGCGTCCTGGCGTGTCCCAACGACCGTCGGTGCGTACAGGTGAGGGGGCTGGACGCGGGCGTGTGTGCGACACGACGCAGCTGACTGGGCCAAGCGACGACCGCAGCGTCCGTGCAGGCGACGAGCCGCGCGGACGGGGCGCTTCCCTGGTCTACACCGTGACCGCGTTGACCTGCATCCGCGTTGTAGCCGCGGCAGACCGACTCCTTTTATCCCATACAGAGGGGGAAGGGGAGGGGGAGGGGGGAGGGGGATGCACCCAACGTGTAGGCGCCCCCGTGCATTGGCGCCGCGTGACGAGCGCGACTCCACCGCGCTTGCCGCAGACGCCGCTGCCCGTTCTCCTACGTCACCGTCTGTCTGACGGGGGAGACACATCTGAGCAGCAGCCAGCGGCGTCATTGCCCACGCCCAGCGGGACGTGGTCCTGTCTACAACACCGTCGGGCGAGACTGGCAGGGGATTGCAGGTGGGCACGTGGCCGGCGCGCAATGCCTCTCAAGAGGAAAGAAAGACACGACCGGTCCCACTCGAAAACCGGTCCTAGATCACGACCCCTCGTGCGCCGGCCTGCCCGCTCTCGCTCGTTATGGTTGAATGGAGCGTGCACTACTCTTTGCACAGTGTCGACGTGCCCTTGCTGCTCCTGCAGGCGGCGCGTCGGGGGGCCTCGCAGACCCGGCGGGCAACCCCATCTCGCCGGCGGGCGCGCCGCGGTCGTGCGCGCGCGCTGCGCCGCCGCGCACGCGCAACGGCCGCCGCGGCAGCGGCCGCCGCGGTGCGGAGCGGCGGCCGCCGACGCGCGGCCGATGCGCGCGGTCGGGCGGGGGACACGGCGTGCGTGCGGCCGCGCGGCGCCGCCAAGAGCGGGGTACGCCGACGCCCCGCACGGGCCGCCAGTCGCGGCGGGTGGCCGGCCGTGGCCGTGCCCGACGGAGCCGCGCCGGCGGGGGGGGGGGGGGGGAAGCGGCCAAACGGTCAGCCCATGACCCCGCCACAGACGGTTGAGAAACACCCCTGCCGCGCCTTGCCACGGCGGCGGCGCTCCCCCAGCGCGGCGCGGGTGGTGTCGGTGGCGGGCGGCACCGCCGTGGAGCGACGGCAGTGTCCCGCCGCCGGTGGGTGCACCGCCCCGCGGCGGCCCGCAGCGGCCGAGCGACACGGTCAGCGGGGCCCCCCCGGCGTGGCGCGCGCCCGCGCTGGCGGCGGCCGTCGCGCCCGTCTGCTGGCCGACGCCCGCCCTGCACCGACGCGCCGCCACCCGTGCCGCCAGCCGCGGGCCGCCCCGACGCGCCGCGCCACACCCGCAGCCGCCGCCGCCACCCCGCCGCCGGCCGCGCACCAAAAAAAAAAAAAAAAAAAAAACGACCCGCCGCCCGTGCCGCCTGTCGGCTCCGCGGCGCGCGCCGCCGCCGCCCCGCGGCGCCCGTCGCGGCGCGCTGCCTTACCGCTCTGTTTCCCCCCCCCTCCCCCCCCCCCCCCCGCCCCCCCCCCCGCGGACTTTGCAGCCGCCGCCCCGTCTCTGTGGAGCCCCCAACTGGGAACCCACAGACGACGGCAACCGCTCTCTGCCCTGTCCACGCTTGCCGCCGCGTGCGGCCGTCTGTCTCGGCCCGCGACGGGGTTGCGTCATCAGAGGCGGCGGCCGCCTTGGTTCTCTGACCGTACAGACACGGGCAGACGCCACCTCCCCCCGCAGACACGGCCGCCGTGCTAGCGTCAGCCGCGCCGCGCGCGCCACCCGCGCCCGCCGCCACGTGCGCGGCTCGCCCCCGACCCGACGCGGCGCCGCCGCCGCCACCACCGCCGCCGCCGCCGCCGCCCGACCGCCCCGCCCCCGCCCCGCGCCTCCGCGGCAGCGCGCGGTCGCCGCGCGCGGCCGCGCGGCCCCGCCGTGGCGCCCGCCGCACCGCGGCGGAGCCCGCACCCCCCCCCCCCCCGCCGCGACACCCCACCCCCCCCCCCCCCCGCGCCGCCACCGGCGCGGGCGGCCCGCCCGCCCGCACCGGCGGCGGCCGCCCGCCGCGGCGGCGCCGCCCGCGACGCGACCCGTCCACGCCGTCTGCCGCCGCCGCGGGCGGCGGCCGCGGCGCAGCGCAGGTTGCCGACGGGGTGGGCGGCCGGCGGCGGTTGCGGCCGCGGCGCGCCGCGGCGTCGGCGGCGGCGTCGGCCGCCGCGTCGGCGGCGGCAGCGTCGGCGACGGCGGCGGGGCGGCGGCTGCTACGGGGGGGTGCCGACGGGCGGCGCGGCGTGGCGGGATGACCCGCTGGGGGGGGGGGGGGGGGGGGGGGGCGCGTTGCCTCGCCGCGCCTACCGGGGGGGGGCGCCGTGGCACGGCGCACGGCGGGGGGGGGGGGGCGGGGGGGGGGACGCGCCGCGGAGGGCACGCCGTGGGCGCGCGCCGGCAGCGGCGGCGGCGGCAGCGGCGGCGGCGGCGGCGGCGGCGGCGGCGGCGGCGGCGGCGGCGGCGGCGCCCCCCCCCCCGTGGAAAGGAGCGGCGGCGGCGGGTGGGCGGCGGCGGGCGCCGCCGCGGTGACCCGCGCGGCGGCCGTCGGGCGCGCCCGTGTCCCCCGCCGCCGCCGCCGCCCGTCGGCTGCGCGCCGCCGCGGCCCGGTTGTGGCGGTCCGCGCCGTCGCCGGCACGCGGGGTCGGGGTGTGGGCGGCGCCGCCGCCGTCGGTCGCCGTCGGTCGCCTTGGCACGCCGCGCACGGCGGGCGCACCGGGCGGGGCGGTGTGCACGGCCGGCCGCACCGACGCGGCACGCCGCGTGGCGTGGGCGCCCGCTTGCCTCGGAGGATGTGCGTCCGGATGGCCCGGGCGGTGGCGGCGGCGGCGGCGGTGGTGGTGGTGGTGGCGGCGACGGCGGCGGCGGCGGCTGCCGCCGCGGCTGCCGTTCCTGGTCACGCCGCCCTGTCCACCGCCCACCGCGGTGCGGGCGGCCGGCCGCCGCCGCCGCGGTCCGAGCAGCCGCCGCCGCCGGTGGGCCGGCAGGGTGCGGGCCCCCCCCCTCCCCCCCCCCCCCCCCTTCCCCCCCGACGACCCGCGGCCGCGCATCGCGCGCGTCCTCGCGCCGCCGCTGGCCGCCTCTGCCGCCGGCGTCACGTACGCCGTGTCGGTCCGTGGCGGGCCGCCCGTGGCGGACGCGCTCGGCGTGGCGAGCGTCGAGCACGGCGTGCGGATGGGCGGCGGCAGCCGCACGGACGTTGGCTCCACGTCCAAGCAGTTTACCGCGTTCCTCGTCTACTGGCTCGACTGGGCGGGGCGGCTGTCGCTCGACGCGGACGTCCGCGAGTACCTCCCCGAGCTGCCCGCCTACGCCGCGGGGACGGTCACGCTGCGGCACATGGTGCACCACGTGAGCGGCCTGCCCGAGGCGTACACCGCGTTTTTTCTCGCCCGGGGGGGGCTCGACGATAGCGTCCCGCGGGCGGTGCTGCTCGCCGCCATCTGGCGGCAGACGGCGCTCCGCTTCCCGCCGGGCACCGCGTGGGAGTATAGCAACACCAACTTTGTGCTGGCGGGGCTCGTCATCGAGCGGGTGACGGGCGCGCCGCTGCGGCGGGTGCTGCACGACATCATCTTTGGGCCGCTGCGCATGACCGCCACCGACCTGTACGACGCGCCCGCGCGCGTCTACCCACACCTGGCCTCCTCGTACGCCATCAACGTGACGGCGGCGGCGGTGCCGGGGCAGCGGCTGGGCGGGGGCGTCACGCGGGTGTTTCACCGGCTCGAGCCGGTCGGCTCGTCGGGCATCATCACCACCCCGGCGGACCTGCTGCGGTGGGCGGCCAACTTTGGCAACAACACCCTCGGCGGGGGGCAGCCGCGCAGGGTCGGGAGACGACGACGAGCGCGTAGCCTACGGTTGACGCGGGCACGCTGCAGCGCCCACCCCTTTGTGTTGCTTCCCATTGCTTGTTTTTTTTTGCTGGTTTTGCGTCTGGTCTCTGCGGTGGTCTCCGCTGAGGGGCTGTTTGTACCTGCTTTGCACCTGTTTGTACCTGCTTTGCGTCTGTGTGTGTGTGTGTGCGGGGCCGTAGTCTGAAGTTGAGCGAAGGTTTTTTTTTTCCCCGTTGGGCAGGGTTTTCTTTTCCGACACTTCTCGCTTGTCCATGTTCGTCGTCCCACAGCCGTGCGTGCACAGACGTGAAGAGACGACCACGTCCTGCGTTTGTGTTTCCTGTGTCTTCGCTGGCTTTCGATTGTGTGCGTGCCCAGCATGTCGCTGCTGCTGAGCGCGGGGACTTGGCAGTAACGCGTCCGCCTGTGGTCCGTACGCCGCACGCCTTGTCCTTCTTGTCTTATGTTAGAAAAACTCTGTATTGGTCCTGCCCCTCGTCTGCTTCCCCTTTTCTTCGCGCGGCCTCGTAGATAATGAACAGAACAACGCGTCCAATCCTGTTTTTGTCTCTCTTGTGACACTTGTGTGAGCAGATGTCAAAGCATGGCGGCTTTGCTGAGCGTTGCGACTTGCCAAAAACGGGACCGCGTAGGGCCCATTAGCCGCACACCTCGTCCTTCTGTTTTTTTGAAAGTTCTCTCTGTGTTGTGCCCCTCATCTGTTTCGTTCTTCATCTACATGGCCGCGTACAGACTGAAAAGAAGAACAACCCCATTGCCTCTTGTGTCTCTTTTGGAACCCACGTATCCGGAGATGTGAAGCATAGCGGTGCTGCTGAGCGCTGGGACTTGACAAGAATCTGCTCTCTGACTCGCGCTCTGGCCCGTCCGCCCCTGCCACGTTGGTCCCTGCGGTCCCTATTGGAATGGGCGTTTCTGTTCTTGCGAGTCTTTGGTTTGCCCTGCGCTGGTGGCGTGCGAGGGGAGCCAGGCAATGAACACAAAGAAGAGGGGCGCCTTTATTCGTTTTCGAAGATGCTCTCCAAATAAGCATGCTGCAGCTGCTGAGCGCTCGGACACCACAAAAAAAACGCGGGCGCTTCCCCCGAGGCACGACAGAGCAACAGCAACGGCGAGAGATAGGTTCAAGAAAAAAAAATACCCCAAGGGATGAAAAAAAAAACTTTTGATGTCCGCTACAGATACCGCTCGAGGAGAGCGGCGCTGTCCACCCAGACGTGCTCAGAAAGGTCTTTCCGCAGCTCCTCGTGAATCGCGGCGTTTGCCATCTTTGCCTACGCCAGCAGGGCGCGGCGAAATGGCGCCTTTGCGGAGGCAACGCGCCGCACCTCCGGAACGTGCCGGGCAAGCGCGCCCAACCCTTCCATGTGAAGCGCGCTCATCCCGCGAGAGTCCGCACCGCCCAGCGCAAGCTCTACAGGATCGTCACTGGGTGCAGCGGCAACTCCAACTTGACCAGCCACGCCGCCGGCGCCCTTCCCACCAGATCCACCCCTGCACGCGCGCTCCCCACCGCGTCCGCCCTCGCCATGTCCACCCCCACCAGATCCACCCCCAGTACCTCCACTCCCAACAGCTCCACCCCCACCCCCACCAGCTCCACCGCCGCCAGCTCCACCACCCGCACCCTCGACCCAACTCCCACCGTTCCTCGCGCCCGTCGCGCCAGCAGCCGCCGCTATCTCCGCCGCGCGCTGCCGCCCAGCAGAACCGTCGCGCCGCAGCTCCACCACCATGGTGTGGAGGGTGGCTACCGCCTGTGCCGCGGTGGCGAGCTGCTCCACCGTCCCGTACCGCGCAAGGTGGAGCGCCACGAGGAAGCGCGCCTTCAATACAGAAAAAAGCCGCTCCACGTCCTTCCGCACCGCCTCCTGAAGGCGGTTGAAGGTCCGCTGCTTGGTCGTTATGGGCGACTCGTACGGGGAGACCAGGAAGGCGTAGCGCGGATAAGTCCCGTCGGCCACAGGACGTTGCGCCGGCGACCGTTAAGCGTATAGCAGTGGGTGCGGAGGGGCCAGACGCCAGCAGACACATCAACCAAAAGCGGGGACTCCTACAAGACTTTTAGGTCGTTAAAGCTGCCAGGCGCGCCGACAAACCAGTGCCAAATCCAAAGGTCCTCATCACACACAGCCTTCAGCACAATGGAGCGCTTCCCCTTACGATTCTGGTACACCTCCGCGTGCACGCGCGGGCAGCCCGTCCACTCCCAGTGCGTGCAGTCCAGCGCCCCAATGCACCCAGGCAGCCCACGCTACGCATTGCGCTTCAGCATTGCCGCCAACTCAGCATCCGTCGGCTTCCGCAGATAGGCAGCGCCAAAGCGCACCACAATATAAAGGCCATAAGCTTCTTGACTGCCAGTCCAATGGTGGGCTGGCTCAACCGCACGTACTCGTCGGCTCGGTCATACAACTCCCCCTACGCCACCACTCGGAGGGCAGCAACCACCTTTTGCAAGGGGAGCGCCTGCGGGCGTCCAGTGGCATTTATGGCCTGCCTCCACCAGGGCTAGTCCTTTGGAGCATTGTACAGGCGCATGAACACGGCGCGTGGGACACGAAACCGCCACTCGAAATCCCTCTTGTGGTAATCAGGCGGCGCTCCGTCCAGCCCTAAATAGTCCCGTAGTATGGCGTTCAGGCCCGCCGCGAAATCCCTCTGCCTGTTGGGCTTCCTTCCGGAGATAGACCCGCGGTAACGGCGTCGCCGCCGCACGCCACCCACCGATGCCACAGCACGCCGGCGCAGAGCCACACGCCGGGCCTCCAGGACGGCGGCGACCTCCACGTCGTCATCCGAATCCACCCCCACAGTTGCACCGGTTCCCGGCTCCATTAGGTGTGCATACGGTCGGAGAGCTGCGTCAGAGGAGCGCCGAGTGGCCGCGCACGATGAGCGCGACGATGGTGGTGGCGAAGACAGTAGTGGGCGCCACGACAGTGGGGCCGACGACGGTGACGGCCGCGCATGCATGCGCGGCGGCAGACCCCAGCCGATTCGCCCCCACTGGATCGTACCCGCGGCGTCCGGATGCGGCAGCGCCGCCGTTCCCCCCCTCCACACACGCGCGCACCCAGTGCCGCGCGTTCTGAGAGGGGGCTAGCGAATGCCATCATAGACCCCCCCCCCACAACGACCCCAAAAAGGGCGCCAGGCCACCAGCGCGCATGGCCGCGCGTCGCCCCGACCCCTCCTTCCCCCGCACCACGTCCCCAAGAAGGGCGCCAGGCCACCAGCGCGCACGGCCGCGCCTCGCTCCAACCCCTCCCTCCCCGCCACACGGCCCCAAAACAGGCGCCAGGCCATCTGAATGCGTAGCCACGCCTCGCCCCGACCTTTCCAAACAGGGTGCCATACCACAAACGCACGCGGCCGGACCTCGCCCGGACCTCCCCTCGGGACTTCTCACAGCCTGAAACGGGCAGCCAGACCAGGAGCGCGAGTGCCCGGCCGCACCTCGCCCCGACCCACGCCAGCGCGTCACGGACAGCATCCCGTGGGCCCTCACCCCTCCACAATGGCGAGGGGGACTGTCCGGCAAGGCCCACAGCCCCGCCTGCCCACCTCCATATCGGCATGCCTGACGTTGTGGCCGGCTCGCGGCCCACCTAATGGCGCGCCACGCATCCTGTGACAGACGACATGCGGATCCGCGCGTGTTCCTGGCGCGAGGCGGTATGGGCTCGCTCCACGAATAAATTTCTATGCCCCGTCGGGGGGCGCTGCGGCCCCAGCGTGTCAGTGAGCCACCTGTGCCACTCATTCTGCCACGGGCGGCACGCCGTACCACCTGCGATCCACGTCGCCGGGGCCCATGTCTGAAACGTGGGCCGACGCAAGAGGTGCTCGATCATGTGAGATCATGTGCGATCAACTGTTTTGATTGACATGTAATGTGAAGCACGTGGCACGAAAGTTAAAGGCTCGGATAGGGGCCGCCGCCCCCGTGCTGTGCCCGCGGCCCTATTTCCGCCAGAAATAGGGCCCATGTGCCGTCGGCCTCTACCGAGAACCACACCGCCATCGCATAGCCAGTGTTTGTTCATCTAACTACATTCGATGTTTCCGACAACGCGTGTTCTCAAATAGCGCGATCACGTCCGATATGCGTCGAACGACGTTGCTGCGCAACGGCGGGGAACCCTATCGGGCCATATTTGCAACGTGTCTGCAACGTGTACAAATTCGGCGATAGGGTCACGCTGCTGATTATGCCCCTATGGCACGTTGCTAAAAAATGAGACAACAGCAAAATATTTTTCTCCGGCGGCCCAGCGGAAATCTCCAGTGGTCCACTGCGGACACGTGCGCGGCCTTCAGCGAGGCAACGAGCCTTGGCAACGATTGCTGTGTGCCTGCACGCGTCGCTGCGCGCGCCCATGTTGGCCACCCAGCTGCTGCCGAGAGCGGAACGATGCTTATTTTCTCCAGTCACGGACACTTGAGTGGTGGTTGGAAAGGTGGCGGCGGTTGGCTCCAAGCGCTGGCGCCCACCAACCCCTCAGTTGGAGGCTGGAGCGGTTTCGACGTCGGCGATGGCGGCGTCAGCTGCGTGGTGCAGTTTGCGGGCCCGGACATGCCGTTGGCTTTCCGCGTGCGACGGGTGGTAGGGGCGCTGGCCTCCGCCGACCCGCCCGCCGCGGCGACAATAGTCTCGCTAGTGGAGGGGGCAACAGTTTATGACGTGGCGGCGGCGGCGGCCGCCACCGCCGGCGACCACCCCGTGGCCAACAACGCCGACGCTGCGGCAGTGCTGGGCGCTGCATGTTGCTGTCTGCGCCGCCCGGGCCGACCGGGCAGTATCGGCCCTACGGGAAGAATTTCACTGGATAGTAGGGCGACCATCACTGGATATCTGTCGTTAGATCACTTGATAACCAGCCACCAGAGCTGCAGAGCCAGCGGTTTTCGTGCCTGCTTCTGCGACTACGGAGCGATCTGGTTAGTCCTCACAGGCCGCGCAAAGCCATCATTCTCACGTCAGGAATCGGGTTTTGGTTTCCAAATCGATTTATTTCAGAATCCGTCGACCACCTCTCGCCCTGCTCTACCCACCTCCCACCGGAAACAAGGCCAAGTCAACCAACCCCCCCCACCCCCCATCGCCCGCCCCCCCCCCCCCGTCGCTCACCCTCCCCTCCCCCCCGCCGCTCCCTCCCCCCCCTCCTCCTACGGCTTCCGTACGAGACAGCTTGTAACGCAAGAAAAAGCCAGGTTGCTCGTGTCGGCGCCCGTGGCCGACCCCCGCACGTCATCGTTGATCCGCTCAAGGCGCTTGGCGCGGTCGTCCTCGGCCTTGATCTTGGCCAAGGCGCGGCACTTGTCCGTTCTCTTGGCCTTGGCCCGCAGGTTGTGGGAGGTCTTGGCGAGCAGGCTCCGCGCCGCCCAGTGCTTGTCAGCGCGCCGCAGGGCAGGCGTGGTCCGCTCCAGGTGCAAAATGGCCCTCGCCTGCGCAGTGGCGTCCTGCTGGTCAAATGTCAGCCTCATATCGAAGCTGGATGAAACGACAGACGCCACAATATTGGGGAGCATCCTCACGTCGGCCTCCGTCAGCCCAAGCAAGACACAGCCGTACGGCTTGGCCCCCGCCAGCTTAGTTCCGGGCATGGGGACAAAGCGCGGGTCCGCAATCTCCGCCGCCGCTGTTGCCGCCGTAGCGGGGCCGTTGCCACCGACAGCAGGGGGGGGGGGGGGGGCGGAGCGACAGCGAGGGCGGGGGTGGCGGCTCGCCGAGGGGGGGGGGCGCGGTCGAGAGGAGCGCGAGCTTGTTGAGCTGCGGCAAGAGGGGGGGGGGGCGCGGCGGGCCCGGCGCGGCCCACTGGTGTGCCCGTGAGCGCCTCCTGGCCGACGCTCGCAGTCGGTAGGCGGCGGGGTGGAAGACGATAGCGGTGGCCCCCAATCAGTTGGGGTGCGGTTGGTCGCCCAGACCTTGACATGGCGGTTGCTGTGCCAGCACAAACGGAGGGGCCGATCACACGAGCAGAGCGAAGACAAAGCCACAACATAACAGCGTTAGCACGTCGTGGGGAGAGGGATTGGCACAAGGGAGCGAGGGCTGGGGATGAAGAGGCCGGGGGCGGGGCGTCGAGGCCGGATCATAGGTCAAGCACGTAACCACTCTAAGAGAAGGAAGCACAGCGGCAGCCGACGTTCGCTGATACAACGGACGCTAATCCAGATCGGGGGAGCGCGACGAGCGGGGGTCGACGGACGATGGTAGCGTGAGGAGGTCACCGTGCGGCGGCATGAATTCGCAACGTTGCGGTGGGCCGGCGGGGCGGAGCGACGAGAAGGGCGCACGCGCGCGCGCGATTTCTTCCACAAATCGCAGGCATTCCAGAGCCCTTCTCGTTGGCGATCGAATTTACTGAGCCGGTTGCGCTGCTGTGGCCAAGTCGCCGGTGTAGCAGAAATTGCCTTCGAAATCACGGAAAAGTGGAAATCGGATGCCAGGATTCGAACCCGCGACATGGCACATATGTTAACCAGGCGCTGCGGACCACTACGCCACGTGCTGGATCTTTGACACCGAAGCCAGATCAAGGGTTTTATCCCCAAATCATTCCGATTTCCACCGCTAAGTCCGTCATACGTAGCGATCACATTATCGCTACAGCCGGCGCTGCCTGCACGCCTGGCTTCTTGCCTGCTCTGTGATTTGACTGGATATCCAGTGATAGTCATTGGCTATCTGGTATATTCCCCGTAGGGCGGCGGCGGTGGTGACGGCGGCCTCGGTGGTCAACGACGGCAAGGGTGACGGCAACCGCACCGACGGGAGGTTAGGGTGCTTGGCAGGGGGTGGACGTCGCCACCACGGCGCTGCTTGGTCGGGCCGCTCGACCTGCGGATTCCTGGGGGGGGGACAGCTTCGGCGACAGCGGCGGCGGAGGCTGCAATGGCAGCTGTTGCAGCGTCGGCGACGGCGCGGCCGCACCGCCGGTACCACGTCAAGGCGCTGGTCGCGGCGCTGGCGGCGGTTGTCAGGGCCGACTCTCCAGTAACCTGTATCGACGCAAGAGCGTAGTGCTCGCGCGCGGCTGTGCGGGTGCCGGAAGTGCTCACTCACTTGCCGGCAGCAGTGGCGACCCTGCCCAGGCCAGGGCTGACGCTGGCCGTCGAGCAGGTGCCTGCGCACCGCGGCGTACATCTGCGGTGGGTATGGATACGGCGGCGGCGGCGGCGGCGGCGGAGGCCGCGGGTGCGACGGCGGAGGCGGCGGCTGTGGCGGGAGAGGCGAGGTGGATGCGGGGGGGGACGTTCTCCCCCTACCTGCGGTGCACCGCGTTGTCACCGTTGACAAGGTGGTGCCCACCCCCGACACCGCCCGCATCGGCGAAATCGTTCTCTTTGCCGTCCGCAACAGCGGCCCTCTGCTGTTGGCCGGACGCCAACAAGTCCATGCTGCTGTCGGTGACGTTGGCGTGGGTGACTCTGCTGCCTGTGGTGGCTTCCATCTCATTCTCCCAGGCGACCTCTTCTGCGGGGGCGCTTTGCGTTCTAAGCCTTGCGGGCGGGTTGAGCGCGGCGCACAGAGTCGGTCGGTGGTCGTACCGGCGTTCGCCCGGGTGGAAGGCATGGGCGAGGGGGGGGGGTGGGGGGGGGGAGCTGACTCCGCTGCCAATCGCTCAGGCCGCGGCGGTGGCCGCGGCCGCGAACAGCGGCGCGGGTGGCGCGGCGCTACCTCAGCCCTGGCATCGGCGGTATTGCCCTCACCGCCGGCATCCACGGACGATGACCACCACGCGGTGACGGTTGCGGCGGCGGCGCAGGCGCGGCTGGTGCTGTTCTGTGATGAGTTTTTTTTGGGCAGCCGGCGGCTGATTTTTCAGCCTGATTTTTCAATCGGCGGCTGAATGGCGGGATGTGGGTCCCGCCAACTTCAGCTCGAGTGAGCTGGTCCCATTCTGACGGATTGTGTACGCGGGAGGAACCAAGGCGCAGCACAGGTGAGGATCTTTGTCTCTTTCCTGGTGTCTCTGTCCTGTGTCCTGTGCAAAGGTTAGTGACGCGGCCGCCCGCAGGTGTCGCCACCGGCGTCTCAGACGCGGCTCGCGGACCGCTTTTGTACCTGCCGCGCTCATCAGCCACCCCTCCCGAAGATGGCTTGGCCACAGAACAGCAGTGAAAGCTACGCCGGGTACGTCCACGCCACGCGACGCTCCCCCATCGTACGGCGGCAGCAGCAGCGGTAGCGGCGGCGGCTGCCGCCCCTGCACGTTTTCGCGGCCGCGGCCGCCCACCACACGCGCGGGAGGGCGTGGCCCGTTAGGGCGCAGCCTTGCCCGCCAACGCCCGCCCCCGCCTCCTCCCTTGCCGCAGTCGCAGCAAGCGCGCCTAGCAGCGTCCGCAGAATTTTCACCGCCGAATCCAGCCCTCCAAGCTGTGGAGGATGGATGCGACGGCGGCCATGAAGAAGCCCAGCCCCGTCGCCACTGTCACCACCACCGTCGTCGTCGGCGGCGGCGGCGGCGGCGCGGCCCCACCCCCCCACCCGCCGCCACCGCCGCCACCACCACGGCCTTGAGTCCGCGGTGTAGGGCAGGAACGGCACGACGGTGGGAAGGCCTTCGCGGGCGAGTAGCCACAGCCGCAGCTTGGCGGGCAGGTCCAACTGGCTTGCGCTGGTCACCAGGGACACGCCGCCGCCGCGGCTTCGGCCATTGCTGCGGCCACAGCCTCCACCTGCGCCGCAAACAGGGCACCCACCCCCGCCGGGGGCGGTGGCGGGGCCCGCTCCAGCCCCTGCCTTCAGTGGCCGCGGCGCTTTTCCCCCAAGCTTCCTTCGACGCCCCGCCGCGTCTGGCGGCCGCCGCCACCCGTCCGCGTCGCCGTTCCCCCCCCCGGCGGCGCCCCCCGCCAGCAGCAGCCACTCCAGCGCCGACATCAACGCCCGCGTGGCCCAATCCGCAAGCCAGTCTACTTCATTCAACAATGGCACCACGGGCGGCACGCAAACCCCGATGATAGCCGCCACCGCCGCTTGCACCGCCGCGCAGGCGTCGGCGCGCGGGGTGCAGCTGACCAACACCGCCGCCGCCGCCGCTGCCGCCGTGTCCTCCTCCCGTTCGGTTGCGGCGGGCGCCGCGGGCGCCACGCCCGCGGCGGGCAGACCGGGAAGTACCGTCGTGTACAACGCGCCCGGGTCGGCCGGGCTGGCGCAGTTAACCTGCAAGACCGCCGGCGGGGGCACCGCCGCCGCCGCGCCAAACACGCCGCAGGTGAGGAAGTGCGGCGCGGACGTGGGCGTGGGGGCGGCCGCTGCCGCCGCAGACTCTGCCCCAACTGCAGCGTCGACGAAGAGGAACTTGCCCGTATCCAGCACCCCCGACCCGTACACCCGCGCGCCGACGCCGGTGCCGTTAAGTCAACCGGCAGGGCGCAGATGAGGGTGGAAGATTCAGCTTCGGGGCCGTTCGGCAGGAGTGGGGGGGGCGGGGTGTACCTGCGAAGGAGGAGGACACGGACGACGGCGGCGAAGGAGGCGGGGGCGGGGGTAGCGGCGCCCACTTTAAGAAGAAGCAGCACGCCGCCGCCGCCGCGCACGCCCCCAGTCGCGCGCCCTGCTCTGGTGGAGAGGCGGCAGTGGCTGCGGGGGGTGGCACGAAGCGCCGGCGCCGCCGCCGCCGCCGCTGCCGCTGACGCCGGGCCCGACAATGACGGCCGCGGGGGCAGCGATGGCGGCGAGGGCGGCATTGGGGACGGTGGCATGAGATGTGCGGGCGGAAGAAACGGTCGAGGTTGGGGTGGGTTCAAGAGGGGACTGCATCAGGCAGAACGAGCGACGAGAAGTGGGGGGCACGGGAGGGCGGACAGAGAACGTAGAGATGAAGGTGCCACAGTGCCCGCTAAATTCGGACGGTGGGAAAGGGGAGAGTGCGCTGAGTGAGAAGACACTGCGAGGCGGCGCTCAGGACGAAGGGGCGGCCTCTCTGTGCGGCCAATGCCGGAGGACCGCACGGTGCCATCATCCACAGCGAGCGATCCTGTGGCCCACTCCAGATCGACGGACCTCGCCTTGTGCTCTTCGGACACGTGACGAACACGTTCGCCAATCAGCTAAGCGCAATGCAAAGGCAAGTCGAACGCTAATGCAGCAGCGAGGCAATCTGCATCGGAGAAGACAAAGAAGACCTGAAAAAAAAACGGGCTGAAAGCCCCTGTCAACCTGATTCAATTGGGGCACCCCCCGTGCAAGCCTCCGTTAGCTCTCGTGCACAAGAAGTGGAACGATTCCCGAAGAACCTGAAAAAGACCAATCCGTGAGCTGAAACTAGCCACGGGTCTACCCAGTAGGGCATGCAAGCCTGCATTAGGCGACCGCCAGTATTGGGGACCGCTCGGCCGGCGTCTGACAGTCGGAACAGGCCAGAAGTTTGCTTGCTCCCCACCCGCATGCACCATTTGAGAGTTTTGGCAACCGCGTGGGGGCAGCGTTCGTGGGAACTTATCGTGCCACGTATGACACGTTTACGATCTCCCGCTGAGTTACCACGAACGGCTTCTCACGAACGGGTTCGTGGGGGCAGGATCGGCCCTTTCTACCACGTTGTGGAGCCGTCCGTGAGAACTACCATTTCCATCTCCGGACGTACGTGGTGCAATCGATTACTCCCAATCTGGTTTGATTCAGTGTGCTAAGCATATGTTTGCCTTCTCCCTCCTTATCACCCGTTCGCCGGCAGGCCCGACCACGATGCTGCCTATACCCGCCCGCTTCCCCCACCACCATACCACCAGTCCTCACCTCTCCTGCTCTCCATGTCGCCACCCCCTCCAGCACCACTACTGCTGGTGCCCACCCCAGCCATCCCCCGCGGTCCTCCGCTGCTACGTCGCCTGTTCGTGACGCGGTGGAGGAGCTCACAGCCTCTCACGATAGATGCTTAATACTGTCTTAAGTCTGGTCCGATCGGTTAGAAATAGATTTGTTTTATATGTTTAACTTTGGTGTTCAAGTGCGTTCAAGTCCCTCTGTTCCCACCACGTGGTAGTGCCAAAACTCCAGTCCGTGGCAACGTTAGCTTCGTGGGAACTCTCGCTCGATCTCACGAACCCTACCACGCGGGCTGCCCCCACGCGATTGCCAAAACTCTCTATTCCTGGGGGGTGCCAGCTGCCAGGAAATCGCGGCTGTCTCATGTTTCAGCAACGTGCCATTGCTATCGCTTTTTGGCTCACCGATAGACAGAAGAAGCAGTGGACATCCCCACATGCATCTGCGTTGAAGCACCCGCATCGAAGGACTGGCCACAGACGAGGCGGAGGACCTCCCCCCCCGCCCCCTCTCTATTCCCATCCTGTCCTGTTTCTCTACTTGGCCCCGCTGCCATCACTGCCGGCTTTGTCCTAGGCATCGTCCTCCCTTCCCCCCCCACCGCCCCCCTCGCAGGGCGGCAGCCCCGGCGCCCCCGGCGCGCGGCACGCCGCCGCCCGAAGAACTTCCTTTGCGACGGCCACGCCGAGGCGGGCCCCCTCGCGGACCGCCGCCGGAAAGTGGAGCCCCCCGTGGAGGCGGCTCTCCCCACACTCCGCCGCCATTTCCGCGGTGCTCCCAAACGTCAGCACCGTGTCGGTAGCGGGGAGGCCGCCGCCGACCGCCCCCGCCGGCAGGGGCACGGACAGGTTGATGGTGTCCCCCCCCGCCGCCCGCAGGATGTGGGAAAAGCCCGCGCACAGGGCGGCCGAGGCGGACGGGTACTCTTGGTGGGGCATTGTCCGGATGGCCGACGTGAAGGCCCGCCCGCGGCGGGAGCCGCGGAGGATGGACGGCACGAGCGACGCCGGCCGCACCGCGTCGTGGCGCACCTTCTCCGCCCACACTGCGACCGTCGCGTCCCACGTAAACGCGTTGAGCGCAAACTCCAGGGTCAGGTAGTCGGCAAGTGGCATCCCCGCCACCCGCAGCAGCGGGGGGAGGAACGCAATGGACTGGGACTTGCGATCAAACCAGCGGATGAGCAGGCGCTGGCGAGGCGAGAGGTCCGCTCCCGCTTCCAGCACCCCCCGCGCCTGGTCACACAGGCGGTCGGGGTCGGGGGCCGCCGTTCCGCACCGAAAGTCGGGGGCGTATGCGTCGGGGGACGTGTAGGGCGGAGGCACGCGCAGCGACTGTAGGCGGCGGCGCGGGACCAGCACGGGGCGTGCTCCCCCGGTCTGCGCCGCCGTCACGGTCTGGGTGGTGTAGGTGCCAAAGCCGGGGAGGTCCTCTAACAGCGGCACCCACCGAGTGAGCGCCGTGACGCCCGCGGCGGGGCCATTCACGGGGCGGTACCCGCTGGTCGTGTCGGCAAAGGGGCGAGGCGGGGCGCCGGGCGGGAGCCCCGCCCGCCCGTCTGCATTCATCCCGTCCCGCTCAAGGTGTGCCGCGATGTAGCGCCGCACGGCGGCGACGCCGAAACAGCCCGGGCTGGAAGCGTCCATCGTCCCCCGCGCACAGGCCGTATCGTTGAGGCGGGGCAGGGTAAAGCCCCCACTGGCGGCGGCGGCGTAGAGGCGCTCCGCCTCACCATCCCCGTACAGGTGGTCAGTCACTGCCGCTACCACAGTTGCCATGCAAAAGGCCAGGGCCTCGTCGGTCCGGAGCGCGGAGGGTGCCCGCCGCACCGGGCGCCCGTCCCAAGTCGTGTACCGCCGATCATCGGGGGCGTACACGCCGACGCAGTCAAACGTGGGAGCGAAGGCTGTTCTGGTGCAAACAAAGGCGCGTTGCCTTCATTGTCGGACCAGGCGTTCCCACGCCGCGACCCTATAAGACCCCACGCACCCACATAGATCCTGATCCAATCTGCCCGCGATCGGTCCGATCAAGGACCCGCACAAATCCCACTAGGACACTGTGTCCCACCCGCGGGGTCACCGGCGTCGTACCGGCCGTATCCCCCAACACTCCCCCACGGCTACGGGGACCACGCCGCTTACAAGCCTTGGCGGCCCACCGCTACCACACCCAGCTTCGTACGGAAGGCGTCAAACGCGGGGCGGGGCAAAGGCTTGGTGAAGCCATCCGCCAACTGCTGCTCCGACGGCACGTACTCTACCACCACCTGCTGCTGCGCCACGCAGTCGCGGATGAGGTGGTAGCACACGTCAATGTGCTTGGTACGGGAGCTCATCCCCTCGTTGGTGGCCATGGCAATGCATGCCTGGTTGTCCTCCTTGAGGGTCACCGGGCCCGCGTACTCCCCCAGGTCGCCCATCACGCGTCGCAGCCACAGGCTGTCCTTGACCGCTTCGGCCGCAGCGACGTACTCTGCCGCAGCCGTAGACGTGGCCACCAGCCGCTGCATGCGGCTGCGCCACGAGATGGCCCCGCCGTGCAGGGTGAAAACAAAGCCAGTCGTCGACTTGCGGGTGTCCTTGTCGCCCGCAAAGTCGGAGTCCACCCACCCCTCCATGGGCACCACCTTGCCATACACAATGCCCATGCCACGGGTCCCCTGGAGGTAACGCAGACACCCCTTAGCCGCGCGCCAGTCCGCCTCGGTTGGGCAGGACATGCGGCGGGCCAGCTTCCCGACCGCGTAGGCGATGTCGGGGCGCGTCTGGTTAGCCAGGTACATCAGGGACCCGACCAGCTCGGCGTAGCGGTTCCCATCAGGGAGCGGCTCGCCGCCGCCCAGCTCCGTGCCTTGCGCCATGGGGGTGTGGTTGGCCTTGCTTTCCTCCATGTTGAACTCCTTCAACAGGTCCGCGATGTGGCGGGGGTTGGATAGCGCCACCGTGCCGGCGTTCCTGTCCCACAGTACCTGCATGCCGAGGTAGGACTTGACCTCCCCCAAGTCTCTGACCTCGAAGTGCCGGGAGATCCGGCGCTTGACGTCCTTGACAGCATCGTCGCTGGGGCCGCCCACGAGGATGTCGTCCACATGGACCTCGACCCTGACGACCGCATCGTCCTCGTTGAAGGTGTAGACGCACTTGTCAGCCTGGGACTGGACCCCGCCTTCCTCTACGAGCTTCCCGTCCAGATGCTTGCCCCACAGGTGCCCCGCCTGCTTGGTGCCGTACATGGCCATCCGCAGTAGGGCGTCCTCCCCGGCGTCCTCGAAGCCGTCCGGGATGGTGATGTACACGTCCACGTCCATCGGCGCGTACAGGTAGGCCGTCTTGACGTCCAGGTGGTGGACGGCCCAGCCACGCGCCGCCGCCGTGCCGAGAAAGGCACGCGTCGTTGCCGCTGCCGGCATGGCGGCCCACGACTCTCGGTAGTCCTTGCCCGGCTTCTGCCGGTTCCCCTGGCCTACCAAGCGGCACTTGGGGCGCTCCAGCTCCCCTGCTTGGTTGGACTTGTACTCGAAGAGGACGTGTGTGCCCAGCCTCCGTGCTCCCGGCGGCGCCTTCTTCTTCTCCCACACGCGGTGGTGGACCATTGACTGCCGTTCGTCCCTTAACGCGGCTTCCCAGAGCGGCCAGTCATCGCGCGCCTTCGCTTCGCGTACTGACTTGGGCGGCGGCGGCAGGTCACGCACCATCACCGGCTTCTTAGCCGGGATGGTGTCCTCAATCATGGCCGCGCTGGCGGCCACGCCGCTGCCGTCCTGCCCGTAGCGGCTCGGTGCTTGTCGCATGCGGTTCGGGTACCGTTGGACCTCATCGTTCTCGGGCGGCCCGTCGTCGCCCTCCGCCAGCGCGCCCGTCAGAAGTTTGGCCGCATCAATGGCGGCCTGGACGTCAGGGGTGATGGGTGCTTGCGTACGTCCGCTGCTGCCGCTACTCGGCGAGGAGGGCGTGGCCGCGGGAGTGCCGCGGGGCGTGCCGGTCGGAGTGCCGCGGGGTAAGCTGCCGTTCGCTTGAACAGCTTGCACGTCCGACACCCCACCCCAGTGGATCTCTTTGTGCGCAGAAATGGTTGCCTCGTCAAACGCGACGTCCCGGCGAACCACGACGGCCTTGCTGCCGTCCAGCAGCACGCGGTACGCGCGCCCGCCGGGGGCGTACCCCACCATCTTGCCGACGGAGGTGCGCGACTCCATGCCGATGATGTTCTTCGGCGGCTTGAGGGCAAACGCGGTGCTGCCCCACACCGCAAGCCCCGACACGTCGGGTCGCTCGCCCGTGAACGCCTCCCACGGCGTGACGTCAAGGCCCTCCTTTGGGGACCGGTTCATCACGTACGTTGCTGCGACGGCGGCCTCGGCCCAGAGCTCCTGGCCTAAACCCGACTCGACCAGCGCCGCGCGGACGCGCTCCTTGATGGTGCGGTTCACTCGTTCCGCCTTGCCGTTGCTCTGAGGGCTGTACGGCGGGGTGATCTCAACGTCGATCCCCTTGTTCCCATACCAGCTCTTGAGGTTGCCGGTGATGAACTCCTTGGCGCCGTCGAAGCGGATGCGCTTCAGCTTCTTCCCGCTGCGGCGCTCCAGCTCCGGGATCTTCGCCTTAAGTACTTGTCCCGCATCGCCCTTGGCGCGGATGGGCACCCCCATCGTCACGCCAGCGGCATCCTCGTACAGTACGATCAGGTAGCGGGAGCCACCGACAGACGCCGGGAAGGGGCCCGTGATGTCCACGTGAAGCAGCTCCATGACGTCCGTCTTGGTGTTCGACTCGGGGAAGGGCGCGCGAGACATCTTACCCTCAATGCATGGGCGGCAAACCGCGCCGGCCACGCGCTCAGGCGCAACCTCCTCGGTCGGCAAGCCCTTGACCATCCTGGCCGCCCGCTGCAGGTTGGTGTACCCGAGGTGGAAAAACCTGCGGTGCCACACCGTGGCCGCACCCGTCACGGGCGCGGATGCCATCATGGCCTGCTTGACGACGGGAAAGCCGCCGATCATGTACTGGCCGTCGGCGTCCAGCTCCCCGACCGCGTCGGCCTTGGACACCACCTCGGTCGGCGCCACCACATCGGCGTCGCCGTAGATGTAGCAGTGGCCGAGGGCGAACAGTACTGCCCCGCCCGCCTTGTCGACGCGCCCGACCGACAGGAGGTTCTCCCTCAGTCCGGGTACTCGATGGGCGTCCTGCAACGTGATGGCAGTGGAGATGCCCTTGGCTTCCACATTGAGGGTTGCCACCCCACGCCCGGCAGTGGCTAGGGTGCCGCCCGACGCCAGTGTTACCTGCTCGCCGCCCACCCCATGCCCCACCTTGAACGTCCCCCGCCCGGTGGCGAGGTGATGAGTTGCCCCAGAGTCCACCAGCCACGACTCGCTGCGCGCGACGTCGTTAGCCCGCGACGCGGCGCCCACTTCCAGGCGTGCGCAAAAGGCGAGCTTCTTGTCGTCGCCCTTGTCTCCCCCGTAGGGGCCCTTGCCGCCGCGGCCACCACCTCGCTTGTCGTCGGCGGCGCGCCGCTTGTTGCAGTCGGCGATCTTGTGGCCCGGTTTCTTGCAGTAGAAGCAGAGCGGCTTCTTGTCAGTCCGCGTCCTCTTGTCGTCCCTCTTGATCGACATGGCGGCCAGGTACGCCTGCACCCCCGGCGGCACTTCCCCTTCCGTCTGGGTCTGCAGCTCCTTCTCCACGCTCAACAGCTTGGCGGTGACGGCGGGCAGGCGCAATGGGGCGTCCGTGTTGCGCAGCACCGTCCGGATGGTGCTGTAGCCTGCCGGGAGCCCGCGGAGGATGTGCAACGTCAATGTCTGGTCGTCCTTGGTCACGCCCGCCGTCGCCAGGTCGTTGCGCAACCCCTTGGCGCGCCCGACGTACTTGATAATGGTCTCACTCGGCAGCATCCGCAGCATGGTGAGCTCCTCCTCGAGCTCCGCTCGGCGCGACATCGTGTTGTCCTCAAACAGGACACGGAGGCAGTCCCACGCCTCCGCCGCCGACTTGCAGTCGGCCACCAGGTTGAGGAGATGCGGCTTGACAGCCATCTGGATCTGCGCCAGCGCCTTCTCGTCCTTCCGATCCCACTCCTCCAACGCCATAAGGTTCTTGTCGCGCGCCTCGCGGGCCTGCATGGCAGCGGCATGGGAGGCCGACGTGCCCGCCACGTCGCCAGCCGGCGGGATCACCACCTCGGGGCTGGGGACGAGCACGGGCCGCGGCGTCACCACCGCCGCCCAGTTGCCATTGTCCCGCAGGTACGCTTTGCAGTAGGTCGACCAGGAGCGGTAGTCCTCGTCGAGCCGCTCAAAGTAGAGTTTCGTGCCTTTGGACCCTTCCCCGTCCATGGCGGGGGGCGCGGGTCCAACGTCCGCACCTTGACACAAACCCCTGTTGATGAGGGGGTGAACGCGCCCGTCCTCTACCACGCGGATCTCTCACCGGCGTCGCTAGAGGAGGGAGTAGACACGGCGCCAGCGACGTGCTGGGCCCATAACCTGTTCTGGTGCAAACAAAGGCGCGTTGCCTTCATTGTCGGACCAGGCGTTCCCACGCCGCGACCCTATAAGACCCCACGCACCCACATAGATCCTGATCCAATCTGCCCGCGATCGGTCCGATCAAGGACCCGCACAAATCCCACTAGGACACTGTGTCCCACCCGCGGGGTCACCGGCGTCGTACCGGCCGTATCCCCCAACAAAGGCCGCCGCGTTCAAACGAAACTCCATCGGTGCCTCCACTGCTCTGTTGGAAAAGACCGTGCCTGTGGGGGCCGCCACCACCTGCAGTACCAGCTGCAACACAGGGGGAAAGGGCAAGGCGGAGAGAGGGGGGAGCGGGGAGGGGGGACCGGACGGCTGCGCCGCCGTCCCAGGGGAAAGGTGCACGAGCAGCATGGCCACCACCGCGGCGGTGCCCGCCACGGCCATCATCCAGGCCGGCCGTGCCATGGTACGACCAGAAGCGCTGCTCAACGAGAGTCGTCGGCCGTCCACGCGGGAGTGCAGGGCGGGCGGCAAAGGCCCGAGCACCCAGCGGCTTGCGCGATCGGGGCGGTGCGGAGGCGCGTTCACCCGGCTGGTGGGCGAGGGTCACCTGCTCGGCCGCTTTTATCCGCGCCCGCGCGCTGGTCGGGTCGGGGGCCGCGACCACACCCTACACCCCCGCCCCCGGGCGGACCCGTGACGAAGCCCTGAGCGGAGCTCACGATGGCGCGAGTCGTGGCTGACCTGATGGCACACCGCCAATACGGGGCGAGTCCCATCCCCGGGAAGAGTCCCATCCGCGGGAGGGCGAATGCCGCGGCGCCCCATGGCGAGCCATGATCATGCCATCACGCGTTCGCTGGGACTGTCACGCGAACGCAATCGGGCTCTCCATCAGCGGACGTTCCCGCCACTTGGGCTCGTCGCGCCAACACATCCGACCCGATGGGACGTTCCCGCCACCCTGGCCGCATCCTGGCTCTGCAACACGAAGAAACACTCGACTCCGGGTTAAGACGATGGCACTCCGGGTACAGACGATTCTACTCCGGGTCGCCCCACGGGCGTGTCTGGTGGATCACGGTCCTTGGATTTCTGCGGCGCTGCTGAATCACTGCGGGTTGTCTGACCAATCAGTCGACTTCGTGATGGGGGCAAGCACCGCCTCTGGTGCGCCCTCCTTCCCCCCCCGGAACGCCGCCGTATCGCACCTGGCCGGACGGGCCCGGCCTGGCCTGGGCCGCGTTCGTATACAAAAAAAATATATCGTTTCATGAAGCGGCCCGTCCCGGGCCCCATCCGATGCCGCGTGCCACCCTGGCACCCTCCCCGCCCCGCCGCCCGCCCCCCCCCGCACCGCCCCGCCCGCCCCCCCGCCCGCCCCCCCGCCGCCCCGTGGCTGCCGCCCCCCCCCCGACGGCCACCGGCTCCCCCCCGCGGCCGTCGGCCCCCGCCCGCGGCCTCCCGGCCCCCTCGGACACTCGCGGACGGCGGGCCGCCCCCGCCGCCGGCGGGCCGCCCCGGCAGCCGCGCGCTCGCGCGGCCGCCGGCGGCCGCCGGGCCGCCCGCGCGGCCGCTGGGCCCTCGCGGCCGCCCGCCCCCCTCGCACGGCGTCTGCCCGACCACCCTTCCGCCTGCGCCCCCCCCCCCCCTCGCCCGGCCCCGCCCCCGCCCGCCCGGCCCCGCCCCCGCCCGCCGGGCCCCGCCCCCGCCCGCCCGGCCCCGCGGCCGGCTGGCCGCCCCGCCCCTGCGGCCGCCCGCCTGGCCCCGCCCCCCCCCCCGCCGGGGCCCCCCCCGCCGACCCGCCCCCCCCCGCCCGCCAGCCCCCCGGGCGCCCCACCGCTTCCCCCCCCGCCCACCCCGGCCCCCCCGCTGTCGCTCGGCCGCCGCCGCGGCTGCCCGCCCCCCCCCCGCCCTCTCGGCCGTCCCTCGCCACCGGGCCACTCCCCAATCCGGCCGCGCTTTTGTCCGACTTTTCTCTTCCCCTGACGCACCCCCGCCTGGCCGCCCCCTCCCCCGACCGGCTTCCCCTACTGGCAGCCGGCTGCGCCGCGTGGCGTCCCCCTCGCCCTGGCAGCCGAGCGTGCCCGCCCCCGCTTGCTTCCCTCCCCCGCCCGCCCGGCCTCCCCTCCTGACAGCTGCATGCGCCTTGTTCCGCCCCCTCTCCCCTGGCACCCGGCTGCGCCCCCGCTCCCGTCTACCCGTTAGCCGCCCGCCCGCCCCCCGCTGCCTCTCTCACCCCCGCCTTGTTGCTGCCGCACGACCGCCCCCTCACGTCCCCTGGAAGCCCGCACCTCTTCTTCTTCCCCCCCCCCACGCCGCTGCCGCGGGCTGGCGGCCACGGGCCTAGCGGTGGCGGCGATGGCGGGAGCTGCTGGGGACTGGGGCATGGCAGCGGTCGGGGGGGCACGGGTGGCTGACTTCGGGCGGGAGGCGACAGCCGTCGCTGTCGGTGGGCGGGCGGTGGGCTCTGGGGCGGGCCTGGATGCGGTCCGACGCCTGGTGGCGAGCTGGTGCGGAGACAGCCGCGTTCCGGTAGTGTTAGTGGCTGGGCCGGTGGTAGCGGCAGCGGCAGAGGGGCGGCGGTTTGCGGCGGACCCCGACTGCTGGCGGTGGGGGGCGGCTGCTGGCGACCAGTGGGATGATGGGGGCTGTGGGGCTGGCGACTGGCGGCGAGGGGGGTGGTGGGGGAGGGGCGGCCGCCACTGGTGAGAGTTGGGCTGCCACCGCCAGGGGAAGAGGGCGGCCGCGTCCGGACGGAGGGGGTCAGTGCCGCCTGGAGGGCCTAGGGTGGCGGTGGCGGATGGGAGGCTGTTGTCTCTTGGGGGGGGGGTGGGCAGGGTAGTAATGCCCGTTGGAGAGCGCGAGGGCGGGAAGTGGTGGGGAGCTGGTGGCGGGCCGGCCGCGGCCGGGGTGGTGGCTGTGGATGCGTGGCGCTGGCGGGGACAGCCGCGGTAGCAGCGCCGGCGGTCGGCGGAGGCCGACAGTGGCAGGCGCCGGTTGGCTGGGCGGTAGCCTGGATGGTCCGAGGGGGTGGTTAGTGGCGGGGGCGGGCAGCCTGGGCGGACGATGGGCGTCGGACGTCGGTCAGCGGCAGGGGGTGACGCAGGTGGGCTGGGGGCGACGGCACTGGGCGTGCGGGTGTCGGGAGGGCGCGATTATAGGCCACAGAGGCTGATGGGCGGCTCAGTTCGTTGCTGAGGGCGGCCTGGGCGGCGGCGGTGGAAGATGTGCGGTACCATTAGGAGTGGAGGTGGTTGTCTACAGTGTCCACGAGAGGAACGTCTGGTGCTTCTGGGTGCTGCGAGGAGTCTTTTACATGAAAGCTAGATGACTATAGCTGTGAACTCTAGAAACGTATGCACGACACTCCCTACCTCTGTATGTCCGCGTATCTGGTGCACTCCAAGGACCCACTGAGAAGGGTGTCGCAATGACACTTCTTCGCCAAACTTGGGTGCAGATACCGTTTTTTTTCTCTTGTTCGCTTCTACACCTTCTTTGTGTCCTGAGCATGGGAAAATAGCTCGCTAACAGCACAGAAGCTTTGTTCATGCCTGTCTGGCGCGGTCTTTTGGCCAAAACAGTGCACTCAGGCCGTGACATGAGCAGAACTTGCTGGTATAGACAAACTTGGCATGAACGGAAAGAAGAAAGAAAAGTAGGCGTGATGGTCTTCTCTGTTTCCTCTGCTGGGAAACTGTTCTGTTTCCCGGGATGGGTCTCATATTCCGTAGGCAGTGTGTATCCGCCGTCAGCTGGATAACTTTCCGAGGACAAATAGTTTTATTTGGCGTAAGTCTGGAGGACCGTGTTCTGTTGGTGGTTAAGGGCCCTTCCGCTCGTACTTTGGCTGCCAGACACGTACTCTGTTCCAGCAGAGCACTGCCAGTATGAGTGTATTTTGTATTGTGGAAAGTGGTGTGCGATCTGTGGCGGACGTGCCGCCCACCGAAGCCATCCCCGCTGGGGGGGTGTGGGCAGTGGGTACAAGCGGCAGCCGGGTGAGCTGCGGTGACGTACGCCCACCCCTGCAACGCACTGCCCTCTCAGCCGTATAATCCCACGTAGTCCTGTTCGCCCCTCCCCTGTCTCCGGAAGCAGCTGGCGCGTAGCGCTGAAAAATACCACGAATGCAGGAAGGCGGGCAGCAACGGAGAGCGGCGGGGCACGGTGGCCAGCCGGGAGGGGGACGGTTCTGAGATTGGGGGCGACGGAGGTCGAAGGCGGCAGGGCGGTGCGGCCGAAAACCAGCGGAAAATAGGCGACGGCTTGAAGGGGAGGTCGCGGTGGCGCCGGGGGGGGCCGGTGCCCAGCGGGGTAGCGGAGGGGGACGGGAAGCAGAATGAGGGGTCAGTGCGAAAGGGGGAACGAAAAACAGAAAAGGGCCGCAACCAGCTCGGAGAGGGGAGCTGCGGCCACCGAGCGGGTGCGGGCCGTGAACAGCAAAGGGACGGACGCGGTGGCCAACTGGGGGCAGGGGGCGGCGGACAGACGGGGGCGCGGCGCGGCGAAAGCACGGGAGGGAGGCGGCCAGTCGTGCGGTGACGGCGGCCAAATGAGGGGTGGGGCAGCCAGCAAAGGAGGGCGGCGTCGGCCAGCGTCCAGGGGGAGGGGTGCCGGGGGCGGCGCGGGGCGTAGCGCGGGGAGGCGAACGGGAGCAAGGACGGAGGCAGGTGGCCACGAGAGCGGGAGGGGGGCCGGAGGGGCCGCGAGAGGGCGGGTGCGCGAGGAGGGGAGGGGAGGGTGGGCGGGTGGGGAAGCGTCGAAGCGGACAGCCCAGGTCGGGCGGACGGCCGAGAGGGCGGGGGGGGGGCGGGCAGCCGCGGCGGCGGCCGAGCGACAGCGGGGGGGCCGGGGTGGGCGGGGGGGAAGCGGTGGGGCGCCCGGGGGGCTGGCGGGCGGGGGGGGGCGGGTCGGCGGGGGGGGCCCCGGCGGGGGGGGGGGGCGGGGCCAGGCGGGCGGCCGCAGGGGCGGGGCGGCCAGCCGGCCGCGGGGCCGGGCGGGCGGGGGCGGGGCCCGGCGGGCGGGGGCGGGGCCGGGCGGGCGGGGGCGGGGCCGGGCGAGGGGGGGGGGGGGGCGCAGGCGGAAGGGTGGTCGGGCAGACGCCGTGCGAGGGGGGCGGGCGGCCGCGAGGGCCCAGCGGCCGCGCGGGCGGCCCGGCGGCCGCCGGCGGCCGCGCGAGCGCGCGGCTGCCGGGGCGGCCCGCCGGCGGCGGGGGCGGCCCGCCGTCCGCGAGTGTCCGAGGGGGCCGGGAGGCCGCGGGCGGGGGCCGACGGCCGCGGGGGGGAGCCGGTGGCCGTCGGGGGGGGGGCGGCAGCCACGGGGCGGCGGGGGGGCGGGCGGGGGGGGCGGGCGGGGCGGTGCGGGGGGGGGCGGGCGGCGGGGCGGGGAGGGTGCCAGGGTGGCACGCGGCATCGGATGGGGCCCGGGACGGGCCGCTTCATGAAACGATATATTTTTTTTGTATACGAACGCGGCCCAGGCCAGGCCGGGCCCGTCCGGCCAGGTGCGATACGGCGGCGTTCCGGGGGAAGGAGGGCGCACCAGAGGCGGTGCTTGCCCCCATCACGAAGTCGACTGATTGGTCAGACAACCCGCAGTGATTGCAGCAGCGCCGCAGAAATCCAAGGACCGTGATCCACCAGACACGCCCGTGGGGCGACCCGGAGTAGAATCGTCTGTACCCGGAGTGCCATCGTCTTAACCCGGAGTCGAGTGTTTCTTTGTGTTCGGCTCTGCCAACAAGAAATGTGGCGCATGACGATAGAATCCTCATTTTTTTTGAGGTGGGCGAGCGGAGCTAGACGCGATTGAAGAATCTCAGTTCTATCGTCACAGCGTCATATTTGAGCTAGGATTTATCAGTACTGTAACATGTTTCTGGGCAAGCTCGAGAGGAAAAATTAAGCCTGTGCTGATCAGTAGCTGCGCCAGCGACCTGCGGGGCTGGGCGGCATCCGACAAGCGTCGGGTTCCTGCATCGCTATCCATGCACCCTCCTCGACTGCGGCGGCTACCTCTGGGGATTTGGACAAGCGTGCCCACCGGTGCACACAAGCGTACGTTCGACCACGAGCATCGGCCTCCTGTCACCGTGCCCGTGGCCACCTCGCAGCCGCCTGCGCAGAGCGTTGCATAGCTTTCCCCCACTGTGAGCCCCCTTGGCGTCGCGTCGCGTGTGACTGTGTGCACTTTCGTCTGGTTTGTGCGGCGCTGGTCTGGCACTTGGGCTGACTCCTGAGGGTAGTCACTGTGCTGTGCCTACGTTCATGTGGTGGAGGGCTTTCGCATCGCGTGTGTCCATGGAGAGCAGCGCCTTGAGGACGTCCGTGGCATACGTCCGCGGCGGCCTCCTCAATGTGGGGCACCTGGACAGTGCCTGCCAACTCCATCGCCTGCCAAAAGACGCCCACACAAAGCACAGGTTTGTGTAGGGTGTCGTACGCCAGGCGGGGGGTCAAGGGGGGGCGGGAGGGAGGAGGGACGGGGAGTCGCGGCGGAGTGCGGGCGATGAGCCACGCGAGCCAGACCCCTGCGCGCTGCAGCCTCAAGGAGTCCGGAACGTGAAATTCGTCAGGACTTGACTGTCTAGACAATACGTGGTTCGCGCTAATTTCTCGTATAAATCCGCTGTTTGTCCTAAAGTCGCTGCTCTTTTTCTGGCCATCTCTATCGTCAAAAAAAGTGTAAATATTATATCTCCCGGCCTGGACGAGTGAATATTGGTCCTATTTCAAAAAAAAATGGCTGCAAACGATAGCTCTCGACCTGGCGGTTGTCGTGGTATGCCTAACTCAAAATGTGAAATCTCAAATAGAATGAGGATTCTATCGTCATGCGCCACAAATGTTCGGCAGTGGCGGGGGATCTCGCCAGGTGACGTACGGCCGGTTGAAGAAGAATGATGGGATCCTCTCAGAAGAGGTCAAAGCAGTACACAGACTTCTGACGGGGAACGAAACGACCACTGTGACCTGCCATGACCTGCAGTGACCTGCTCTGAGCTGCTGGTGGATGGTCACGACACAAGGTCTTGGGGACAAAAGCCCTCGTCTAAGGAGACCGCGTGGCCTGTTCACCTCGTTGAAAACAGGTGAGAACACCCTCTCGTGCGAGGCCCCCTCGCAGACGGATGGCACTGGCGACAAGGACAGCTGCAACGACAACAGAGACGGGGCCGATCATCGGCCAACGCATGATGCGTCGACGTCCCCGCAACGCCGGTCCCTTGGGCCCTCCCCCCCCTGGGCGACGCGGAGGTCGACGCGCACCCGCTCCTACGACGGCGGGTTGCGTGGACAACACCGCTAGCCGGGCCGCCACCCCCTTCCGTCTTTCTGGCACTGGAAACGGTGGCCGTGCTCACCACTCCCCCCCCCCCTTGCTTTCCGCCACTCTCCCTCCCCCACCACGCGCCGACGTCGGCGGCGCTTCGGGCGCTGGTGCGGGCGGTGGGCGCCTCCGGCGCGGTGCGTGTCGCGGCGGCCGACCATCCGGACGGCCCGGCTGTGACGGCGTCCGCGCCCCGCCGCCCGTGGCGAGCTCCCCCGT
This sequence comes from Pyropia haitanensis, assembly GCA_008729055.1. Lineage (NCBI taxonomy): Eukaryota > Rhodophyta > Bangiophyceae > Bangiales > Bangiaceae > Pyropia > Pyropia haitanensis. The sequence continues at coordinate 4,921,523 of SDUX01000007.1, forward strand.
GCGGGCGGGCGGGTGGCGTCCTGTGAGCGGCGGCTTCCCTCCCCTTGACGGACGCGGGCGGACGGTAGCGGCGCTGGTGGCGGACCCGCACGTGCTGCTGCAGCTGGGGTCGGGGGGGGTGCTTGTGCTTCACACCGCTGCCGACGCGGTGTCCGCGTTACGGGCGCCGGGGGGAGGGGGGTGGGGGGGGAGGCGGTGGCGGTGGCGATGGCGGAGGTGAGCGGGGGTGTGGGGTTGGGCCGGGTACCGCCACGAGCGCGGTAGTGGCCAGCCTGGGTGCCGCCACCGTTGACGAGTATCGGAATGGGGACCAGAACGACGGGGACAAGGCGGCGCTGCTGGCGGCGGCTGACCGGGCCCGTGGCGGCTGCGACGGCGACGGCGGCAACGGGGGTGGCGGCGCCGCCGCCGCGTCCATTTGGGGCGCCGCACGGTCGGCGGCGCATTCGCGGGTAAGAAGCTTGTGTCGCACACGGCGCTTACGAAGCCGCGGTGGGTCGGCCCGCCCATACGCGCGCCGCCACCCCCCCCCCCCCCACCGCCGCCCAAGTGGACTGGCGTCTGGGGCCACGCTCCCCGCGCGCCCACCCCCACACCCACCCGCGCGGCGGAGCAGGGGTGGCAAGCACACGGGGTATTGGGTCCCCGGGAACCGTGCAAGCGCACCCACCCCTCTGCCTCCACCGCCACTATCTACCCTTACGTCCGCCACCGCTACCACTTCCACCACCGGTCGCAGCGGAGCCCGTCGGGGCAACCCCCGTGGGCCCGAGGCGCACCCACCGCCGCCGCCGCCAGCCCGCCCCCAGCACGGGCTACCCATCTCCGGCCGAGGTCGACCAGCAAAGCCACCCCCCACCCCAGCTCGCCCCCACTTGCTCACCCGCCCGGTGACACCGACGCGCTACTATGCAATCCGCCCCTCCCCGACTGCCCCATCCCCCCAGTCGCTGTCCTGCCCCCCCCCTGAGGTTCCCCACGAGGACTCCCCCACCCCCCCCCCATCCCTCCCCCTCCTCGTCCCCGCGCCCGCCCTCCCCCACAGCTGTCCCTCCCCCCCCCGTCGGAGGACGCCCCCAGCTCCGCCACCACCGAACGCGGCGGCGCGCACCACCCCGCCACAGCGCGGGCGGCGGCCGCGGCCGACCTGGGCTGCCACCCCCCGCCGCCGAGTCCGCCGACGCGGCCGACGACGGGCGAATCCATACTGTACTTATAAATCATCCAAGAGAGTTGATTCAGCGGGCGTGGTTTTCCCGGCTTCACAACACCCCACGTGGGTGGCCCACGTGGGAGGTGATCCTGTGCGTCAACCCAGGGGGGGGGGGTCTGGGAAAGCGGGGGCGCGAGAACACCCCCCCTGGTGTAAACGCCACGCGACGGCCAAGCGACGGCCACGCAGCCGAGTGGGCTGCCGACCGACGGGATTCCCCGCCCCCCCCCCCTCCTCGCGCCGCAGCGGGTGGGCGATGCCGCCCGCCCGTTGGGGAGGTGGCCGCTCAGGGCCCGCCCGCCAGACGCGAGGGGGGGGGGGGGGCGGGCCCGCCGCCACAGGCGGCCCGCCCCCGCCGCGCCGCCGCGCATGCCCGCGCACGCGCCCCCTCCCCGGCGTGTCTGCCCCGCCAGGGCGCCAGCCCCGCCGGCCGCGGGCGCGGCCGCAACCCGCGGCGACCGCCTTCCCCCCCCCCCTTCCCCTGCGAGAGGCCCGTGGGCGGTGGCGCACGACCTCCAGTGCCCTCACCCCCCCCCCCTCCCCCCCCCCCCTCCCTCCCTTGCCGCCGGCGCCATGCCCCCCCCCGGGCCCGTCGCCGCCGCCGCTGCCGCCACCGTTGCCGTCACCGCCGCGGCTGCCGCGTCAGACCTGTCCCTCTTTGCCTGGGACGCCA